>CM075977.1:219512900-219514258 GCA_038087875.1 Malacoraja senta | reverse complement strand
CATATTTCGCTTGGGCAGTTTACACCCCAGCGGTATGAACATTGACTTCTCCAATTTTAGGTAGTCCTTGCTTTCTCCCTCCTTCCCCTCCTCACCCACAGCCTACTGTCTCCGCCTCTTCCTTTCTTCTTCCCACCCCCCGCCCCCCCACCCCCACATCAGTCTGAAGAAGGGTCTCGACCCGAAACATCACCTATTCCGTTGCTCCATAGATGCTGCCTCACCCGCTGAGTGTCTCCGGCATTTTTGTCTGCCATCATTCAGGGAGACCCACTTTAAAGATCCTATATTTGTATTAGAATTTGTAAACCAGCATTAATATTTTGATTAATTTTGGGTGAGTCTCATTCTAGGTTGTGGAATGTACAAAAGTCACATTCTTGCTGGACGTTTCAATAGAAAAAAATCAGCTTCGAATATTTTAAGCTCTTTGATTTAGTGTCATCGAGTCTTTAGTAGGAAACCATGTCTTTGGCCAACCATGTCTACGCTAATCAACAAGTACCAAACTAGGTATGCGGCATGGTGGCGCATGGGTAGAGTTGCCGCCTTACAGCGCTCGCAGCGGCGGTGACCTGGGTTCGATCCCGACCACGGGTGCTGTCTTTGCGGAGTTTGCACGTTCTTCCCGTGCTGCGTGGGTTTTTTCTCCGAAATCTTCGGTTTCCTCCCACACGCCAAAGACATACAGGAATACAGGTAAATTGGCTTGGTATAAATTGGCTAGGTATATTGGCTTACACTCCCTCGTGTGTGTGTGTGTGTGTGTAAGATAGTGTTAATGTGCAGGGATCGCTAGTTGATGCGGACTCGGTTTGGCCGAAGGGCTTGTTTCCGCACTGTATATCTAAACTAAAACAAACTGTAAGCTAGTCACAATTGCACAATAAGAAGGAGTAAGCCATTTAGAAAGGAGACGAGGAAACACTTTTTCTCACAGAGAGTGGTGAGTCTGTGGAATTCTCTGCCTCGGAGGGCGGTGGAGGCCGGTTCTCTGGATGCTTTCAAGAGAGAGCTAGATAGGGCTTAAAAATAGCGGAGTCAGGGGATATGGGGAGAAGGCAGGAACGGGGTACTGATGGGGATGATCAGCCATGATCACATTGAATGGCGGTGCTGGCTCGAAGGGCCAAATGGCCTACTGCACCTATTGTCTATTGTCTATTGCCTCCATTTGATCCGCAGCCTTCAATGACCTGGCAATTCAAGTGTCCATGTAGATGCTTGTTACATGTGTCCATGACAGATGTCTAACAGCACCAGAGACCCGAGTTCAATCCTGACTACGGGTGTCACTTTCTTCCTGTGACCGCGTGGGTTTTCTCCGGGTGCTCTGGTTTCCTCACACATTCCAAAGA
>CM075977.1:219412900-219507900 GCA_038087875.1 Malacoraja senta | reverse complement strand
TGCTGTCTGCACAGAGTTTGGGTTTTGACCAGGAGCTCCAGTTTCATCCCATGTTTCCAAGGTTGGTTGGTTGGTTTTGGTAAAAAATGGTAAATTTTCCTTCGTGTGTAGGATAGTGTTGGTGTATAGGAATCGCTGATCAGTGCAGATGTGGTGGGTCGAAGGGCTTGTTTCCCCACTATATCTCTAAAACAAAAAACTAATACTAACGTGGTTCTTGACTGTGTAAAACAGGTAAGGGATCAACTGGGCAGAAAGGTTAAGCAGCTTAATTGGGATAACTTCAGTTACAAGATGGATAGAAAAATAACAACATTCAATGTATATGTTCACAGATAAATCAAGGCAAAGTCAATTTATAATTCTGAAGTAGAGTTGATAAAGAAATTATGAAGTTAGAAAGTGAATTTGTGGTCATAATATATGAAAAGGAAATATATTGGTTAGTGAATGTTAGTAAGTAAAGAGGTTCTTCTGCAGTTGTACAGGGCTCTGGTAAGACCACATCTGGAGGATTGTGTACAGTTTTGGTCTCCTAATTTGAGGAAGGACATCCTTGTGATTGAGGTAGGTTCACGAGATTGATACCTGGGATGCCGGAAAATTGTTCCCAATGTTGGGCGTGTCCAGAACCAGGGGCCACAGTCTTCGAATAAAGGGGAGGCCATTTAAGACTGAGGTGAGAAAAAACGTTCTCACCCAGAGAGTTGTGAATTTGTGGAATTCCCTGCCACAGAGGGCAGTGGAGGCCAAATCACAGGATTGATTTAAGAGAGAGTTAGACAGCTCTAGGGGCTAATGGAATCAAGGGATACAGGTTATTGATTGGGGACGATAAGCCATGGTCACAATGAATGGCGATGCTGGCTTGAAGGGCCGAATGACCTCCTCCTGCACCTATTTTCTATGTTTCTATGAATGATGGTATTTTCAAGTACATACTTTAAAAGGAAGGAAAGCAAGAGTTTAATTATTAAGTTTGGACCTGTGATATATTGTTAATATTTTAATGGAGAATAGCTGTTTATGTGTTGGTTAAACTCCATAATTGTGTGTGAGCACCATAATCTGTGAAGGATATGAAGGAGTATGGGGTGATTCAGCAGCTTCATAAAGAAAGGCAAGTCTCTGGTGAAGTATATCTGAAGGAGATAGCCACAAATGCGAGTAACTCAACGGGACAGGCAGCATCTCTGGAGAGAAGGAGTGGGTGACGTTTCGGGTCGAGACCCTTCTTCAGACGGAGAGCCAGGGGAGAGGGAGAAATAGAGATATGGAAGGGTTAGGTGTGAAAAGGAGAGATCGAAGGGGACAGAGCGGAGGGAAAATGTAGAATAGATCGTTGTTAGCTAGGGGAAGGGTGACAACGAAGCACACAATGTAACATTTAATCAGGAGGACAGTCGGACTGGTCAGAGAACTGGGATGGGGGAGGGAGAGAGAGAGAGAAAGAAAGCAAGGGTTACTTGAAGTTAGAGAAGTCAATTTTCATACCGAAGATAGACCCAAAAAGCTGGAGTAACTCAGCGGGACAGGCAGCATCTCTGGAGAGAAGGAATAGTCATACCGTGTGTATGAAGGAACTGCAGATGCAGGTTTAAGCCAAACTATAGGCACAAAATGCTGGATCTTAGGAAAGGCCTTGACCGAAACATCACCCGTTCCTTCTCTCCAGAGATGCTGCCTGTCCTGAGTTACTCCAGCGTTTTGTGTCTATCGATAATCATACCGCTGGGGTATCAGCTGCCCAAGCGAAATAGATTCAAGTTTCAAGAGAGTTTATTGTCATGTGTCCCTGATAGGACAATGAAATTCTTGCTTTGCTTCAGCACAACAGGATATAGAAGGCATTGACTACAAAACAGATCAGTGTGTCCATATACCATTATAGTGTCCATATAGGTGCTGTTCCTCCAGTTTGTCTTGGGCCTCACTCTGACAGTGGAGGAGGACCAGGAGATGTTCTTGGTTACTGTTCAGTTCTTGAGATCCCGCAGGATAAAGCAGCTCACAGCCTGCGGGAAGAACTGGCCGATCTCCAAGCATTGGGGGAGACGACCGTGTCAGTCTCAGGGCATCTTGCACTAAGGAGCTTGTCTTGAAGCATCTTGTCCTCTTAAGCGAAATGCTGGAAGACTGCCGACAGATTTATCCGAACAATCTAACTTCATTGTTCACTGATGCAAAACGTAATTGTCCTTGCCAACTCTCCCTGAGATCCTTTCACCTCTCCTCCTGGGCAACATTCATTCACTTGTTTTCACTACTCTTGCAACTGAAGTGAAAACTTCCTGCTTCGAGTCATCACACGTTCCGCAAGTACTGCTCTGCATTATTTTAGATTAGGTTTTCATGCATTGAAATAGAATACGTATATAGACAATAGGTGCAGGAGGAGGCCATTCGGCCCTTCGAGCCTGCACCGCCATTCAGTGTGATCATGGCTGATCGTCCCCAATCAGTAACCCGTGCCTGCCTTCTCCCCATATCCCTTGATTCCACTAGCCCCTAGAGCTCTATCTAACTCTCTTTTAAATTCATCCAGTGAATCGGCCTCCACTGCCCTCTGTGGCAGGGAATTCCACAAATTCACAACTCTCTGGGTGAAAAAGCTTTTTCTCATCTCAGTTTTAAATGACCTCCCCGTTATTCTTAGACTGTGGCCCCTGGTTCTGGACTCGCCCAACATTGGAATTTTTTTCCTGCATCTAACTTGTCCAGTCCTTTTATAATTTTATGTTTCTATAAGATCCCCTCTCGTCCTTCTAAATTCCAGTGAGTACAAGCCTAGTCTTTCCAATCTTTCCTCATGTGACAGCCTGGGAATTTACCTTGTAAACCTACGCTGCACACCCTCAATAGCAAGGTACATAAAAATGCTGGAGAAACTCAGCGGGTGCAGCAGCATCTATGGAGCGAAGGAAATAGGTAACGTTTCGGGCCGAAACCCTTCTTCAGACTGATAGGGGGTGGGGAGAAGAAAGGAAAAAAGGAAAAAGGCGGAGGAGGAGCCCGAGGGCTGGGGGAGGGGAGGAGACAACCAGAGGGCTGATGAAGGGGAGGGGACAGCAAGGGCTAGCAGAATTGGGAGAATTCAATGTTCAAGCCCACAGGATGTAGACTGCCCAAGCGGAATATGGGGTGCATTTCCTCCAATTTCCGGTGTTGCTCGCTGTGGCCATGGAGGAGACCCAGGACAGAGAGGTCAGATACGGAATGGGAGGGGGAGTTGAAGTGCTGAGCCACCGGGAGTTCAGGTTGGTTATTGCGGACCGACCGGAGGTGTTCGGCGAAACGATCGCCAAGCCTCCGCTTGGTCTCACCGATGTAGATCAGCTGGCATCTAGAGCAGCGAATGCAATAGATGAGGTTGGAGGAGATGCAGGTGAACCTCTGTCGCACCTGGAACGACTGCTTGGGTCCTTGAATGGAGTAGAGGGGGGAGGTGAAGGGACAAGTGTTGCATCTCTTGCGGTTGCAAGGGAAAGTACCAGGGAGGGGGTGGTATGGGAGGGAAGGGAAGAATTGACAAGGGAGTTACGGAGGGAGCGGTCTTTGCGGAAGGCAGACATGGGGGGAGATGGGAAGATGTGGCGAGTGGTGGGGTCACGTTGGAGTGACCCCACCACTCAATAGCAAGGATGTCCTTCTTCAAATAGGGGACCAAAACTGCACACAATACTCCAGGTGTGGTCTCACCAGGGCACTGTCCAACTGCAGAAGGTCCTCTTTACTCCTATCAAAGAAGGGAAGAAGATTGAACTTTTTTGGGGGGTTCCATCACAGTGAGGAATGTGGGGCTGTGGTGGATGTTCATGTTAAACATTTATTTGTGTGTCTTGTTGCTCTTTATTGGTATGACTGTACGGCAAATCAAATCCCTCGTATGTTGCAAAACAAACTTGGCTAATAAAGTCTGATTATTATTATGATATGTGTGTGTGAGGGAGTGTGTATACAAGTGTGTGTGTGTCTGTGTGTGTATATATGTATGTGTGTGTGTGTGTATATATGTATGTGTGTGTATGAGGATGTGTGTGTGTATATGAGTGTGTGCATGTCTGTGTGTGTATATATATGTGTGTGTGTGTATGGGGATGTGTGTGTATACGAGTGTGTGCATGTCTGTGTGTATATATATGTGTGTGTGTATATATGTGTGTGTGTATGAGGATGTGTGTGTGTGTATATATGTGTGTGTGTATGAGGATGTGTGTGTGTGTATATGTGTGTATACATGTGTGTATACATGTGTGTGCGTATATATGTGTGTGTATATATATGTGTGTGAGTGGGTGTCCATATGTGTGTGTGTATGTGTCTGTGTACATGGACACACACACGCGCAGACAGCGACACACACACACACACACACACACACACACACACACACACACACACACACACACAAACACACACACACACACACACACACCCACACACACACACACACACACACACACACACACACCCACACACACACCGACACACACACACACACACACACACACACACACAGGCACAGAGGCGTGTGCGAATATATTTTTGTGTGTACACACCCCAATCTGATCTGTGAGAAAAGTTGGCTGAAACTTTATCGTGGCAGAAATGTCTCTTTATGCTCATTGTTTGAAATTCTTTTGTTTAATATTGTTTTACACATGCCTTTTGTATTGAGAATTTCCCCTGAAAATGAAAGGTTTGACTTTTCTTCATCTCTAGGCTTCCTGACGGGTTCACACAGTTACTGAGCCTGACTCAGCTTTACCTAAACGATGCCTTCTTGGAGTTTTTGCCAGCAAATTTTGGAAGGTAAGCGAGTTTTTTTTATTGCCAAAAACCACTGGCGTAAAATCCAAAATAAAAACAGGAAATGACGGAAGCACTTGGCAGGTCAGGCAGCATCCAAGGAGTGAGAAGGAAGTTGACATTCCAGGTTACAAACCCTTTCAGGACCAGGAAGAAGAGATTAACTTGAGTACGTGAGCGGGAATGGGGGACAGATTAAACAGAGATTACACACTGGGGTGTCAGGTTATGGGGCGAAGGCAGGAGAATGGGGTTATAGACAATAGGTGCAGGAGTAGGCCATTCGGCCCTTTGAGCCAGCACCGCCACTCAATGTGAGCCACTAGGGGCGCCGCACTGAAGGCAGCCTCTGCCGACAGCCTGTCCATTTTTTTTCCTATCTTTTTTTAATTTTAGTTTGTCTTAAAGGTGTGTTTTGGAGTTTCTTTACTTTTTCTATGTGGGGGAGGGGGGTGGGGTAAGGGGGAAACCGCTTCCCAGTCACTTCCTGGCGAGGACACGACTATTCTCCGAGTAGCGTCCTCGCCCGGCGAGCGGGCGGGCCTGAGTATCGGGCCGCCCCTAGCGGTGACAGCGGAGGGCTCGGGAGGCCCCGACCACGGGGGAACATCAAGAACAACAGAGGAAGATGACTGACTTTGGTGCCTTCCCTCACAGTGGGAAACGTTGATTCTGCTGTGTGGGGATGTTTTATGTTGGACTCTATTGTGTGTTGTGTTCTTTATTTTATTGTATGGCTGTATGGTGATCACACATTTCAGACTTGCTCTGACAATAAAGTAATATCATAGAAACATAGAAAATAGGTGCAGGAGGAGGCCATTCGGCCCTTTGAGCCAGCACCGCCATTCATTGTGATCATGGCTGATCGTCCCCTATCAGTAACCCGTGCCTGCCTTATCCCCATATCCCTTGACTAGCCCCTAACTCTCTCTTAAATCCATCCAGTGACATGGCCTCCACTGCCCTCTGTAGCAGGGAATTCACAACTAAATTCACAACTTTCTGGGTGAAAATGTTTTTTCTCACCTCAGTCTTAAATGACCTCCCCTTTATTCTAAGACTGTGGCCCCTGGTTCTGGACGCCCAACATTGGGAACATTTTTCCTGCATCTAGCTTGTCCAGTCCTTTTATAATTTTATATGTTTCTATAAGATCCCCCCTCATCATATCGTATCGTATCGTATCATGGCTGATCATCCACAATCAGTACCCCGTTCCTGCCTTCTCTCCCTATCCCCTGACTCCGCTATCTTTAAGAGCCCTATCTAGCTCTCCAGAGAACCGGCCTCCACCGCCCTCTGAGGCAGAGAATTCCACAGACTCACAACTGTCTGTGTGAAAAAGGTTGGGAGGGAGAGATAGATCAGCCATGATTGAATGGCAGAGTAGACTTGATGGGCCGAATGGTCTAATTCTGCTGCTATCACTTTTGAACACACCCGGATGTTATCTTTTCTGATGTTGGAAGAAAGGTCATTAATGAAGCAATTGAAGGTGTTTGTGGTTAGGTCCCTGCACTGGGAGATTTCTATGTGCTTTCTTATTAACTCCTTGCCTGTGATTGGGGTGAGGCCAGGGTTGCCAGGTGATAAAAACTTATCAAAGTAAAGAGAAAAAATAAGTAAACTGCCGAGCAGAAACAAAACAGAATGGAAATGCTACCAGGGAGTGGGGGCGGTAGAGTTGCTGCCTTACAGCGCCAGAGACCCGGGTTCTACCCTGCCTGTACGGAGTTTGCACGTTCTCCCCGTGACCAGTGTGAGTTTTTCCCGGGTGCTCCAGTTTCCTCTCACATTCCAAAGACGTGCAGGTTTGTAAGTTAATTGGCTTTGGTAAAGATTGCAAATTGTTCCTAGCGTGTGGGATAGTGTTGGTGTACGGGGATTGCTGGTCAGCGCAGACCTGTTGGGCCGAAGGGCCTGTTTTCACGCTGTATCTCTAAACTAAACTAATGTAGTGAGGATCTACAAATCTGACATTACATAGAACAGTACAGCTCTGAAGCAGACCATTCGGCCCACAATGTCCATGCCAAACATAACATCAAGATAAACTCATGTTATATGCTTGCACTTGATCCATATCCCACCATTCCCAGGACATTCCAGCTCCCGCCGGGGGCTCCAGCTTTGTGACTTTTGGGCCCGGAGCGAGGCCGTATTACCGCCCGGCGCGGCCTCAACGGCCGTGGGACTTATCGTTGCCCGCCTGGGGCTTCAACATCGGGAGAAAAATGGTGCAGGGGAGAGAAAAGACTTTGCCTTCCATCACAGTGAGGAGGAGATTCACTGTGATGGATGTTTTTCTGTAGATTTAATTGTTTGTGTGTCGTGTAGGAATTGTTTTGTTTGTATGGCTGTGCAAATGGAATTTCGTTTGAGCCTCTTTGAGGTTCAAATGACAATAAAATCTAATCAATAATCAATCAATCAATTTCCATGTTCCTATCTAAAGGGCCTGTCCCGCTTACCCGATTTTTTTCGGCGACTTGCCAGCACCCGTCATAGTCGCAGCAGGTGGCCTAAAATGTTCAACCTGTTGAAAATCCAGCGGCGACCAGAAAAAATGTACGATTCTTGGGGCGACTACTCACGACCATACAGGCGTCACCCCGCGACATATCGCCGTGACGCCTGAATGGTCGTGAGTAGTCGCCCAAAGAGTCGTACCTTGTTATGGTCACCGCTGGAATTTCCAAAATGTTGAAAATTTTCGGCCTCCTACAACGGGTGCCAGCAAGTCGCCGAGAAAAATTGCGTAAGTGGGACAGGCCCTTAAAAGTTCAACACCATTGACTAATTACATATAGATCGTGAGTTATGTTCACTTTAATGATCCCGTTTAAGTTGTTTAGAAAAATAGATAACATAACATTTATAAATAGTTTATAAGTTGAAGTGGCGTGCATTGGCAAGACAGACATCTCATTATAAATTATCTTTGTGTTTGTATTTAAAAAGCTAGCGATTTTTATAAAAGCTTGGAAATAAAACTGGCCTTTTCTAGTCGTGAAAAGTGGCAATGAAATCAACAATAAATTGAAATCAAAATGCTGCAGGTGCTAAAAATCCGAAAACAAAACGGAAAATGCTGGAAACACTCAGCAGGTCATAGAAACATAAAAACATAGAAAATAGGTGCAGGAGGAGGCCATTCGGCCCTTCGAGCCAGCACCGCCATTCATTGCGATCATGGCTGATCGTCCCCAATCAATAACCCGTGCCTGCCTTCTCCCCATATCCCCTGATTCCACTAGCCCCTAGAGCTCTATCTAACTCTCAAATCCATCCAGTGATTTGGCCTCCACTGCCCTCTGTGGCAGGGAATTCCACAAATTCACAACTCTGGGTGAAAACGTTTTTTCTCACCTCAGTCTTAAATGACCTCCCCTTTATTCTATGACTGTGGCCAGGCCCAACTAGGTCGGGCAGCATATGTAGAGAGAGAATTAATATTAACAGTTATAGGGTGATACAGTGGGAACAGGCTCTTCGGCCCAACTTGCCCACACTGACCAACATGTCCAATCTACACTAGTCCCACCTGCCTGCGTTTGGCCCGTATCCCTCCATATCCATGTACCTGTCTTAACTGTTTTTTAAACGTAAGGGCCTGATTCTTTCGGTGTCATATGAAGAAAGACTGGATAGACTTGGCTTATACTCGCTAGAATTTAGGAGATTGAGAGGGGATCTTATAGAAACGTACAAAATTCTTATGGGGTTGGACAGGCTAGATGCAGGAAGATTGTTCCCGATGTTGGGGAAGTCCAGGACAAGGGGTCACAGCTTAAGGATAAGGGGGAAATCCTTTAAGACCGAAATGAGGAAAAACTTTTTCACACAGAGAGTGGTGAATCTCTGGAACTCTCTGCCACAGAGGGTAGTTGAGGCCAGTTCATTGGCTATATTTAAGAGGGAGTTAGATGTGGCCCTTGTGGCTAAGGGGATCAGGGGGTATGGAGAGAAGGCAGGTACGGGATACTGAGTTGGATGATCAGCCATGATCATATTGAATGGCGGTGCAGGCTCGAAGGGCCGAATGGCCTACTCCTGCACCTATTTTCTATGTTTCTATGTCATATCAGTGTCGTCAAAAGATTTTTGAACATTTTAAAATCCAGCGGCGACAATAAAAATGCTGCGACAATCGAAGAAACACCGCGCGTCACACGTCATCGCGGCGCGTCACCGATGCGTCACGCCGCACCCCGCTGCGACGTTTCGGTGACCTGATACGTCAGTCAATAATGCCGGCAGATGCCGAAAAAATCGCCACGTGGGACAGGCCCTTTAGAGATAGTACCTGCCTCAACCTCCTCCTCCTCCGGCAGCTCGTTCCATACACCCACCACCCTTTGTGTGTAAGTTCTCTTTCCACAAATGCTTCTTGACATCCTGAGTGATTACAGCATGTTTGCTTTCATTTTAGTTTTTATTTTTGCAAATACTTTGATTTTTTCCCCGGCATATCTTAATCACAATTCAGTCACTTGCGAGGTAATAGGTGGTTATAAAACCATTAACAGAGGTCTTCTGTCTGAACAGTACATTTAATTTAGTTTAGAGATACTGCGCGGAAACTGGCCCTTCGGCCCACCGAGACCGAGACTGAATGATCCTACCACCACCAGAGAGCAGTCCTTATGGACTACTATCCACCTCATTGGTGACCCTCGGACTATCGTTGATTGGACTTCACTGGCTTTACCTTGCGCTAAAGGTTATTCCCTTATCATGTATCTCCAGTGCCCTCCGTAATGTTTGGGACAAAGACCCATCATTTATTTATTTCCCTCTGTACTCCACAGTTCGAGATTTGTAATAGAAAAAACCACATATGGTTAAAGCGCACATTGTCAGAATTTATTAAAGGCCATTTTTATACTTTTGGTTTCACCTTGTAGAAATTACAGCTATGTTTATACATAGTCCCCCCATTTCAGGGCACCATAATGTTTGGGACACATGGCGTCACAGGCGTTTGAAATTGCTCAGGTGTGTTTAATTGCCTCCTTAATGCAGGTATGAGAGATCTGGATTCTCTGGAGACTTTCAAGAGAGAGTTAGATGGAGCTTAAAGATAGCAGAGTCAGGATATATGGGGAGAAGGCAGGAACGGGGTACTGATTGTGGATGATCAGCCATGATCACAATGAATGGCGGATCTGGCTCGAAGGGCCAAATGGCCTACTCCCGCACCTATTGTCTATTGTCAGCAGCTAGTCTTTCCTCCAGTCTTTCCATCACCTTTGGAAACTTTTATTGCTGTTCATCAACACGAGGACCAAAGTTGTGCCAATGAAAGTCAAAGAAGCCATCATGAGACTGAGAAACAAGAATAAAACTGTTAGAGACATCAGCCAAACCTTAAGCTTACCAACAGTTTGGAACATCATTAAGAAGAAAGAGAGCGCTGGTGAGCTTACTAATTGCAAAGGGACTGGCAGGCGATGGGAGGGAATGACCAGGCGATCATTTTTGGGTCGGGACCCTTCCTAAGACCCTTCTTGGAGTCCCAAACCAAATATCACCTGGTCTATTCCCTCCAGAGATGTCCTAACCTGACCTGTCGAGATCCTCTGGCACTTTAAGCAAATATTGCATTTATTTTACAATTTCCTAATGCGTCATTGCTGTATAAGCAGTTGCTGTATAAGCAGTTGAAGTAAAAATAGCACACTCACAAGAAACAGTACACAAACTCTACTCGTAGACCTGGTGATGTGGACAACAGCAAAATGACTTGTGCTCCATTGTCGACTATGATTCCCATCCTTGCCAGCAGCCCAACTTTCATACCAGCGTGCAAAGTTCAGTTTTACATATCAAGTAGGATGAATTCCACATGGATTCATGAAGACCACTTAAACCAAATGGCCACTATGAATTTTAATTCACAAAATAAGTTCAGGTTCCATTTATTGTCACAGACATCAATTGGTGCAGTGAAATTCTGTGGAATTCTCTGCCTCAGGGCGGTGGAGGCAGGTTCTCTGGATGCTTTCAAGAGAGAGCTAGATAGGGCTCTTAAAAATAGCGGAGTCAGGGGGATATGGGGAGAAGGCAGGAACGGGGTACTGATTGGGGATGATCAGCCATGATCACATTGAATGGCGGTGCTGGCTCGAAGGGCCAAATGGCCTACTCCTGCACCTATTGTCTATTGTCTATTGTCTATTGAAATTTGAGTTACTGTACAGCCACACAAATATAATAAAATGAACACGACACGATAGAATTTAACATGAACATCCCCCACACAGCGGAATCAATGTTTCCCACTGTGAGGGAAGGCAATGAAGTTCAGCCATCTTCCTCTTTCTTCACCCGCGATCGGGGCCTCGAGCCCTCCGCAGTCGCCGCTACGGTGGCCCGATGTTCAGGCCCTCTCGCCGGGATGATCGGAGCACCGGCGTCGGAACGGGAGAACACTCTCAGCGGCTTGGAGTTTCCGAATCGGCCACTTCTTACCGGAGACCGCGGCTTCCGAAGTCCACAGGCCGAGCTGGGCGGAGATTCATATAAGGGCAGGACATGTAAACTGATAACTGTTTGTGACTCTATACATATAACCAGGGAGCCCTTGAAATAACCTATTGCCAAATGCAGCATAGTTTAAGGATGAAACTATTACCATTTAACTATTTTTAGCCAGTACTACAGAAATAGACTGGGAGTCAGGTTATCACTCACGCCATTTCACTATCTTTTTAATGAATGGACCAACACCCTATTGACTTTAAATGTACTTAATGGATCATGGGTTAAACACAGATGCCAGATCAGCATTCCTAAGCAAAAATAATTGATTTCCCTGTAATTCTACACAGTAGGATCTAGCAGCAGAAGATCACCCTGGTCACCCTGCTGTAGGAAGATGATGTCAATAGACAATAGACAATAGGTGCAGGAGTAGGCCATTCGGCCCTTTGAGCCAGCACTGCCATTCAATGTGATCATGGCTGATCATCCCCAATCAATACCCCGTTCCTGCCTTCTCCTCATATCCCCTGACTCCGCTATTTTTAAGAGCCCTATCTATCTCTCTCTTGAAAGCATCCAGAGAACCTGCCTCCACCGCCCTCTGATGCAGAGAATTCCACAGACTCACCACTCTCTGTGAGAAAAAGTGTTTCCTCGTCTCCGTTCAAAATGGCTTACTCCTTATTCTTAAACTGTGGCCCCTGGTTCTGGACTCCCCCAACATCGGGAACATGTCAAGCTGGATAGAGTGTAGAGAAGATTTACGAGGTTGTTGCCAGGACTCGAGGGCCTGAGCTATAGGGAGAGGTTGATCAGGCTGGGACTCATTCCTTAGAGGTCAGGAGTATGAGGGGTGATCTTGTAGAGGTGTACAAACTGAATGAATAAGTTTATTGGCCAAATATTCACATACAAGGAATTTGCCTTGGTGCTCCGCCCACAAGTAACAACATGACATACAGTGACAGTTAGGAATGACATATAATACAGTAAACATTAATAATAAAACATTATTGATTAAACATGTGAATTAAATAAAATACCAGAGCAAAAGGAGGCTACAGATTTTTGGTTATTGAGTAGAGCAACTACTCGTGGAAAAAGCTGTTTTTATGTCTGGCTGTGGCAGCTTTGACAGTCCGGAGTCGCCTTCCAGAGTGAAGTGATTCAAAGAGTTTGTGGCCAGGGTGAGAGGGGTCAGAGATGATCTTACCCGTTTGCTTCCTGGCCCTTGCAGTGTACAGTTCGTCAATGGAGGGAAGGTTACAGCCAATAACCTTCTCAGCTGATCGGACGATTCGCTGCAGCCTCCGGGTGTCGTGCTTGGTGGATCATGAGAGGAACAGATAGGGAGGATGCCCAGAGTCTTTTACCCAGAGTGGGGGAATCAAAACCTAAGAGGGTATAGGTTTAAGATGAGAGGGGCAAGATTTTACAATAACATGAGGGACGTTTTTTTTTGTTTTTTTTTAATTAAAAGGTGGTGGGTGTATGGAACAAGCTGTCAGAGGAGGTGGTTGGGGCAGGTAGTATCACAACATTTAGACAGGTACATGGATAGGATATGTTTAGAGGGACAATGGACACAAAATGCCAATGTAACACTTTGGGTCAGGCAGCATCTTTGGAGAAAAATGTGGGTGACGTTTCAGGTCAGGACCCTTCTTCAGACTCAGTTTAGAGGGATGGATCGCTCTATAGGGAAGATTCAAGATTCAAGAGAGTTTATTGTCATGTGTCCCAGATAGGACAATGAAATTCTTGCTTTGCTTCAGCACAACAGAATATAGCAGGCATGAATAAATACAGAACAGATCAGTGTGACCATATACCATTGAATATATATATATACACACATAAATAAACATATAAAGTGCAATGGGCTATTAATGATCAGAGTTTTGTTTGAGTTGAGTTTAATAGTCTGATGGCTGTGGGGAAGCAGCGATTCCTGAACCTGGATGTTGCAGATTTCAGGCACCTGTACCTTCTACCTGAAGGCAGCGGGGAGATGAGTGTGTGGCCAGGATGGTGTGGGTCCTTGATGATACTGCCAGCCTTTTTGAGGCAGCGACTGCGATAGATCCCCTCGATGGTGGGGAGGTCAGAGCCGATGATGGACTGGGCGGTATTTACAACTTTTTGCAGTCTTTTCCTCTCCAGGGCACTCAAGTTGCCGAACCAAGCCACGATGCAACCGGTCAGCATGCTCTCTACTGTGCACCTGTAGAAGTTCAAGAGAGTCCTCCTTGACAAACCGACTCTCCGTAATCTTCTCAGTAAGTAGAGGCGCTGATGAGCTTTTTTTATGATTGCATCAGTGTTCTGGGACCAGGAGAGATCTTCAGAGATGTGCACGCCCAGGAATTTGAAGCTCTTGACCCTCTCCACCATCGACCCATTGATATAAGCGGGACTGTGGGTCCCCATCCTCCCCCTTCCAAAGTCCACAATCAGTTCCTTGGTTTTGCTGGTGTTGAGAGCCAGGTTTATTGTGCTGGCACCATTTGGTCAAAAGGTCGATCTCCCTTCTATACTCTGACTGAGGGGTTTCAGTTTGGAGGGATAAGGGCCAAACGCAGGCAGGTAGGTAAATTGTCCCAAGTGTGTATAGAGCGGGAGTCACTGGTTCTCATGAACTCAGTGGGTCGAAGGGCCGGTTTCCGCGCTGTATCTCTAAACTAAACTAAAGGATGGACTTTACCATCATGGGTAGTGATGTGCTAGTGAAAATAACGGGTGCAATTATTACCAAGGCTCAGTGTCTGCTTATGAATCTGGAGTATTGTGTGCAGTTTTGGTCCCCTAATTTGAGGAAAGACATTCTTGCTATTGAGGGAGTGCAGCGTAGGTTTACAAGGTTAATTCCCGGGATGGCGGGACTGTCATATGCTGAGAGAATGGAGCAGCTGGGCTTGTACACTCTGGAGTTTAGAAGGATGAGAGTGGATCTCATTGAAACATATAAGATTGTTAAGGGCTTGGACACGCTAGAGGCAGGAAACATGTTCCCGATGTTGGGGGAGTCCAGAACCAGGGGCCACAGTTTAAGAATAAGGAGAAAACACTTTTTCTCACAGAGAGTGGTGAGTGTGGAATTCTCTGCCTCAGAGGGCGGTGGAGGCAGGTTCTCTGGATGCTTTCAAGAGAGAGCTAGATAGGGCTCTTAAAAATAGCAGAGTCAGGGGATACGGGGAGAAGGCAGGAACGGGGTACTGATTGGGGATGATCAGCCATGATCACATTGAATGGCGGTGCTGGCTTGAAGGGCCGAATGGCCTACTCCTGCACCTATTGTCTATTGTCAATATTTTCAATTATTCTATCCGTTGCCAGTGTATTTTCAAGAGCCCATTGAGCTGAGAGCTATCAATTCGTCACTTGAAACTGGAAAAAAAAACTGTAGTGATAACCTTAAAGTAGAACCCCCTATCAGCATACCTCAACTATATCAACTTTGCAGTGTATCGTCTTGCATTGGAAACCTATCATGTGCCCAGGCTATTGGAGTGTGATACCTTACATTCTTGCAAATTGGAAACAAATTTCGCTTTGGAGGCAGACCAAGGGAAATGTTCCCATTTAGTTTTAGAGATCTATAGCTCGTAAACAGGCCCTTCAGCCCACCGAGTCCGTGCCGACCAGCGATCCCCGCACACCAACACTATTCTACACACAGTCGGGACAATTTACAATTTTACCGAAGCCAATTAACCCGCATGTCTTTGGCGTGTGCGAGGACACCGGAGCTCCCACACGGCCACAGGGGGAACGTGCAAACTCCGAACAGACATTACCTGCAGTCAGGATCACTCTACCACTGCGACCCTGTCGACTATTAACGAGCTGTGTTTTTTTTATTGGTGCTGGCAAAATAAATGTGCATTTAAAACACTCGTGGAACTGGCAACTCAGTGTTCGAATTTCATTCTGTAATCTGTTCAGTTCAGTTTAGCTCACTGTCACGTGTACCGAGGTACCGTGTGTAGCGACAGTTTCTTAATTAATAGTTTCTTTATTGTAGTAGTGGAAACAGTAAGATATTCATCCAAACTTCATCAGCTGCCAGCAGCGTGTTAGTTTTTTCTACTTTTTTTGTTTTTTTAGTGTGTCTCAATGTGTGTTTTTAATGTTTCCCTGTGTGTCTTGTGTGGGGGGTGGTGTGGGGGCAACCGCTTCGGTCGCCTCCTCCACGGAGAGGCGACTTTTTCCTTACATCGAGGATCGGTGCGGCCTTTCCCAGAGACGCGCCCGGGGCTTCAGCAGCGGGCACGGCGAGGACTCTTTCGTCACGCAGCGGGCGAGCCCTCGCCGGGGGTTGCCGGAGTGGAGCGCTCCGTTCGCTGGCCCACGGCAGCCTGAAGCCGCGGTCTGCGGAGCTCCATGCTGGCGCGGCGTCCGGAGCCTGGGATCCCTCGTTGGGGACCCGGGAGGAAAAGAGCTCCGACCGTCGGCCCGCGGCCAACTTCTAACCGGGGGCGCGGCGGGGACTTACCATACGGAGCGGGATCCCTCGTCGGGGATCCCTGGAGAGGAGCTCCGACCGCCAGCCCTGCGGTCTGCGGTGCTTCTGGCTGCGGCGTGGCGGGGACTTTAGATCTTCGACCGCTGGCCTGCGGCCTACACCATCTTGAAGCCGCGGTCTCCGGTGGGGAAGCACCAATTCAGGACTTACCTGGTCTTACCTTGAATGCAGCGACTGCGGAGGGTTGTGGTCCCGACCACGGGGGAAAAATGGAGGAGGACTGACCAAATTTTGTGCCTTCCACCACAGTGATGAATGCTGTGGTGGATGTTTGTGTTAAATTGTTATTGTGTATTGTGTGTTCTTTTTTCATTGTACCGCTGCTGGCAAATTCATTTCACTGCACTTTATGTGCAAGTGAGGAATAAAACTTGACTTGACTTGATCTTGTTTAAGTACATTTTGATCTTACTCGTGATCAAACTCTTGCATGGTGGAAAGCTGTGACCTCTCCCCCATGCTTCTTCAAACTAAACTAAACACTACTTGGGCATCTGCGCGAGAATCCCAGCCGCAAACACGCCTCAGACTACGTATAAATCCCACCCACAGGCAGATAAAGTTGAAAGGAAACTGGTTATAGTTATAACATACTGAGTTAAGCTAACTGGCTACTACACAGTGAAAGGCTTTTGTTGCGTGCTAACCAGTCAGCGTTTATCTGTAGTGTATATTTCATTTAGTTGTTCTTCTCCCAAGGACCAACTTCTATTTGGGGTGACGTGGGTTGGGGAGGGGGCATTGAGGATACTCTGCATGCGTATAGGCTCATGGGCGTATATTCACTGGAGGTTAGAAGGACGAGAGGGGATCTAATAGAAACATATAACATTTTTAAGGGATTGGACAGGCTAGATGCAGGAAAAAAATTCTTGATGTTGGGGGAGTCCAGAACCAGGGGTCACAGTTTAAGAATAAGGAGTAAGCCATTTAGGACTGAGATGAGGAAAAACGTTTTCACCCAAAGAGTTGTGAATCTATACTGAAACTGAACAAGTGCTTAAACTACTACTTACACTACTGCTACTGTGTGTATATATATATATATGTATTCTACCTCTGTTTATACTGTATATATCCATCCACAACGTACTTAATGCTTACTGCACTAATACATCTGTCTATACTGCATATATCCCACCCAGTGTATCCATACTACAATGTCCCATTGCACATATATCTCCCCACCTATGGTGTACCCTTATCTATAGACTACTGTATAGATCCTACTCATACTGCCTATGCTGCTCTGTTGCACTTTCTTCGATATTATTCCACCACATGCACTGTTTTTGCACTTCTGGTTAGATGCTAACTGCATTTCATGTACTTGTACTCTGCACAATGGCAATAAAGTTGAATCTAGTCTAGTCTAATCTAATCTAATCTAAACCCTTGTACCCTCGAAAGTGTTCTCCTCTGCCGACACAGTTTTCCCCTTGCATCAAGCACCTTGCACTCATTGCCATTTAGTTTGTATCGTTTTAGTTTATTGTCACGTGTACCGAGGTACAGTGAAAAGCTATTTAGTCGCGTGCTATCCAGTCAGCGGAAAGACTGTACAAGATTGCAATCGAGCCGTCCACAGTACATATGTGAAATTCCCTGCCGATTTGTGGAATTCCCTGCCACAGAGGGCAGTGGAGACCAAGTCACTGGATGGATTTAAGAGAGAGTTAGATAGAGCTCTAGGGGCTGGTGGAATCAAGGGATATGGGGAGAAGGCAGGCACGGGTTATTGATTGGGGACGATCAGCCATGATCACAATGAATGGCGGTGCTGGCTCGAAGGGCCGAATGGCCTCCTCCTGCACCTATTTTCTATGTTTCTATGAATGAGGGTATTTTCAAGTACATACTTTAAAAGCAAGAGTTTAATTATTAAGTTTGGACCTGTGATATATTGTTAATATTTTAATGGAGAATAGCTGTTTATGTGTTGGTTCAACTCCATAATTGTGTGTTATCAAAGGAATAATGTTTAGTGCAAGATGATGTCTACTTAGCAGCTTTTATGTGTCTATTGCTTCAATAAGAGATTCTGTTAACGTTCCTCCCCTCCCACAACCCCCATTTAATTTGTACGTCTGTCGTGTTATTTTGTGTACACTATGTTCAAGATTCTACACGAGTACATATTAATAGGTCGGCGCAAATGAGTGGGTTGGTTAATTATTTTGTCATTTTGCTTTTCAGGTTAACTAAGCTGCAAATATTGGAGCTACGTGAAAACCAGCTGAAGATGTTGCCAAAGTAAGAACCGTTCATTCTGTCATGTAGGAATTTGCTCTGTCTGGTCACGTGTTGGGCGGCACGGTGGCGTAGCAGTAGAGCCGCCGCCTCTCAGCGCCAGATACCCGGGCGGCATCTTGACAGTCGGGTGCTGTCTGTGTGTGTGTGTGTGTGTGGAGTTTGTATGTTCTCCCATGTAACCCCCGCGGGGAGAATGGGGTTGAGAAGATAGATCAGCAGAGAATGGCAGAGTAGACTTGATGGCCTATTTATGCTCCTAGCACTGAAGAACCTATGAACTTCTCCAGGTGCTCCGGTTTCCTCCCACATCCTAAAGTTGTGCAGATTTGTAGATTAATTGGATTGATCATTAATTGGATTGATCAATCTCATTGAAACCTATAAGAAGAAAGAAGGGAAAGAAGGAGAAAAAAAAAAAAAAGTGTTCGGCACGGACTTGAAGGACCGAGATGGCCCGTTTCCGTGCTGTGATGGGTATATGGTTATTATAAGATTGTTAAGGGCTTGGACACGCTAGAGGCAGGAAACATGTTCCCGATGTTGGGGGGAGTCCAGAACCAGGGGCCGCAGTTTAAGAATAAGGAGTAAGCCATTTAGAACGGAGACGAGGAAACACTTTTTCTCACAGAGAGTGGTGAGTCTGTGGAATTCTCTGCCTCAGAGGGCGGTGGAGGCCGGTTCTCTGGATGCTTTCAAGAGAGAGCTAGATAGGACTCTTAAAAATAGCGGAGTCAGGGGATATGGGGAGAAGGCAGGAATGGGGTACTGATTGGGGATGATCAGCCATGATCACATTGAATGGCGGTGCTGGCTCGAAGGGCCAAATGGCCTACTCCTGCACCTATTGTCTATTGTCTATTGTCTATTGAATGGCAGAGGTTGTGGGGAGACCTGGTAGAAGTCTATGAAATGAGGAGAGGGATAGATAGGGGAGCTGGGCAGAATCTTTTTCTCAGGATGGGAAGAATCATATACTGGAGGGCAAAGCCTGGAGCACACTGCCTGAGGTAGTGGCAGGCATGAAGTTAGTTATACGAGCACCGTGGAGCATTATCAATATCATGTGTGAGAAGGAACTGCAGATGCTGGTTTACAGCGGATGGACGCAAATGCTGCAGTAACTCAGCGGGTCAGGCAGTATCTCTGGAGAAAAGGAATAGGTGGCGTTTCAGGTCGCGATGGTTCTGAAGAAGGGTCTCGACCCGAAACGTCACCTATCCCTTTCCTCCAGAGATGCTGCCTGTCCCGCTGAGTTACTCCAGCATTTTGTGTCTATTATCAATATCGTTCAGTTCGGTTTAGTCTGTAGTCACTTGTACCGAGGTACAGTGAAAAGCTTTTGTTGCGTGCTAACCAGCCGGCGGAAGGACAATACGTGATTACAATTGAGCCATTTACAGTGTACAGATACATGATAAAGGAGAGGAGTTTAGGATCATTGTTAAAGTAACAAATGTTGCTGTAGGAGTAGAGATTGAAGAGTGTGGAGCGACTATAATGTGTGATTGTGGATCTGCTTCTGTGGCTAGCACGTAAAGGGCCCGCCCCACTTGGGCGTCATTTGCGTGTCATGCAGATGGTGCACAAAGATTTTGTACATCACAAAATCCTGGGGCATAGCGCATCGCTGCCTACGTCACCACGCACCATGCGCGCGTAATGCACACCATGTGCGCATCGTGTGCAAATATTCACCTTCCTAACGTGAAAATTTGAACAAAGCCATCCAAGCCAGAAAATAAATGTCGATTTTTAAATTTGGTTGAGAATGCATGATTAGGTTGAAGTTGCAAAACCCAATCTGCTGGTAATTTAAGGTAGACAAAAATGCTGGAGTAACTCAGCGGGTCAGGCAGTATCTCAATAGACAATAGACAATAGGTGCAGGAGTAGGCCATTTGGCCCTTCGAGCCAGCACCGCCATTCAATGTGATCATAGCTGATAGTCCCCAAGCAGTACCCCGTTTTCTCTGGAGAAAAGCAATAGGTGACGTTTCAGGTCGCGATGGATCTGAAGAAGGGTCTCGACCCGAAACGTCACCTATTTCCTTCGCTCCATAGATGCTGCTTCACCCGCTGAGTTTCTCCAGCATTTTTGTCTACCTTCGATTTTTCCAGCATCTGCTGTTCTTTCTTAAACAACTGGTGGTAATTTATGTGGTTTTCAATTCGAGAAAAAAGATTGCAGGAGCTGTGATTTGTCCTCAATGGTTCAGTAAATTTCCACAAGCGGTACTTAACTAGTTTACAGCCATAATTTAATTATTAACTATTAACCATTGCATTCATGTAAGGTGTCGTTAGCAAAGCATGGCTACTATATTAACTGTTTTTCATGTTATTGGCATCATAAAGCTTCACACGACAAATATGACGTGTTTTGCGTTGAGTCGTAGGGAGCAAAGATCCTATAGGAAGCAAGATAGTCCACTCGACGAAAAAGACGTAGTACGGTCATGGGCAGATTCATGGGTAATTTTCGGCCCCATTTCCGTAACCGGCTTCCGTTTCCGCACTCCTATCCAAAGCAAAGGTTCAAAGGTTCATATATTGTCACATACACCAATTGGTGTAGTGAAATTCAAGTTGCCATTGCAGCACACTAATAAGAATACAACACAACATTAAAGAAGAATTTAACATAAAACATAAAAAAACATCTCCCCACAATGGTTCCCACTGTGGGGGAAGGCACCAAGTCCAGTCCCCATCCCCTTGTCCACTCATGGTCAGGCCTATTGAGGCCTCCGCAGTCGTCGCTACGGAGGCCCGATGTTTCAGGCTCTCTCGCCAGGTGATGGTGCTCCGGCGTAGGGAGAACCCTCTCAGCGGCTTGGGATACCTGGAACGGCCGCTTCCTTACCGGAGACCGCGGCTCCCGAAGCCAACAGGCCGCGCTGGTCGGAGCTCCAACATTGGCGATCTCGGCGAGAGATCCAAAGCTCCGCGGTGTTTAAAGTCAGCGCCACCGCCCGCGGCTGGACGCTCCACAGACCCCGCAGCTCCGCCATGTTCCATCGGCGGTCTCAGCCCGCCGGAGCAAAGATCCTATAGCAAGATACTATAGCTTGCTATCGGATCTATGATCCAAAGATTAATAGAAGCATATAAAGCAAGTTTAATACAAACATCAGCTCAACCACAGCATGTGAGCCATTTAAAAATATATATATTTTTAAACACTTAAAAAAAAATGTTTTTAAATAAACATTAAAAAAAAGAAAATTAACAGAATTATAATTTATTGACATATTAATCATTAACAAAAAAATAGCAGAATTATGAAGTAACAGAATTATGAATAATGGATCTAGCACGATATCACACACACAAACTGTTCCCCCGCAACGCTGATTACATTGCGAGAGGGATATACAAAGTCGGGTCAGGTTACTGAAATGGCGGACGAAAAGGCTGCCGTTCCGCTCCGTAGCGTACTACATTTCAGCCCATTGGTTTTAGCAGGAGTGCACTATCTTGCTTGCTATAGGATCTTTGGTAGAGAGGGCGGCACGGTGGCGCAGCGGTAGAGTTGCTGCCTTGCAGCGCCAGAGACCCGGGTTCGATCCTGACTACGGGCGCTGTCTGTACGGAGTTTGTACATTCTCCCCGTGACCTGTGTGGGTTTTCTCCAAGATCTTCGGTTTCCTCCCACACTCCAAAGACGTACAGGTTTGTAAGTTAATTGGCTTGGTATAAGTGTAAATTGTCCCAAGTGGGTGAAAAATGAAAAACATGTTGAAAAATTCACGGCGACCATAATGAGGCCGCGACTCGTTCCCAGAATGCAGGAACTCCTCACGATCATGAAGGCGACTCCCTGGCGACTGCATAATCTCCTGCAGTCGCCTAAAAAGTTGCCTCAGTGGTACAGGCCCAAGAATGTGCAGGAATCGCTGGTTGGTGTGGACTCGGTGTGCCGAAGGGCCTGTTTCCGTGCTGTATCTCTAAACTAAATTTAAAAATAGTCATAATCCTACAGCGTGAAACAGGCCCTTCGGCCCAACTTGCCCATGCCAACCAACATGCCCCATCTACACTTGTCTTACCTGCCTGCTTTTGGCCCATATCCTTCCAAACCTGTCCTATCCATGTTGCGGGCTATCCAATCAGTGAAAAGACTGAACACCATTACAATCAAGCCGTCCACTGTGTACAGATACAGGATAAAGGGAATAATGTTTAGTTCAAGATAATGTACCCATTGTTGTTTAAAGGTTGCAATAGTCCCTGCCTCAACTACCTCCTCTGGCAGCCCGTTGCATACACCCTGTGTAAAAAAACATTACCCCTCAGATTCCTTAGTTTAGTTTAGTTTGGAGACACAGCGCGGAAACAGGCCCTTCGGCCCACCGATTCCGCACTGACCAGCGATCTCCGCACATTAACACTATCCTACACGCACTAGGGACAATCTTATATTGACACCAAGCCAAATTAACGTGCAACCCTGTACGTCTTTGGAGTGTGGGAGGAAACCGAAGATCTCAGAGAAAACCCACCCAGGTCATGGGTAGAACGTACAA
Organism: Malacoraja senta; assembly: GCA_038087875.1. NCBI lineage: Eukaryota > Metazoa > Chordata > Chondrichthyes > Rajiformes > Rajidae > Malacoraja > Malacoraja senta. The sequence goes on along the minus strand of CM075977.1, from coordinate 219,485,298 downwards.
ACTCCGTACAGACAAGCACCTGATGGAACCCGGGTCTCTGGCGCTGCAAGGCAGCAACTCTACCGCTGCGCCATCGTGCCACCATAATAACTCTTTCCCCCTTCACCCTAAACCTATGTCCTACACCTCCAGTTTAAATTCCATTTGGAATATTTTGGAGGATCAAGAACCAAAAAAGGGGAAAGATTTGCCAGGAATCCAAGCGGTAAAGGTTAGTGTGAAAATGGATTACATTTTCATTCTTTGTATACAAAGTAAACACCACTCCCCCCCTGTGTCAGGTACAGTTAGTTTGATGCAGGGTGGGGTTGTAACATTCTGCAAGGGTAATGGGAGACTGAAAATTACCCCTGGTGTGTAGATTAGTGATGGAGGGGTTTGTTGATGTGTATGTATAGGATCGGTGTTCACAAAAATAATGGGTGCCTGATGGTTGGTGTAGGCTCTTCACTTTAGACATGAGAGATACAACGCAGAAACAGGCCCTTCGGCCCACCGAGTCTGCGCCGACCAGCGATCACCCCATACACCAACACTATCCTACACACACTTGGGACAATAGACAATCGGTGCAGGAGTAGGCCATTCAGCCCTTTGAGCCAGCACCGCCATTCACTGTGATCATGGCTGATCACCCACAATCAGTACCCCGTTCTTGCCTTCTCCCAATATCCCATGACTCTGCTATCTTTAAGAGCCCTATCTAACTCTCTCTTGAAAGCCTCCAGAGAATTGGCCTCCACTGCCTCCTGAGGCAGAGAATTCCACAGATTCGCAACTCTCTGGGTGAAAAAGTTTTTCCTCATCTCCATTCTAAATGGCCTACCCCTTATTCTTAAACTGTGGCCCACTAGTTCTGGACTCCCCCAACATCCGGAACATATTTCCTGCCTCTAGCGTGTCCAAACCCTAAATAATCTTATATGTTTCAATAAGATCCCCTCTCATTCTTCTGAATTCCAGTGTATACTAAATTCCAGCCCAGCCACTCCATTCTCTCAGCATATGACAGTCCCGCCATCCCGGGAATTAACCTCGTGAACCAACGTTGCACTCCCTCAATAGCAACAATGTCCTTTCTCAAATTTGGAGACCAAAACTTCAAATTTGGAGACCATTTACAATTTTTACCGAAGCCAATTATCATACAAACCTGCACGTCTTTGGAGCCTCTAGAGTGTGTAATTGTCCCCCAGTGTGTGTTAGACAGTGTCAGTGCGCGGGGATCGCTGGTCGGCGGTGACTGTTTCCGCGCTGTTTCTCTAAACTAAACTAAACATTGATACCGTCCTAAATTTAAGCCTAATTTAGAAATGCATCTGATATGTTCGGAGCAGTAGTTTGGGGTTTCAGCTCTGTGACATCTGAGCCTTGACTGAAAGTAATTAGAAATTGTTGATGTTACTTCCTTGGTATATGAGCTGCTGACATAACAAGGTGACTGGATACCACTGCATTAGTGGAAAAATAACCCGCAGTCGAACTTCTCAAGTGTTATTACGGCCATGAACATGACTCCACGTGATAGCAAGGAGTTGACTCAGTGGTGTGCATCTTAAATGAGCCGTCTTGCACAAGTTAAGGGCCTGTCCCACTTTCACAACTTAATTCACGACCTTTTGTACTCGTGGACATTTTTCATCAGGCTAGAAAAACTTCCCAGGTAATAATAATAATAATAATAATCATTTTATTTACTGGCGCCTTTCTAAAACCCAAGGACACCTTACAATGCATAGAATCACAACAAAACAGAAAACAGAAAACCGGAAAAACTCAGCGGGTGAAGAAGGGTTTCGGCCCGAAACGTTGCCTATTTCCTTCGCTCCATAGATGCTGCTGCACCCGCTGAGTTTCTCCAGCACTTTTGTCTACCTTCAATTTTCCAGCATCTGCAGTTCCTTCCTAAATAGAAAAACTTCCCGACCTACTTGATGCCACGAGTACCTACGACTAGCATCACGGCCTGCTACGACCTACCCACGACCTCCTACGACCTTGTGATGACCATGCTGCGAGTGTGAGTCAAGGGCAAACTCGGCAGAGATCGTGAATTAGGTCGTGAAAGTGGGACAGGCCCTTAAAGATGCTTTCTGAATCTTTATTTGAGATAGTTTTAGTTTAGTTTAGAGATACAGCGCGGAAACAGGCTCTTTCGGCCCACCGGGTCCGCGCAGACCAGCGATCCCCGCGCATTGCCACTATCCTATACCCACGAAGGACAATTTTTACATTCACCAAGCCAATTTACCTACATACCTGTACGTCTTTGGAGTGTGGGAGAAAACCGAAGATCTCGGAGAAAACCCACGCAGGTCACGGGGAGAACGTGCAAACTCCGTACAGACAGCGCCCGTAGTCGGGATCGAACCCGGGTCTCCGGCGCTGCATTTGCTGTAAGGCAGCAACTCTACCGCTGCGCCACTGTGCCGCATGTGTATGGTGTACTACGTAGTCCTGCACTCTATCATCATGGGCTCATTTTCTGGCAAGACCTTATCGCTCGTATCCTTCCAGCATCTCTAGTCTGTACCTCACATGTGTCAATAATAATCTAAACTCAGGTGGTGAATCTGTGGAATTCTTTGTCACAGAAGGGAATCAATAGATATTGTTAAGCAGAGAGAGATAGATTCTTGATTAGTGCGGGTGTCGGGGGTTATGGGGAGAAGGCAGGAGAATGGGGTTGAGAGGGAAAATAGATCAGCCACGATTGAATGGCGGTGTAGATTTGATGGGCCGAATGGCCTAATTCTGCTCCAATCACAATTTTACCAAAGCCAATAAACCTACAAACCAGATAGTTTATAGAGAGATTTAATTTAGTTTGGAGATGCGGTGCGGAAACAGACCCCTTCGGCCCACCAATCCCCGCACATTAACACTGTCTTACACAAACTAGGGACAATTTACATTTTACAGCAAGCCAATTAACCTACAAACCTGTACGTCTTTAGAGTGCGGGAGGAAACTGAGGATCTCGGAGAAAACCCAGGCAGGTCACGGGGAGAAGGTGCAAACTCCGTACAGACAGCACCCGTAGTCGGGATCGAACCCAGGTCTCCGGCGCTGTGAGGCAGCAACTCTACCGCTGCGCCACAGTGTTGCCCTGTACCCGTAGTCAGGATCGAATCTGGGTCTCTGGTACTGTTAAGGTAGCAGCTCTACCATTATGCCACCCCATCTCTGTGGCCCTTTCAATGTGCCGCCTTTGCAGTAGAATAGTGTTGGGATTCACTAAATGCCAAATAAGTGGCAGTGCTCTTTATCTGTGTCCTATATCTTATTGCACAGACTTAACTGTACATTGATGTAGCGTGCCACTGCAGATGCTGAAAACCTGAGATATAAACAAAATGCTCAGCACGTTTGGCAACATCGGTGTTGCGGGAATGTAGAAACAAGGAACTGCAGATGCCAGTTTAACAAGGAAAGACACAAAACAAAGGGGCAGATTATTATCTCAATGTGGTTAGGTTAGGTAAGGGGGAGGTACAGCGAGACCTGGGTGTCCTTGTACACCGGTCACTTAAAGTTGTCGTGCAGGTACAGCAGGCAGTGAAGAATTCTAATGGAATGTTGGCCTTCATAACAAGAGGATTTCAGTATAGGAGTAAAGAGGTTCTTCTGCAGTTGTATACGGCTCTGGTGAGACCTTATCTGGAGTATTGTGTACAGTTTTGGTCGCCTAATTTGAGGAAGGACATCCTTGTGATTGAGGCAGTGCAGCGTAGGTTCACGAGATTGATCCCTGGGATGGCGGGACTGTCATATGAGGAAAGATTGAAAAGACTAGGCTTGTATTCACTGGAGTTTAGAAGGATGAGGGGGGGGTCTTATAGAAACATAGAAAATTATAAAAGGACTGGACAAGCTAGATGCAGGAAAAATGTTCCCAATGTTGGGCGAGTCCAGAACCAGGGGCCACAGTCTTAGAATAAAGGGGAGGTCATTTAAGACTGAGGTGAGAAAAAACTTTTCCACCCAGAGAGTTGTGAATTTATGGAATTCCCTGCCACAGAGGGCAGTGGAGGCCAAATCACTGGATGGATTTAAGAGAAAGTTAGATAGAGCTCTAGGGGCTAGTGGAGTCAAGGGATATGGGGAGAAGGCAGGCACGGGTTATTGATAGGGGACAATCAGCCATGATCACAATGAATGGCAGTGCTGGCTCGAAGGGCCGAATGGCCTCCTCCTACACCTATTTTCTATGTTTCTATGTTTCTAAAATGTTGGTGTAACTCAGCGGGTCAGACAACATCAGCAGTCCCAAAAGGGCCTATCCTTGTTCTCCAGGGATGCTGCCTGACCCCCTGAGTTAGTCTAGCCCTGTGTGTCTTTCCTCAGTGCTGGAAGAACTTAACAAGGCAGGCGGACTGGTTGCGACCAGTGTTTCCACGTCGAAGGAACTTACCTGAAATTCGGGAAATTCAGACTGCCTTCGGGTAATTTTAGGGAAATGAAATAATTTCGGGAAATTTCCTGGCCCGGTAAGCCGCCCCAACTTCGCACGCGCGGAATCCGGGCCCACTGCGCACGCGTGGGGAGACGTCAAAGGGTCCAATCAGGCCCGCGAATTGTTTTGCGGAAAAAAAGATTGTGCCTGTATATTTATGACCATCCGCGCGTGCGCAGTTGGGGGAGGCCCGTCAGCCGCGTTACTATTGAAAATAGCGGCGGTGACGCGATGGGGACGCCGACTTCCCGCGCATGCGGAGTAAGCCCGGTGTCCGCGCGTGCGCAGTCGGGAAATACCATCAAATTCCAGGTAATTTGGAGTTTTATTTCAGGAAAAAAAAATTTGAGGTGTGGAAGCGCTGGTTGGGACCCTTGAGAAGGATCCTGACCTGAAACATTCTGCCTACTTCCATAAGGGTTGCCAGGCCGACTAAATTCCTCCAGCTCCTTGTAGTTTGCTCAGGATTCCCGTATCTGCAGCTTATTGTCTCTCTATGGCAACATCCGTGTAGGATCCTTGTCTGTGTCCAAAGGTACTTTACTGTTGCATTCAGACCAGTCTCACCCTGGTCACTCCCTCTTCTCCCCTCTCCCGTCAGGCAAGAGGCATAAACGTTTGAGAACCCCCCATAACTTCCAGATTCCTGGACACTTTCTTTCCAGCTGTTATCTGGCGACTGAACCATCCTCTAGGGAACGGTCCTGACCTCCCATCTACCTCATTAGATAGACAAAAATGCTGGAGGAACTCAGCGGGTGAGGCAGCATCTATGGAGTGAAGGAAATGGGCAACGTTTTGGGTCGAAACCCCAAAGTTTCTCCACCATTTTTGTCTACCTTCGATTTTTCAGCATCTGCAGTTCCTTCTTAAACATACCTCATTGGATACCTTTGAACTCTCTACAATTGGACTGTGCTGGATTTATCTTGCATTAAACATTACACCCTTTATCATGTTTCTGTAGATTACACTTGATTGTAATCGTGTATACATTTACAAGCTACAATTAAAATTGTGACGAGAGAGGTGGGTCACTTTTACAAACAATGACCATTCAGGATCAGGGTCAGGATCTGAAGAAGGGTCTCGGCCCGAAACGTCACCCATTCCTTCGCTCCATAGATGCTGCCTCGCCAGCTAAGTTTCTCCAGCATTTTTGTCTACCTTCGATTTTATCCAGCATCTGCAGTTCTTTCTTCAACATTCAGGATCAGTGTTGTATTGGCCAGCATGGAATTGATTTGAACAAGAAGTTAAGCTGCTATTGTACGTGAGTTGTCAATTATTTGGATAAGCAGTTAACAATTTGAATAGCACAGCTAAAAAGTTACTAATGTAATGGCCTTTGCGTTTTAAGTCACATATCTACATGATGGACCAAAAGGGAAAATCGGGTTTAATGAGTAATGCTAACCAGAGGCATGGACAAAATTGGCACTTTTAGCAAAACAATCTGCTCCATTTAATGTCTAATGTAAGGATTACAGACTTCAGCCCCCAGCACTCTTCAGTGCCTTCAGATCACATGTCAAAGTGTTAACATGAGATTTAATTTTCTTGACGTATTGCACCATGCCAATCCCTAGTTTGAGTTTAGTTTATTGCCACGTGTACCGAGGTACAGTGAAAAGCTTTTGTTGAATGAATGAATGAATAGGATTATTGGCCAAGTATGTTCACATACAAGGAATTTGCCTTGATGCTTCGCTCGTAAGCAACAACACGACATACAGTAAACCATTAAGAACAAAACATAAAACATTAGGAATAAAACATTATAGTTTAAACATGTGAATGAAATAAAATACCAGAGCAAAAGGAGGCTACAGATTTTTGGTTATTGAGTAGAGCTACTGCTTGTGGGAAAAAAATCTGTCTTTATGTCTGGCTGTGGCGGCTTTGACAGTCCGGAGTTGCCTTCCAGAGGGAAGTGATTCAAAGAGTTTGTGGCCAGGGTGAGAGGGGTCAGAGATGATCTTAGCCGCTCGCTTCCTGGCCCTTGCAGTCTACAGTTCATCAGTGGGGGGAAGGTTGCAGCCAATAACCTTCTCAGCTGATCGGACGATTCGCTGCAGCCTCCAGGTGCCGTGCTTGGTGGCTGAGCCAAACCAGACCATGATGGAGAAGGTGAGGACAGACTCTACGATGGCCATGTAGAATTGGACCATCATTGCCTGTGGCAGATTGCGTTTCCTCAGGTGAAAAGCTTTTGTTGCGTGCTAACCAGTCAGCGGAAAGACAATACATGATTCCAATCGAGCCATTTACAGTGTACAGATACATGATAAAGAGAATAATGTTTAGTGCAAGGTAAAATCTGGTCACCAATGAGTTAGATAGTAGCCTCAGACTTTTCTCCAGTTGTTGATAGGATGATTCATTTGCCTGGTAACAGCTGGGAAAAAACTGTCTAGTTTCTCAGACTGTCGGGTGTCACAGTTCTATTGACAGCAGCTATTTGGGAAGTCTTTCTCGAGTAGATACTAGTTGTTGAAGTCATGTGCTGGAACTTGGATCTCCAAGACCAGAGTTTTCATAAGTTCATAAGTGATAGGAGCAAAATTGGGCCATTCGGCCCATCAAGGCTCCTCCGCCATTCATTCATGGCTGATCTATCGCTCCCTCTCAACCCCATTCTCCTACCTTCTCCCCATAACCCTTGACACCCGTAGTAATCAAGAATCTGCCTTAAAAATATGCATTGATGGCCTCCACAGCCGTCTGTGGCAATGAATTCCACAGATTCACCACCTTCTAAAGTTGGCGAAATTTTTTTGACGACCGTGGGTTTGACGCCAATGAGCGTAGCTTGACGTAGGTGCTGTGGTAGGTTGTCGCCAGGTTAATGTAGGTTGTCTCCAGGATGTCGTAAGTTGTCGCCAGGTGACGTAGGTTGCCGCCGGTGCTGACTTCGGTGAATTCCATTGCCGTAGTCGCCGGCAGTCGCCTAAAATATTGCCCAACGTCTCTGGTTTTTCAGCGACCCGCTACGACTATGACAGTCGCCGGGCATCACCTAAAAATCGCCTAAGTGGGACAGGCCCATAAGAATGGGCCATTAGTTGCTCAACATTCGGGCTGTTGGTGGCAATAATTTCACACGTGGACTCGAGCAGGTATGGTGATGAATGGCGTTCAGTTGCAGGAACTCAACACCCCAATTGATTTGGGGAACATCAGACATCGCACATCAGAGTGAGGGAGTCTCCTGTGTTTGGTAATAACATTCTGCTCTGCAAGCTGTGTATCGGTGAAGCATGACGAGGCATTTCTACTGAGCAGAATGTGCCTGGGAGAAGCTGTGTATACCTAATGGCCTAGATGACCACATAGGGCAGCACTGTGGTGCAAGGGTAGAGTTGCTGCCTCACAGCGCCAGAGGCCCGGGTTCCATCCCGACTACGGGTGCCATCTGTACGGAGTTTGTACCTTCTCCCCGTGACCTGCGTGGGTTTTCTCCGAGATCTCCGGTTTCCTCCCACTCTCCAAAGACGTACAGGTATGTAGGTTAATTGACTTGGTGAATGTAAAAATTGTCCCTAGTGGGTGTAGGGTGGTGTTAATGTGCGGGGATCGCTGGGTCGGCGCGGACCCGGTGGGCCGAAGGGCCTGTTTCCGTGCTGTATCTCTAAACTAAACCACCAAATGACACCAAAAGGTTCACAGTTCAACCACAATGAGACATGGGAGCAGAATTAGGCCTTTCGGCCCATCGAGTACTAGTACATCAAAGTACTATCACTGAATTAGACGTTGACAGAAAATGTAAAGGTTACCTCTGAAGGAAGATCTGTAATGGAATTATGATCTGCTGCAAGAGTTCTTTGAGTTTGTAGCTGGCCGATTGTAGGACGCAAGGCTTCAATATCATTAAAACTGAAATCAAATTCTTCTAAACTATGGATGCTGTCTGTACGGAGTTTGCACGTTCTCCCCGTGACCTGCGTGGGTTTTCACCGGGAGCTCCGGTTCCCTCCCACACTCTACAGACGTACAGGTTTGTACGTGAATTGGCTTTGGTGTAAATTGTCCCTAGAGTGTAGGATAGTGCCAGGGTGATCGCTGGTCGGCGTGGACTCAGTGGGCCGAAGGATCTGTTTCCGTGCTGTATTAAGCCAAACTAAAAAAAACTTGTTTAAGAAGGAACTGCTGATGCTGGAAAATCGAAGGTAGACAAAAATTCTGGAGAAACTCAGCGGGTGCAGCAGCATCTATGGAGCGAAGGAAATGGGCGATGTTTCGGGACCAAAGAAGGGTCTCGACCCGAAACGTCGCCTATTTCCTTCTCGCCATAGACGCTGCCTCACCCGCTGAGTTTCTCCAGCATTTTTGTCTACCTAAAAAAAAACCTCTTCTCCAGTTTCTTTGGGAAAGACTGTCTTTAGAACCACAGGCTGTGAACTCGTGGTTTAAAAGAATGTGGAATGTTAATTGCTGTGATTGTATTTTTATTTTCCTGTTGCTGCTCACAAATTAGACGGTGATTGTAAAAATAGAAGAGAGTGACTTGTACAAAGCCGTGAATGCATCCATGTGGAAATTCATTCCTAAACTTCCTGTGCGGGGTAAAAACTAAAGACATTTGCTGTGAGAGCTGTGTAAAAGGGAAGGAAGGGGTTATATTTGGCAATGTAAGCATCTTTGCCGTTTGTTAAGAGACATTTGACATGTGGATAAAGACAGACTGCCTCAGATTAAAATGATGGGTTGTCCTTTTCAAATCCTTCACCAGTCTTGCTTATTTCAGTCTTTTTAAAATCTTCTTTAGTTTAGTATAGAGAGATGCAACGTGGAAACAGGACAGGCACAAAATGCTGGAGTTATAGACCAGTCGCACTTAGGCCATTTTTCGCCGGGGTGTCGCCTGTGTGGTCGTGAGTAGTCTCCTCAGTCGCCCAAAGAGTCGTAACATCTTTCTGGTCGCCACAAAATGTTCAACAATGGGTTTGACGCATGTGAGTGCGTCTTGACTTCTCCTGACGTAGGTGCTATGGTAGGTTGTCGCCAGGTTAACGTAGGTAGTCGCCGGTGCTGACTTCGGTGAATTCCATTGGCAACAACCTACGTCAACCGGCAACGGGTACCGGCGACTGAATTGTCTTACCGTGTCGTAGCTTGTCACAGGTGGACGTAGGTGTGGTCGTAGGTGGACGTCCTTATGGGTCGCCAGTTGTCGGTAGCTTGCCGTAGCTTGTCGTCCACTAGGTGGTAGGTTGTTGTTGTAGACATTGTTGTAGGGGGGTCCAGTCACCGTTTTTTCGGCGACCTGCTACCACTATAACAGTCGCCGGCAAAAAATCGCCTAAGTGGTACAGGCCCATAACTCAGCAGGTCAGGCAGCATCTCTGGAGAAAAGGGATAGGTGAATTTTTGGGTCGAGACCCTTCTTCAGCCTATGGATGTGGCTTCAAACTTTGACAAGTGGCAGGCCTGGTAGACATGAGATCCAAAGGGAAGATAGACACAAAATGCTGGAGCAACTCAGCGGGACAGGCAGCATCTCTGGAGAGAAGGAATAGGAATAGGTGACATTTCGGGTCGAGACCCTTCTTCAGACTGGGAGTCAGGGGAGAGGGAAACGAGATAACCTATCTAGGGTTTAAAGATGCATCTGCAGTTCCTTCCTACACATCCAGAGAGAACCTGCCGACCCGATTGACCAGAAACTATGCCTCAAGTTTTATACAGATGGGACTTGTTCCGTTCCATGGGGATTTTGGGCTCAGTGAAACATTTGACAGCAATAAAAATAATGTACTTTACAGTTTAGATTTTAGCTTCATTTAGTTTAGAGATGCAGCCTGGAACCTTTTGGCCCTCCAGGCCAATCCCTGTACACTAGTTCTATCCTACACACACTAGGGACAATTTGCAGAAGCCAATTAACCTACAAACCTGCACATCTTTGGATTTTGGGAAGAAACCGGAGCACCCGGAGAAAACCCACGCAGGTCACGGGGAGAAGGTACAAACTCCGTACAGACAGTGCCCGCATTCGGGATTGAACCCGGCTCTCTGGCACTGTAAGGCAGTTAAGGGCCTGTCTCTTTCACGACCTAATTCACAACCTTTTTTACTCGTGGACATTTTTCATCAGGCTAGAAAAAAACGCCCCGACCTACTTGATGCCACGAGTACCTACGACTAGCATCGCGACCGGCTACGACCTTCCTACGACCTCGTGACGGCCACGCTGCGAGTATGAGTCAAGGGCAAACTCGGCAGAGGTCGTGAATTAGGTTGTGAAAGTGGGACAGGCCCTTAAGGCAGCAACTCTAACGCTGCGCCACCATGCTGCCCAAGACAAGTTGACACAGCAAGCTTGTCAATTAAGTCTGTCATAACGGTAGAGGTTGCAGGAAATACTCGCCTCTGAAGCAGAGTTTAAAATCTTGTAACTAATGCCTTTTACTATATGACATTTCGGGTTGGGTCCTTCTTCGGACTGGAAGATAGAGGTGTGGTAGAGGAGGAACTGGGCTGGAGGCGAGAAAACCGATGACCTCAGGAAGGGTGGAGTCCATGATGGCCCATTGTTGGCTGGGGAAGATGTGCTAATGACAGGGATACAGAGGGTTTCTTTGTTCGGGCTTTTTCTTGCCTCCAGTTTGCCTGACCAGCATCTCTGGAGAACATGGAGAGATGACATTTCAGGTAGGGACCCTTCTTCAGACCGGAGAAGAATTGGGACCCTGGCCTATCCATGTTCTCCAGAGATGCTGCCTGACCCGCTGAGTTACTCCAGCATTCTGTGAAACGTCACCAATCCATGTTCTCCAGAGATGCTGCCTGACCGACCTCCTGAGTAACTCCAGCACTCTGTGAAACGTCACCTATCCATGTTCTCCAGAGATGCTGCCTGACCCGCTGAGTTACTCCAGCACTCTGTGAAACGTCACCTATCCATGTTCTCCACAGATGCTGCCTGACCCGCTGAGTTACTCCAGCACTCTGTGAAACGTCACCTATCCATGTTCTCCACAGATGCTGCCTGACCCGCTGAGTTACTCCAGCACTCTGTGAAACGTCACCTATCCATGTTCTCCACAGATGCTGCCTGACCCGCTGAGTTACTCCAGCACTCTGTGAAACGTCACCTATCCATGTTCTCCAGAGATGCTGCCTGACCCGCTGAGTTACTCCAGCACTCTGTGAAACGTCACCTATCCATGTTCCCCACAGATGCTGCCTGACCCGCTGAGTTACTCCAGCACTGTGTTTTCTTTTCTCCAAGTTATTGACCTGTTGTTGAACCATTCCGCAGTTTGTTGAACATGGGTAGTGTCGAGATTTAAATCTTCAGACTGCACCGATGGGACATTTTGATAGATTTGTTCTGAAAGCAAATTTGGTCTTTTGCCAATAAACAGCCAGCATCCTTTTCGGGTTCATCTTTGTCAGATGTCCAATTCCGTACGAGCAAATTTTCAGATTTACGGTTGATTGCAGCGTATAGTTCATAAGTTCTCGGAGCAGAATTTTCATTCTCACACCTTACCCATTGAAACATACAGAATAGTGAAAGGCTTGGATAGAGTGGAGGTTTAGGCGGACTGAGCGGAGGTGTTCAGCAAAACGATCGCCGAGCCCGCGCTTGGTCTCTCCGATATATAGGATTTATAAGGAATAGGATTAAAATTAGGCTATTCGGCCCATCAAGTCTACTCCGCCATTCAATCATGGCTGTCAGGCAGCATCAAGGACCCACACCATCCTGGCCACACACTCATCTCCCCGCTACCTTCAGGTAGAAGGTACAGGAGCCTGAAGACTGCAATGTCCAGGTTCAGGAATAGCTACTTCCCCACAGCCATCAGGCTATTAAACTCAACTCAAACTAAACTCTGAACATTAATAGCCCATTATCTGTTTATTTGCACTTTATCTGTTTTATTTATTCATGTGTGTATATATTTATATAATAGTATATGGACACACTGATCTGTTCTGTATTCATGCCTACTATGTTCTGTTGTGCTGAAGCAAAGCAAGAATTTCATTGTCCTATCTGGGACACATGACAATAAACTCTCTTGAATCTTGAATCTTGAAACTATCTCTCCCTCCTAACCCCATTCTCCTGCCTTCTCCCCCCATAACCCCTGACACCCATAGTAATCAAAAAATCTGTTAATCTCCGCCTTAAAAATATCCACTGACTTGGCCTCCACTGCCTTCTGTGGCAATGAATTCCACAGATTCACCAATCTCCGACTAAAGAAATTCCTCCTCATCTCCTTTCTAAAGGTAAGGTCCTTTTATTCTGAGGCTATAGTTAAAGTTTAAATTATTTTTGTTGTTGGAGAATTGAAGCATAAGCTGTGGTGTTAAATATGTGTCTGTACACTGTGTATAGCTCGATAGTAATTATATATTGTCTTCCCGCTGGCTGGTTTGCACGCCACAAAAGCTTTTCACTGTACCTCTGTACACGTGGCAATAAACTAAAATTGAACTGAACTCGAAAGATGCATCATTTGAATAGTGAAAGGCCTGGATGGAGTGGATGTGGAGAGGATGTTTCCACTAGTGAGAGAGTCCAGGACCAGAGGTCATAGCCTCAGAATTAAAGGACGTTGACTTTAGGAAGGAGATGAGGCGGAATTTGGGACGAGTATAGATGGGAAATGTTGGTCGGTGTGGACAAGTTGTGCTGAAGGGCCTGTTTCTATGCTGTATGACTCTATGACTAAAAATAGGTCAAAATAGGCCAAGACGGATAATCCAGAAAGGTAAAGGAACCAAGGGTGCTGGAAAATCAGTGGTGAACCTGTAGTTGATGCAAAATAAATTACTGAGCATTGTTATAAGTTTTGATCGCTGGTCGGCGCAGACATTTTGCATCAGTTGATACTTTGAATGCTAAATTTTGGATGATTAAGAAAGAATTGCAGATGCTGGAAAATCGATGGTGGACAAAAACGCTGGAGAAACTCCGGAGGTGAGGCAGCATCTACGGAGCGAAGGAAATAGGCAACGATTCGGGTCGAAACCCTTCTTCAGACTGATGTGAGGGTAGGGGGCAGGAAGAAGAAAGGAAGAGGCGGAGACAGTGGGCTGAGGGAGAGCTGAGAAGGGGAGGAGAAAGTAGGGACTACCTGAAATTAGAGAAGTCAATGTTCATACCACTGTGGTGCATGGTTAGTTTGAGCTGGATGATGGTTGGTTTGAGCTGCAGGATGCCAAACAATTTACAGTGCATTCAGAAAGTATTCAGACCCCTTCACTTTTTCCACAATTTGTTACGTTACAGCGTTATTTAAAAATGGATTAAATTTTTTTTTTATCATCAATCTACACACAATACCCCAGAATGAAGAAGTGCAAACAGGTGTTAAGAAATTTTTGCAAAGTAATTTAAAAGAAATAATTGAAATATCATATTTACATAAGTATTCAGACCCTTTGCTATGACGCTCAAAATTGAGCTTGGGTTCATCCTGTTTCCATTGATTATCCTTGAGATGTTTCTACAACTTGATTGGAGTCCACCAGTGGTAAAATAAATTGATTGGACATGATTTGGAAAGGCACACACCTGTCTATATAAGGTCCCACAGTTGACAGTGCATGTCAGAGCAAAAACCAAGCCATGTAGACGAAGGAATTGTCCGTAGACCTCCGAGACAGGATTGTGTCGAGACACAGATCTGGGGAAGGGTATAAAACTATTTCTGCAGCATTGCAGGTCCTGAAGAGCACAGTGGCCTCCGTCATTCTTAAATGGAAGAACTTTGGAACCACCAGGACTCTCCATAGAGCTGGCCGCCCGGCCAAACTGAGCAATCGGGGGAGAAGGTCCTTGGTCAGGGAGGTGACCAAGAACCCGATGGTCACTCTGACAGAGCTCCAGAGTTCCTCTGTGGAGATGGGAGAACCTTCCAGAAGGACAACTATATCAGCAGCACTCCACCAATCAGGCCTTTATGGTAGAGTGGCCAGACGGAAGCCACTCCTCAGTAAAAGGCACACGACAGCCCGTTTGGAGCTTGCAAAAAGGCACCTGAAGGACTCTCAGACCATGAGAAACAAGATTCTGTGGTCTGATGAAACCAGGATTGAACTCTTTGGCCTGAATGCCAAGCGTCACGTCTGGAGGAAATCAGGCGCCGCTCATCACCTGGCCAATACCATATCTTCATGAAGCATGGTGGTGGCAGCATCATGCTATGGGGATGTTTTTCAACGGCAGGCACTGGGAGACTAGTCAGGATCGAGGGAAAGATGAACGGAGCAAAGTACAGAGAGATCATTGATGAAAACCTGCTCCAGAGCCTTCTGGACCTCAGACTGCGGCGGAGGTTCACCTTCCAACAGAACAATGACCCTAAGCACACAGCCAAGACCTGTGACCTGCACACTTACCGGCTTCGGGGCTGCGGTGGCGTTCCGGCGGTGGCGACCGAGGACGCTGGTGGCGACCTGAATCCGGAGGCTCGGCCGCAGGCCCGGTGGACGACATCGTCGGGAGCGCGCAGGTCACAGGTGGGTGACCTGTTTTTCTGGAGCTCCCGCAACTACAGCTGCGTCCGCTGGACTGGAGGGCGGCAGCTTCAGCAGCTTCGACCACCCCGGGCCGCGGAGTTTGAACCGGCCCGCCACGGAGCTCGGATTCAGACGCGGGATTGACTTACCATCACCCGGCGGGGCTACAACATCAGAAGCCTGGATCGCCTCAGCGCAGAGGGAGAACAAAGCGGGAAGAGACAGAGACTTTAAGACTTTTGCCTCCATCACAGTGAGGAGGTGCCTGGTGAACTCACCGTGGTAGATGTTAATTTGTGTTTATTGTGTGTTTTGTTATTTATTATTATATGTATGACTGCAGGCAACGAAATTTCGTTCAGACCGAAAGGTCTGAATGACAAATAAAGGAATCTCTAATCTCTAAAAAGACAATGCAGGAGTGGCTTCGTGACAAGTCTGTGAATGTCTTTGAGTGGCCCAGCCAGAGCCCGGACTTGAAGCCGATCGAACATCTCTGGAGGGACCTGAAAATAGCTGTGCATCGACGCTCCCCATCCAACCTGACAGAACTTGAGAGGATCTGCAGAGTAGAATGGGAGAAATTACCCAAATACAGGTGTGCCAAGCTTGTATCGTCATACCCAAGAAGACTTGAGGCTGTAATCGCTGCCAAAGGTGCCCCAACAAAGTACTGAGTAAAGGGTCTGAATACTTATGTAAATGTGACATTTCAGTTATTTCTTTTTAATTACTTTGCAAAAATGTCTAAACACCTGTTTTCACTTTATTTATTATGGGGTATTTGTAGATTGATGATAAAAAAAAGAATTTAATCCATTTTAGAATAAGGCTGTAACGTAACAAAATGTGGAAAAAGTGAAGGGACCTGAATACTTTCTGAATGCACTGTGGTTCTGACTTTCCCATTGGTTCAAGAACTTGGGAAATTTGTACATTCAATAGCATGGAATTTAATTTTTAATTTTTGATTTAAGTCTCAGAAAAGACAGGAGCTTGGGAATCTAAATATTCCAAACTTACAACAATGCCCAGTGATTTATTTTGCATCAACTACAGGTTCACCACTGATTTTTCCAGCACCCTTGGTTCCAGAGGCGTTCTGGATTATCCGTTTTGCGGGTCCAGCAGAGGTCACGGCCTCCGAGAGGAGTCCAATGGTACCGGAATGTTCCGCCTAGGGTCCGAGATACCGGCCCGCAAAGTCGGCGATGGGAACGGATCTGCTGGGCCGGAGTTCCAGAGCCCCGGCCACACGGGGCAAATTCCACCCGCCGATCGGCCACGGAAGTCCCGATGAGGTTGAGATTGGCTGCCTCACCCGGCCTGGGCACCACATTTTGGGGGAGAGGGGAGTGGAGGGGGGGGGGGGGGGGGAAGATTTCAAGTGTACCCCTCGTCATTTTGTCCGAGTTAAAGGTGGTTGCCGGAAACTTGTTGGTGGACTTTTTACCTTATTTCTATTTATCTTACTTGTTGATCCTTGATCTTCCTAGAACCATGAGCAGACTGACGCAGCTGGAGAGATTAGATTTGGGAAGTAACGACTTCACGGATGTGGTAAGCAGTTCAAAATAAAAATCTCAATGTACATATTTTGCAAAGTCTGTGGGCTCTGGTGTTAGTTAATCTGGGGAGTATTATCAGCATCACACTGCTCCATAGTTGCTTTGAGATAGAGACAAAGCAAATATTAGGTATTTTGGCAAAACAAAGAGTTTGGCTGTGTCGGAAAAGGGGAGTCGGCAGCATTTACAGAGCGGGTGGAGCTGCTGCCTCACGGCGCCAGAGACCCGCTTTGATCCTGACCTCGGCTGCTGCCTGTGTGGAGTTTGCATGTTCTCCCTGTGACCACATGGATTTCCTCCAGTTTCATCCCACATCCCGAAGACGACGGGTTGGAGATTCATTGGCCCTCTGTAAATGAAGAATAAGGGGGAGGCCATTTAGCACGGAGGTGGAAAAAGAAATTTCAACCAGAGAGTTGTGAATCTGTGGAATTCTCTGCCTCAGAAGGCAGTGGAGGCCAATTCTCTAGATGCTTTCAAGAGAGTGTTAGATAAAGCTCGTAAAGATAGCAGACAAGGGATATGGGGAGAAGGCAGGAACGGGGTACTGATTGTGGATGATCAGCCATGATCATAATGAATGGTGGTGCTGGCTCGAGGGGCCAACTGGCCTCCTCCTGCATCTATTGTCTATTGTCTAATTTGGCCTTGGTGTATAGGGAGTGGATGTGAAAGTGGGATAACATAGAACTAGTGTGAATGGGTGATCGATGGTCGGCTGGGACTTGATGGGCCGAAGGGCCCACTTCAATGCTGTATCTCTAAAACGAAGCACACTGCATGTATAAACAAATTAATCCGCATGAATGTAGTAACTACCTTTTGTATTCCGTTGGAAGTCTGAAGTGTTTTACTGGAAATTAGGTAATGTCTTGAGTGATGGGAGTAGAATTAGGCCATTCGGCCCATCAAGTCTACTCCACCATTCAATCATGGCTGATCTATCTCTCCCTCCTAACCCCATTCTCCTGCCTTCTCTCCATAACCTCTGACACCCATACTAATCAAGGATCTATCTATCTCTGCCTTAAAAATATCCACAGATGGTCTCCACAGCCTTCTGTGGCAATGAATTCCACAGATTCACCACCCTCTGACTAAAGACACTTCTCCTCATCTCCTTCCTAAAAGAATGTCCTTTAATTCTGAGGCTACGACCTCTAGTCCTAGACTCTCCCACTAGTGAAAATATCCATCGTATCCAAGCCTTTCACTATTCTGTATGTTTCAATGAGGTCCTCCCCTCATTCTTCTAAACACTAGCAAGTACAGGCCCAGTGCCGACAAACGCTCATCATAGGTTAACCAATTCATTCCTGCGATCATACTTGTAAACCTCAAAAGATGTCAAATGTCAAAAATGTTTAAAGGTTTTGATTTATATGCTATCATACCAAATCGCTATTTTTATTTTCATTAATAATGTATGTAGCCCATTTTGTAGTTAAGTGCAAACAAAATCTGTCTTAACTTGAATTGCCCCTTTGTATTCTCCAACCATCTTTCAACGAGAAACACTCTCACTAAGCAAGCCTATTTAGTTCCCTGGTTAAATATGGAGTTAGTTATTGTCCTCGGCATAAGTTTGTATAATCAGTTGAGAGAGTACTTTGGCTTTCGGCTTGGATTTCTTGGTTGAGCGCTTATCCTAGTGTTACAGCACGTACTTTGTGCTTTAATTGTAATTTAGAAAGATAAACTATAGACAATAGGTGCAGGAGTGGGCCATTCGGCCCTTCGAGCCAGCACCGCCATTCAATGTGATCATGGCTGATCATCCCCAATCAGTACCCCGTTCCTGCCTTCTCCCCATAATCCCCTGACTCCGCTATTTTTAAGAGCCCTATCTAACTCTCTCTTGAAAGTATCCAGAGAACCTGCCTCCACCGCCCTCTGAGGCAAAGAATTCCACACTCACAACTCTCTGTGTGGAAAAAGTGTTTCCTCGTCTCCGTTCTAAATGGCCGACCCCTTGTTCTTAAACTGTGGCCCCTGGTTCTGGACTCCTGAATTACTGAATGTTTAAAAAGCATTACGTGCATGTACAATTTTTATAAATGTCGCTTTCATTCTGCTTTTTCGTTTTAGCCTGAAGTGTTGGAGCAACTGACGGGACTTAAAGAGTTGTGGATGGATGGCAATAGACTTGCACTACTCCCTGGGGTATGTGTGTAGCACTAATTGATATCCACTAATGTACAGACTTAACCATTAAGATGTACCAATCAATTTGACATTTAATTGGCAGCCCGTTAAAACTGGTTTTGACCGCACATATCGGATCCATTCGGAAGAATAATCCATTATCTGCACTTCAGAGTTCTTCAGCCAATGAGTAAAAATTAGTGAGGTCAAGTGCAGGATGAGATTTTCGAATGTAGGCCTCGTTTTGGAGATACAGCGTGGAAACAGGCCCTTCGGCCCACCGAGTCCGCACCGACCAGTGATCCCCGCACACTAACACGATCCTACACACACTGGGGACACCAAGCCAATTAACCTACAAACCTGTAACGTGTGGGAGGAAACCGAAGATCTCGGAGAAAACCCACGCAGGTCACGGGGAGAAGGTACAAACTCCGTACAGACAAGCACCCGTGGTCAGGATCGAACCCGGGTCTCTGGCGCTGTAAGGCTGTAGCTCTACTGCTAATGCCACCGTTACGCATCCTTACTTCATTTCAGGAATGTTAAGAAATCAGATTTCTATTAATTGTAAAAGTGAGACTAAATTTCAGATCTGCTTTCATATTTTCTAAGGTACCATGCTATAGAGCTGTGTTAATATCTCTGATAAGCAACAACCAGGTTTTATTCTTCAATGTATTTACAAGCAAAACTGATCATTTTATACTGTAACTCAGATACTACCACACTATACACGTGTATCTGAGATGTCTAAGATGTATCCATGAGCTTATGTCTTAGTCGTACAGTGTGGAAACAGGCCCTCCGGCCCAACTTGCCCACACCAGCCAACATGCCGCATCTATGCTCGTCCCACCTGCCTGCGTTTGGTCCATATCCCTCCGAACCGGCCCTATACACGTACCACATTCCTAATGTTAATTTTCTTCAAACAACCTACTCCAATTAACTTCAGTCCCTTATGTACCGTGATTCTTGTAATGAACTGCATACAAAAATGAATTTCACTGTACCTCGGTACGTGTGACAAATAGAGTATCGTTGAGCCATTGTTTTTTTTACATCTCCGGTTACTTTTAACTGGTGTTAATGGTCATGCCTGCAAAGGGAGCCCCATGTTTAAAGAAATCAGTTGGTTGCCCACACAAGAAGAGTTTGGGATGTCCCTGTCCCAGAATTAAAACCTTATCACGGGCTATTCATGAGCAGAATGACATGCGCAGCATGCCCTGAAGTCATCCAACAGACATTAAGGCCAGGAGCCTGTGGTCAGTAACCGATTCACCGTCGACCTGTGAAATAAATCCAGACCTAAACTTCCATCTGATTCTGATGCTGGATGATCAACTGGGCTTGTGTTCGCCGGAATTTAGGTGGATGAGAGGGGATCTTTTGGAAAATTTCTAAGGGATTGGTCAGGCTAGATGCAGGAAAAATGGTCTCGATGTTGGGGGAGTCCAGAACCAGGGGGGGGGGGGGGGTCACAGTTTAAGAATAAGAGGTAGGCCATTTAGGACTGAGATAAGGAAAAATCTTTTCACCCAGAGAGTTGTGAATCTGTGGAATTCTCTGCCACAGAAGGCAGTGGAGGCCAATTCCCTGGATGTATTTAAGAGAGTTAGATTTAGCTCTTAGGGCTAACAGAATCAAAGGATATGGGGAGAAGGCAGGAATGAGGTACTGATCTTGGATGGTCAGCCATGATCATATTGAATGGTAGTGCTGGCTCGAAGGGCTGAATGGCCTTCTCCTGCACCTATTATCTATGTTCCTATCAGGTCACCCCTCAGCCTCCTTTGCTCTGGAGAAATCATTCCCAGCCTATACAATCTCTTCTTTCAACCGCCTCTCTTCTTAAGGGCGGTACATTGGTGCAGCGGTAAAGTTGCTGCCTTACAGCGCGAGAGACTCCGGTTCGATCATGACTACGGGTGCTCTCTGTACCGAGTTTGAACTTTCCCGCTGTGACCACGTGGGTTTTCTCCAGGTGCTTCGGTTTCTTCCTGCACTCCAAAGACGTACGGGTTTGTAGATAAATTGCCCCCAGTGTATAGGATAGTGCTAGTGTACGGGGTGGTAACTGTCTTGCGTGGATTCTTTGGGCTGAAGGGCCTGTTTCCACACTGTATCTCTAAAGCCTAAACTAAAGTGTGTCAGATAGTGTTAGTGTACGGGGATCATGGGCCTGTTTCCGTGCTGCATCTCTGAAACGAAAACTTAAACGAAAACCCAAGCTCGCCAATGATGAACTGCTTTTTGAACCCTAATTTGAGGAAGGACATTCTTGCTATTGAGGGAGTGCAGCGTAGGTTTACAAGGTTAATTCCCAGGATGGCGGGACTGTCATATGCGGAGAGAATGGAGCGGCTGGGCTTGTACACTCTGAAGTTTAAAAGAATGAGAGGGGATCTCATTGAAACGTATAAGATTGTTAAGGACTTGGACACGCTTAGAGGCAGGAAACATGTTCCCGATGTTGGGGGAGTCCAGAACCAGGGGCCACACACAGTTTAAGAATAAGGAGTAAGCCATTTAGAACGAAGACGAGGAAACACTTTTTCTCACAGAGAGTGGTGAGTCTGTGGAATTCTCTGCCTCAGTGGGCGGCGGAGGCGGGTTCTCTGGATGCTTTCAAGAGAGAGCTAGATAGGGCTCTTAAAAATAGCAGTCAGGGGATATGGGGAGAAGGCAGGAACGGGGTACTGATTGGGGATGATCAGCCATGATCACATTGAATGGTGGTGCTGGCTCGAAGGGACGAATGGCCTACTCCTGCATCTATTATCTATTGAATCCATGTCATTAAGTTTCCTTGTCTCAGCTGCTCAACCATCGAGGAAGCCCTTAAACTTAAAAGGGCGTAGGAGCAGGCATTAGTGTGCGGGAATCGCTTGTCGGAGCGGACTCCGTGGACTGTAGGGCCTGTTTCCGTGCTGTATAGCTGAACTCAACAAAGGACCCAGCGTGGGGAACAATCGTGGGGGTGGGGGGTGCGGGGGAGAACAAAGGAGGGCCTGGTGTGGGATATTTGGTAACTTTGTTGGTGCCCTTCACCTGGCGACCCTTTGCATACCTTGGGTTCGCAAAACAATCGATAATGTTTTATTATTAATGTTTAATGCTTTACGTGTCATTCGTAACTCTCATTGCATGTCGTGTAGTCACTTACGGACAGAGCACCAAGGCAAATTCCTTGTATGTGAATACTTGGCCAATAAACTTATGAATTCATTCAAATAATATTACAATGACTTGTCACATGTGACAATAAAGTATTATTAATTTGTTCATTCATTCGTTCATTCATAAACTATGAGTTGGAACCGATTTGGCAGTCTAAAACCTTGATGTCTACAAGGCTGGTTGACTGACACCAACACCCAAGTTCACCACACGTTCTCCAACTGCATGGCCTGGCACGCCTAGTTCAGTTTAGTCTGGTGTCACTTGTGCCGAGGTACAGTGAAAAGCTTTGGTTGCCGTGCTAACCAGTCAGCGGAAATACAATTCATGCTTACAATCGAGCCATTTAGATAAGGGAGACACGAAATGCTGGAGTAACTCAGAGGCTCAGGCAGCATCTCTGGAGAGAAAGAGTGGGTGATATTTCGGGTCGAGACCCTTCTTCAGACTGATGTCAGGGGAGTGGGGCGGGACATAGACAGAATGTAGGTGGAGACAGTAGGACTGGTGGGAGAACTGGCAAGGGGGAGGGGATGGAGAGAGAAAGCAAGGGCTACAGATTCTTGATTAGTATGGGTGTCAGGGGTTATGGGGAGAAGGGCTTTCTCTCTCCATGACCGCATACATGATAATCCCCATTATACATGCTAAGGGAGTTAACTTGCCTAAAGCCAGCCAAGTTCGATCAAGGACAGTCCGAACATGTCACAACCTGTCGCAGCGAGGCTCCTGACGGGCACCCGAAAAAGGGACCACACCACCCCGATCCTGGCCTCTCTCCACTGTCCCCCTGTGCGGTTCCAAATAAATTTCAAGATTCTCCTTTATGTTTACAAAGCCCTTAACGGGCTTGTCCCCACCTACATCAAAAGTCTGCTCACCCACCACTCCACCTCCAGGTCCCTCAGATCGGCCGACTTGGGGTTACTGAACATCCCGCGGTCTAGGAATAAGCTCAGGGGCGACCGCGCCTTTGCGGTTGCAGCTCCTAGACTGTGGAACAGCATCCCTCTTCCCATCAGAACTGCCCCCTCCATCGACTCCTTTAAGTCGAGACTTAAAACTCATCTTTACTCTCAAGCCTTTCTTGACGTCCTCTGAGGGAGGGCTATATGTATGTATTTATGTATGTACTTAATCTATGAACCACTGTTGTATAACGTTAGTACCTCCACCAATGTAAAGCACTTTGGCCAACGAGAGATGTTTTTTAAATGTGCTATAGAAATAAAAGTGACTTGACTTGACTTGAAGTGACTTGACAACCTGCCACTGATATCTGACCCGTAGATTAACCATGTATCTTTTTTAAAAAAACGAAAGAAAAAGTAATTTGTAATTTAACCCTAACTCTTCCCTTTGTCATTGCAGTTCATCGGCAAATTAAAGCAGCTGAGCTACTTGGACGTTTCCAAGAACAACGTGGAGATCGTGGACGACGCCATCTCTGGCTGTGAGAATCTCCAGGACCTTCTGCTCTCCAGCAACGTGCTTCAGCAGTTACCCGAATCCATCGGTGCGTTGGTCATTAAGTCGACATGCTTGAATACTTGAAGGAAGTAGTCCTCCGTGTTTGACGTTGAAGTTTAGTTTGGTTTGCCGCGTGTACCGAGGTACTGTGACAAACGTGTGTCGTGTGCTAACCAGTTAGCGGAAAGGCAATGCACTGTTCAATACCTGCACAGATTCTTGATCTGTGCGGGTGTCAGGGGGTTATGGGGAGAAGGCAGGAGAATTGGGTTGAGAGGGAAAGGATTGATCAGCCACGATTGAATGGCGGAATAGACTTGATGGGCCGAATTCTGCTCCGACAACTTATGAACTTAAGAATACAATCGATTACAATCGAGCCGTCGACAGTGTACAGATACATGATAAAGGGAATAACGTTTAGTGCAAGATAGAGTCCAGTAAAGTCCAATTAAAGATCGTCCAAGGATCTCCAGTGAGGTAGATAGTAGTGTTTAAGAAGGAACTGCAGATGCTGGAATATCGAAGGTAGACAAAAATGCTGGAGAAACTCCATGCGTGGGGCAGCAGCATCTATGGAGCGAAGGAAATAGGCAACGTATCCTGAGGTTCTTGGTTGGTTCTTGGTTTCTTGGTCCTCCAAAATATTCCAAATGGAATTTAAACTGGAGGTGGTGGAGGGTGGACTGAAGCCAGAAAGGGTTTTGGGGAAGAAAGTGGATAGTAGCTCAGGACCGTTCTCTAGTTGGTGATAGGGAGGTTGACTTGCCTAATAACAGCTGGGAAGAAACTGTCCCTGAATCTGTGGGTGTGGATTTTCACACTTTTATAACTCTTGCCTGATGGGAGATGGGAGAAGAGGGAGTGACCGGGAGGTGAGACTGGTCCTTGATAGATGCTGCTGGCCTTGCTGAGGAAGCGCGAGGTATAAATGGAGTCAATGGAAGCGAGGTTGGCTTGTATGACGGTCTGGGCTGCGTCCACAACTCTCTGCCATTTCTTGCGGTCTTGGGATGGAGCTGTTCCCAAACCGTGCTGTGAAGCATCCCGGTAAAATGCTTTCTGCGGCGCATCTGTAGAAGTTGGTGAGAGTTGATGGATTTAATGAAAGCAATGTGAATTCAACTGCAATATTTACAATGTCTGACAGCTTTATTTGAATTTTTCAGTAACCCCTTTGAGTGTTCCTGAGATGAAAAACATTGATTCGGAAATATAAAACTTAGTCTGGATTTAGAATCTTTCCATACCCATTAATTAAATAGCCAATGGTTTACGGGTTGGAAAAAAATTCTCTTCAGAAGAAACAATGGAATGTTTTTAAATGATTAATTTTAGTTTGCATAACAACGTGTTACTTTTTTACCAGCTGTTTGATATCAAACAACTTTCAAGATTTCAACAGTCTTTTGAGATCACAGGTTTTCTTTGGCAAAGACACAAGTTTATACTTTAGCAAGCCTAATTGAATAAATGAGCAAAATACTAAGTGCTGGAATAACTCGACTAAACCTTCACTTCTTTGGGGGGCGTGGCAGGAAACCAGAGCACCCGGAGAAAACCCACGTGGGCACAGAGAAAACACGCAAGCTCCATGTCGACAGCACCTGTAGTCAGAATCGAACCTGGGTCTCTGGCGCCGTGAAGCAGCAGCACGACAACTGTGCCGCGACCCTCTGAGTTACTCCAGAACGTTGTGTTTTGCTCAGGATTCCAGCATCTGCAGTTCCGAGTATCGCTAATTGATTAACTGGTACCTGGGTTTCTCCTTTGGTGGAGAAGCTTGTGTGGACCTGAGATCCTGAGAGCAACGCCGTCTGGAGCTACGCTCCTGGTAGGGCCACCCATGGCAGTAAGGTCGAGGGGGAGGTCTCTGACAACGAGCAATCCAACCAAGACCTCAACGGTGGAACAGGCGGAGGACGATGGCTGACCTTAGTGGAGCGTCATAACGGCTGGGAAGGCGGATGAAGGCTGCAGCAGAAAAGGGTCTCCGGTCGTCTTGGACTCCATGCCACTGGATCTTGACCCAGATCTGTCAAGGACATATTAGGCAGCTGGGACTAATCTAGATGGGACATGATGGCTGGTGTGGGCAAGTTGGGCCACAGGGCATATCCACGGTGTATGACTCTGTGCACCAGTCTCCCCACGTTAAACAAAGTCACGCACAGGCGCCCTCCATATTGGGTATAACATCCTGGAGACACCCATAGAAACATAGAAAATAGGTGCAGGAGGAGGCCATTCGGCCCTTCGAGCCAGCACCGCCATTCATTGTGATCATGGCTGATCATCCCCAATCAATAACCCGTGCCTGCCTTCTCCCCATATCCTTTGACTCCACTAGCCCCTAGAGCTCTATCTATCTCTCTCTTAAATCTATCCAGTGATTTGGCCTCCACTGCCCTCTGTGGCAGGGAATTCCACAAATACACAACTCTCTGGGTGAAAAAGTTTTTTTCTCACCTCAGTCTTAAATGACCTCCCCTTTATTCTAAGACTGTGGCCCCTGGTTCTGGACTCGCCCAACATTGGGAACATTTTTCCTGCATCTAGCTTGTCCAGTCCTTTTATAATTTTATATGTTTCTATAAGATCCCATGGTCAGCCATGACCGAAGGGAGCCAAAGAAAGGCCTGGGCTTATGGGGTCGACTTTTTGGGACAGGTTGAACAGGCAGGCATTTTTGTAGCTTGGTACTTCGCAGGCTGAGGGATGACCTTATTGAGATGTGGAAGGCTATGTGGGGCATGGATAAAGTGAGCACTCATTCTTTTACTCGGGGTAGAGGAATCACAAACTAGAGGACATATGGTTAAGGTGGGAGGGGAGAGATTTAAGAATGACTTTGGGCAACCTGTCATTCACTCGAAGGGTACCTGGAACGAACTGCCAGAATAAAATACCATGCATTCAAATAATGGAGGCAAGATGCAGTTATAAATTCAGAGAGTGTTACAGCGTGGTATCTTCTTCAGTCGCGGTTCCAGGTCACTTGGCCATTCCCTCCACAGATGCTGCCTGACCTGCCAAGTTCCTCCGGCACATTATGTGTTTTTACGCAAGATATCGGCATCTGCTGCATCTTGTGGCATACAGTGTGCACATGCCCTTTGGCCCAACTTGCCCACACCAGCCATCATGTCCCATCTAGATTAGTCCCACCTGCCTAATCTGTCCCAGATCCCTCTAAACCTGTCCTATCCATATTAAATGTTTCCATAAATCCATATATACCTGATTAAATGTTTCTTAAAAGTTGCGACAATCCCTGCCTCAACCACCTTGCCTGGCAGCTCGTTCCATACACCCACCACCCTTTGTGAGGAAAAAGTTACCCCTTAGAAACATAGAAACATAGAAAATAGGTGCAGGAGTAGGCCATTCGGCCCATCAAGCCTGCACCGCCATTCAATATGATCATGGCTGATCATCCAACTCAGTATCCTGTACCTGCCTTCTCTCCATACCCCCTGATCCCTTTAGCCACAAGGGCCACATCTAACGCCCTCTTAAATATAGCCAATGAACTGGCCTCAACTACTTTCTGTGGCAGAGAATTCCACAGATTCACCACTAAAAAAATCTCGGTCCTAAAAGGCCCTTATCCATAAACTATAACCCCTTGTTATGGACTTCCCCAACATCGGGAACAATCTTCCTGCATCTAGCCTGTCCAACCCTTTAAGAATTTTGTACGTTTCTATAAGATCCCCCTCAATCTTCTATATTCTAGCGAGTACAAGCCGAGTCTATCCAGTCTTTCTTCATATGAAAGTCCTGCCATCCCAGGAATCAGTCTGGTGAACCTTCTCTGTACTCCCTCTATGGCAAGAATGTCTTTCCTCAGATTAGGAGACCTTAGATTCTTATTCAATCTTCCCCCCTTCACCTTGAACCTATGTCCTCTGGTTCTTGATTCCCCAACTCTGGACAAGAGACTCGGTGCATCTACCCGATCTATTCCTCTCATTATTTCTTACACCTCTATAAGATCACCCCTCATGCTCCTGCGGCTCCTAGGAACAGAGTCCCAGCCTGCTTAACCTCTCCATATTACTCAGGACCGAGTCCTGGCAACAACCTGGTAATTCTATGAGGAAACGAAAGACAGATAGGAAACCCAGTAAATGAAGAAATGGCAACCAATTTAGTTGAATAAGTCTGAAGTAGGACCCTGAGCCGAAACATCACCTGTGGAGTCTAAAGAAGGTTGTCGACCTGAAATGTTTCCTATCCAGCCTAGGGATGCTGCATGACCTGCTGAGTCACTCCAGCACTTTTGTCTATTTTTTGTTGTTGTAAAGCAGCATCTGCAGTTCCTTGTGTTCAAGATCAAGATTTCCTTTATTGTCATTCAGACCTTTCGGTCTGAACGAAATTGTGATGCCTGCACTCATACACAAAACCAATAATAACAAAACATACAATAAACACAAATTAAAACATTTTAAGACAGATAGGAAACCCAGTAAATAAAGAAATGGCAACCAATTTAGTTGAATACGTCTGAAGTAGGACCCTGTTAAGTTGAATAACTCATTCATCTCCTTGTGAAAATTGAAAAAATACAAAGTATGTCAATTTCAGCTTTGTAATGCAAAATTCTCTTGGAAAACACCATCAAGACAGTTAATGAAACTGTTTAGACGAAGACTGTCTCCTTAAGGGCCTGTCCCACTTAGGCAATTTTTTAGGCGACTACAGGCGACTTGGCTGTCGCCACATGGTCGCCAGGGTGTCGCCTGTATGGTCGTGAGTCGTCTCCTCAGTCGCCCAAAGAGTCGCAGCGTCTTTCCGGTCGCCGCTGGATTTCCAACATGTTGAACAATTTTCGGGGACAGTCGGCGACAGTGGGTTTGATGCCAATGAGCGTAGCTTGACTTCTCCTGACGTAGATGCTGTCGTAGTTGTCGCCAGGTTGACGTAGGTTGTTGCCGGTGCCAAAAAATAGCCTAAGTGGGACAGGCCCTTTACCCTCAAATGCATTTCCATTCACTCTAGACGCTCTCCTGTCGTGATCCATGGTATTTTTTTTGTAGTGGTCACATCTTGAAACAATGTGCAGTGAGGAAGTTCAATAGACAATAGGTGCAGGAGTAGGCCATTCGGTACTTCGAGCCAGCAACGCCATTAAATGTGATCATGGCTGATCATCCCCAATCAGTACCCCATTCCTGCCTTCTCCCCATATCCCCTGACTCCGCTATTTTTAAGAGACCCTATCTAGCTCTCTCTTGAAAGAGAACCTGTCTCCACCGCCCTCTGAGGCAGAGAATTCCACAGATTCAAGAATCGCCCATTCTGATTCCTTCACTCAGCACATCCATTTTGATTCATTTAACTTTTTCTCCAACGGCTCGAGCACTTAAAGACTGCGGTAAAACCAGATTGGTAGATGACTCGATGAAGTCCAAACCTTCACGATTGATTGAAGGAGCTCCTAATAATTTAAATTAATAGCTGATGTCTCTGCAGGAGGTAAAACATGTTTATGGTCAATTCTACCCATTTGGGGTGTAATATAGAAGGCACTGCAAGATAAATGAAGAATGATTTCATATGACGGCACTGGGCCTGTACTCGCTGGAGTTCAGATGGATGAGGGGGGACCTCATTGAAACTTACCCAATAGGGAAAGGCCTGGATGGAGTGGATGTGGAGAGGATGCTTCCACTAGTGGGAGAGTCTAGGACCAGAGGTCATAGCCTCAGAATTAAAGGACGTTCTTTTAGGAAGGAGCTGAGGAGGCATTTCTTTAGTCAGAGGGTGGTGAATCTATGAAATTCTTTGCCACAGAAGGCTGTGTAGGCAAAGTCAGTGGATATTTTTAAGGCAGAGATAGATACTGTAGATTCTCGATTAGTGCGGGTGTCAGGGGTTATCGGGAGAAGGCAGGAGAATGGGGTTAGGAAGAAGAGATAGATCAGCCACGATTGAATGGCAGTAGACTTGATGGGCAGAATGGCCTAATTCTAATCCTTTCACTTATGAAATTATGAACTAATGATTGGGGTTAAGAGGGAAAGATGAATCAGCCATGATTGAATTGCAGAATAGAAGGGCCGAGTGGCCTAATTCTGCTCCTATCACATGAGTATATGGACAAGTATGATTGTGGGGCTGTGAGGTTGGAGCGTTGGTCCGGTTTAGATTGTCGGGCAGAAAAGACTGAACACGATTCCAAAAGTGATCTGGAGAGCTTGGCGTAAAGGGCCTGTCCCACTTTCACGACTTAATTCAAAACCCCTGCCGAATTTAAAGGACCTAAAAAAAAATCAAGATGGTGGTAATCTACAAACTCCTACGACCTTCCACGACTATGTTCACGAACTCCTACGAGTATGTCTACGAATTCCCACCACTATTTCGATGCCCTCCTTTACGAGTAAAAAGTTGCAATTTCTTTCATCCCGACCATTTTTTAAAAACTCGTGGATATTTTTTTACCGGGCTGGAAAAAACGTCCCGACTTACCTGATGCCACGAGTACCTATGGCTAGCGTAACGAGCCGCTACGATATATCTACGAACTCCTACGACCTCCAACGGACTCGTTACGAACATTCTGCGAGTTTGAATCAAGGGGAAAACTCGGGAGAATTCGTGAAAGTGGAACAGGCCCTTCAAGAGGCTTGTCAAGTGGTGAGCAAGTGTCACACCTGTTTGCAGTTGTCCAAAGCCTCTGCCTGAAAACATAAGTTTAATGTGGTACCTTAACAGTGCCTAGAACTTGACCAGATCAATCCACAAATAAACACATTGGATTAATAAATCCTTGCATTGCAGTCTTATCTCCAAATGTCATCATCTGTGGTTCCTTGCCTCCACTTGGTCTAGTGTTAACTACTTAGTCTTGGCCTGTCTTGGCCTTATTGTACTTCATTTAGGAAATGCAAGTGGGGCAAGAAGAGTTAGCAGGAGTAAGGCAAACAGTAAATGTTAATGAAAAAGATATTTTCTCAGACCTGAAGACACAATGAACCGTCGATGTTGGAAACTGATGTAAAATACAAAGAAACGCGCAGGTCAGGCAGAATCTCTGGAGGACATTGCCAGGCGATGTGCAAAGTCTGAAGAAAGGTCCCGACCCAAAATGTTACCTGCCTTGTTCTCTAGAGATGCTGCGTGACCCACCGAGTTAAATCGGCACTTTGTGTTTTTCTCAGAACTAATTAATATTTACAAGTAGTGAAGCTTCATATGTATGAAGGTAACATTTCAGTTCTGAAGATGGTTCCCTGGTACTTCATTGCCACGTAGAATCATCGTCATACAGCGTGGAAACAGGCCCTTCGGCCCAACTCGCCCGCACCGGCCAACGTGCCCCATCTATTTGTCCTACCCGCCTGCGTTTGGCCCATATCCCTCCAAACCTGTCCTATCCATGTACCTGTCCAAATGTTTCTGAAATGTTGGGATAGTCCCAGCCTCAACTACCTCCTCTGGCACCTCGTTCCATACACCCACCATTTTTTGAGTGGAAAGGTTACTCCTCAGGTTCCTATTAAATCTTGCCCTCTCACCTTGAACCCATGTCCTCTGATTCTCGATCTCCCTACTCTGGGCAAGAGACTCTGTGCATCTACCCGATCTATTTCTCTCATGAGTTTTTTTTTCACACCTCTATAAGATCCTCCCCTCATCCTTCGGTGATCATGTATGTAGTGGAAATGCACTGTGAAATTATTTTCTTACAATAGAGTATCACCATACCCAGTAGAGTATCACCATACCATTTGTACAGCAATAGTCTACAGAGCCCGCATGCAAGGGGCATCATGTTAGGCACCAATTTCCAAGCGATTTCCTGATTGTGCTTTTGATCTATCACTGTTTTTGCGACTGAATAATGAAAGGCTTGGATAGCGTGAATGTGGAGAGGATGTATTCACTCGTGGGAGAGTCTTGGACCAGGGGCCAAGGCTTCAGAATGAAAGGACGTACCTTTAGAACGGAGATGAGGAACTTCTTTAGTCAGTCTATGAAAGTAAGCATGCAGGTACAGCAGGCAGTGAAGAAAGCGAATGGCATGTTGGCCTTTATAACAAGAGGAATCGAATATAGGAGCAAAGAGGTCCTTCTGCAGTTGTACAGAGCCCTAGTGAGACCACACCTGGAGTATTGTGTGCAGTTTTGGTCCCCTAATTTGAGGAAGGACATTCTTGCTATTGAGGGAGTGCAGCGTAGGTTTACAAGGTTAATTCCCGGGATGGCGGGACTGTCATATGTTGAGAGAATGGAGCAGCTGGGCTTGTACACTCTGGAGTTTAGAAGGATGAGAGGGTATCTCATTGAAACATATAAGATTGTTAAGGGTTTGGACATGCTAGAGGCAGGAAACATGTTCCCGATGTTGGGGGTGAAATATTCTACAGATCCCACATGCAAGAGGCGTCATGTTTGGTGCCATTGTTCATGAGATTACAAGATTTCCACTTTTGATTTATTATTGTTTTTGCCAGCGAATGAACAAGCTACAGCTTGTCATGTACATAGGTGACTGCTGGGCGGCACAGTGAAACAGCGGTAGAGTTGCTGCCTTACAGCGCCAGAAACCCAGGATCGATCCTGACTACAGGTGCTGTCTGTACAGAGGTTATACGTTCTACCAAGATCTTTGGCTTCCTCCCACACTCCAAAGACGTACCGGTTTGCAGATTAATTAGCTTGCTATAAATGAAAAATTGTCGCTGGTGTGTGTAGGATAGTGTTAAAGGCCTGTCCCACTTTCACCACCTAATTCACGACCTTTTTAACTCGTGGACATTTTACATCAGGCTAGAAAAACGCCACGACCTACTTGATGCCACGAGTACCTACGACTAGCACCACGGCCTGCTACGACCTACCTACGACCTCGTGACGACCATGCTGTGCGAGTATGAGTCAAGGGCAAACTCGGCAGAGGTTGTGAATTAGGTCGTGAAAGTGGGACAGGCCCTTTAGTGTGCTGGGATCACTGGTCGGTGCGGACTCGATGGGCCGAAGGGCCCGTTTCCATGCTGTATCTCTGAACTAAACTACTACTTAGTGCAGAGCTTCCTGCCCTTGTTTTTTTTAATACCCAGTTGCAAAAAAAAACCAAACCCTGAAATCGCAAAACATGTGAAATATTGGCAGGAGAAATCGGGGAACAACAACTTTGAGATTTCTGCTTTCAGTATAACATGTGCAAATAAATGTTTCTCATCAGTTTCGGGTCTAATAATAACGAGAGCAGAAAGTCCCATTGCCATTCCCAAATATAAAACTGATCGAAACCTGAAGTGTTGGAGGAACTCAATGTGTCAGGCAGCATCTGTGGATGGGATGGACAGGCAACGTTTAAGGTCAGGACAATGTTCAGGCATTGTAGTAGGGGGGAGAAAAACCTGGCAAGTGAGAGGTGGAAACAGATGTGGGGGTGTGGGGGCAAAGCCTGGCAAGCGATATAAGATTATTGTTTGGACATGCTAGAGGCAGGAAACATGTTCCCGGTGTTGGGGGAGTCCAGAACCAGGGGCCACAGTTTAAGAATAAGGGGTAAGCCATTTAGAACGGAGATGAGGAAACACTTTTTCACACAGAGAGTTGTGAGTCTGTGGATATCTCAGCCGGTTCTCTGGATACTTTCAAGAGAGAGCTAGATAGGGCTCTTAAAGATAGCGGAGTCAGGGGATATGGGGAGAAGGCAGGAATGGGGTACTGATTGGGGATGATCAGCCATGATCACATTGAATGGCGGTGCTGGCTCGAAGGGCTGAATGGCCTACTCCTGCACCTATTGTCTATTGTGTAGGAAGGAACAGCAGATGCTGGTTTATGCCGAATGTTTGTTAGTCAACAGGCCTCTGTAAATTGGCCCTTCCATGTAGGATGTAAAACTGGGATAACATGGAACTAATGTACAGATAGACACAAAATGCTGGAGTAACTCAGGCAGCATCTCTGGAGAAAAGGGTGGCATTTTGGGTTGAGAATGAAGGGTCTCGAACCGAAACGCCACCTATTCCTTTTTTTCCAGAGATGTTGTCTGACCCGCTGAGTTACTCCAGCTTTAAGTGATAGGTGGATACAGGTGAGGGGGGGGGGGGTTATTGTCAGAGGGATGGAGTAAGTGACAAAAGACAGGTGGATAAATAGATAGATGAATAGTTTTGAATGAATTCACAATGCATTCTGCTGCTTTCACCTACATCTCTCAGTCAAGTCACTTCTATTTCTATAGCACATTTAAAAAACAACTCTCGTTGACCAAAGTGCTTTACATTGGTGGAGGTACCAACGTTATACAACAGTGGTTCATAGATTAAATACATACATAAATACATACATGTAGCCCTCCCTCAGAGGACGTCAAGAAAGGCTTGAGAGTAAAGATGAGTTTTAAGTCTCGACTTAAAAGAGTCGATGGAGGGGGCAGTTCTGATGGGAAGGGGGATGCTGTTCCACAGTCTAGGAGCTGCAACCGCAAAGGCGCAGTCGCCCCTGAGCTTATGCCTAGACCGCGGGATGTTCAGTAACCCCAAGTCGGCCGACCTGAGGGACCTGGAGGTGGTGTGGTGGGTAAGCAGACTTTTGATGTAGGTGGGGGCAAGCCCGTTAAGGGTTTTGTAAACATAAAGAAGGATCTTGAAATTTATTCGGAACCGCACAGGAAGCCAGTGGAGAGAGGTTTGAACATCAACTAATCAAAACATATCTATCTCTCCCTTTGGCTTTTCACTTCACTCCTCGTCTCTAAGGAGAGAACAGGAGTGAAATGTAAAGCCAGGCGAGATGTAGATGGAAGGAGATGGATGGATCTAAGACTGTGGCCCCTGGTTCTGGACTCGCCCAACATTGGGAACATTTTTCCTGACTGGACAAGCTAGATGCAGGAAAAATGTTCCCAATGTTGGGCGAGTCCAGAACCAGGGGCCACAGTCTTAGAATAAAGGGGAGGCCATTTAAAACTGAGGTGAGAAAAAACGTTTTCACCCAGAGAGTTGTGAATTTGTGGAATTCCCTGCCACAGAGGGCAGTGGAGGCCAAGTCACTGGATGGGTTTAAGAGAGAGTTAGATAGAGCTCTAGGGGCTAGTGGAGTCAAGGGATATGGGGAGAAGGCAGGCACGGGTTATTGATTGGGGACGATCAGCCATGATCACAGTGAAAGGCGGTGCTGGCTCGAAGGGCCGAATGGCCTCCTCCTGCACCTATTTTCTATGTTTCTATGAGACTTAAGTTTTAGTTTCAGCCATTTAAAACTGATCATGAATTAATGAAAAAAATACTCATTTATATTTCTATATTGATTTTGCACACAAACATTTTGTTTTAAAACAGAAAAATTATATTTTCAAGCGAACAGATTATCAACAATTTATATTAAAGTATAGGGGGGCATGGCAGCGCAGACATAGAATTGCTGCCTTCAGTGCCAGAGACCCTCAGACTATCCTTGATCGGACTTTGCTGACTTTACCTT
Organism: Malacoraja senta; assembly: GCA_038087875.1. Taxonomy (NCBI): domain Eukaryota; kingdom Metazoa; phylum Chordata; class Chondrichthyes; order Rajiformes; family Rajidae; genus Malacoraja; species Malacoraja senta. The sequence continues at coordinate 219,450,531 of CM075977.1, read as the reverse complement.
GCACTAAACGTTATTCCCTTATCACATATCTGTACACTGCAAATGGCACGATTGTAATCCTGTATCGTCTTTCCGCTGACTGGATAGCACGCAACAAAAGCTTTTCACTGTACCTCGCTACAGGTGACAATAAACTAAACTGTAATAATCCTGAGATTCCAAAGATGTACAGGTTTGCAGGTTAATTGACCAGTAAAATTGTAAACTGTCCCTACTGTGTGGGATTTGAGTATAGGAGCAGGGAGGTTCTACTGCAGTTGTACAGGGTCTTGGTGAGACCACACCTCGAGTATTGCGTACAGTTTTTGGTCTCCAAATCTGAGGAAAGACATTCTTCCCATAGAGGGAGTACAGAGAAGGTTCACCAGACTGATTCCTGGGATGGCAGGACTTTCATATGAAGAAAGACTGGATAGACTCGGCTTGTACTCGCTAGAATTTAGAAGATTGAGGGGGGATCTTATAGAAACTTACAAAATTCTTAAGGGGTTGGACAGGCTAGATGCAGGAAGATTGTTCCCGATGTTGGGGAAGTCCAGAACAAGGGGTCACAGTTTAAGGATAAGGGGGAAACCTTTTAGGACCGAGATGAGAAAAACATTTTTCACACAGAGAGTGGTGAATCTGTGGAATTCTCTGCCACAGAAGGTAGTTGAGGCCAGTTCATTGGCTATATTTAAGAGGGAGTTAGATGTGGCCCTTGTGGCTAATGGGATCAGGGGGTATGGAGAGAAGGCAGGTACAGGATACTGAGTTGGATGATCAGCAATGATCATATTGAATGGCGGTGCAGGCTCGAAGGGCCGAATGGCCTACTCCTGCACCTATTTTCTATGTTTCTGTGTTTCTATGATAGTGTGAGTGCTCGGGGATTGCTGTTCGGCGCGGACTCGGTGAGCCAAAGGGCCTGTTTCCTCGCTGTATCTCTAAACTAAGAGGAGTGAAATGTAAAGCCAGAGAGAGAGATATAGGTGGAAGGGGGACATAATCTCCTAAAACTGATGATGAATTAACTAAAAAAATTGTCATTTATAATTTCTATATTGATTCTGCAATTTTGCTTTTTTAAAAAGCAAATTATATTTTCAAGCTAACAGTAGAATGTCAACAATTTATGTGAAAGTATTTTTATATACTGTGCATATTGTATTATATTAAAATACTGTTAAGTAAAGGGGTTAACAAGCCAGACATAAGATCCTGAGGGAGTAAACAGGTCATCACTGTAGAAGGGTGTCTACCTGGAATGTTGCTTGTCCATATCCCTCCACAGATGCTGACTGACCCTCTGAGTCCATCTAGCCCAAATGCTAAAAGGATATTTACCCTGCTGGGGAAATCTAGTGTTAGGAGCACAGTTTCAGAATACAAGATCATTGAAGATAGACGCAAAATACTGAAGTAACTCATCATCTCCGGAGAAAATTGATGGGTGACGCTTCAGACTGAAGAAGAGGTTCCGACCCGAAACGTCACCCATCTTTTTTTCTCCAGAGATGCTGCCTGGCCCGCAGAGTAAAGGGCCTGTCCCACTTGGGGCGTCACTTACGCGACGGGCCGGTAGTGACGGTCGCGCGACGGTCCCACGAGAGTCGCGCGCGTCATCATGCGCCCGCACAGCCGTCTGGAGCGTGTGACGTCATTTGAAGATAGACACAAAGCTGGAGTAACTCAGCGGGACCGGCAGCATCTCTGGAGAGAAGGAATGGATGATGTTTCGGGTCGAGACTCTTCTTCAGTCTGAAAGAAGGGTCTTGACCCGAAACGTCATCCATTCCTTCTCTCCAGAGATGCTGCCGGTCCCGCTGAGTTACTCCAGCATTTTGTGTCTATCTTCAATCTTCTTGGCCCCGCTCTGGGAGTAGGAGTGGGGCTGGGGCCGTGAGCCCCAGGCCGAGCTCGGCGATCGTTTACCTGCTTCCGCTGCTGTTGGAGGTGAGACGTTGCGTCGCTCCAGGGTCTTGGGCCTGTCCCACTTCGGCCGTCAGTTACGCGACAGGCCGGTGGCGCGCGAAGATTTTGTGCAGGACGAAGTCCACCCTCCCGCACGCCACTCCATGCGCCCGTCCCCGTGCTACCCACACGCTACGCACACGCTACCCACACGCTAGCAGTTCGCATAAATGGCGTGCGAAAGACAGCCAAGTGGGACAGGCCCTTAACTCCAGCTCCTTGTGTCTATCTTCGGTATCTACACATAAAAGATAATCGCTTTTATGCAGAGGGAACTTTAATTTCTGCAGATTATGGATCTTTGGAATTTTCCACTTGAGAAATGTGTGAAAACTGAATCGGCTCCAAAAAGCTGATAGATCTTTTGACAAGGGAATCACAGATCATGGGGATGAGATAGGAAGATGGAACTGATTCAGATCAGATATAACCTTATGGAATGGCAGATTAGGATTGCAGGGCTGTGGCACTTAGTTTAGAGATACAGTGGAAACAGGCCCCAGTTCTATGGTACATACTTAGGAACAATTTACAGAAGCCAATTAACCTACAAACCTGCACGTCTTTGGAGTGTGGGAGGAAACCGGAGTACCCGGAGAAAACCCACGCAGTCACAGGGAGAACGTTCAAACTCTATACAGACAGCACCCGCAGTCAGGATCGAACCCGGGTCTCAGGCGCCGTGAGGCAGCAACTCTACCGCTGCGCCACCGTACCTCACCCAATTTAGTACTATTTGTTATCTTAACTTTTAGCATTCTGCGCATTTGATCTAAATTTAGACAATAGACAATAGGTGCAGGAATAGGCCATTCGGCACTTCGAGCCAACGCCGCCATTCAATGTGATCATGGGTGATCTTAATTTCTTAAGAAGCGATGACATGATTCTAATTGATAGACACAAAAAGCTGGAGTAACTCAGCGGGACAGGCAGTCAAGTCAAGTGAGTTTATTGTCATGTGTCCCTGATAGGACAATGAAATTCTTGCTTTGCTTCAGCACAACAGAACATAGTAGGCATTGACTACAGAACAGATCAGTGTGTCCATATACCATTCTATAAATATATACACACATGAATAAATAAACTGATAAAGTGCAAATAACAGTTAATTGGCTAATAAAGTTCAGTGTTTTGTCCGAGCCAGGTTTAATAGCCTGATGGCTGTGGGGAAGTAGCTATTCCTGAACCTGGTCGTTGCAATCTTCAGGCTCCTGTACCTTCTACCTGAAGGTAGCGGGGAGATGAGTGTGTGGCCAGGATGGTGAGGGTCCTTGATGATACTGCCAGCCTTTTTGAGGCAGCGACTGCGATAGATCCCCTCGATGGAAGGCAGCATCCCTGGAGAGAAGAAATGGGTGACGTTTGGGTCAGACCCATCAGACCTGAAAAAGGGACTCGACCCAAAACGTCACCTATTCCTTTTCCTTTTCTCCAGAGATGCTGCCTGTCCCGCTGAGTTACTCCAGCTTTTTGGGCCTATCTTCGGTGTAAACCAGCATCTGCAGTTTCTTCCTGCACATGATTATAATTGTTCATTCCTATAATTCCAGGTTCTCTTAAAAAACTAACTGCACTTAAAGTGGATGAAAACCAGTTGATTAGTTTACCAGATTCAATTGGAGGGTAAGTATTTCGGATTGACTTTTTTTTCAATGTATGAATGAATGAATGAATGAATGAATGAATAAGTTTATTGGCCAAGTATTCACATACAAGGAATTTGCCTTGGTGCTCCTTTTGATAAAGTGAAAATGTAAATTGCTTCAGCAGTCAATAGCTGAGGGGGGAAATGATTTTTGTAATTTAAACTGGTGAGGGCTCTTGCCAGAGAATATTGAGATATTTAGCTTTTTAAAAGGGTGAGGGGGGACCTCATTGAAACTTACTGAATAGTGAAAGGATTGGATAGAGTGGATGTGGAGAGGATGTCTCCACTAGTGGGAGAGTCTAGGACCAGAGGTCACAGCCTCAGAGTAAAAGGACCTTTCTTTCAGAAGGAGGCAAGGAGGAATTTCTCTAATCGGACGGTGGTGAATCTGTGGAATTCATTGCCACCACCGAACGCTGTTGAGGCCGAGACAACGAATGCTGCGAAGGCAGAGATTGATAGATTCTTGATTAGTACGGGTGTCAGGGGTTATGGGGAGAAGGCAGGAGAATGGGTTATTGATTGGGGACGATCAGCCATGATCACAATGAATAGCGGTGCTGGCTCGAAAGGCCGAATGGACTCCTCCTGCACCTATTTTCTATGTTTCTAATGGGGTTGAGGGGGAAAGATAGATCAGCCATGATTGAATGGCAGAGTAGACTTGATGGGCCGAATGGCCTAATTCTGCTTCTTTTCACATGAACTTATGTCATGTTTTAATGTGTGTTGTCGTATGCAATCATTTATTTATTTATTTGCGTCTGTATAGGCTTTCGTGTTTAGAAGAATTTGATTTCAGTTTTAATGAAATTGAAGCCTTGCCACCTACAATCGGCCAGCTACAGAATCAAAGAACTCTTGCAGCAGATCACAATTTCATTACAGATCTTCCTTCAGAGGTAACGTCTTTACAATTTTTTTGTCACCGTCTAATTCAGTGATAGTACTTTGATGTGCTTGTAGTCGATGGGCCGAATGGCCTCATTCTGCTCCCATGTCTCATTGTGGTTGAACTGTGAGCCGTTTGGTGTGATTTGTTGGTTTAGTTTTAGAGATACAGCGCGGAAACAGGCCCTTCGGCCCACCGGGTCCGCGATCCCCGCACATTAACACCACCCGACACCCACTAGGGACAATTTTTACATTTATACCAAGCCAATTATAACCTATAAAACTGTACGTCTTTGGTGTGTGGGAGGAAACCGAAGATCTCGGAGAAAACCCACGCAGGTCACGGGAGAACGTACAAACTCCGTACAGACAGCACCCCGTAGTCGGGATCGAACCCGGGTCTCCGGCGCTGCATTCGCTGTAAAGGCAGCAACTCTACCGCTGCGCCACCGTGACCGCCCTAAAGATGTTGTGAGATTTATTCGGTTTCTTATTGGAGGTATACATTTTCACACTTCTGTACTTCCTGCCTGATGGGAGAGGGGAGAAGAGGGAGTGTTCGGGGTGAGACTGGTCCTTGATTGTGCTGCTGGCCTTGCCGAGGCAGCGTGAGGTATAGATGGAGTTGATGGAAGGGAGGTAGACAAAAGTGCTGGAGAAACTCAGCGGGTGCAGCTGCATCTATGGAGCGAAGGAAATAGGCAACGTTTCGGGCCGAAACCCTTCTTCAGAAGGGAGGTTGGTTTGTGTGACGGTCTGGGCTGCGTCCACATCTCTCTGCAGTTTTGTGCGGTCTTGGATGGAGCTGTTCCCAAACCATGCTGTGATGCATCCTGATAAAATGCTTACTGCAGCGCATCTGTATAAATTGGTGAGGCTCGTCCTTGACTGTGCATGTATTATTTAATATTGCTCTTCCCCTGCATTTTAACTGTGTTCCACAACACTTGAATTCCAGGCTCCGTAGAATATGCCCTCATTTGAAACTCAAGACTGAGCATCAGATTAGTGATATGTAATGTGCTCCACTGGGCATATTGATGTGGGGCTTGACTATGTTATCTCTGCCTCTTGATAACGGCATCTTCGGCGTTTTTAAGAAAATCTCAAGATGATTTTTGATCGGGCATGTACTTTGTTCATTGACTTTATCTCCAGTAATACATGTTTGTGCAAGCCAAGCTTCAGAAACATGCACTGCAGCCCATCTTGAGCTTTGGAAGCAAATAGATAGACAATAGGTGCAGGAGTAGGCCATTTGGCCCTTCGAGCCAGCACCGCCATTCAATGCGATCATGGCTGATCATCCACAATCAGTACCCCGTTCCTGCCTTCTCCCCATATCCCCCTGACTCCGCTATTTTTAAGTGCCCTATCTAGCTCTCTCTTGAAAGCATCCAGTTTGTGATCTGTGTGAAACATTCTGTATTGGTACATTAGCTGGGTAATTACACGTTACACAATTATGAGAGGCTTGGATAGGGTAGAGAGCCAAAGCCTTTATCCCAGTGTAGATTTATCAAATACTAGAGAGCATTGCTACAATGTCAGAGGGGGAAGATATTCTGACTGCGGGTGCTGTCTGTACGGAGTTTGTACGTTCTCCCCGTGACCGCGTGGGTTTTCTCCGGGTGCTCCGATTCCTCCCACGCTCCAAAGACGTACGGGTTTGTAGGTTAATTGGCTTATGTACACTGTCCCACGTGTGTGGGATAGTACGAGGCGATCGCTGATCGACGTAGACCCAGTGGGCTGAAGGGTCGGTTTCCTTGCTGTGTCTGCCTATAGACAATAGGTGCAGGAGTAGGCCATTCGGCCCTTCGAGCCAGCAACGCAATTCAATGTGATCATGGCTGATCATCCCCAATCAGTACCTCGTTCCTACCTTTTCCCCATATCCCCTGACTCCGCTATTTTTAAGAGCCCTATCTAGCTCTCTCTTGAAATTATCCAGAGAACCTGCCCCCACCGCCCTCTGAGGCAGAGAATTCCACAGACTCACCACTGTGAGAAAAAGTGTTTCCTCGTCTCCGTTCTAAATGGCTTACTCCTTATTCTTAAACTGTGGCCCCTGGTTCTGGACTCCCCCCAACATCGGGAACATGTTTCCTGCCTCGAGTGTGTCCAAACCCTTAACAATCTTATATTATATGTCAGATGGACTGAAGGGCCGGTTTCCATGCTGTAAGTGTGTCTAAAGTCACGTGCGATGCCAGGGGTGGTGGTGGAAGCAGATAACATAGGGGACTTTCAGAACCTTTCAAGCAGGCTCTGTGGGCTCTTGGGCATTGGTGCCGGCTCTGATTTGTTCTGTGCCTTCCCATGCCTCTAGTTTCCCTCTCTCTTGGCTCTCTTAAGTCTAAAGAAGGGTGTCGACCTGAAACATCACCTATTCCTTTTCTCCGGAGATGCTGCCTGACCTGCTGAGTTACTCCAGCATTTTCAGTCTCTCTTTTTTTTTAAGTAGACACATAGATGTATGTGTGGAGAAAGGAGGAATATGGAGGTGGTGCTGGCCAGAGGATAAGTTTCATTTAACATCATCTGAGTCACAGACATCGTGAGCTGAAATGCCTGTTCCTGTTGCTGCACTGCTTAATGTTCCAAAGTTCACAAAGGAAGTTTGTGCCTATTTTAAAAACTGTGTAGGAAGGAACTGCAGGTGCTGGTTTAAACCAAAGAATCTCTGAAGAAGCGTCTTGACCCGAAACGTCACCCATTCCTTCTCTCCGGAGATGCTGCCTGACCCGCTGTTTTAGACTTTCAGCTTGGCCCCAATGTCAGAAGTCACTTCCCAGTTTATTTGTCACATCTTGAATCAGCACCTCATATTTCGCTTGAAACCCAGCAGTACGAATATTGATTAATCCAACTTCAAATAACCCTTCCTTTCCCTCTGTTTCCGTCCCGTCCCCACCCTAGTTCACCGACTAGTTTCACTGTCCTCCTGATTAAGTTTTACTGATTGTATGCATCTTTGTCATCATCCCCATAGCTAACAATGAACCATTCTGCATTTGCTTTATCATCGTCTGCTTTGATCTGTAATTTTCACACCTTATCCTTCCATATCTCTATGTCTCCCTCGCCCCTGACTCTCAGCCTGAAGAAGGGTCTTGACCCGAAACATCAGCCATTCCTTCTCTCCAGTGATACTGCCTGTCCCGCTGAGTTACTCCGGCATCTTGTGTCTGTCTTCGGTCTGAACTAGTACAGTTCAGCACAGGAATGGCCTCAGTATGTCTGAGCCGACCATGGTGCCAATTTAACTAATCCCATCTGCTTGTAGGTGGCCCATATCACTCTATTACCAAGGGAGATACCAAGTTCTGAAGTAACTCAGCCGATAGGGTTGCCAACTGTCCCGTATAAGCCAGGACATCCCATATATTGGGCTAAATTGGTTTGTCCCATACGGGACCGCCCTTGTCCCGTATTTGACTGCTACTACTCGGGCCGAGGGGACTGTTGGGTCGGAGCGCCGCGTCCGGCCCCGCCTCACCCATCCCGACGTAGTGCAGCCCATGGAGTGCAGCAGCAGCAGCAGCAGCTCCTCGCCCGTGGCCCCGTCGGTCGGCAGCCCGGCCAGCTGTCCGACCTTCGGACCTTCGCTTACCGCCGACACCAACACCACCCCTCCTTCTCATGGCCAATCATCGGTTCATGAGCTGGATGGGGTGCTGGACTTTGCGCGCGACGTCGCGACGTCCTAAACTCCTCAGCTGGCCCGCCGGCTGGGCTTTGTGTGCAGTCCAGCACCCGGGCCAACTCATCATTCACCCAGCCACGGCCGAGTCGGTCAACGAATTGCCGTCGGGAATTCGGCCCTTATTTTGACCTTCTGTCCCTTATTTGGGAGTGAGAAAGTTGGCAACCCTATCAGCGGGTCAGGCAGCATCTCTGGAGAAAAGGAATAGATGACGTTTCGGGTCGAGACCCTTCAGTCACTCTAAAACCAGCCTGTTCACGACTGCCCACATGCCTCTTAAACATTGCTATTATATCTGTTTCTACCACTCTCTGTGCAGCAAATTCCAGACATCCACCACTCTGCATTGTACAACAACAACAAAAACTTGTCTCACGCATCTCCTTTCAACTTTGGGAGGGGATGAGGAACAGCAGTTGCTAGCTTACAAAAAAGGCACTAAGTGCTGGGTCAGGGAGCTGGAGAATGTTCTCTGGAGAACATGGATAGAAGACATTTATGACAGAAGAAGTGTCCCGACCCTTCTTCAGCGATGCTTCCTCACCCACTGAGATACTCCATCACTTATTTTTTCCTTTAAATATCTCTCCCCCCCCCACCTTAAAACTCTGTACTCCAGTACTTGATATTTTCTCTCTGGGGGGTAACGACTTCTCTTTTTATGCCTTTCATAATTTAAATATTTCTCTCAGCCCTTGCTGTCTACAATTTCCCCACACCGAGCTAAAATGCCGGATAATGTTGAATAGTGAAAGGCCTCGACATTGGATGTGGAGCGGATGTTTCCACTGGTGGGAGAGTCTAGAACCAGAAGTCATACATGGCCTCAGAATAAAAGGACGTAGCTTTAGGAAGGAGATTAGGAGGAATCTCTTTAGTCAGAGGGTGGTGAATCTGTTGAATTAATTGCCACAGAAGGCTGTGGAGGCCAAGTCAATGGATATTTTTAAGGCAGAGATTGGCAGATTCTTGATCAGTACGGGTGTCAGGGGTTATGGGAGAAGGCAGGAGAATGGGGTTGAGGGGGAGAGATAGATCAGCCATGATTGAATGGCGGAGTAGACTTGATGGGCCGAATGGCCTAATTTGTATACATGAAATAATGATCACTTTAATCTTGATGCTGTAATACTGTGTTTTTACACAAATTATAGAAGAATCTCTAACTATTGTGACGGGTGAGATTTTCTTTCCTCATTCTGGTGATGTGACGTTAGTGTATTAGCTTGTGCTGTAATAGACAACAGACAATAGGTGCAGGAGTAGGCCATTCGGCCCTTCCAGCCAGCACCGCCATTCAATGTGATCATGGCGGATCATCCCCAATCAGTACCCCATTCCTGCCTTCTCCCCATATCCCCTGACTCCGCTATATTTAAGAGCCCTATCCAGCTCTCTCTTGAAAGTATCCAGAGAACCGGCCTCCACCGCCCTCTGAGGCAGAGAATTCCACAGACTCGCCACTCTCTGTGAGAAAAAGTGTTTCCTCGTCACCGTTCTAAATGGCCTTACCCCTTATTCTTAAACTGTGTGTGGCCCCTGGTTCTGGACTCCCCCAACATCGGGAACATGTTTCCTGCCTCTGCCGTGTCCAAACCCTTAATAATCTTATATGTTTCAATAAGATATCCTCTCATCCTTCTAAACTCCAGCGTGTTCTGTTGTAATTAAACGACTCATTTGTGACAATTTGATTTACCTCAGATTGGTAACTGCAAGAAGGTGACTGTGCTGTTCCTCCATTCCAACAAATTGGAGCACTTACCCGAGGAAATGGGAGAGATGAACAAACTCAAAGTCATTAATCTCAGTGACAACCGGTTAGTATTTCACAAAATACGTCTGTTTAAAATATTTAAACTACATTGACATTGTTGTGTAGCGATGTGGAGATACAGTATTGAGTCCACACTCACCATCAATCATCTGTACACTGGTGCGTTGGAAACAACTGCAGATGCTGGTTTAAATCGAAGACAGACGCAAAAAGCTGGAGTAACTCAGCGGGACAGGCAGCGTCTCTGGAGAGAGGGAATGGGTGACGTTTCGGGTCGAGGCATTTGTGTCCGAAGAAGGGTTTCGACCTGAAACGTCCCCCATTCCTTCTCTCCAGAGATGCTGCCTGTCCCGCTGAGTAATGCCCCTGTCCCGCAGGCGATTTTTTTAGGCGACTAGGCTGTCGCCACATGGTCGCGGGGTGCCACCTGTGTGGTCTCCTCAGTCGCCCAAAGAGTCGTACCTTTTTCCTGGTCGCCGCTGGGTTTTGAAATGTGCAAAACTTTTTGGCGACAGTCGGCGCCCGTGGGCTTGACGCCAACTTGACGTAGGTTGTCGCCGAGTGCTGACTTTGGTGAATTCCATTGGCGACTACCTACGTCAACCTGCGTCAACCGGCGAATGGTACCGGCGACTGAATTGTCTAACCTTGTCATAGCTTGGTGGACGTAGGTTGTCGTAGGTGTGGTTGTAGGTGGACGTCCTAATGGGTCGCTGGTTGTCGGTAGCGTGCCGTAGCTTGATGCCGGCTAGGTGGTAGGTTGTTGTAGACATTGTCTTGGGGGGGGGGGGGTTCCAGTCGCCGTTTTTTTCGGCGACCTGCTACAACTGTGACAGTCGCCGAAAAAATCGCCTAAGTGGGACAGGCCTATAACTCCAGCATTTTGTGTCTATCTGTACATTAGTTCCGTGTTATCCCAGTTTCGCATCCTACACAGTAGAGGCAATTTACAGAAGCCCATTAACCCACAAACACTCACGCCATTGGAATATCGACGGAAAGCGGAGCACCCGAAGAAAGCTTGCGCAGTGACTGCGAGAATGTACAAACTCAGTACAGACAGCACCGTAGTCAGGATCGAACCCGGGTCTCCGGTGCTCTTTAGACCCGACAAGGTTGTGATGAAGTCTCAAGCCAGAGGTACTGGCAAAGCCCAAATGTAGACATCTGTGTGTTGGTTACTGGTGAGTAATTGCCACACGACACTATTGTTAATAATGTGGCTTCAGTGCTGTCTAGAGTAGGCTAATCGGCCAATCATGATCAAAATTGGATTTTCGAACACAGACCACAAACCCGCACGTCTTTGGAGTGTGGGAGGAAACCGGAGCACCCGGAGAACACCCACGCGGTCACGGGGTGAACGTACAAACTCCGTACAGACAGCACCTGTAGTCAGGATCGAACCCGGGCCTCTGGTGCTATAAGGCAGCAGCTCTACCGCTGAGCCACTGATTAAGGACAGACACCAGAGTTCGGAATCAAAGGCGATTCAACATTTGCAGTTGATCATAAATTTGAGAGAAGCGGTTAGTCCCCGGACTCACTCGACTTACAGCGCCCTCCATAATGTTTGGGACATTTATTTATTTGCCTGTGTACTCCACGATTTGAGATGAGGATTAACTTATATCAGAGTGACGGCAAGAGCAAAGTATGGAGGAGAGAAGGAACTGCCCTAGATCCAAAGCATACCATCTCATCTGTGAAACACGGTGGTGGGGGTGTTATGGCCTGGGCATGTATGGCTGCTGAAGGTACTGGCTCACTTATCTTCATTGATGATACAACTGCTGATGGTAGTAGCATAATGAATTCTGAAGTGTATAGACACATCCTATCTGCTCAAGTTCAAACAAATGCCTCAAAACTCATTAGCCAGTGGTTCATTCTACAGCAAGACAATGATCCCAAATTTCCTGCTAAAGCAACAAAGGAGTTTTACAAAGCTAAAAAATGATCAATTCTTGAGTGGCCAAGTCAATCACCCGATCTGAACCCAATTGAGCATGCCTTTTATATGCTGAAGAGAAAACTGAATGGGACTAGCCCCCAAAACAAGCATAAGCTAAAGATGGCTGCAATACAGGCCTGGCAGAGCATCACCAGAGAAGACACCCAGCAACTGGTGATGTCCATGAATCGCAGACTTCAAGCCGTCATTGCATGCAAAGGATATGCAACAAAATACTAAACATGACTACTTTCACTGACATGACATTGCTGTGTCCCAAACATTATGGTGTCCTGAAATGAGGGGACTATGTATAAACACAGCTGTAATTTCTACATGGTGAAACCAAAATGTAGAAAAATGCCCTTTAATAAAATCTGACAATGTGCACTTTAACCACATGTGATTTTTTTTTTTTATTACGAATCTCAAATTGTGGAGTACAGAGGCAAATAGATAAATGATGGGTCTTTGTCCCAAACATTATGTAGGGCACTGTATGTTCAGCCTGTACATAGGCGTGAGTGTTTTAAGACCAGAGGGATGGTTTTACTGGCTACTATGGCTGTTCTTGACACTAGCTGGCATGCTGCCAAATAGAGCCTAAGAATTCTAGTTAACACGTTCATGATCATTTTGCAAACACTATCCAGACAGATACAATGACTGATCAGTGCCTTTTTTATATTCCTCAGTAGTAGCATTTAAAATATTTTAAAATAATACAGTAAACCCTCATTTTAACGGACCTCTTTATAAAGGATTTCATACGTTCAAAAGTAATAGGAGCAGAGTTAGGCCATTCGGCCCATCAAGTCTACGGACGGACCTGTCAATGGCTGCCCACACCAACCCCGACTCACAGCACCTCCTGGTCACTTAGAAACATAGAATAGGTGCAGAATTCCCGGGATGGCGGGACTATCATATGTTGATAGAATGGAGCGGCTGGGCTTGTACACTCTGGAGTTTAGAAGGATGAGAGGGAATCTTATTGAAACATGCAAGATTATTAAGGGTTTGGACACGCTAGAGGCAGGAAACGTGTTCCAGATGTTGGGGGAGTCCAGAAGCGGGGGCCACAGTTTAAGAATAAGGGGTAAGCCACGGAGACGAGGAAACACTTTTTCTCACAGAGAGTGGTGAGTGTGTGGAATTCTCTGCCTCAGAGGGCGGTGGAGGCCGGTTCTCTGGATGCTTTCAAGAGAGGGCTAGATAGAGCTCTTAAAGATAGTGGAATCAAGGGATAAGGGGACTGGGTACTGATTGGGGATGATCAGCCATGATCACAGTGAATGGCGGTGCTGGCTCGAAGGGCCGAATGGCCTACTCCTGCACCTATTGTCTATTGACCTTTTATTTTATTCACTGCCTTCAGTAATTTGTGTATTTGCACTCTTGAATTCCCTCGTGCCTCTCCTCGTTCGTTTCAACTGATGGCTGCAGTCCAGAAAATGTTAACAAAGTTATTCAATTCACTTTGCGATTTTAAATCTTCGAGTGCAATTTACTTTCAAATTGAGCCATTTGATCTTAAATCAGTATACTTACAGGGCTATAGTGCTGAGAAAATGTGGTGAGTTTATTCTTAGCGATATCTTGCAACAATGACTCATTATTTGTGGGAAAAGTTTCTATATTACACACACAAAGTTAGATTTGGTTCTCTCTAAGAATTTTGATCTCTTTGGACTTCCATGAAAGTTAATTGTTTGTTACTTAAATACAGTATTATTTTTGTTTTAATTAACTTTTGTTTTAAAGAACAATGCATTGGAGTGTGATTGAGCTGGGAGGACAGTTTACATGGATAATGTAGGTGTCAACTCGAAACATTTCAAGACACTAATACAGAGAAATGTGAGGTGTTGCCTTTTGGGCAGAACCTCCACTGTGAATGGTCGGGCTCTGGGTAGTGTTGCAGAGCAGAGGGATCTAGGAGTGCAGGTACATTGTTCCTTGAAGGTGGAGTCGCAGGTAGATAAGGTGGTCAAAAAGGTTTGTGGCACATTGGCCTTCATCAGTCAGAGTATTGAGTATAATAATAATAATAAGTTTATTTATATAGCACATTTTCCAATTGAATTAAATCAAAAGCCAAAGTGCTTTACAGTTAACTAACCATAAAGTGCTTTACAGTTAACTAACCATACAAATAATAAAAAGAGATAGAAAAAATGACAACACACTATAAGAGATTTTACACAAACACGAACATCCCCCCACAGTAGAATCTACACTCTCCACTGTGAGGGAAGGCACTAAAATGTCCAGTCCTCCTCCTCCTCCTAGTCCACCCGAGGTCGGGGCCAGTCTGAGGCCACTGCAGCCAGCCGCCGCAACGGCAGCCCGATGTTGTCTGCCCACCCGCATCGGGTGGAAAAGTCCTCAGCAGCTTGAAAATGTCTGAAGCGGCCGCTCCTTCCCCGAGTTGGGAGGTCATGTCTCATTTGTACAGGACGTTGGTGAGACCGCAATTAGAGTATTGTGTTCAGTTCTGGGCCCCATGTTGTAGGAAAGATGTTGTCAAGTTGGAAAGGGTGCAGAGAAAATTTACAAGGATGTTGCCAGGACTCGAGGGGGGGGGGGGGGGGGAGTGGTTTGAGCTGTAGGGAGCGGTTGAACAATTTAGGACTTTATTCCTTGGAGTGCAGGAGGATATTATTGGGGTGATCTTATTGAAGTGTATAAAATATGAGAGAATAGATTGGGGTAGATGCACAGAGAGGCGAAATCAAGAAGCAGAGGTCAAAGGTTTGAGGTGAAGGGGGGAAGATTTCATCGAAATCTGAGGGGTAACTTGTCACACAAAGGGTGGTGGGTGTATGGAACGAGCTGTCGGAGGAGGTAGTTGAGGCTGGGACTATCGCCATGATCACATTGAATGGCGGTGCTGGCTCGAAGGGCCGAATGGCCTACTCCTGCACCTATTGTCTATTGTTTCAAAAGGAATTGGATGGGTCCATGGATATGACAGTTTTGGAGGGCTACTATGGGCCAAATGTGGGACTAGTGTGGATGGGACATGTTGGTGGGTGTGGGAAAGTTGTGCTGAAGGCCCTGTTTCCATGCTGTAATCACTCTATGACTCTACTTGGGTAACCCTCAACCTATCCTCAGGGAAGTGTCCCAACCACCTCTTTCCTGATAGATACACCTCTGTGATTTGATGCCATCCTAAAATGTTTTGGCACCCATTGTTCCGTTTTTTTATTCTTTTGATTGTGGCCAATCTCGCCTTGTTTTGAATCTGTTCCCTTTGGCTGTTCTTGTATATAATGACCTTATCAATTGTGCCACTGCCTTTAGTGATTTGTGTATTTGTCCTCTCCAATTCCCTCGTGCTTCTCCGTTTCCAAGGATCACATATCCTTGTTTTTGTTGCATATTTTTGGTGTTGAGACACTTCCAACAGTGGCGCAGCGGTAGAGTTGCGGCCTTACAGCGCTTGCAGCGCCAGAGACCCGGGTTTGATCCAGACTACGGGTGGACACATGACAATAAACTCTCTTGACTTGACTTGAGTTTGTACGTTCTCCCCTTGACATGCGTGGGTTTTCTCCGGGTGCTCTGTTTCCTCCCACAAAGACATACAGGTTAATACAGGGTTCCCAACCTTTTTCGTCCCGTTTACCCCATGGCAACTTTAATAGCGCATAACAATGTTATTTCACTTATTTATGAACAACTAATGATGAACAGATACCAGAACCAAACACAGTCAGTCAATGAGAAAAAATATGTACAAATCCAGAATCAACAAATTTGCCCCCACGGGAGGCGAAATTTACCCCCCTGGAGGTAAATTTACCCCAGGTTGGGAAACCTTGGGTTAGTAGGTTAATTGGCATCGTATAAATGTACATTGCTCCTAGTGTGTGTAAGATAGTGTTAATGTGCAGGGATCGCTGGTCGGCGCGGCTTCAGTGGGCTGAAGGGCCTGTTTCCAAACTAAAAAAACCTAAAAACTAACTTAATTGCCAATTTTGTAATGTCGTTAATGTGCTCTTGTCGAGTTCCTCTCAGTACTGGCCATCAGCCACCTTTTCCCCAACTTAGAGTTTAAAACCTATTTACAGATAACACTATCATGAAAATGAATTGTCCTTAAGTTCATAATAGGAGCAGAATTAGGCCATTCAGCCCATCAAGTCTACTCCACCATTCATTCATGGCTGATCTATTTCTCCCTCCTAACCCCATTCTCCTGCCTTCTCCCCATAACCTCTGACACCCGTACTAATCAAGAATCTGTCAATCCCAGCCGTAAACATATCCATTGACTTGGCGACCACAATGGCAATGAATTCCTCAGATTCACCACCTTCTGACGGAAGAAATCCCTCCTCATCACCTATCGGGTGGAATGGGCGAAAATAGTAAACCTAAAAATACCAGCCGTCGCTCGGAACGCCTCCTTTGCTGAGCGGGTATTGAAGGATTCTCAGACTCATCAGCGGGGATGTTCACATTGAATATCGGCGTAACGAGAGGGAGAAGTCTTCTTCAGTGGGACCCCTGTCATTATTGAAACTTGCAAGCTTTCAGAACCAAAGGGCTGAGATGAAAGCTAAAACGTTGCAAGAATATTGTTTACATCAGATGTTTTTTTTCTAAACTTTGGCCTCACTTCAATTTTGTACTGACGTTCTCAAATGGAAAATGCTGAAAATAATTGGGCAGTCGGGGAGCATCACCAGGGATGGAATATCAAAACAAATTGCAGATGATGGAAATCTGATATGGAAGAAGTAAACATTTTGCGTCCTGGACCCTTGGTTGGAACAGCGAAGAGTTTTTTTAAAGAAGTGGTGGCTGTGAGAGGACAGTAAAGGCTTGTTAATTGCTGGTCTGAAGGCGATATAATCAGGAGATTTAAGGCCCTGTCCCACTTGCATGCGATTGCGTGCATTTGGCGCGACCAAACGGAAGCGTAGTTCACGCGAAGTTTGCGCTAAGTACGCGCGTGACGTCATTTGCGTCATGCTGACCAATCCGCTGGGCAGGAGGCGGGCCGACTGAACTTGGGCGTCGGGCAGTGACGTCATCACGCAACGCCACGCTGGGCGGTGACGTCATCGCGCAACGCCACGCGCTAGGAGTACGCCGTCAAGACGCTGCGTACGACCGCAATGCGCCTGCGTGCCGACAGGCCGTTGGCGCGCGAAGATTTCGGACACTGTCAGATTTTCGGAGCCCCGCGCGATGTCGGGACCAGCCCCGCACAACTCCGTGCTTCTAAGTGGGACCGGCCCCGCGCGGCCATACGGTGCCCGTACGCCTCAAGCGACCACATTTGGTCGCACCAAACGCATGCAATCGCATGCAAGTGGGACAGGCCCTTTAGTTTAGTTTAGAGATACAGCGCGGAAACAGGCCCTTTGGCCCACCGAGTCGGCACCGACCAGCGATCCCCGCACACTCACACTGTCCTACACCCACTAGGGGACAATTTACAATTTCTCCAATCAAATTAACCTACAAACCCGTACGCCTTTGGAGTGTGGGATGAAACCGGAGCCACCCGGAGAAAACCCACGCAGGTCACTGGGGGGAGAACGTCCAAACTCCGTGCAGACGGCACCCGTAGCCAGGATCGAACCCGGGTCTCCGGCGCTGAAAGAGCTGTCAGGCAGCAACTCTACCGCTGCGCCACCATGCCGCCCTGTAAGAGGTGAATGAGAGCTGAGAGGGTAGAAAAAGTTTCTTGATGTGTGTAGATGATGCAGCTTCACATCATGGAACGGGGTGGGAGATTGCAACCTTCACGTGGTCCGCCCTGTTTCGACTAATGCAATCAACTCGACATGCACAAACGGAAGAATCAAATAGAACAAGTTGTCCAACAACTTTAGGCTGTGCACGCCACACGAAAGAAGAAGAAGACATCATGGAACATTTTCTAGGGATACAAACCAGCCTCCGAGAATAAAGAGGGACCCGGTGGGGGGGGGAGGTTTGGGGGGGGGCGTCGCTGAGAACAAAGAGGGACTGTAATGAAGTATTTTTAACTTTGTCAGGGCCCGATACGCTGTAACTCTTAACATACTTTGTGTGTGGTGTACAAAACAAAGAATCTCACTGTGACATGTCACATGTGATGATAAAATATCAACAAATCAATCTATTCAAGAGAGAGCTAGATAGAGCTCTTAAAGATAGCGGAGTCAGGGGATATGGGGAGCAGGCAGGAACGGGGTACTGATTGGGGATGATCAGCCATGATCACATTGAATGGCGGTGCTGGCTCGAAGGGCCGAATGGCCTACTCCTGCACCTATTATTTGTCTATTGTCTAATCAACAACACGTCACCTACCCCTGCCCCCCTGAAAGTTGGGTTGCCAGCCCCCTTTAATCATGTGTTAAAGAAGGAACTGCAGATGCTGGAAAATCGAAGGTACACAAAAAAATGCTGGAGAAACTCAGCGGGTGCAGCAGCATCTATGGAGCGAAGGAAATAGGCAACATTTCGGGCCGAAACGTTGCCTATTTCCTTCGCTCCATAGATGCTGCTGCACCCGCTGAGTTTCTCCAGCATTTTTGTGTACCCTGTAATCATGTTCTCTCTCTACACTGCTATAAATCATTTGTCCAGCTTGTCTGTCTTGCTAGACTTGTCATTTGTAAACCTATCAGTTACTTGCTTTGATGTGCCGTCTACTGACTTTCACATCCAAAGTAGCGTCTCGCACAATATAATTGGCTGCATTTAAATTGAGAGAATTCTTCTTTAACTTTTGTACTTTGATTATGTTTCCTCAGATTAAAGAATCTGCCGTTTAGTTTCACAAAACTGCATGAACTAACAGCGATGTGGTTGTCCGAAAATCAGGTGAGTGGATGAGTGACGCAGGCTGCAACCCTGCGGAGACGCAGGGATCTGTGGGATGCTGGAAAGCGGAATGGGATGGAGTACTTTATGGTGTCCAATACATTACACGATGTATACAGATAGCAGCCACCGACGGCGCTGGCAAAGTTACAAAGCACGCCGCCCCCCCCCCCCTTTAATTCTCTCCCCCCTCCCCCACGGCGGTCCCCCCACGCTGGGTCCCAAATTGTCCATTGTACTCCCCCACCCCCATTGTCAAGTCAAGTCAAGTGAGTTTATTGTCATGTGTCCCTGGTAGGACAATGAAATTCTTGCTTTGCTTGAGCACAACAGAACATAGTAGGCATTGACTACAAGGCATTCTATAAATATATACACAATGGTCAATATACTGATAAAGTGCAAATAACAGTATTGGCTAGTAAAGTTCAGTGTTATGTCCGAGCCAGGTTTAATAGCCTGATGGCTGTGGGGAAGTAGCTGTTCCTGAACCTGGTCGTTGCAGTCTTCAGGCTCCTGTACCTTCTCCCTGAAGGTAGTAGGGAGATGAGTGTGTGGCCAGGATGGTGTGGGTCCTTGATGATGCTGCCAGCCTTTTTGAGGCAGCGACTGTGGTAGATCCCCCATTGTCCATTGTTCTACCCCTCCCACTCCATTGTCCATTGTTCTTCCCCTCCCCCCTCATGGCGGTCCCCCCCCCAACACTCTCGCCAACCGCGAGGCTCCAACAAGTGGTGGAGTAGCTCAGCAGGTCAGGCAGCATTTCCGGAAGATATGGATAGCTGACTTTTTAGGTTGGGGGCCTTCAATGAGCATAATATCAGGCCCGTTAGTTATGTTCAATCCTCTCATCGGCTTCTGTAGTCCTGACCTCCCATCTATTCATTGGAGGCCTTGGAACTATCTTTAAGCAGACTTTATCTTGCACTAAACATCGTATCCTTTATCCGTGCACTGTGGACTTGGTTGTATTCATGGATAGTCTTTTCTTTGACTGGATAGTAGGGAAACAATGGCTTTTCACTGTAACAGTACACGTGACAGTCTCCTTCTTTCGTGTCCACCTTGTTACAAATGTTGACCTCGCTGAAAAGGACGCAAGCATCCGGCGACAATCAGTGAAAGCCACGACTTGTCGCAATAGATGATGGTGGTAGCAGAATTAGCTCAGGATAATAATAATAATGATAATAATAATAATAATAATAATAATAAATACTTTATTAATCCCCTTATTCAGGGGAAATTCTGATGTCCTTGCAGCACACTAATAAAAATACAACATAGCATTAAAGAAGTTTAACATTAAAACATAAAAACATCCCCCCCACAATGGTTCCCACTGTGGGGGGAGGCACAAAGTCCAGTCCCCGTCCCCATGTCCACCCATAGTCGGGCCTATTGAGGCCTCCACAGTCGCCGCTACGGAGGCTCGATGTTCCTGGCCGTTCTCGCCGGGTGACGGTACTCCGGCGTCGGGAGAACCCTCTCAGTGGCTTGGGGTGCCAGGAACGGCCGCCTCCTTACCGGAGACCGCGGCTCCCAAGCCAACAGGCCGCGCTGGACGGAGCTCCACATACTGGCGATCTCGGCGGGATACGTCCAGCTTCCAGCCCCGCGACGTGGACGCTTCTGCTATGGGACCCACGTGACAATCATAAACTTCAGTAGACATTTGAGAAAGTTTGAGTTTTATAAATTACAAAATGGATTCAGCTGTAAAACTCGAAGCAAAGACAGGCTTTCACCTTTCTCCGATTATACTTGCAAAGCTAGCTGAAAATGCCTTCACCTTTCTCCCATTACACTAGCAAGGCTACAGTACTATAACACTCGATGTTTTTGCGCTTCTTTGCGTAGGAAGGAACTGCAGATGCTGGTTTGCACTGAAGACAGACACAAAATGCTGGCGTTACTCAGCGGGTCAGGCAGAAAAGGAACAGGAAGGTGTTTGGACCCAAAACGCCACCTGTTCCTTTTCTCCAGAGATGCTGCCTGAACCCGCTGAGTTACCCCAGCATCTTGTTGTACAGGGCCCTAGTGAGACCACACCTGGAGTATTGTGTGCAGTTTTGGTCCCCTAATTTGAAGAAGGACATTCTTGCTATTGAGGGAGTGCAGCGTGGGTTTACAAGGCTAATTCCCGGGGATGGCTGGACTGTCATATGCTGAGAGAATGGAGCAGCTGGGCTTGTACACTCTGGAGTCTAGAAGGATGAGAGGGGATCTCATTGAAACATATAAGATTGTTAAGGGCTTGGACACACTAGAGGCAGAAAACATGTTCCCGATGTTGGGGGAGTCCAGAACCAGGGGCCACAGTTTAAGAATAAGGAGTAAGCCATTTAGAACAGAGACGAGGAAACACTTTTTCTCACAGAGAGTGGTGAGTCTGTGGAATTCTCTGCCTCAGAGGGCGGTGGAGGCAGGTTCTCTGGATGCTTTCAACAGAGAGCTAGATAGGGCTCTTAAAAATAGCGGAGTCATGGGATATGGGGAGAAGGCAGGAACGGGGTACTGATTGTGGATGATCAGCCATGATCACATTGAAGGGCCAAATGGTCTATTCCTGCACCTATTGTCTATTGTTTATTGTGTCTATCTAAAGTAAGCCTGACCTGTGGTTTTGCAGCTCATTTTGTGCGCAGAGACAGCCATTTTAGATTAGTTTATTGCCTGTCTCCTGTACATTGGGGTACATTGAAAAGCTAGCCTGAAGAATGGTCTTGACCCGAAACGTCACCCATTCCTTCTGTCCAGATACGCAGCCTCTCCAGCATTTTGTCTCTTGTCGTTGTAAACCAGCATTTGCCGTTCCTTCCTCCAGAGAAAAGCTTTTTTGTTATATGCTATCCAGTCAGTGGAAAGTCTATAGATGATTACAGTATAAAGATGCAGGATAAAGTGAATAGCGTGAGTGCGATAAAATCCACTAAAGCCGATACATTCACGGTGGCGCAGCGGTAGAGTTGCTGCCTTGCAGCGAATGGCAGCGCCGGAGACCCAGGTTTGATCCCGACTACGGGTGCTGTCTGTGCGGAGTTTGTACGTTCTCCCCGTGATTTGCACGGGTTTTCTCCGAGATCTTCCGAGTTTCCTCCCACACTACGAGTAGTTGCTCTACTCAACATCCAAAAATCTGTAGCCTCCCTTTGATCTGGTATTTTGTTGGTTCACATACTTGATCAATGGTGTTTTATCATTAATGTCTTATTATTATTATTAATGTTTAGTGTTTTCTGAGTCATTCGTAACTGTCACTGTATGTCATGTTGTTACTTGTGGGCGGAGCACCAAGGCAAATTCCTTGTATGTGAATACTTGGCCAATAAACTAACTTACTTACTTACAAAGACGTGCAGGTTTTTACGTTAATTGGCTTGGTGTCAATGCAAAAATTGTCCCTAGTGGGTGTGGGATAGTGTTAATGTGCGGGGATCGCTGGTCGGCGCGGACCCGGTGGGCCTAAAGGGCCTGTTTCCATGCTGTGTCTATAATCTAAACTAAAGAAACGCAGCCTTGCCATCAGTCACATTTACCCACCGCTGTCATCACAGTCCTGTGAATTATTCTCTTTCAAGTGCTGAATTGATTCCCTTTTAAACCCAGCCCTCCAGGCAGTGAATTCCAGATCTTAACCAGCCTGCATTAAAAAAAAAAATACTTCATCGCATTCCCTTTGTATGTTTTAGCGAAAATGTCATATCCATTTCCCACTGCTTGACAATGCAGTGTCTCTTACAGGGGCATGTGAGTCAACCCAGCACCTGAGCTGCTTTTCATGGAGCTGGGAGTTGCACGGATTGTATTTTCATTAATTCGATAGAACAACGGAACATTGTGAAGGGCAGCTCTTGTGATAATTAAGATTTGTCTGCAATAATCCTGAGGCAAAATGTTTATTAATCTCTTTGTTCTGCTCTGATGTCCTGCTGGGTTATATTTCCCAGGGCATGTTCTAGTCATTTTTGCCGCTCCTCTTTTGCAAGAGGGAAGTTTTTGTTTTTCACCTGAAACCTGCCGTTTTTATTTCAGTAACGGAGATCTTCTCCAATTTATTTTTTAATCCAAAATGCAGGGAGTGCAGCGTAGGTTTACGAGGTTAATTTCCCGGGATGGCGGGTCTGTCATAGGCTGAGAGAATGGAGCGGCTGGGCTTGTATACTCTGGAGTTTAGAAGGATGAGAGGGTATCTTATTGAAATATATAAGATTATTAAGGGTTAGGACACGCTAGAGGCAGGAAACATGTTCCCGATGTTGGGGGAGTCCAGAACCAGGGGCCACAGTTGAAGAATAAGGGGTAAGCCATTTAGAACGGAGACGAGGAAACACTTTTTCACACAGAGAGTTGTGAGTCTGTGGAATTCTCTGCCTCAGAGGCAGGTTCTCTGGATGCTTTCAAGAGAGAGCTAGATAGAGCTCTTAAAGACACCTAAGTCAAGGGATATGGGGAGAAGGCAGGAACGGGGTACTGATTGGGGATGATCAGCCATGATCACATTGAATGGTGGTGCTGGCTCGATGGGCCGAATGGCCTACTCCTGCACCTATTGTCTATTGCTACTTTTGTTTTGTGTTTTAAAAATGAAATGGGTCATTTTTTTGTCACAAGAATGTTGCATTTTAAAGTTTCTTCGGATCCCTTTTTGATTTGAGGGTATACCTGGAACATAAAACAAAGAACAGCGCAAGAACAGGCCCTTCAGCCCACATTGTCTGTGCTGGCCATGATGTCTGGACCAACTTCTATCTGCCTACATGTAATCCATATTCCTCATGTCTGCCCCAGCTACCAACCCCAGCAGCACCTTCCAGGCACCCACCCATATATATATATACGCTTGCTGCTATTTATGTCCCTTAAATTCCGCTGTTAAATTTCAACCACCACCCCTGTAAAAATAAATAGATAAATATAAATAAAACTTGCCCCACTCATCTATATACTTTGACCCTCTCACCATAAACCTATGCCATCTAGTGGTTAAGAAAGAACTGCAGATGCTGGAAAAATCGAAGGTAGACAAAAATGCTGGAGAAACTCAGCGGGTGCGGCCTATCTAGCTTTCAGTGAGAGAGCTAGATAGGGCTCTTAAAAATAGTGGAGTCAGGGGATATGGGGAGAAGGCAGGAACGGGGTACTGATTGGGGATGATCAGCCATGATCACATTGAATGGCGGTGCTGGCTCGAAGAGCCGAATGGCCTACTCCTGCACCTATTGTCTATTGTCTATTGTTTCGGGTCGAGACGATTTTTTTTCATCCTTGGAAAATTGATCTGAGCGTCTCCATCTCGAAATTGTATATATCGTTCCATTAGGTCTCCCCACAACCGCTGCCGTTTAAAACAATCCAAGTCTGTCCTACCTCTCCCTGTAGCTGATACCCCCTAAGCCTAGCACCATTCTGGTGAACCTTCGCTGCACGCTTTCCAAAGTCTCCACGTCCTCCCTGTAATGGAGGTGATCGGAACTGCACGCACGTGCGGTCTGACCAAAGTCGTGTGAAGCTGCATTGTGACCGGACAGGCAGCATCTTTGGAGAAAAGGGATAGGTGACGTTTCTGGTCGAGACCCTTCTTCAGACTGAGAGCTGACTCCTGAGTCTTCTATTCAATGCCACAACCTATGAAGGAAGGCGTACCAAAAGCCTCCTTCACCATTCTGTCTACCTTTGTTGCCATTTTCAAGGAGTTACAAACTTGGACCCAAGTTCTCTCTCTCTACATCAATGCTGTTAAAGTGTCATCCCATGTAATTGTATATTTTCCTCGTGCATTCGACCTCCCAAAGTGCAGCATAATTGCTTGGATTAAACTCCCAACGGCCATTTCTCCACCCATTCCTGTAACTGATCTATATCCCACTGTATAAATCAATCGCTTCCTGAAAACGGCAACACGAGTGGATAGAATGGTAAAGAAGCACATGGTACGCCTGCTTTCATAGTTGAGTATAAGAGTCAGGAGTCGCAAGGCAGCTCTCAGCCTGAAGAAGGGACTCGACCAGAAACGTCACCTATTCCTTTTCTCCAGAGATGCTGCCTGTCCCGATGAGGTAGAGATCGGCCGTCTCACCCAGCCCAGGCGCCACATTGTTGGGGGGGGGGGGGGTGGGCTTCTGAGGGGGGGGGAGGTAGATTCCAAATGCGCGCTCGTAATTTTATCCCGATTAAAGGAGGTTCTGACCCATCAGTTGCCAGAAAATCTGTGGTGGACCTGTAGCTGCGAATTGTTACCTCCAAATGTATCTTAAATCTGTTATTGGTCTCCTGCCTATCGGGCGGGATATGCAGTCAAACGGTAACCTTTTTATTTTTCCTTTGCAGTCAAAACCACTAATTCCCCTTCAGAAAGAGGTGGATCCAGAAACACAGAAGCAGGTGCTCACCAACTACATGTTCCCTCAGCAGCCCAGAACAGAAGATGGTAGGTATTGGTTAGGTTTCAAATAATTCTTTCACTATCTTAGCCCTTTTCAACTACTTTCTGGTAGTTTAGTTTAATGCCACGTGTACCGAGGTACAGTGAAAAGCTGTTGTTGCGTGCTAACCAGTCAGTGTAAAGACAACACATGATTACAATCAAGCCGTCCACAGATGCATCATAAAGGGAATTATGTTCAGTATAAGATAGAGGCCAGTAAAGTGTGATCAAGGATAGTCCAAGGGTCTCCAATGAGGTAGATAGTAGTTCAGGACTGCTCTCTAGTTGTTGGTAGGATGGTTCAGTTGCCTGATAACAGCTGGGAAGAAACTGTCACCTGAATCTGGAGGTGTGCGTTTTCACACTTCTGTACCCCTTGCCCGATGGGATAGGGGGGACGAGGGAGTGGCCAGGGTGCGACTCATCCTTCTGCAGTTGTACAGAGCCCTAGTGAGAGACGACACCTGGAGTATTGTGTGCCGTTTTGGTCCCCTAATTTGAGGAAGGACATTCTTGCTATTGAGGGAGTGCAGCGTAGGTTTACAAGGTTAATTCCCGGGATGGCGGGACTGTCATATGCTGAGAGAATGGAGCAGCTGGGCTTGTACACTCTGGAGTTTAGAAGGATGAGAGGGGATCTCATTGAAACATATAAGATTGTTAAGGGTTTGGACACGCTAGAGGCAGGAAACACGTTCCCGATGTTGGGGGAGTCCAAAACCAGGGGCCACAGTTTAAGAATAAGGAGTAAGCCATTTAGAACGGAGACGAGGAAACACCTTTTCTCACAGAGATTTGTGAGTCTGTGAAATTCTCTGCCTCAGAGGGCGGTGGAGGCAGGTTCTCTGGATGCTTTCAAGAGAGAGCTAGATAGGGCTCTTAAAGATAGCGGAGTCAGGGGATATGGGGAGAAGGCAGGAACGGGGTACTGATTGGGGATGATCAGCCATGATCACATTGAATGGCGGTGCTGGCTCGAAGGGCTGAATGGCCTACTCCTGCACCTATTGTCTATTGATTATGCTGCTAGCCTTGCCGAGGCAGATAGAAGTGTAGATGGAGTCAATGGAAGGGAGGTCGGTTTGTGTGATGTGACAATCCGCTGCAATTTTATCGCAGTTTTAGCATCAATAAATTCTGAACTAATGTTTGATTATTTATCCCCGGCAAAACTTTACGATGTTGCTGAGTTGTGGTGGGACACAGATGAACGCCGTGTACTAGCTCATTCGGAAGGATCCACTCACATTGTCATTTTAAGTGAGCTTTGTCGGGTTTTGCCTCTTCTTTTAAGCCATCTTATCTATTATCTGTCCAGTGCTATGTGATGGTAGAATGCTGGATTATGATATTCAGTCAATGATGTCCATGCCTGTTCCACTATAGATAGAGATATATGGATAGGATCTTTGCATGTGGCTCTATCTATCTGAAGAAAAGAGAATCCCATCCCACGGTAAATGGTAGCGAATTGAGGAATGCAGTTGAACAGAGGGATCTAGGAATAAC
Source organism: Malacoraja senta (assembly GCA_038087875.1). Taxonomy (NCBI): domain Eukaryota; kingdom Metazoa; phylum Chordata; class Chondrichthyes; order Rajiformes; family Rajidae; genus Malacoraja; species Malacoraja senta. The sequence continues at coordinate 219,423,820 of CM075977.1, read as the reverse complement.
TGTGCATAGTTCCCTGAAGGTGGAATCTCATGTAGATAGGGTGGTAAAGAAAGCTTTTGGTGTGCTGGCCTTTATAAATCAGAGCATTGAATATAGAAGTTGGGATGTAATGTTAAAATTGTACAAGGCATTGGTGAGGCCAATTCTGGAGTATGGAGTACAATTTTGGTCGCCTAATTATAGGAAGGATGTCAACAAAATAGAGAGAGTACAGAGGAGATTTACTAGAATGTTGCCTGGGTTTCAGCAACTAAGTTACAGAGAAAGGTTGAACAAGTTAGGTCATTATTCTTTGGAGCGCAGAAGGTTAAGAGGGGACTTGATAGAGGTCTTTAAAATTATGAGCGGGTTAGACAGAGTGGACGTGGATAAGCTTTTCCCATTGAGAGTAGGGAAGATTCAAACAAGGGGACATGATTTGAGAATTAAGGGACAGAAGTTTAGGGGGAACATTAGGGGGAACTTCTTTACTCAGAGAGTGGTAGCTGTGTGGAATGAGCTTCCAGTGGAAGTGGTGGAGGAAGGTTCGATGTTATCCTTTAAAAATAGATTGGATGGGTATATGGACGGGAAAGGAATGGAGGGTTATGGTCTGAGTGCAGGTAGATGGGACTAGGGGGAAGTATTTATTTTTAATTTAAAAAAATTAAAAAAATTTAAAAAATTTAAAAAAAATGTTCGGCACGGACTTGAAGGGCCGAGATGGCCTGTTTCCGTGCTGTTATGGTTATATATATATGATTATATGAACAGGACGGCCCGGTGGCGCAGCGGTAGAGTTGCTGACTTACAGCACTTTCAGCGCCAGAGACCCGGGTTCGATCCCAACTACGGGTGCTGTCTGTACGGAGTTTGTACGTTCTCCCCGTGACCGCTTGGGTTTTCCCCGAGATCTTTGGTTTCCTCCCACAATCCAAAGACGTCCAGGTTTTGTAGGTTAATTGTCTCCAGTGTGTGTAAGATAGTGTTAATGTGCGGGGATCGCTGGTCGGTGGGCCGAAAGGCCTGTTTCCGCGCTGTATCTCCAAGCTTCTTCTTCTTCTTCTTGCGTATGGCGTGCACAGCCTAAAGTTGTAGGACAACTTGTTTAAGAAGGAACTGCAGATGCTGGAAAATCGAAGGTAGACAAAAGTGCTGGAGAAACTCAGCAGGAGCGGCAGCATCTATGAAGCGAAGGAAATAGGCAACGTTCCGGGGCGAAACCCTTCTTCAGACTGATGGATAGATGCATAGATGCTGGTGCACCCGCTGAGTTTCTCCAGCACTTTTGTCTACCTTGTAGGACAACTTGTTCTATTTGATCTTATTTGTTTGTGCACGCCGGGTCGATTGCATTCGTCGAAACAGGGTGAAGGTTGCAATCTTCCACCCCCATCTCTAAACTAAAACTAAGCTAAACTAATCCAAGAATCAAGAGAGTTTAATTATCATAAATGTCATAACGGAAGGATGAAATTCTTACACGCAGCAGCACGGCAGGTTTGTAAACACTCGGTTAAATTACCACCATCATCTGCACTTGTCACCATTCCAGAGAAATGTTTATTGTATTTTGGTCGAGCCCTTTGAAGTGAGTTTGGGTCACAGGGTTTGATGATTCCCACTTGCTGGAAGAGATTTCCAATTAAAGTTTGTGTTCTGCATTTGCGGTTTTAGTGCTGTTCATCTCGGATAATGAAAGTTTCAACCCGTCGCTGTGGGAGGAGCAGAGGAAGCAGCGGGCTCAAGTGGCGTTCGAATGTGACGAGGACAAGGATGAGAGAGAGGCACCATCACGGGTGAGATCAAGTCGTGGTCACTTGAACCAACTTAAACCAACAGAGACAAGGAACTGCAGATACAGGGCCTGTACTCGCTGGAGTTTAGAAGGATGAGGGGGTACCCCATTGAATCATACAGAATAGTGAAAGGCTTAGAAAATGGGGAAAAATAGCTGCCGGAGTAGGCCATTAGGCCCTTCGAGCCAGCACCGCCATTCAATATGATCATGGCTGATCATCTAAAATCAGTATCCCGTTCCTGCTTTCTTCCCCATATCCCTTGATTCCTTCAGCCCTAAGAGCTAAGTCTAACTCTCTCTTGAAAACATCCAGTGAATTGGCCTCCGCTGCCTTTGGTGGCAGAGAATGCCACAGATTCACAACTCTCTGGGTGAAAATGTTTTTTCTCATCTCAGTCCTAAATGGCCTAACCCTTATTCTTAAACTGGGACCCCGGGTTCTGGACTCATAACATCGGGATAGAATGGATGTGGGAGGATGTTTCCACTAGTGTGAAAGTCTGGGACTAGAGGTCATATTCTCAGAATTAAAGGAGGTTCCTTAAGGAAGGAGATGAGGAGTAAAGACAATACATGATTACAATGGAGCCATTTGCGATGTACCGATACATGATAAAGGGGATAACGCGAATAATGTTTAGTAAGATAAAGTCCAGTAAAGTCTGATCAAATATAGTCCAGGAATCTCCGATGATAGGAGCTTAGTACCGCTCTCTGGTTGTTGGTAGGGGTGCAGTTGCCTGATAGCTGATCTCACTTCGGTTGTGCAACTGAAACCATTTTGTTTGAAGTTGCAACAAAGGTTTTCAAGCGTTGATTCAATTTATTAAAAAAACTAAAATAATGATCAGGAAGGGAGGAAAAAAATATCTTTGCATATTCCATTCAATTAAAACTGGAGATACAACCGATAGTTGATATTTCTGACTATACGGCCTACCTGGGTAAGAGGTCCTAGTTTTGTGTTTGCTAGTGTTCGCTGATGGTTGACATTTGCTTCAAATTGATGCATCTGTTTTGCTGAGAAGCAATCATAACTTTTAAACACAGAAGGATACACTGTTGCGCAGTTAAGCTTCAATAGACAATAGGTGCAGGAGTAGGCCATTTGTCCCTTCGAGGCAGCACCGCCATTCACTGTGATCATGGCTGATCATCCACACTCAGTATCCCGTTCCTGCCTTTTCCCCATATCCCTTGACTCCGCTATCTTTAAGATCTCTCTATCCAACTCTCTCGTGAAAGCATACAGAGAATTGGCCTCCACTGCCTTCTGAGGCAGAGAATTCCACAGACTCACAACTCTCTGTGTGAAAAAGCTTTTCCTCATCTCCATTGTAAATGGCCTACCCCTTATTCCTAAACTGTGTCCCCTGGTTCTGGACTCCCCCAACATCGGGAACACGTTTCCTGCGTCTAGCGTGTCCAAACCCTTAATAATCTTATATGTTTCGATGAGATCCCCTCTTAACCTTCAGAATTCCCGAGTCTACAAGAATATTCCAAGTTACGAGATGATATTAGACAAAAATGCTGGAGAAACTCAGCGGGTGCGGCAGCATCTATGGAGCGAAGGAAATAGGCAACGTTTCGGCCCGAAACGTTGCCTATTTCCTTCGCTCCATAGATGCTGCCGCACCCACTGAGTTTCTCCAGCCCTTTTGTCTACCTTCGATTTTCCAGCATCTGCAGTTCCTTCTTAAACATTACTAGATGATATAATGGCATCTGCATAAAACTTAAGTATCAGTGGTTATATCTCTCCAAAGACTGAGGTCATATAATTGGTGGAAAAAGTGGATATATTTAGCTCCGTTTTATGCAGAGAAGAGTTTTATTGGATAACCCTCTAAGTTAATGTCTTTGTACCTTGGAGTTGATCAGCTGATAAACAGCAAGAAAATATGCTTCCACTTTCTGCAATAAAATTGCAAGTACCTCGATGCTAGTAGTGTTCAAATGTCATGTGTAATTACTTTCAACATACAAGTTTGGTACAATTATATCCTTGTACTGAATCAATTTTAACTATGGTCCATGTGAATATGCAAATAGACAATAGACAATAGGTGCAGGAGTAGGCCATTCGGCCCTTCGAGCCAGCACCGCCATTCAATGTGATCATGGCTGATCATCCCCAATCAGTACCCTGTTCCTGCCTTCTCCCCATATCCCCTGACTCCGCTATTTTTAAGAGCCCTATCTAGCTCTCTCTTGAAAGCATCCAGAGAACCGGCCTCCACCGCCCTCTGAGGCAGAGAATTCCACAGACTCACCACTCTCTGTGAGAAAAAGTGTTTCCTCGTCTCCGTTCTAAATGGCTTACTCCTTATTCTTAAACTGTGGCCCCTTGTTCTGGACTCCCCCAACATCGGGAACATGTTTCCTGCCTCTAGCGTGTCCAAGCCCTTAACAATCTTATATGTTTCAATGAGATGCCCCAAATCTCAGGGATTAAAAAGAGAACTCAGTTAATTTTGTTTTTAATCTGATTATCCGCAATGGCATGAAAACCATGTTAATTATTTCTGAGCATTCTCATTTTAATTGGTATTGAGGATTAAATACACGAGTTTTATGTGAGTATTTGGAATATGATGGCTCACATCATCCATATGTTGTTAATGTTATAAATTGATCACAGACTAAAATCTAGTTCAAGTTCAAGAGAGTTTATTGTCATGTATCCCTGATAGGACAATGAAATTCTTGCTTTGCTTTAGCACAACAGAATATAGTTGGCATTGACTACAGAACAGATCAGTGTGTCCATATACCATTGTATAAATATATACACACATGAATAAATAAACTGATCAAGTGCAAATAAACAGATAATGGGCAAATAATGTTCAGTGTTTTTTTGAGCCGAGTTTAATAGCCTGATGGCTGTGGGGAAGTAGATATTCCTGAACCTGGACGTTGCAGTCTTCAGGCTCCTGTACCTTCTACCTGAAGGTAGTGGGGAGATGAGTGTGTGGCCAGGATGGTGTGGGTCCTTGATGATGCTGCCAGCCTTTTTGAGGCAGCGACTGCGATAGATCCCCTCGATGGAAGGGAGGTCAGAGCCGATGATGGACGGGGCAGTGTTTACTACTCTTTGTAGTCTTTGCCGCTCCAGGGCGCTCAAGTTTCCGAACCAATATAGAGTGATACAGCGTGGAAACAGGTCCTTCGGCCCAACTTGCCCACACCGACCAACATGCCCCAGCTACACAGGTCCCACCTGCCTGCATTCATTCAGCCCATATCGCTCTGAACCTGTCCTATCCATGTGCCTGTCCAAATGTTTTTTAAACATTCGTGATAGTACCTGCTTCAACGACCTCTTCTGGCAGCTCGTTCCATGTACCCACCACCCTTTGTGTCAAAGAAGTTATTTTTCAGGTTCCTATTAAATCTCCCCCCCCCCCCCTCACGTTAAACCTATGTCCCCTGGTTTTGATTCCCCTACTCTGGGGAGTTCTCCCCCGCCACGGGCACCATGTAATCCCGTGCTACCTGCTCCATGGTCGGATAGTCGGCGACTAAACCGTCTCCCCCACCTGGTTTGCCAGGTGAGGAGGGGGGGCTGTGGACCCCCAGCAGGACCAAAGACAAGACCTGTCAAAGGGCGGATGAGCTCCTAGCGAGCCAACGGCCATCCACACTTCAGTGGAAGTTGCGATCACTGTCGTACACAGCACTGTAAGGCATTGATGAAAAGCCGTTGATGTTTTCAACGATGTTGATGATGGGTAAAAAACTGCGCATCTACCTGATCTATTCCTCTCATGATATTGTACACCTCTATAAGATCACCCCTCATCCTCCTGCGCTCCAAGGAATAAAGCCCTAGCCTGCTCAACCTCTCCCTGTAGCTCAGGCCCTCGAGTCCTGGCAACATCTTTGTAAATGTTGAACAGTAGTAATATGCGAATGAAGCAAGCATTATTTTATTTAGCGGTCTTCCGCAAAGACCGCTCACTCCGTAACTCCCTTGTCAATTCTTCCCTCCCATACCACCCCCTCCCCTGGTACTTTCCCTTGCAACCGCAAGAGATGCTACACTTGTCCCTTCACCTCCCCCCTCGACTCCATTCAGGGACCCAAGCAGTCGTTCCAGGCGCGACAGAGGTTCACCTGCATCTCCTCCAACCTCATCTAATGCATCCGCTGCTCTAGATGCCAGCTGATCTACATCGGTGAGACCAAGCGGAGGCTTGGCGATCGTTTCGCCGAACACCTCCGGTCGGTCCGCAATAACCAACCTGACCTCCCGGTGGCTCAGCACTTCAACTCCCCCTCCCATTCCGTATCTGACCTCTCTGTCCTGGGTCTCCTCCATGGCCACAGCGAGCAACACCGTAAATTGGAGGAAATGCACCTCATATTCCGCTTGGGCAGTCTACACCCTGGGGGGCATGAACATTGAATTCTCCCAATTCTGCTAGCCCTTGCTGTCCCCTCCCCTTCATCAGCCCTCTGGTTGTCTCCTCCCCTCCCCCAGCCCTCGGGCTCCTCCTCCGCCTTTTCCTTTTTTCCTTTCTTCTCCCCACCCCCTATCAGTCTGAAGAAGGGTTTCGGCCCGAAACGTTACCTATTTCCTTCGCTCCATAGATGTTGCTGCACCCGCTGAGTTTCTCCAGCATTTTTGTGTACCTTCTATTATTTTGATTTGATTGAAATGTATTAAATTGGGCAAATACATGTTCAATTTGCCAGTGCTGTTGGGGGTTCATAAACTAACTGTGCAATCTATTCATCGATAGGAAGGGGGTAGCTTGAAAAGGTATCCAACGCCTTATCCTGATGAACTCAAAAACATGGTTAAAACGGCACAGAGCGTGGTGCATAGGTTAAGGGATGATGGAAATTCGGACGACTCTGGAGCTGAAATGAAGCCAAATGATGAGAGATCAGTTACAGCAAAGAGTTCTGTCGAGGTGAGAACATTTTAATTTAGCTTAGTTTCTTTTAATTAAGTTTTGTTTATTTCTGAGACACGGCGAGGAAACAGGCCCTTCGGCCCACCGTGTGTCCGCGCCGACCAGCGATCCCCGCACATTAACGCTGTCCTACGCACGCGAGGGACAATTTACATTCATACCAAGCAATTAACCTTCAAATCTGTACGTCTTTGGAGTGTGGGAGGAAACCGAAGATCTCAGAGAAAACCCACGCGGTCACGGGGAGAACGTACAAACTCCGTACAGACAGCGTCCGTAGCCGGGATTGGACCGGGATCTCTGGCGCTGTAAGGCAGCAACTCTACCGCTGCGCCACCGTGGTGCGGCTCTTGCAAGGTGGTATAAATCGCAACACTGCTTTTCTAATTCACCCTATAAGTAGCTAATGGAATATTTTTCATCCATCTAAGTTCTTTTATCCAAATGTACTTTGATTTGACAAGTCGAGGTGGCACGGTGGCGCAGCGGTAGAGTTGCTGCCTTGCAGTGCCAGCGACCCGGGTTCCATCCTGACCACGGGCACGGTCTGAGTTTCAGTTTAGTTTATTGTCACGTGCACCGATGTACAATAAAGAGCTTTCTGTTGCGTGCTAACTAGTCAGCGGAAAGACAGTACATGATTACACTAGAGCCATTTACAGTGTGCCGATATTGTACGGAGTTTGTACGTTCTCCCCGTGACCTGGGTGGGTTATCTCCAGCTGCTCCGGTTTCCTCCCACACCCCAAAGACGTACAGGTCTGTTGGTTAAATGCCTTCGGTAAAAATTGTAAATTGCCCCTAGTGTGTGTGGGAATGGAATGGCATACTTGATTGTCACATGTGACTAGGCACAGTGACATTCTTTGCTGTATACCCAATGTATATAAATAGCAGCCATCTCCCGTACTGACAAAGTTACAAAGCTCCCTCTTTTGTCCTCCCCCCCCCCCCACAGAGGTTCCCCACACAGGGTCCCCGTTGTTCTCCCCCCCTCCCCCATTGTCCATCGTTCTCCCACCCACCTCCCTCACAGCGGTCCCCCACTCCGGGCCGTCCATTGTTCTTTCCCCCCCACGGTAGTCTCCACGCTCTCATCGACTGTCGACCCGCGAGGATTCACCACTGCCGAGAGGCTTCACCACTGCCGAGAGGCTTCACCACCGCCCAGGCCCCATTGTCACGAGGCTTCATCGTCGCGAGGTTTCACCACCGCCCAGGCCCCATTGTCACGAGGCTTCATCGTCGCGAGGTTTCACCACCGCCCAGGCCCCATTGTCACGAGGCTTCATCGTCGCGAGGCTTCACCACCGCCCAGGCCCCATTGTCACGAGGCTTCATCGTCGCGAGGCTTCACCACCGCCCAGGCCCCATTGTCACGAGGCTTCACCACCGCCCAGGCCCCATTGTCACGAGGCTTCATCGTCGCGAGGTTTCACCACCGCCCAGGCACCATTGCCATGAGGCTTCATCGTCGCGAGGCTTCACCACCACCGAGGCCCCATCATCGCGGGACTTCACCGCTCCCGCCGCTTCGCCACCCGCCGAGGCCTCACCTCAGTCAACGCCCCACTTCACGCCTCCGTGGTGTCGAGCCGGGACTCCAGCCGCGAGTTCCCTCGGCCGCTCCGCGGACCCGAACTCTGACCCGCGAGGCCCGGCTGCTTCGTTTGACCCGCCAGGCCCCGACCCGGGCTTCTACGCGGCGAACCGGGATGCATCGATAAAGTCCTATGGCCGCGTGCCCAGTCCACAGCCGCGCGGCCCCGTCGGATCGTGTTAGTGTTCGCGGATCACTGGTTGGCACGGACTGGGTGGGCCAAAGGGCCTGTTTCTGCGCTGTATCCCTAAACTAAACTAAAAAAAATTAGCATCGCCGTATAGGAGACCATAACATTGGTCAGCACATCATTGCTGTTTCGGCGCTTGGAGTAATCACAATTTTCAGCTTGAGAGAGATAAATTAAGAAAACTTAACATGGTCCTAAAATAGAATCATGCCGCGCAGCATAATACAATTATCAAACCAAATGCAAGCATTTATTTATTTCCCATTTAAATATGGGTTATTATGACACATTTCAATAAAGCTGTTTTGACAGCCGGGCATTAAGATGGAGTAAAACCACAATAATCTGGTATCCAATTATTCTGACATCTGGCTCGCTCATTCATACCTTGTGTCCATGGATACTGCTACTTGAGTTTGGCTGAGTGTTACTGTGAGGGTGGACTAGGTGTGTCGTGGTTCAGAGTGGGGGCATGGTCGGGGCTGGACACCAGAAGATCGGAAACGTGGGCTTGTTGGGTGATCAGAGTCCGTCTGGGTCCAGAGTGGGGAAGATGGCGGTGGCTGCATACCAGGATCGTCAACATGGGCTTGGTTTGGTTTAGTGTAGAGATACAGCATGAAAGCAGGCCCTTCGGCCTGCCAGGTCCACGCCGACTAACGATCACCCTGTTCACAAGTTCTATCCTGCACACTCGCGTCAATTTGCAGAAGGCAATTAACCTACAAACCCGCACGTCTTTGGAATGTGGGAGGAAACCAGAGCACCTGGAGAAAACCCACGCGGGTCACGGGGAGAACGCACAAACTCCGGGCAGACAGCACCCGTAGTCAGGATGGAACCCGGGTCTCTGGCGCTGTAGGGCAGCAACTCTACCGCTGCACCACCGTCCTGCCGCCCTGGTGTGTGGTTAGAGCCAGGGCTGAGAGTGGGGAACGACTGATACTAGGAGTCTGGAGCAAGAATTGGGTGTGTGGTCAAAGCAAGGGCCCAGACTGCTTGTATTTTCCTGCTTTCGACAAGCCAAAACCTCTAGTTCCGCTTCCCCTCCTTCCCTATTAAACTCGCTGGAAAATCACTGCAAGGTAACGTGGTTTTAAGAAGCGTGAAATCGTCGGGAGAACATTCCAGAAGGTCCACTGCTCCGGCACCAGTAAAGCCGGATTATTGGACGTTTACAGTGTGGCAACTTTAAGAAACAGTCGTAAACTAGTAACGGGTACCTGGTTAAAATAAAAAGATTACGATACGATCGAACTTTATTTATCCCAGGAGGGAAATTGATGAATTAATTATGTTGTCAGGTTAAGGAATGTGCCGTCAATGTCGTCAAACCGTCAGAAAATGTGGAGCGGATTACGTTGGAAAATTGCATAAACAAAACCGCTGAGCACGAATCGAACGACAATGGGGAAGATGAACAAATAAACTCCGACGTGGAGGATACACATAAACTTGTAGACGATGATGCCCTTGAGGTATGACGGTAACATCTAATGGGCCTGTCCCACTTACGCGACTTTTACGGCGACTGCCGGCTCCCGTCGGAGGTCGTTGCAGGTCGGCGAAAATTTTCAACATGTTGAAAATCCAGCGGTGACCAGAACAAGGTTTGGGCGACTGAGGAGACGACTCACGACCATACAGGCGACATGTCGCGGGGTGAAGCCTGTACGGTCGTGAGTGGTCGCCCAAAGAGTCGTACCTTGTTCTGGTCGCTGCTGGATTTTCAACATGTTGAAGATTTTCAGCGACCTGCAACGACCATTTCGAACGGAGACGAGGAAACACTTTTTTCTCACAGAGAGTGGTGAGTCTGTGGAATTCTCTTCCTCAGAGGGCGGTGGAGGCAGGTTCTCTGGATGCTTTCAAGAGAGAGCTAGATAGGGCTCTTAAAAATAGCGGAGTCAGGGGATATGGGGAGAAGGCAGGAACGGGGTACTGATTGGGGATGATCACATTGAATGGCGGTGCTGGCTCGAAGGGCCAAATGGCCTACTCCTGCACCTATTGTCTATTGTCTATTGACCTATGACGGGTGGCGACAGTCGCCGAAAAAGTTGCGTAAGTGGGACAGGCCCATAATACTGTACATGTTCACCAAGTTTCCTTTCTTTTGGGGAAAATTGAAATGTGGGCAAATTTAAAGTTCTTTCAATCAATCAATGCGTGAGAGTGAAGTTTGTGAACTGTTTGCACAACTCTTTCAGAACACGTTGAAAAAAATATTAAAAATTGTGAAATGCCTTTTTTTTGACGTACCTTTGAAATAACTGTTCAATCGTCTTTTTATTGCCTCCTTTCTGCTTTATGAATTGACAGGATTCTGAGAATACCACTTCTGACGAAGAGATGAAGATGGCAGAATTGCGGCCACCCCTGTTTGAAATACCTATCACTCAACCAAGAGTGCTTGTACTGG
>CM075977.1:219400400-219410400 GCA_038087875.1 Malacoraja senta | reverse complement strand
ACAGCCCCGTAAGTAAAACATGGTCGTAAATCTCCGCAGCTAGGCATGGATAGGTTTCTGCAGTGTTATTTTCCAAGTGGATTGTTGATTTTAGATTCTAAGCTCAATATTACTATCCATCATTGAGTTTAGGCATTGATGATGGCCATTAGTACAAACAAACTCCTGAAGTAGATTTGTGTGGGTGAGAGTGAGAACGATTTTTCTCTCAAAACGTATTCAAATAGTTTTTTTTTGTAATCCTCCTCTCAAATAGATGATGCTGACTCTTTACTCGAGGACTTAATTCCAAACAGTAATCAAAACAACAGCAATTGTTCAACTCCCTCGAGGATATCGGACACGGTTTCCTTCAACACAGAAAGCAGTCAGGAGACCTTGCAGTCTACGCCTGACAAGGATGCTAAAACTACCATCCCACTCCTGAAAAGGTAAGCTGACATCTATCGGACCTCGAAGACAGATATGTCCTGCACGTAGGGAGTTAAAGGAAGAATATTGGCGACACGGTGGCGCAGCGGTAGAGTTGCTGCCTCACAGCGCCTGAGACCTGGGCTCGATCCTGGTTCGTTAGTTGGTTCTGTGCTTTTGGATATTAAGATGCATCATGTTAAGATATGTAAGTAAGTAAGTTTATTGGCCAAGTATTCACATACAAGGAATTTGCCTTGGTGCTCCGCCCACAAGTAACAACATGACATACAGTGACAGTTACGAATGACTCAGAAACCACTAAACATTAATAATAATAAAACATTAGTTTAAGGATAAGGGGGAAGTCTTTTAGGACCGAGACGAGAAAACCATTTTTCACACAGAGAGTGGTGAATCTCTGGAACTCTCTGCCACAGAAGGTAGTTGAGGCCAGTTCATTGGCTATATTTAAGAGGGAGTTAGATGTGGCCCTTGTGGCTAAAGGGATCAGGGGGTATGGAGAGAAAGCAGGTACAGGATACTGAGTTGGATGATCAGCCATGATCATATTGAATGGCGGTGCAGGCTCGAAGGGCCGAATGGCCTACTCCTGCACCTATTTTCTATGTTTCTATGTAACATTAATGATAAAACACCATTGATCAAGCATGTGAACCAACAAAATACCAGATCAAAGGGAGGCTACAGATTTTTGGCTGTTGAGTAGAGCAACTACTCGTGAATAAAATATGTAGTGTTTAGATAAAGTCTGATTAAGATCACATGTTCTAGGAACAGAATTAGGCCATTCGGACCATCAAGTCTACTCCACCATTCAATCATGGCTGATCTATCTCTCCCTCTCAAACCCCATTCCCCTGCCTTCTCCCCATAACCACTGACACCTGTACTAATCAAGAATCTGTCAATCTCCGACCTTCAGGATAGATTGAAAGTCTCCAATGAGGTGGATGGTAGCCCAGGACCACTCTCTAGTGGGTGAGAGGATAGTGCGGTTGCCTGTTTACAGCAGGGAAGAAACTGTCCCTGAATCTGGAACTTATCGCTTGAGTAATTGGGGCGGCACGGTGGCGCAGCGGTAGAGTTGCTGCCTCACAGCGCCAGACACCCAGGATCGATCTGTGTTGTGTGTACGGTGTTTATGCGTTCTTCCTGTGACCCGCGTAGGTTTTCTCCGAGATCTTCGGTTTCCTTCCACACTTCAAAGACGTACAGATTTTGTCGGTTAATTAGCTTGGTATGAATGTAAAATTGCCTCAGAGGGTGGTGGGGGCCGGCTCTCTGGATGCTTGGACAGAGCTCGTAAAGATAGCGGAGTCAAGGGATATGGGGAGAAGGCAGGAACGGGGTACTGATTGGGGATGATCAGCCATGATCACATTGAATGGCGGTGCTGGCTCGAAGGGCCGCATGGCCTACTCCTGCACCTCTTGTCTGTTGTCTATAGTGTGTGTAGGATAGTGCTAATTTGCAGGGATCGCTGGTCGGTGTGGACTCGGTGGGCCGATGGGCCTGTTTCCGCGCTGGTAGACAAAAGTGCTGGGGAAACTCAGCGGGTGCAGCAGCATCTATGGAGCGAAGGAAATAGGCAACGTTTCGGGCCGAAACCCTTCTTCAGGCCCGAAACGTTGCCTATTTCCTTCGCTCCAAAGCTGGCAAAGGTGAAGCCCATTCTTGAACGACAGCATTTTGAAACAGTAATCCATGCCTTCATCACGTCTCGGCTGGATTACTGTAACGCACTTTATTTTGGAGTTAGCCAATCATCCCTTGCACGCCTCCAGTTGGTTCAGAATGCTGCTGCTCGCTCGCCTTTTAACTGGAACACGTAAGAGGGAGCACATAACGCCTATTCTGGTCCTCCCTCCCTCCACGGGCTGCCTGTGTACTTTAGAGTTCGTTTTAAGATTCTTTTATTTGTTTTTAAATCTTTAAATGGTCTCGCCCCCCGCCTTACCTCTCTGAGCTGCTTCATCCCTACGCTCCTGCTCGGTGCCTCAGGTCAGCTGATCAGCTGCTCCTGGAGGTACCGAGGTCTAAGCGGAAGCTCAGAGGGGATAGAGCCTTCTCTGTTGCTGCTCCGACATTATGGACCACTCTACCTTTGCACATTAGACAGGCCCCTTCACTGTCCATTTTCAAAACTAGTCTTAAAACCCTTTTCTATTCCTTGGCTTTTGACCCTGCATGAGACTTTGTTCCTGTTTTAGTGTTTCTATTGTTTTTTATTGTTTTTACTGTCTTTTAATGTTTTTATTGTTTTTTATGTTTATGATTAGTCATGTACAGCACTTTGTTGCAACAGTGGTTGTTTTTAAAGTGCTCTATAAATAAGTCTGAAGAAGGGTTTCGGCCCGAAACGTTACCTATTTCCTTCGCTCCATAGATGCTGCTGCACCCGCTGAGTTTCTCCAGCATTTTTGTCTACCTTCTATAAATAAAGTTCAGTTCAGCACTTTTGTCTACCTTAGATTTTCCAGCATCTGCAGTTCCTTCTTAAAAACTGTTTCCATGCTGTATCTCTAAACTTAAAAAATATATATATATTGCTCCTAAGCGGTCTTTACTATTGCTTTCCAGAAACAATCGGTGCGATGCTCCTGAAATCTCGCTGCTGCAGAATGGAGCAAAGTCGAGCGCACCACTTCAGAGCAGCACAAAGAGCCCGGAGAGGATCGATTCCCCCGCGGGGAACAGAGATGCCATCAAGTTGTTTGACTTTGACTTGATTGCTGAGGAGAAGCTCGCCCTTCTGGAGAGGGGGATTGATGTGAACAACAGCCCCTGGCAGTACCAGAGGTTGCTCAAGGTCGGGATGAATAAGAACGAGCTGGCTGCCGAGGATGTGATCCTGGGTTTGGACGGAGTGATGACAACTAACGATAGCGTCGATGGGGCGATCCATGCACAGCCGTCGGGGCACGTTATGGAGAGTAACGCCAAAGTAACAGAACATTTAAAGAATGGGAATGACTTTCCAATCGGCTTCCCTCAAAACCAAATAAATGGTTGCCCAGAAGATATTCAGAAGCCCCAGCTACACATGGAAGTAGGAAAACAGTATTCACCGGGTCTGTTTCAGATGTTGATGCAGCTATGTCTAGGAGCACCGAGGAGCTGTCCCCGCTGCGGGATTGCCCGCGAGGGCCTGTGGTTAAGTCGCACAGCATTACGCACATTGAGACGGGATTGAAAATCTACGATATTGTCAATGACAATGGTCTGCATGAGCAAGGGTTGCTGGCCAAGGTGTCTCCTGGTGTGGGCCAGGGGCAAGGTATGCCCCGCAGTAAGTCCGCCAGCCTGCTGAGCGAACAGTCGCTGCAACCGTTCACTGCGTCTTCCTCCGACATGTTGTGCAAGAAGGCGGTGTACACGTTCGATCAGAACTTCAACCCGCAAGGCATCAGCGTGAGAGGGACGCTGGTTTCCCAGTTGCCCCCGATACCTCAGTACAACATCCAGTACAGCAGCAGCGCATTGCCCAAAGAGAACGTGTGGCCGCAGAGGCCGGCCTTCCACGTGGAGCCCGGCAACGCGGCCCCCCAGCACCACCTGCGGCCGGAGGCGCACGACAACGCCAACTATGCCAAGCACTCCGCCAACATCAACTTCTCCAACCGCAATAACTCCCAGTCCAGCGTCTCTTACGCGGTGCAGCAGAGGATAGGGCCTCGGCCGATGGAGATGTGGGCCTGCCCGCCCAACGAGAGGTTGATCCAGGCCAGCCAGAGGGGCACCTTGCAGCGGCAGAGCAGCCTCACCTCCAACTCCTCCGTCACGCTTCCAGAGGCCCTCCACTGCAGGCGGCTCCCCCTTCCCGACGGGGATTACATGACCTACAGGGACATCCACACGCTGGGAAGAGGGCCCCAGCTGCCCCAGGGCTCGCAGAGACCCCTGTCCGCCAGGACTTACAGCATCGACGGCCCGACCGCCTCCAGACCTCAGAGCGCCCGGCCGCTGGTCACCGATGCTCCAGAGAGAACCATGTCCATCAGCGACTTTAATTACTCACGGACTAGTCCGACCAAGAGAGCTAACATCCGAGTGAAATCAGAGCACTCGCTGTTAGACGTACAGGGCACCAGTAAAGTCCCTACTGACTGGAGGGACCAGGTGTTACGTCACATTGAGGCCAAAAAGTTAGAAAAGGTAAGTGCTTCTTAAAGTTCACCACAAATGTCCAGGCTTGATTTAAAGAGAATTGGTGAGTTGGTCATAACTGGCATTGCATACTCCATATAATTCCTCTGCAACTATCACAGAACCCCAGAGCCATCTTTCCAATCTCATTAGCCCATTATGGATAATTATCCAAAGATTCACATCCTTCACCATTATCTTCTACTATCTCGTCATATTGGCTGTAAACATTCGCTAACCGGGTTAGTGGAAATGTAGGCTTCATAACTTCTTCCGCAAGCTCATCGACTCTTTTAAGTTGAAAATGTCAGTCACGTTAATTAAAAAAAAAAATCATGCTCTGAAATTGCAATATTCCTTTTAAAGTAGAAAAGCGTGAATATTTTTTGTGTGCGGCCGAGTTTTGTTTCAGATCATTTGCAAGTCTGTGATACAGTACGTTGTCAGATGTTATGAGCCTTCATAGCAAAAGGATTTGAGTATAAGAGCAGGGAAGTTCTACTGCAGTTGTACAGGGTCTTGGTGAGACCACACCTGGAGTATTGCGTACAGTTTTGGTCTCCTAATCTGAGGAAGGACATTCTTGCCATAGAGGGAGTACAGAGAAGGTTCACCAGACTGATCCCGGGGATGGCAGGACTTTCATATGAAGAAAGACTGGATAGACTCGGCTTGTACTCGCTAGAATTTAGAAGATTGAGGGGGGATCTTATAGAAACGTACAAAATTCTTACGGGGTTGGACAGGCTAGATGCAGGAAGATTGTTCCCGATGTTGGGGAAGTCCAGATCAAGGGGTCACAGTTTAAGGATAAAGGGGAAATCTTTTAGGACTGAGATGAGAAAACATTTTTTACACAGAGAGTGGTGAATCTCTGGAATTCTCTGCCGCAGAATGTAGTTGAGGCCAGTTCATTGGCTATATTTAAGAGGGAGTTAGATGTGGCCCTTGTGGCTAAAGGGATCAGGGGGTATGGAGAGAAGGCAGGTACCGGATACTGAGTTGGATGATCAGCCATGATCATATTGAATGGCGGTGCAGGCTCGAAGGGCCGAATGGCCTACTCCTGCACCTATTTTCTATGTTTCTATGTTTCTCAGGTCTTGTCATGAATTGTCTCAACGTTGCTGGTCTGCCCTTGGTTGCGGGATTGTCACTGGAAATGCTTATTTTTGCTTGATTGTTGTGTGGCGAACTACAGTACGTGCAGGCTAACATATTTATTAATTTATTAGAAGCGAGTGTACAAAAATAGAACCAGCGGCAGGAGACATAATACAGTTATTGTACAGCTTCAATTTTGACTTTTAGCTATGGTTACGAGAAAAGAAGAGAGAAAAAGCAAGAGAGAGAACGTGGAATGCGCAAGGATAGAACCCCTAGACTACCCGTGGTGTTGCCAAAGAGTGAGAAAGTAAAAGAAATAAGGAAGACGTCGAGAAATAAAAAGACAAAAACAGAAAAGAAAAAAAAAGTGATGATATACCTGACTCGCGTCCCTCCCGAGGTTTGTAATCCACATGTTTGTAATGTGGATTACAAACATGCCTGAGACGCTACATCTTGAAAATATTAGACTTGTCTTAGCAGAAATACCAGAGCATTTTTCGAAGACTTGGACACCATTCATTGATTTATTACAAGGATAGTATGGTACAACACAATTTTGGTGTTAAATCTAATTACAGGCTAACAACATTTAATTGCAGTTATGTCAGTTGAGGTGGGATCACACATTCGGATATCGTTCGGCTTGTTTAAAATATATTGTCAATGTTAATTGACGACAATACAGGTCTATAGCAGTGGGCAGGTGCTATAGGCCTGCGCGGGAAGGTAGACGCTCCCGCCCCCACGAGTCTCGGGCAGATGGGGCTCGTCAGCCTGGGAAGGCGGTCTATCTAGGAGAGGGAAAACTCTGATTTAAAACCTCCGCTGCCCTTGTGGCCATATCCGGTCATGGAAAAGGCTCCTGGAGTAAACCTGAAGGAAATCCGGAGTCGGAGCCCCTAAGGCAGTTCGTCGTTGTCTACAACCTCGCTCTGGCAGCTCCTGCGACGGCGCTGGTGCCAAACTGTGACGGCCCTGCTGTTCCTTTGGATCGATCAGCGACGTGGAGAGGGGGGGACGTGCTGCATGGGCAACAGCCTGTCCTCCATATGACATCGCCCAGGCTTGCATCCGACCAGGATGCATCAACCATGGTCAGTCATGACCGAAGGGGGCCTACTACAGTTTACAGTCATAGAATGTGTAAACAGGCCCTTCGGCTAAACTTGCCCACACCGGCCAACATGTCCCAGCTACACTCGTCCCTCCAAACCTGTCCTATCCATGTACCCGTCTAACTGCTTCTGAAATGTTGGGATAGTCCCTGCCTCAACTACCTCCTCTGGCAGCTCGTTCCATACAACCACCAGCCTTAGTGTTAAAAGTTTACTCCTCAGGTTCAAATTAAATCTTTTCCCCCTCACCTTAAACCTATGTCCTCTGGTCCTCGATTCACCTACTCTGGGCAAGAGAATCTGTGCATCTACCCGATCTATTCCTCTCATGACCTTATACACCACTATAAGATCACCCCTCATCCTCCTGCGCTCCAAGGAATAGAGTCCCAGCCTGCTCAACCTCTGCCTGTAGCTCAGACCCTCTAGTCTTGGCAACATCCTTGTAAATCAAATATAAACAATGATTAGATGTACAAATAATGAGCTTGTCTTTAGATAGGTGAACAAACACCTTCAGAATGAATACCCTTTGATACAAGAAGACAGACACAAAAAGTTGGAGTAACTCAGCGGGGCAGGCAGTATCTCTGGATAGAAGGAATGGGTGATGTTTTGGGATCGAGACCCTTCTTCAGACTAAGTTCAGTGAACAAATTAAACTGGTCTCATCTGCCTGTACGTGTTCCCTCTATTCCCTGCACTTCCCTGTGCCTATAAGCCTCTTAAACACCATTATCGTATCAATCTGAAGGGTCGCGGCCCGAAACGTCACCCTCCAGACATGCTTCCTGTCCGTTGATTTACTCCAACATTTTAGACAATAGGTGCAGGAGTAGGCCATTCGGCCCTTCGAGCCTGCACCGCCATTCAATGTGATCATGGCTGATCATCCACAATCAGTACCCCGTTCCTGCCTTCTCCCCATATCCCATGACTCCGCTATCTTTAAAAAGCCCTATCTAGCTCTCTCTTGAAAGTATCCAGAGAACCGGCCTCCACTGCCCTCTGAGGCAGAGAATTCCACAGACTCACAACTCTCTGTGAGATAAAGTGTTTCCTCGTCTCCGTTGTAAATGGCTTACTCCTTATTCTTAAACTGTGGGCCCTGGTTCTGGACTCCCCCCAACATCGGGAACATGTTTCTTGCCTCTAACGTGTCCAAACCCTTAACAATCTTATGTGTTTCAACAAGATTCCCTCTCATCCTTCTAAACTCCAGAGTGTACAAGCCCAGCCGCTCCATTCTCTCAGCATATGACAGTCCCACCATCCCGGAAATTAACCTTGTAAACCTACGCTGTACTCCCTCAATAGCAAGAATGTCCTTCCTCAAATTAGGGGACCAAAACTGCACACAATACTCCAGGTGTGGTCTCACTAGGGCCCTGTACAACTGCAGATTTTGTGTCTATCATCAGTGTAAACCAGCATCTGCAGTTCCTTCCTACACGCCCTTTTGATACAAGGCTGCTTCCAGCAATACGGTAGCTCTGTAACTCTATACAGAGTAATACAATAAAGGAAATCTTTATTGATTAGTTGTTGTTGTTGCTATAAATTCAATGTGATCCTGACAGATTTATCACTATTGATTTGGAATTATTTCAGGTGGGTATAATTCAGGGGGGGGGGGGGGGGGGGGGGGGGGGGGGGGGGGGGGGGGGGGGAGCGCTATCATTCTTTGTGATGACGAGTGATTCCAAATTGGAACCACTTTGAGTTTTCATGAGGGCAGGTGGGCCCAGCACGGTGGCGCAGCGGTAGAGTTGCTGCCTCACAGCGCCAGAGACCCGGGTTCAATCCTGACTACGGGTGCTGTCTGTACGGAGTTTGTACGTTCTCCCCGTGACCTGCGTGGGTTTTTCTCCGAGATCTCCGGTTTCCTCGCACACACCAAAGACGTACAGGTTTGTAGGTTAATTAGCTTGGTATAAGTGTAAATGGTTCCTTGTGTGCAGGATAGTGTTAGTGTGCGGGGATCGCTGGTTGGCGTGGGCTCAGTGGGCTGAAGGGCCTGTTTCCGTGCTGTATTTCTAAACTAAACTAAACTAAAAGATAGGAGTGATGGTAATGTTCAAAGTAATTATCTGTGGTATCCCAAGGGGAAATGAATGAATAAGTTTATTGGCCAAGTATTCACATACAAGGAATTTGCCTTGGTGCTCCGCCCGCAAGTGACAACGACATACACTGACAGCTCTATATGCACTGATGTGGAAATGAACATTTTGGAAACACTAAATTAATGGTTGACATTATTCCACAATCCCAAATCATTAATAAATTAATCCCCAGTTCAAAGGCAGTTTCAGTCTCCCTTGCATCATCAAAGACAGACACAAAATGCCGGAGTAACTCAGTGGATCAGGCAGCATCTCTGGACAAAAGCGATAGGTGACATATTGTGTCCAGACCCTTCTTCAGTCTGAGAGTCAGGGGAGAGGGAAACTAGAGGTATGAGGCCTAACTAGAGGGTCTGTACCTTTTCAGTTTCATCTCCCCTGACTCTCAGTCTGAAGAAGGGTCACGGACTGAAACGTCACCTGTTCCTTCTCTCCACAGATGCTGCCTGACCCGCTGAGTTACTCCAGCATTTTGTGTCTATCTTCGGTGTAAACCAGCATCTGCTGTTCCTTCCTACACGCTCCCCTTGCATCATCATCCTATTCCAGTGAAGGTGTTTTACCAAAATATCATCTTTGTTATCGGCCGACATGCTGTTCCAAATTAAAATTTATCGATGGACTTCAATAACGGAAACATATTTGGGTTTTTCACATTTTTAAATCTATTTTGCAGTCTAGAGGGACGTTGTACCTTTGACCGACAGGAATGATCCATCTAGACTCTCCTATTGCAGATATCAAAGTGACATTTATAAGTACACGTATAGGAAGCTCAATTTCAGTCAGTGTAATGCAACATTAAATAGATATTATTAGACACTTCTAAAGGAAGAATGGGTGTAGTAATCATCAGTATACAACTTGAAGCCTAACTGAGCATCTCAATCATATTTTGACTTTTTTGTTTGCAATTTGTTGACTATTTATGAGGTTGTAGGTTGCCTGATTATCTGTGCATTCAGTAGATTGTCTCAAGAGGAGTTGAGTACAGGAGCAAAGAGGTCCTTCTGCAGTTGTTCAGGGCCCTGGTGAGACCACACCTGGAGTATTGTGTGCAGTTTTGGT
>CM075977.1:219396329-219400200 GCA_038087875.1 Malacoraja senta | reverse complement strand
TCCCATACCACCCCCTCCCCTGGTACTTTCCCTTGCAACCGCAAGAGATGCAACACTTGTCCCTTCACCTCCCCCCTCTACTCCCCCCTCCTTCACCTCCCCCTGACCTCCCGGTGGCTCAGCACTTCAACTCCCCTCCCATTCCGTATCTGACCTCTCTGTCCTGGGTCTCCTCCATGGCCACAGCGAGCAACACTGTAAATTGGAGGAAATGCACCTCATATTCCGCTTGGGCAGTCCACATCCTGGGGTCTTGAACATTGAATTCTCCCAATTCTGCTAGCCCTTGCTGTCCCCTCCCCTTCATCAGCCCTCTGGTTGTCTCCTCCCCTCCCCAGCCCTCGGGCTCCTCCTCCGCCTTTTTACTTTTTTCCTTTCTTCTCCCCACCCCCTATCAGTCTGAAGAAGGGTTTCGGCCCGATACGTTACCTATTTCCTTCGCTCCATAGATGCTGCTGCACCCGCTGAGTTTCTCCAGCATTTTTGTGTACCTTCTATTATTTTGATTTGATTGAAATGTATTAAATTGGGCAAATACATGTTCAATTTGCCAGTGCCGTTGGGGGTTCATAAACTAACTCTGCAATCTATTCATCGATAGGAAGGGGGTAGCTTGAAAAGGTATCCAACGCCTTATCCTGATGAACTCAAAAACATGGTTAAAACGGCACAGAGCGTGGTGCATAGGTTAAGGGATGATGGAAATTCGGACGACTCTGGAGCTGAAATGAAGCCAAATGATGAGAGATCAGTTACAGCAAAGAGTTCTGTCGAGGTGAGAACATTTTAATTTAGCTTAGTTTCTTTTAATTAAGTTTTGTTTATTTCTGAGACACGGCGAGGAAACAGGCCCTTCGGCCCACCGTGTGTCCGCGCCGACCAGCGATCCCCGCACATTAACGCTGTCCTACGCACGCGAGGGACAATTTACATTCATACCAAGCCAATTAACCTTCAAATCTGTACGTCTTTGGAGTGTGGGAGGAAACCGAAGATCTCAGAGAAAACCCACGCGGTCACGGGGAGAACGTACAAACTCCGTACAGACAGCGTCCGTAGCCGGGATTGGACCGGGATCTCTGGCGCTGTAAGGCAGCAACTCTACCGCTGCGCCACCGTGCGGCCTCTTGCAAGGTGGTATAAATCGCAACACTGCTTTTCTAATTCACCCTATAAGTAGCTAATGGAATATTTTTCATCCATCTAAGTTCTTTTATCCAAATGTACTTTGATTTGACAAGTCGAGGTGGCACGGTGGCGCAGCGGTAGAGTTGCTGCCTTGCAGTGCCAGCGACCTGGGTTCCATCCTGACCACGGGCACGGTCTGAGTTTCAGTTTAGTTTATTGTCACGTGCACCGATGTACAATAAAGAGCTTTCTGTTGCGTGCTAACTAGTCAGCGGAAAGACAGTACATGATTACACTAGAGCCATTTACAGTGTGCCGATATTGTACGGAGTTTGTACGTTCTCCCCGTGACCTGGGTGGGTTATCTCCAGCTGCTCCGGTTTCCTCCCACACCCCAAAGACGTACAGGTCTGTTGGTTAAATGCCTTCGGTAAAATTGTAAATTGCCCCTAGTGTGTGTGGGAATGGAATGGCATACTTGATTGTCACATGTGACTAGGCACAGTGACATTCTTTGCTGTATACCCAATGTATATAAATAGCGGCCATCTCCCGTACTGACAAAGTTACAAAGCACGCCAGCTCCCTCTTTTGTCCTCCCCCCCCCCCCACCCCCACAGCCGTTCCCCCACACAGGGTCCCGTTGTTCTCCCCCCCTCCCCCATTGTCCATCGTTCTCCCACCCACCTCCCTCACAGCGGTCCCCCCACTCCGGGCCGTCCATTGTTCTTTCCCCACCCCCTCCCACCCCCCCCCCCCATGGTAGTCCTCCACGCTCTCATCGACTGTCGACCCGCGAGGATTCACCACTGCCGAGAGGCTTCACCACTGCCGAGAGGCTTCACCACCGCCCAGGCCCCCATTGTCACGAGGCTTCATCGTCGCGAGGTTTCACCACCGCCCAGGCCCCATTGTCACGAGGCTTCATCGTCGCGAGGTTTCACCACCGCCCAGGCCCCATTGTCACGAGGCTTCATCGTTGCGAGCTTCACCACCGCCCAGGCCCCATTGTCACGAGGCTTCATCGTCGCGAGGCTTCACCACCGCCCAGGCCCCATTGTCACGAGGCTTCACCACCGCCCAGGCCCCATTGTCACGAGGCTTCATCGTCGCGAGGTTTCACCACCGCCCAGGCACCATTGCCATGAGGCTTCATCGTCGCGAGGCTTCACCACCACCGAGGCCCCATCATCGCGGGACTTCACCGCTCCCGCCGCTTCGCCACCCGCCGAGGCCTCACCTCAGTCAACGCCCCACTTCACGCCTCCGTGGTGCCGAGCCGGGACTCCAGCCGCGAGTTCCCTCGGCCGCTCCGCCGACCCCGAACTCTGACCCGCGAGGCCCGGGCTGCTTCGTTTGACCCGCCAGGCCCCGACCCGGGCTTCTACGCGGCGAACCGGATGCATCGATAAAGTCCTATGGCCGCGTGCCCAGTCCACAGCCGCGCGGCCCCGTGGATCGTGTTAGTGTTCGCGGATCACTGGTTGGCACGGACTGGGTGGGCCAAAGGGCCTGTTTCTGCGCTGTATCCCTAAACTACTAAAAATGTAAATTTTTGCAATCGCTGTATAGGAGACCATAACATTGGTCAGCACATCATTGCTGTTTCGGCGCTTGGAGTAATCACAATTTTCAGCTTGAGAGAGATAAATTAAGAAAACTTAACATGGTCCTAAATAGAAACATGCCACGCAGCATAATACAATTATCAAACCAAATGCAGGCATTTATTTATTTCCCATTTAAATATGGATTATTATGACACATTTCAATAAAGCTGTTTTGACAGCCGGGCATTAAGATGGAGTAAAACCACAATAATCTGGTATCCAATTATTCTGACATCTGGCTCGCTCATTCATAGCTTGTGTCCATGGATACTGCTACTTGAGTTTGGCTGAGTGTTACTGTGAGGGTGGGCTAGGTGTGTCGTGGTTCAGAGTGGGGGCATGGTCGGGGCTGGACACCAGAGATCGGAAACGTGGGCTTGTTGGGTGATCAGAGTCCGTCTGGGTCCAGAGTGGGGAAGATGGTGGTGGCTGCATACCAGGATCGTCAACATGGGCTTGGTTTGGTTCAGTGTAGAGATACAGCATGAAAGCAGGCCCTTCGGCCCACTAGGTCCACGCCGACTAACGATCACCCTGTTCACAAGTTCTATCCTGCACACTCGGGTCAATTTGCAGAAGGCAATTAACCTACAAACCCGCACGTCTTTGGAATGTGGGAGGAAACCAGAGCACCTGGAGAAAACCCACTCGGTCCGCAGGGAAGAACGTACAGACAGCACCCGTAGTCAGGATGGAACCCGGGTCTCTGGCGCTGTAGGGCAGCATCTCTACCGCTGCACCACCGTACTTGCCGCACTGGTGTGTGGTTAGAGCCAGGGCCCAGAGTGGGGGACGACTGATACTAGGAGTCTGGAGCAAGAATTGGGTGTGTGGTCAAAGCAAGGGTCCAGACTGCTTGTATTTTCCTGCTTTCCGACAAACCAAAACCTCTAGTCCGCTTCCCCTCCTTCCCCATTAAACTCGCTGGAAAATCACTGCAAGGTAACGTGGTTTTAAGAAGCGTGAAATCGTCAGGAGAACATTCCAGAAGGTCCACTGCTCCGGCACAGTAAAGCCGGATTATTGGACGTTTACAGTGTGGCAACTTTAAGAAACAGTCGTAAACTAGTAACGGGTACCTGGTTAAAATAAAAAGATTACGATACGATCGAACTTTTATTTATCCCAGGAGG
>CM075977.1:219348829-219391329 GCA_038087875.1 Malacoraja senta | reverse complement strand
ACTGAGTTGGATGATCAGCCATGATCATATTGAATGGCGGTGCAGGCTCGAAGGGCCGAATGGCCTACTCCTGCACCTATTTTCTATGTTTCTATGTAACATTAATGATAAAACACCATTGATCAAGCATGTGAACCAACAAAATACCAGATCAAAGGGAGGCTACAGATTTTTGGCTGTTGAGTAGAGCAACTACTCGTGAATAAAATATGTAGTGTTTAGATAAAGTCTGATTAAGATCACATGTTCTAGGAACAGAATTAGGCCATTCGGACCATCAAGTCTACTCCACCATTCAATCATGGCTGATCTATCTCTCCCTCTCAAACCCCATTCCCCTGCCTTCTCCCCATAACCACTGACACCTGTACTAATCAAGAATCTGTCAATCTCCGACCTTCAGGATAGATTGAAAGTCTCCAATGAGGTGGATGGTAGCCCAGGACCACTCTCTAGTGGGTGAGAGGATAGTGCGGTTGCCTGTTTACAGCAGGGAAGAAACTGTCCCTGAATCTGGAACTTATCGCTTGAGTAATTGGGGCGGCACGGTGGCGCAGCAGTAAAGTCGCTACCTCACAGCGCCAGACACCCAGGATCGATCTGTGTTGTGTGTACGGTGTTTATGCGTTCTTCCTGTGACCCGCGTAGGTTTTCTCCGAGATCTTCGGTTTCCTTCCACACTTCAAAGACGTACAGATTTGTCGGTTAATTAGCTTGGTATGAATGTAAAATTGCCTCAGAGGGTGGTGGGGGCCGGCTCTCTGGATGCTTGGACAGAGCTCGTAAAGATAGCGGAGTCAAGGGATATGGGGAGAAGGCAGGAACGGGGTACTGATTGGGGATGATCAGCCATGATCACATTGAATGGCGGTGCTGGCTCGAAGGGCCGCATGGCCTACTCCTGCACCTCTTGTCTGTTGTCTATAGTGTGTGTAGGATAGTGCTAATTTGCAGGGATCGCTGGTCGGTGTGGACTCGGTGGGCCGATGGGCCTGTTTCCGCGCTGGTAGACAAAAGTGCTGGGGAAACTCAGCGGGTGCAGCAGCATCTATGGAGCGAAGGAAATAGGCAACGTTTCGGGCCGAAACCCTTCTTCAGGCCCGAAACGTTGCCTATTTCCTTCGCTCCAAAGCTGGCAAAGGTGAAGCCCATTCTTGAACGACAGCATTTTGAAACAGTAATCCATGCCTTCATCACGTCTCGGCTGGATTACTGTAACGCACTTTATTTTGGAGTTAGCCAATCATCCCTTGCACGCCTCCAGTTGGTTCAGAATGCTGCTTATCGCTCGCCTTTTAACTGGAACACGTAAGAGGGAGCACATAACGCCTATTCTGGTCCTCCCTCCCTCCACGGGCTGCCTGTGTACTTTAGAGTTCGTTTTAAAATTCTTTTATTTGTTTTTAAATCTTTAAATGGTCTCGCCCCCCCGCCTTACCTCTCTGAGCTGCTTCATCCCTACGCTCCTGCTCGGTGCCTCAGGTCAGCTGATCAGCTGCTCCTGGAGGTACCGAGGTCTAAGCGGAAGCTCAGAGGGGATAGAGCCTTCTCTGTTGCTGCTCCGACATTATGGACCACTCTACCTTTGCACATTAGACAGGCCCCTTCACTGTCCATTTTCAAAACTAGTCTTAAAACCCTTTTCTATTCCTTTGATTTTTGCCCCTGCTTTAGTGTTTCTATTGTTTTTTATTGTTTTTACTGTCTTTTAATGTTTTTATTGTTTTTTATGTTTATGATTAGTCATGTACAGCACTTTGTTGCAACAGTGGTTGTTTTTAAAATGCTCTATAAATAAGTCTGAAGAAGGGTTTCGGCCCGAAACGTTACCTATTTCCTTCGCTCCATAGATGCTGCTGCACCCGCTGAGTTTCTCCAGCATTTTTGTGTACCTTCTATAAATAAAGTTCAGTCCAGCACTTTTGTCTACCTTAGATTTTCCAGCATCTGCAGTTCCTTCTTAAAAACTGTTTCCGCGCTGTATCTCTAAACTTAAAAAATATATATATTAAAAATTTAATATTGCTTTCCAGAAACAATCGGTGCGATGCTCCTGAAATCTCGCTGCTGCAGAATGGAGCAAAGTCGAGCGCACCACTTCAGAGCAGCACAAAGAGCCCGGAGAGGATCGATTCCCCCGCGGGGAACAGAGATGCCATCAAGTTGTTTGACTTTGACTTGATTGCTGAGGAGAAGCTCGCCCTTCTGGAGAGGGGGATTGATGTGAACAACAGCCCCTGGCAGTACCAGAGGTTGCTCAAGGTCGGGATGAATAAGAACGAGCTGGCTGCCGAGGATGTGATCCTGGGTTTGGACGGAGTGATGACAACTAACGATAGCGTCGATGGGGCGATCCATGCACAGCCATCGGGGCACGTTATGGAGAGTAACGCCAAAGTAACAGAACATTTAAAGAATGGGAATGACTTTCCAATCAGCTTCCCTCAAAACCAAATAAATGGTTGCCCAGAAGATATTCAGAAGCCCCAGCTACACATGGAAGTAGGAAAACAGTATTCACCGGGTCTGTTTTCAGATGTTGATGCAGCTATGTCTAGGAGCACCGAGGAGCTGTCCCCGCTGCGGGATTGCCCGCGAGGGCCTGTGGTTAAGTCGCACAGCATTACGCACATTGAGACGGGATTGAAAATCTACGATATTGTCAATGACAATGGTCTGCATGAGCAAGGGTTGCTGGCCAAGGTGTCTCCTGGTGTGGGCCAGGGGCAAGGTATGCCCCGCAGTAAGTCCGCCAGCCTGCTGAGCGAACAGTCGCTGCAACCGTTCACTGCGTCTTCCTCCGACATGTTGTGCAAGAAGGCGGTGTACACGTTCGATCAGAACTTCAACCCGCAAGGCATCAGCGTGAG
Source organism: Malacoraja senta (assembly GCA_038087875.1). Taxonomy (NCBI): domain Eukaryota; kingdom Metazoa; phylum Chordata; class Chondrichthyes; order Rajiformes; family Rajidae; genus Malacoraja; species Malacoraja senta. The sequence continues at coordinate 219,388,459 of CM075977.1, read as the reverse complement.
AGGGACGCTGGTTTCCCAGTTGCCCCCGATACCTCAGTACAACATCCAGTACAGCAGCAGCGCGTTGCCCAAAGAGAACGTGTGGCCGCAGAGGCCGGCCTTCCACGTGGAGCCCGGCAACGCGGCCCCCCAGCACCACCTGCGGCTGGAGGCGCACGACAACGCCAACTATGCCAAGCACTCCGCCAACATCAACTTCTCCAACCGCAATAACTCCCAGTCCAGCGTCTCTTACGCGGTGCAGCAGAGGATAGGGCCTCGGCCGATGGAGATGTGGGCTTGCCCGCCCAACGAGAGGTTGATCCAGGCCAGCCAGAGGGGCACCTTGCAGCGGCAGAGCAGCCTCACCTCCAACTCCTCCGTCACGCTTCCAGAGGCCCTCCACTGCAGGCGGCTCCCCCTTCCCGACGGGGATTACATGACCTACAGGGACATCCACACGCTGGGAAGAGGGCCCCAGCTGCCCCAGGGCTCGCAGAGACCCCTGTCCGCCAGGACTTACAGCATCGACGGCCCGACCGCCTCCAGACCTCAGAGCGCCCGGCTGCTGGTCACCGATGCTCCAGAGAGAACCATGTCCATCAGCGACTTTAATTACTCACGGACTAGTCCGACCAAGAGAGCTAACATCCGAGTGAAATCAGAGCACTCGCTGTTAGACGTACAGGGCACCAGTAAAGTCCCTACTGACTGGAGGGACCAGGTGTTACGTCACATTGAGGCCAAAAAGTTAGAAAAGGTAAGTGCTTCTTAAAGTTCACCACAAATGTCCAGGCTTGATTTAAAGAGAATTGGTGAGTTGGTCATAACTGCCATTGCATACTCCATATAATTCCTCTGCAACTATCACAGAACCCCAGAGCCATCTTTCCAATCTCATTAGCCCATTATGGATAATTATCCAAAGATTCACATCCTTCACCATTATCTTCTACTATCTCGTCATATTGGCTGTAAACATTCGCTAACCGGGTTAGTGGAAATGTAGGCTTCATAACTTCTTCCGCAAGCTCATCGACTCTTTTAAGTTGAAAATGTCAGTCACGTTAAATTTTAAAAAAAAACATTCTCTGAAATTGCAATATTCCTTTAAAGTAGAAAAGCGTGAATATTTTTTGTGTGCGGCCGAGTTTTGTTTCAGATCATTTGCAAGTCTGTGATACAGTACGTTGTCAGATGTTATGAGTCTTCATAGCAAAAGGATTTGAGTATAAGAGCAGGGAGGTTCTACTGCGGTTGTACAGGGTCTTGGTGAGACCACACCTGGAGTATTGCGTACAGTTTTGGTCTCCTAATCTGAGGAAGGACATTCTTGCCATAGAGGGAGTACAGAGAAGGTTCACCAGACTGATCCCGGGGATGGCAGGACTTTCATATGAAGAAAGACTGGATAGACTCGGCTTGTACTCGCTAGAATTTAGAAGATTGAGGGGGGATCTTATAGAAACGTACAAAATTCTTAAGGGGTTGGACAGGCTAGATGCAGGAAGATTGTTCCCGATGTTGGGGAAGTCCAGATCAAGGGGTCACAGTTTAAGGATAAAGGGGAAATCTTTTAGGACTGAGATGAGAACAACATTTTTCACACAGAGAGTGGTGAATCTGTGGAATTCTCTGCCGCAGAATGTAGTTGAGGCCAGTTCATTGGCTATATTTAAGAGGGAGTTAGATGTGGCCCTTGTGGCTGAAGGGATCAGGGGGTATGGAGAGAAGGCAGGTACGGGATACTGAGTTGGATGATCAGCCATGATCATATTGAATGGCGGTGCAGGCTCGAAGGGCCGAATGGCCTACTCCTGCACCTATTTTCTATGTTTCTATGTTTCTCAGGTCTTGTCATGAATTGTCTCAACGTTGCTGGTCTGCCCTTGGTTGCGGGATTGTCACTGGAAATGCTTATTTTTGCTTGATTGTTGTGTGGCGAACTACAGTACGTGCAGGCTAACATATTTATTAATTTATTAGAAGCGAGTGTACAAAAATAGAACCAGCGGCAGGAGACATAATACAGTTATTGTACAGCTTCAATTTTGACTTTTAGCTATGGTTACGAGAAAAGAAGAGAGAAAAAGCAAGAGAGAGAACAAGTGGAATGTGCAAGGATAGAACCCCTAGACTACCCAAGTGGTGTTGCCAAAGAGTGAGAAAGTAAAAGAAATAAGGAAGACGTCGAGAAATAAAAAGACAAAAACAGCAAAGAAAAAAAAAGTGATGATATACCTGACTCACGTCCCTCCCGAGGTTTGTAATCCACATGTTTGTAATGTGGATTACAAACATGCCTGAGACGCTACATCTTGAAAATATTAGACTTGTCTTAGCAGAAATACCAGAGCATTTTTCGAAGACTTGGACACCATTCATTGATTTATTACAAGGATAGTATGGTACAACACAATTTTGGTGTTAAATCTAATTACAGGCTAACAACATTTAATTGCAGTTATGTCAGTTGAGGTGGGATCACACATTCGGATATCGTTCGGCTTGTTTAAAATATATTGTCAATGTTAATTGACGACAATACAGGTCTATAGCAGTGGGCAGGTGCTATAGGCCTGCGCGGGTAGGTAGACGCTCCCGCCCCCACGAGTCTCGGGCAGATGGGGCTCGTCAGCCTGGGAAGGCGGTCTATCTAGGAGAGGGAAAACTCTGATTTAAAACCTCCGCTGCCCTTGTGGCCATATCCGGTCATGGAAAAGGCTCCTGGAGTAAACCTGAAGGAAATCCGGAGTCGGAGCCCCTAAGGCAGTTCGTCGTTGTCTACAACCTCGCTCTGGCAGCTCCTGCGACGGCGCTGGTGCCAAACTGTGACGGCCCTGCTGTTCCTTTGGATCGATCAGCGACGTGGAGAGGGGGGGGACGTGCTGCATGGGCAACAGCCTGTCCTCCACATGACATCGCCCAGGCTTGCATCCGACCAGGATGCATCACCCATGGTCAGTCATGACCGAAGGGGGCCTACTACAGTTTAGAGTCATAGAATGTGTAAACAGGCCCTTCGGCTAAACTTGCCCACACCTGCCAACATGTCCCAGCTACACTCGTCCCTCCAAACCTGTCTTTTCCATGTACCCGTCTAACTGCCTCTGAAATGTTGGGATAGTCCCTGCCTCAACTACCTCCTCTGGCAGCTTGTTCCATACACCCACCACCCTTAGTGTTAAAAGTTTACTCCTCAGGTTCAAATTAAATCTTTTCCCCCTCACCTTAAACCTATGTCCTCTGGTCCTCGATTCACCTACTCTGGGCAAGAGACTCTGTGCATCTCCCCGATCTATTCCTCTCATGACCTTATACACCACTATAAGATCACCCCTCATCCTCCTGCGCTCCAGGGAATAGTCCCAGCCTGCTCAACCTCTGCCTGTAGCTCAGACCCTCTAGTCTTGGCAACATCCTCGTAAATCAAATATAAACAATGATTAGATGTACAAATAATGAGCTTGTCTTTAGATAGGTGAACAAACACCTTCAGAATGAATACCCTTTGATACAAGAAGACAGACACAAAAAGTTGGAGTAACTCAGCGGGGCAGGCAGTATCTCTGGATAGAAGGAATGGGTGATATTTTGGGATCGAGACCCTTCTTCAGACTAAGTTCAGTGAACAAATTAAACTGGTCCCATCTGCCTGTACGTGTTTCCTCTATTCCCTGCACTTCCCTGTGCCTATAAGCCTCTTAAACACCATTATCGTATCCATCTGAAGGGTCGCAACCCGAAACGTCACCCTCCAGACATGCTTCCTGTCCTGTTGATTTACTCCAACATTTTAGACAATAGGTGCAGGAGTAGGCCATTCGGCCCTTCGAGCCTGCACCACCATTCAATGTGATCATGGCTGATCATCCACAATCAGTACCCAGTTCCTGCCTTCTCCCCATATCCCATGACTCCTTTAAAAAGCCCTATCTAGCTCTCTCTTGAAAGTATCCAGAGAACTGGCCTCCACTGCCCTCTGAGGCAGAGAATTCCACAGACTCACAACTCTCTGTGAGAAAAAGTGTTTCCTCGTCTCCGTTGTAATGGCTTATTCCTTATTCTTAAACTGTGGGCCCTGGTTCTGGACTCCCCCAACATCGGTAACATGTTTCCTGCCTCTAGCATGTCCAAACCCTTAATAATCTTATATGTTTCAATGAGATCCCCTCTTATCCTTCTAAACTCCAGAGTGTACAAGCCCAGCCGCTCCATTCTCTCAGCATATGACAGTCCCGCCATCCCGGGAATTAACCTTGTAAACCCTACACTGCACTCCCTCAATAGCAAGAATGTCCTTCCTCAAATTAGGGGACCAAAACTGCACACAATACTCCAGGTGTGGTCTCACTAGGGCCCTGTACAACTGCAGATTTTGTGTCTATCATCAGTGTAAACCAGCATCTGCAGTTCCTTCCTACACGCCCTTTTGATACAAGGCTGCTTCCAGCAATACGGTAGCTCTGTAACTCTATACAGAGTAATACAATAAAGGAAATCTTTATTGATTAGTTGTTGTTGTTGCTATAAATTCAATGTGATCCTGACAGATTTATCACTATTGATTTGGAATTATTTCAGGTGGGTATAATTCAGGGGGGGGGGGGGGGGGAGCGCTATCATTCTTTGTGATGACGAGTGATTCCAAATTGGAACCACTTTGAGTTTTCATGAGGGCAGGTGGGCCCAGCACGGTGGCGCAGCGGTAGAGTTGCTGCCTCACAGCGCCAGAGACCCGGGTTCAATCCTGACTACGGGTGCTGTCTGTACGGAGTTTGTACGTTCTCCCCGTGACCTGCGTGGGTTTTTCTCCGAGATCTCCGGTTTCCCTCGCACACACCAAAGACGTACAGGTTTGTAGGTTAATTAGCTTGGTATAAGTGTAAATGGTTCCTTGTGTGCAGGATAGTGTTAGTGTGCGGGGATCGCTGGTTGGCGTGGGCTCAGTGGGCTGAAGGGCCTGTTTCCGTGCTGTATTTCTAAACTAAACTAAACTAAAAGATAGGAGTGATGGTAATGTTCAAAGTAATTATCTGTGGTATCCCAAGGGGAAATGAATGAATAAGTTTATTGGCCAAGTATTCACATACAAGGAATTTGCCTTGGTGCTCCGCCCGCAAGTGACAACGACATACACTGACAGCTCTATATGCACTGATGTGGAAATGAACATTTTGGAAACACTAAATTAATGGTTGACATTATTCCACAATCCCAAATCATTAATAAATTAATCCCCAGTTCAAAGGCAGTTTCAGTCTCCCTTGTATCATCAAAGACAGACACAAAATGCTGGAGTAACTCAGTGGATCAGGCAGCATCTCTGGAGAAAAGCGATAGGTGACATATTGTGTCGAGGCCCTTCTTCAGTCTGAGAGTCAGGGGAGAGGGAAACTAGAGGTATGAGGCCTAACTAGAGGGTCTGTACCTTTTCAGTTTCATCTCCCCTGACTCTCAGTCTGAAGAAGGGTCACGGACTGAAACGTCACCTGTTCCTTCTCTCCACAGATGCTGCCTGACCCGCTGAGTTACTCCAGCATTTTGTGTCTATCTTCGGTGTAAACCAGCATCTGCTGTTCCTTCCTACACGCTCCCCTTGCATCATCATCCTATTCCAGTGAAGGTGTTTTACCAAAATATCATCTTTGTTATCGGCCGACATGCTGTTCCAAATTAAAATTTATCGATGGACTTCAATAACGGAAACATATTTGGGTTTTTCACATTTTTAAATCTATTTTGCAGTCTAGAGGGGACGTTGTACCTTTGACCGACAGGAATGATCCATCTAGACTCTCCTATTGCAGATATCAAGTGACATTTATAAGTACACGTATAGGAAGCTCAATTTCAGTCAGTGTAATGCAACATTAAATAGATATTATTAGACACTTCTAAAGGAAGAATGGGTGTAGTAATCATCAGTATACAACTTGAAGCTAACTGAGCATCTCAATCATATTTTGACTTTTTTGTTTGCAATTTGTTGACTATTTATGAGGTTGTAGGTTGCCTGATTATCTGTGCATTCAGTAGATTGTCTCAAGAGGAGTTGAGTACAGGAGCAAAGAGGTCCTTCTGCAGTTGTTCAGGGCCCTGGTGAGACCACACCTGGAGTATTGTGTGCAGTTTTGGTCCCCTCATTTGAGGAAGGACGTTCTTGCTATTGAGGGAGTGCAGCGTAGGTTTACAAGGTTAATTCCCGGGATGGCAGGACTGTCATATGCTGAGAGAATGGAGCGGCTGGGCTTGTACACTCTGGAGTTTAGAAGGATAAGAGGGGATCTCATTGAAACATATAAGATTATTAAGGGTTTGGACATGCTAGAGGCAGGAAACATGTTACCGATGTTGGGGGAGTCCAGAACCAGGGGCCACAGTTTAAGAATAAGGGGTAAGCCATTTAGAACGGAGACGAGGAAACACTTTTTCACACAGAGAGTCTGTGGAATTCTCTGCTTCAGAGGGCGGTGAGGCCGGTTCTCTGGATACTTTCAAGAGAGCTAGATAGTCTGTTAAAGATAGCGGATTGAGGGATATGGGGAGAAGGCAGGAACGGGGTACTGATTGGGGATGATCAGCCATGATCGTAGTGAATGGCAGTGCTGGCTCGAAGGGCCAAATGTCCTACTCCTGCACCTATTGTCTATTGTCTATCTTGGGCAAATAATTCACATTCACAGCCATAAGCTAGAAGGAGGGCAGCACAGTGGCGCAGCGGTAGAGTTGCCCCCTCACAGCACCAGGGACCCAGGTTTGATCCTGACTTTGGCCGCTGTCTGTGCGGAGTTTATACGTTCTCCCTGTGACCAGGTGGGTTTTCTCCGGGTGCCCTGGTTTCTTCCCGCAATCCAGAGACGTGCAGGTTTGTAGGTAATGGCCTCTGTAAATTGCCCCTAGTGTGTAGGATGCGAAAGTGGGACAACATAGAATTAGTGTGCGGTTGATTGATGGTCCGCGAAGACTCTGTGGACTGAAGGGCCTGTTTCCATGCTGTATCGCTAAAACGAAGGAGAAAAAATCTACGGTTGCGATGTTGACTGGATTGGAATATACTGTGAGTTTTTGGTAAAGTCGATCTCTATTTGAAGGAGCTTTGTGCAACATCTTAGAATTTGGATTGTATTTCAAATTATTTATTTATCCAATTTTGTGAGCCTAAGGCTTTGTTAGGAAGTAATGACAATATTCACTTTTGGAAATGGATATAAAAATCTGTCAGGTCATCAACTTTTTATTTAAAATGTAGCAGGCTACTGGGAATGTTTAGTTTAGAGATACAGTGAGGAAACAGGCCCTTCGGCCCACCGATTCCGCACCGACCAGCGATCCCAGCACACTAACACTACCCGACACCCGCTAGGACATTTTTACACTTACACCAAGCCAATTAACCTACAAACCTGTACGTCTTTGGAGTGTGGGAGGAAACCGGAGATCTCGGAGAAAAACCCACGCAGGTCACGGGAGAAGGTACAAACTCCGTACAGACAAGCACCCGTAGTCAGGATTGAACCCGGCTCTCTGGCGCTGTGAGGCAGCAACTCTACCGCTGGCGCCACCGTGCCGTAGATATTTTTAACAGGTTCGGGAAAAGGTATACTGCAATTTCAATTTCTCATCGCTGATTCCATCCTTTTGCTCGGCTCTCCTACCCCTCATAATATTGCATAAACACTTCATCCTGGTACTGCCGCATGTGCTCTTGTCTTGTGTTTAACCTCTTTGTTTCAAAGTGTTTTACAATTTGTGTTCAAGTGTTTGGGAGACAGAAGCAGGTATAACGTTATCTTTCTTAAAATAAATTATAACTGAGTGAAACAGCTTTTATAACTACCTGGTGTTCATTTCTGTAGCTAATTCCAAAGCTTGGATAATAATTTCGTGTAGATGCACAGGCATTTTAGAAGTTAACTTTTTGACTCTCTGAGCTCTTGAGACTCCAAGTGCTTGCCATCAAATAGATCACTCAGCAAACATGAGGGAAATTGAATGCGGCCTAAAGGCCCGTCCCACTTTCACGACCTAATTCACGACCTTTTTTACTCGTGGACATTTTTCATCAGGCTTAAAAAAAACGCCACGGCCTACTTGATGCCACGAGTAGCTACGACTAGCATCACGGCCTGCTACGACCTACCTATGACCTCCTACGACCTCGTGAGGACCATGCTGCGAGTATGTCAAGGGCAAACTCGGCAGAGGTCGTGAATTAGGTGTGAAAGTGGGACAGGCCCGTTATTTAGCATCTGATTATATAAGATGCCCCCTCTGCATTTGATGCCATTTTATTTAATTATTTGGGACAATTACTATGTGTAGGCTGAAGTTGTTGATCTTGCAATTTTTTTATATGGAAATCCATATTTGCTGTTGAGTATCACCTGAAATGGTGGTCAGTCACATTGCTCCCAGACCTGACATCAACTATACAATGTTATACAAATGCTTCAAAAATCGAAGGTGGAGTGAAGGAATAGGTGACGTTTCAGGTCGAGACCCTTCTTCAGACTGATGTGGGGGGGGGGCGGGCGGGAAGAAGAAAGGAAGAGGCATGGACAGTGGGCTGTGGGAGAGCTGGGAAGGGGAGGGGAAAGAGGGAGAAAGCAAGGACTACCTGAAATTGGAGAAGTCAATGTTCATACAGCGGGGGTAGTAGGGCTGCTGTCTTACAGCACCAGAGACGCGGGTTCGATCCTGATGCTCGGATGCTCTCTGTGTGGAGTTTGCACGTTCTCCCCATGACCCACGTGGGTTTCCTCCGGGTGCTCCGGTTTCCTCTCACGTTCCAGCAACGTGCAGGTTTGTAGTTAATTGGCTTCTGAAAATCATACCTAGTGTGTGCCGGATAGAACTGGTGTACAGGTGATCATGGTTGGCATGGACTAGGTGGGCCGAATAGGCCTGTTTCCACCCTGTATCTCGAAACTAAGACTCTCGGGAGTCTGTTAGGTTAGCTTTTTGATTTGGCTAACCTTGACTAGTACGGGTGTCAGGAGTCATGGGGCGAAGGCAGGAGAATGGGGTTGAGAGGGAAAGATAGATCAGCCATGATTGGATGGCGGAGTAGACTTGATGGGCCGAATGGCCTAATTCTGCTCCTAGAACTTTTTATAACCATATAACCATATAACCATATAACCATAACAGCACGGAAACAGGCCATCTCGGCCCTTCAAGTCCGTGCCGAACATTAAAAAAGTTTTTATTTTTTTTTAATTAAAAATAAATAAATACTTCCCCCTAGTCCCATCTACCTGCACTCAGACCATAACCCTCCATTCCTTTCCCGTCCATATACCCATCCAATCTATTTTTAAAGGATAACATCGAACCTGCCTCCACCACTTCCACTGGAAGCTCATTCCACACAGCTACCACTCTCTGAGTAAAGAAGTTCCCCCTAAACTTCTGTCCCTTAATTCTCAATTCTTAATTATGAACACGATCCTATGAAAATTCAAAATTGTCAAATTCAAAATTTGACACTTGTGCTTGAGTGACTCAGCAGGTCAAGCAGTATCTGTGGAAAACAGGGATAGGTGACGTTTTCGGGTCGGGGCACTTCTGTGGACTGAAACGCCACCTACCCATGTCCTCCAGACACGCTGCCTGACTCACTCAGTTACTCCAGCACTTTGTGTCGGGTTTTTTTTGCGAACAAGCATCTGCGGTTCCTTGTAGCTCAAAATTGTTGATCCAATGCAGAATTCCTAATTCAGAGTATCCAGGGTTAGACCTTCACTTGACAACTTCTCTCTCACTCAGCACGTCACCTTTCCCACTCATGACAAAGGTCACATCCTTGACCTGGTCTGCTCCACAAATCAACCGGTACTCGACCTCCATCCATGCCTCTTCCCCCTCTCTGATCATAAGCTCATACGGTTCACCATCCCTTCTCCGACACCTCGCCCCCGCCTCCTCCGAGAAATCACCTTCCGTAATCTAAAATCCATCGACCCTCACCGTCTCTCTGACCTGCTCTCCACCACTCTCCCCCTGGACTCAACCCACATCTCACCTGATGATCTCACAAACCATCTCAATTCCACCTTGTCTACCTCCCTTAACACTCTGGCTCCCCTCAAAACAAGAACCGTAACTTTTAATAAATCTTCACCCTGGTACACACCTGCACTTCGTAAGCTGAAACAGACGGGTCGCCGACTTGAACGACTCATAAAGAAATCACCTCTCACAGTCCACCATGAAGCTTACAAACTCCCCCTCACTGCCTATAAAGATGCCCTCATTGCTGCTAAATCTGCCTACCTCTCTTCCATATTCACTGACCCCTGCCTAAACCACAGAACCCTCTTCTCCACAGTGTGCAACCTCCTCAAGCCTCGAGCCAACACTCTCCCTACCTCCACTCCGGATCTCTGCAACTCATTCCTCCACTTGTTTGCTGACAAAATCAGCACCATCTATCAATCCCTATCCCCTGTACCCGACTCCCCAGCATCTACTCCACCACCTACCAAGGCCCCTCCTTTCAACATCTCCGCTGATCTCCATACCCCTCCCCCTCACTGCTTCCTCTCCCAGTTTGACCTGGTCACCCCTACTGAAATCTCCAAACTCATCAGCTCTTCCAAACCCACTACCTGCTCCCTTGACCCTCTCCCCACTCCCCTGCTGAAGTCCTGCCTCCCTGCTCTCTGCCCCTACCTCACTAATCTTTTCAACTCCTCATTGTCCCAAGGAATTGTCCCCTCTGCTTTCAAAACTGCTGCTGTCACACCAATCTTAAAGAAACATGGTCTTGATCCCTCCTCTCTCATTAACTACCGCCCTATCTCAAACCTCCCCTTTCTTTCAAAAACCCTGGAGCGTATCGTCGCGTCACAACTTCATTCCCACCTCCTCGCGTATAACCTATTCGAACCCCTCCAATCTGGCTTTCGCCCCCTCCATAGCACAGAAACTGCTCTCCTCAAAGTTCTCAATGACCTTCTTACCTCTGCTGACACTGGCTCCCTCAATATCCTCATCCTCCTCGACCTGAGTGCAGCCTTCGATACCGTCAACCATAACATCCTGCTCACCAGACTTAGGGACCTTGGCATTGAAGGTTCTGCACTCAGCTGGTTCCGTTCCTACCTTTCCAACCGATCCCACTTCATCTCTCTCCATAACCACACCTCTGCCACAGCCACTGTCACTCAAGGCGTTCCCCAAGGCTTAGACTTAGACAGACTTAGACTTAGATTCCTTTATTGTCATTCAGACCTTTCGGTCTGAACGAAATTTCGTTGCCTGCAGTCATACATATAATAAATAACAAAACACACAATAAACATAAATTAACATCCACCACAGTGAGTTCACCAGGCACCTCCTCACTGTGATGGAGGCAAAAGTCTTAAAGTCTCTGTCTCTTCCCTCTTTGTTCTTCCTCTGCGCTGAGGCGATCCAGGCTTCTGACGTTGTGACCCCGCCGGGTGATGGTAAGTCAGTCCCGCGGCTGAATCCGTGCTCCGTCCGCAACGGGCCGGTTCAAACTCCGCGGCCCGGGGTGGCCGAAGCGCAGAGGAAGAACGAAGTGGGTGCGTTCTTGGTCCCCTCCTCTTCATCATCTACATCCTCCCCCTTGGTCATATACTCCGTCACTTCAACCTGGACTTCCACTGCTATGCTGATGACACCCAGATCTATCTCAGCACCAAGTCCCCCCACCACCCCCCTCTCTCCCATATCAACTCCTGCCCATCAGCCATCAAATCCTGGATGCAACTCAACTTCCTTAAATTAAACAGTAGCAAAACAGAATTTCTCGTCATTGGCTCCAAATCAACACTCACTAAAATTAACAACCCCACTCTCACTATTGACGGCACCACTGTCTCCCCATCTCCTCAGACACGCAACCTTGGCGTGATCCTTGACTCAACCCTCTCCCTTGAGCCTCACATCCGCCATGTTGTCAAAACATCATTTTTTCACCTCCGCAACATTGCCAAAATCAGACCCTCTCTCACACCCCCCGCTGCTGAAAGACTCATCCATGCCTTCATCTCCTCCCGGCTGGACTACTGTAACTCTCTTCTCTTTGGAATCAATTCCAGCAGCATCAACCGACTCCAACTGGTCCAGAATGCAACCGCTCGACTCATTACCCACAACAAATCCTGGCACCATATCACCCCAGTTCTCAAAGAACTTCACTGGCTTCCCATTTCCCACCGGATTACCTACAAAATCCTGGTCCTCACCTACAAAGCCCTCAACAACTTGCCCCCCCCCCCCTTATCTCACTGACCTCCTCTCCCCTTACCAACCCTCACGGTCCCTCAGATCCACATCAGCTGGTCTCCTCTCCACTCCGAAATCCAACCTCTGCACTTTTGGAGGCAGAGCCTTCTCCAGGGCAGCTCCCAGGCTCTGGAACTCCCTCCCACAACTGATCCGAAATTCTGAGTCCCTCACCATCTTCCAGTCCCGCCTCAAGACCCATCTCTTCACCTCTGCATACCCTTAGTCCCATGTCCCCCTCCCCTTTGCATCTCTGTCTTACTGCTCTATTTTGTTTTGTTTATTCTTGACTCTCAATGTAAAGCGACTTTGAGTCCTGAAAAGCGCTATATAAATAAAATCTATTATTATTATTATTATTATTCACTTGCGTATTTGATGATAAGGCTTTGATTTTCAAAGGCTGCACTGGAGTCACAAGGGAAGGTTTTAGATTAGCCACTTGCTGGGTCAGGGTATCTGTTTTGTGTTTCTGCATGCTATTTCTGTCTACATGATGCCTCGAGTCCTTGGAGAAAGAGTTTTTGTCTCTTGCAGTTTGTCCTGTATTAATGCATGCAGCACTAATCCCCGTGTTAAAGCTGTGGAATTTTCTTCCTCTTTATTCAGAGCAAGCTGTCTAGGTCGTTTAATTTCAATTACGCTGCTTTTAGCAGCGTGCACTCTGGAAGCTGTAGGGAACTGCACGACAGCCAAGGCAACCTTGCCTTGAATGCTGCAAACAGAAGGAATTCTGGAGTGCACGTGTTCCGTGTGAGTACCAACACCCAGGGCCAGCTCGCACGAACGAGTATCGCGGCCGATTTTGTTCAACTAGCCGCAAAACTAATCTTTAATTAACCTCAATCCACTGCTTTGAAGAAGACCACGTGGGTTTCCTCTGGGTGCTCCGGTTTTCAGTTCAGTCTAGTTTATTGTCACACGTACAGGGCAAAGCTTTTAGTTTAGTTTGGAGATGCAGCGCCAAAACATGCCCTTCCGCCCACCGAGTCCGCGCCGGCCAGCGATCGATCCCCGCACGTTAACACTATCCCACACACACACACACTAGGGACAATTTACATCTATACCAAGCCAATCAACCTACAAACCTGTACGCCTTTGGAGTGTGGGAGGAAACCGAAGATCTCGGAGAAAATCTGCGTGGTCCCGGGGAGAACGTACAAACTCCGGAACTCTACCGCTGCGCCATCGTGCTACCCATGGTTGTCGCGTGCTAACCAGTTTTCCCACATCCCAAAGACGTACAGGTTTGTAGGTTGACTGGCCACTGCAAGTTGTCCCTGATGTGTGGGAAGTGGATGAGCATGTGGGATACCATAGAACCCGTGCAAGGGGGTGATCGATGGTCTTTGCGGACTCGATCGGCCATTTTGGTTTCCTCCCACATACCAAAGATGTACGGGTTTATAGGTTGACTGCCCTCTGTCCCTGATGTGTAGGGAGTGGACGAGCAAGTGCGATGGTGGTGGAGATAGCACGAATGTATGATAGATGGTCGATGGGCTGAAGGGCCTGTTTCCATGCTGTTTCTCTAAATAAAAAATAAAAATGAAAATAGACGCAAAAAGCTGGAGTAGCTCAGCGGGACAGGTAGCTTCTCTGGAGAGAAGGAACGTCACCCGTTCCTTCTCTCCAGAGACGCTGCCTGTCCCGCTGAGTTATTCCAGCTTTTTTTTTGTCTATCTTCGGTTTAAACCAGCATCTGCAATTCCTTCTTATGAAATGAAAGTGAAATGAATGTTCTCTCTCCTGCCAAAAATCCAACCAGAAGTCCTTGCTGCTCCTTTGAAAGGTGTAAATAAATCAGCAGAGATCAAAGCTGAAATTTCCAAATAAAGGGCCTGAACCAGTTTCACGACCTAATTCACGACCTTTTTTACTCGTGGACCTACTTGATGCCACGAGTACCTACGACTAGCATCACGGCCTGCTACGACCTACCTACGACCTCGTGACGACCATGCTGCGAGTATGAGTCAAGGGCAAACTCGGCAGAGGTCGTGAATTAGGTCTTGAAAGTGGGACAGGCACTTAACAAAAATTTTGGAATACAAATATTGAAAACACAGATGGTCATAATGGTCATATTTTTTATAAAATTGATTCTTGGTCAATTTTTTTCCCAGAAACTACTTTTCACCATGAACATGTATGAAGAAAAAAATTAGCTTGTACACTAGATTTTGATACTAAAGAATAAATAGTTTAAACCTATTTGCCTGGCTGTACTTTTACGGGTCAGGCTTGGTGAGAACTTGCAACCGCTGCAGCTCTGTGACTACACATTATATTACAACGTATTAAAGAAGGAACTGCAGATGCTGGAAAATCGAAGGTAGACACAAATGCTGGAGAAACTCAGCGGGTGAGGCAGCATCTATGGAGAGAAGAAATATAGGCAACGTTTCGGGTCCAAACCCTTCTTCAGACTAATAGGCAACTTTTCGGGTCAAAACCCTTCTTCAGACTGAAGAAGGGTCTCGACCCGAAACGTTGCCTATTTCCTTCGCTCCATAGATGCTGCCTCACCCGCTGAGTTTCTCCAGCATTTGTGTCTATATTACAACGTATATCTGTATAATCTCACAAGGTACTTTTTCGGAAAGTTAATTCTAAAATGGCCACCTTTTTGGAATGAAGTGTTCCAAACGTTAGTTCTTAATTAACGTGAATCTGCTGCTTTGAAGAAGACCGCGTGGGTTCCCTCCGGGTGCTCCGGTTTCCTCCCACATCCCGAAGACACGTGGGCTTGCAGGCTGACTGGCCTCTGTAAATTGCCCTGAGAGTGAGCAAGTGGGAGAGCATAAAGCTAGTGCGAAGTGGAGATAGATGGTCGGTGTGGGCCGAAGGGCCTGTTTCCACGCTGTATCTCCAAATAATTTTTTTTTTAAATGAAAGTTCACCAATATTAAATAATAAGTTTAAACCTTTATGTCTGGCTGTAATTGTACAGGTGGAGCTTAGTGGGAACTTGCCACTGCTTCAGATCTATCTGTGACTGCAAATTATATTAAAGTGTATATTATTATTATTATCTTACAAGGTACTTTTGCGAAAGATTAATTCTAAAATGACCACTTTTTGGAATTAAGTGTTAAGTACTGCAAACCAAGACAGCGGTCATTTCAGAACTAATCTTCTGCAAAAAGCACCTTGTAAGCAAGGCCATCTTAACAGCATTACGGGCCCCTGGGCAAAGCAGTGCACCGGGGCCCCGACACTTCCAGTTTCTTTACGCCCAATCAAATATGCCGTCGCGCACTTGTGATGTCCTTCTCCGTTTTCATGTTCTTCAATAACATTCGACAATACATAGATTAGCATGGGGCCCCTATGCTCATGTGGCCCCAGGCAACTGCTCAGCATGCCCATGCATTAAGACGGCCCTGTTTGTAAGATGGTATAAATATTCACTGTAATATATGATAGTTTGCATTGAAACACCAGCTCTGTGCACGTGTTTCCAACGTTCAGTATTAGTGGCAAAGACACTTCATTTTGCCACATTGACTGTTATATATGGATACCAGTACCCGAAGACAATAGACAATAGGTGCAGGAGTAGGCCATTCGGCCCTTCGAGCCAGCACCGCCATTCAATGTGATCATGGCTGATCATCCACAATCAGTACCCCGTTCCTGCCTTCTCCCCATATCCCCTGACTCCACTATTTTTCAGAGTCCTATCTAGCTCTCTCATGAAAGCATCCAGAGAACCTGCCTCCACCGCCCTCTGAGGCAGAGAATTCCACAGACTCACCACTCTCTGTGAGAAAAAGTGTTTCCTCGTCTCCGTTCTAAATGGCTTACTCCTTATTCTTAAACTGTGGCCCCTGGTTCTGGACTCCCCCAACATCGGGAACATGCCTCTAGCGTGTCCAAGCCCTTAACAACCTTAACAATGCCCTCTCATCCTTCTAAACTCCAGAGTGCACAATCCCAGCCGCTCCATTCTCTCAGCATATGACAGTCCCGCCATCCCGGGAATTAACCTTGTAAACCTACGCTGCACTCCCTCAATAGCAAGAATGTCCTTCCTCAAATTAGGGGACCAAAACTGCAAACAATACTCCAGGTCTGGTCTCACTAGGGCTCTGTACAACTGCAGAAGGATCTCTTTGCTCCTACATTCGATTCCTCTTGTTATAAAGGATACGTACGGGTTTGTAGGTTATATATGGATACCAGTTTTAAGGTTTCCAATGTTTAAAAAAGCTTTGTGTTATAAAAGATTAAGCTCTAGGTTCAAATACCTGTCAAAAACAACTGATATGTTATGCCGGTGTTTCCATTTTTGACAGCGCTGGCATGAGTTATTTTCTATTATTGTCCATTATCGGCCTTTATTGGCCACAGTTCTTTCTCATGAAATGATAAACATTTGGTGTACAGCAGCACACATTATACCATTTATCAGCTGCTTGTGAATATTTTATTGCTAAACTTTTGTCAAAATCTTTTTTAGAAAGCTTTAAATTGTGTTAAAGCTATAAAAACCATTAAGCCATTTGGCCCATCAAGTCTACTCCGCCATTCAATCATGGCTAATCTATCTTTCCCTCTCATCCTGATTCTTCTGGCTTCTCCCCATAACCCCTGACACTTACTAATCAAGAATCTATCCATCTCCGCCTTAAAAATATCCACTGACTTGACCTCCACAGCCGTCTGTGGCAATAAATTCCACAGATTCACCGCCCTCTGACTGAAGAAATTCCTCCTCATCTCCTTTATAAAGCTACATCCTTTTATTCTGTGGCTATGGTCTCTGATCCTAGACTCTCCCACGAGTGGAAACATCCTCTCCACATTCACTCTATCCAAGCCTTTCATTGCTTTGCTGTTTGAGAAATTCATGAAATTGTGCAAATCAAAACTTGATAGTGTAAAATGTCCTGACCTCACGAGTGGTTCCAGAGCAACATATTCCAGACTCCTGGAATAGAAACAATGTTGGAAATACTCGGCAGTTCAGGCAGCTTCTATGGAGAGCAATGCCATCGAAGTCTGGGGTCAATGACCTTCCTGCAGAAGTGAAGTGATTCTCAATCAATGTGCATTAACAGTGAAACTGAACCCAACCAAACCAACTTACCGAATAGTGAAAGGCCTAGATAGCGTGGATGTGGAGATGATGTTTCCACTAGCGGGAGAGTCTAGGACCAGAGGCCATTGCCTCAGAATTCGACGTTCCTTCAGGAAGGAGATGGGGGAATTTTTTTAGTGGTGAATCTGTGGAATTCATTGCCACAGAAGGCTGTGGATGTCAAGTCAATGGATATTTTAAGGCAGAGATAGATAGATTCTCGATTAGTATGGGTGTCAGGGGTTATGGGGAGAAGGCGGGAGAATGAGGTTGGGAGGGAGAGATAGATCAGCCATGTTTGATTGGCGGAGTAGACTTGATGGGTCGAATGGCCTAATTCTGCTCGTATCACTTATGACCTTATGTACGAGGGTTTCTCACTCTTGCACACAGAGAGATTTGGAAATGCTCCATTAATGAACAAAAGTGCTTGTTAAGTACCTGGGCCAGGTGGGAAATGAAGCTCGTGCTTCAGAACTTACTTTCTTCAACCAATATGTAACCAATATTAATCAATAATCAATATTAAATATTGTACATCTTTATATAATAAATATACTCATATATTTATAAATATTATATAATCAATGTTTCACTAACATTGTTTTTAAAAATATGTAAATGCTATCATTATTTGTCAGCTCTGCAAAACTATCATTCTGTGTGGTATTCTTTCCCCGTTTTACTTTTAGTATCCATCGCAAGGTAACAGCATCGGGGACCCAGGTCAAGATGATGTCTTCAGCATTGGGTCACATAATTACTCGACTGGAACCATTGGTATGAAGGATATACCTTCGGACACCATAAGGAAAGTAAGTATACTGCATTAAGTGTACTACATCCCAGATAGCTATGTAAATAAATATACTTCATGAAGTGTACTGCGCACTAGTTAGCTTAGCATGTACATATGATGCATGACACACTGAACTGTCCTGTATTTATGCTTACAATACTCTGTTGTGCTGCAGCAAGCAAGAATTTCATTGCCCTATCTGGGACACATGATTTAAGGGCCTGTCCCACTGTACGAGCTAATTCAAGAGCTCTCCCGAGTTTAAAAAAAAAATCAAACTCGTGGTAAGCACGTAGAATGTACGTAGCGGGTACGCGGAGCTCGGGACGCCTCTTAGCGGCTCATAACGCTAACGGCAGGTACTCTGGAAACGCGGTAAGCTCGTGAAGACTCATGAAGATTTTTCAACATGTCGAAAAATGTCCACGAGAGCCCCGAGTACCTACGAGCGGCTATGACCGTAATTCCCCGATTTCGAATCAGGGCAAACTCGGGAGAACTCTTGAATTAGCTCGTACAGTGGGACAGCCCCTTTACTAGGAATCTGAGGGGTAACTTTTTTACACAAAGGGTGGTGGGTGTGTGGAACAAGCTGCCAGAGGAGTTCCCAACATTTAAGTAGCAGTTAGAAAGGTACACGGACAGGACAGTTTTGGAGGGATATGGACCAAGTGGGACTAGTGTAGTTAGGACATGTTGGCCATGACAATAAACTCCCTTGACAATATGGCAATAAACGCTCTTGACTTGACTTGCATTAAGAGTACTAAATACCAAAAGAAAGTGCTTAGCCCAGGTAGGTCATAGAGTGATACAGTGTGGAAATAGGCCCTTCGGCCCAACTTGCCCACACCGGACAACATGTCTCAGCTACACTAGTCCCACTTGCCTGCGCTTGGTCAATAACCCTCCAAACCTGTCCTATCCATGTACCTGTCCAACTGTTTCGTAAATAATGGGATACTCCCAGCCCTCCTCTGGGACTAGCTCCTCTGGCAGCTTGTTCCATACACCCACCACCCTCTGTGTGAAAATGTTACCCCTTGGATTCCTGCTAAATCTTTCCCCCTTCACCTTGAACCTGTGTCCTCTGGTCCTCGATTCCCCTACTCTGGGTAAAAGACTGTGCATCTACCCAGCATCACCAGCGGTGGTGGTGAATCTGTGGAATTCTTTGCCACAGACGGCTGTGGAGGCCAAGTCTATGGGTATTTTTAAAGCGGAGATTGACAGATTCTTGATTAGTACGGGTGTCAGGGGTTATGGGGAGAAGGCAGGAGAATGGGGTTGAGAGGGAGAGATAGATCAGCCATGATTGAATGGCGGAGTAGACTTGATGGGCCGAATGATCGAAATTATGCTCCTCTAACCTTTGAACTTATGTTTTGGTGTATTTCAATTGTAATTTGCTGACCATTCTTAAACACTGTACCCCAGATGCAACATTTTCTTTCATTTTGCCAGTTGATGATTTTCTTAGTTTTTATTGGATCAAAATTGAGAAAATGTTCTTCAATTTCCTTCGGCCCAACTTGCCCACACCGGCCAACATGTCCAAACTACACTAGTCCCACTTGCCTGCGCTTGGTCCATATCCCTCCAAACCTGACTCTTCACATAGTGTTTCTGATTTTTTATTTTATTTTATTTTATTTTTTTTGTCTTTGGATCGAATTCTGTCTTTAATTTGTGTATTGGTGATGTCTTTATAATTTATTTTACTCCGATTATTTGTTTCTTACTTGTTAAACTCTGTAAGGTGTCCTTGAGACTTTGGTATAAGGCGCCCATAAATAAAATTTATTATTATTATTATTATTACCAGTCTACCTGCTACTTAAATGTTGGGACTCCTCTGGCAGCTCATTCCATACACCCACCACCCTTTGTGTGAAAAAGTTACCCCTCAGGTTCCTATTAAATCTTTTTCCCCTTCACCTTAAACCTATGTCATCTGGTCCTCGATTCCCCTACTCTGGGCAAGAGACTCCTTGCATCTACATTAGTGCAACATTTAGTGCAAGATAAAGTCCGATTAAAGTTAGTTCGAAGGGGTCACAGTTTAAGGATAAGGGGGAAGTCTTTTAGGACCGAGATGAGAAAAACATTTTTCACACAGAGTGGTGAATCTCCGGTATTCTCTGCCACAGAAGGTAGTTGAGGCCAGTTCATTGGCTATATTTAGGAGAGAGTTAGATGTGGCCCTTGTGGCTAAAGGGGATCAGGGGGTATGGAGAGAAGGCAGGTACAGGATACTGAGTTGGATGATCAGCCATGATCATATTGAATGGCGGTGCAGGCTCGAAGGGCCGAATGGCCCACTCCTGCACCTATTTTCTATGTTTCTATGTCTCCAAAGTGGTAGATGGAAGGTCAAGAGTGCACTCTAGCTGGTTCCATTGCCTGAGAACAGCTGGGAAGAAACTATCCCTGAATCTGGAGATATGCTTTTTCAAACTTCTGTACTTCTTGCCTGATGGGAGAGGGGAGAAGAGGGAGTGGCCAGGGTGCGACTGGTCCTTGATTATGCTGCTGGAGATTGGTTGGTGTCATGGTCTGGGCTGCGTCCACAATTCCCTGCTATTTCTTGCGGTTCTTGTGAAATTGTCGACAGCACACAGCGCTGAAAGCAATGAATTATTCTTGGTGGGACAGGTAAATCCAGGGTGAGCACTGCCATTCATTGGGGTGAACACAAACTGCAGTGCCTTCTGAATCTTTAGTCATGTTATAGAAACACAGAAAACAGGTTCAGTAGGCCATTCGGCCCTTCGATGATCAGCCATTCAATTATGATCATGGCTGATCGTCCAGAATTAGTACCCCGTTCCTGCTTTCTCCCCATATCCCTTGATTCCGTTAACCCAAAGTGCTATATTTAACTCTCTCTTGAAAACATCCAGCGAATTGGCCTCCACTGCCTTCTGTGGCAGAGAATTCCACGGAAGGAACTGCAGATGCTGGTTTACACCAAAGACATTAACTCAGTGGGTCGGACTACATCTCCGGAGAAACGGAATAGGTGACCATTTGGGTCGAGGCCCTTCTTTAGACTGAGACTCGGGGGGGGAAAGAGAAAGGACAGAGAAACAGGACGGCGATGTAGAGAGATGTAGAACAAAAGAGCTGGAGAACAGGAGGAATCACAGAGGGGGAGCTGTGAGAGAGGGTGTTACACAACTCTCGTCGGAGAGAGTGTTCGTGAGAGTAATGTTTATTGAATTCTTCCAACACATAATGTCTCCAGGCTTTTCTGATATGGTTCGAGTAATTGGTTTAGCATTTCCATTGAAATTAAAACCACATATGGCTTCTTATATCTATTCCAGTCTTGTATAGGGTCAGCAACTTCAAAATATCTGTCTAAACCTAAGGACAAAGGTTTAAGGTGAGGGAGGAAAGATTTAATAGGAACCTGAGGGGGTAACGATTTGGTGGGTGTATGGAACGAGCTGCTGGAGGAGGTAGTTGAGGCAGGGACTGTCACAACGTTTAAGAAACATTTAAACAGGTTCATGGATAGGACAGGTTTAGAGGGATATGGGCCAAACACAGGCAGATGGGACTAGTGTGGATGGGTCCGTGTGGGCAAGTTGGGCCGAAGGGCCTGTTTCCACACTGTATTGACTTATGACTAATCTATATATAAGAAATTAAAGAGTTAATGGTCCTTTGGAAATAAAGATCAATGATCGGGGAAAAATCTGAAAATAATTTAGCACCTCATCCAAGATGGGGCTATTCCCATCCTTTCAGAAGGTTGACTATGCGGCAAGCTCATGAAATGTAGATGTGGGTTTGAAGTTCATTCGTTTAGTTTAGAGATACAGCGCGGAAACAGGCCCGTGTGCCCACCGGGTCCATGCTGACCAGCGATCCCCGCACACTAACACTATCCTACACACACTAGGGTCAAGTCTTACATTTACCTACAAACCTGTACGTCTTTGGAATGTGTGAGGAAACCGAAGATCTCGGAGAAAACCGAAGCAGGTCACGGGGAGAACGTGCAATCTCCTTACAGACAGCGCCCGGGTCTCTGGTGCTGCAAGCGCTGTAAGGGACAAATGTTTAGGGGCAACATGAGGGGGAACTTCTTTACTCAGAGAGTGGTAGCTGTGTGGAATGAGCTTCCAGTGGAATTGGTGAAGGCAGGTTCGTTTTTATCATTTAAAAATAAATTGGATAGGTATATGGGCGGGAAAGGAACGGAGGGTTATGGTCTGTGCAGGTAGATGGGACTAGGGAAGAGTAAGTGTTCGGCACGGACTAGAAGGGCCGAGATGGCCTGTTTCCGTGCTGTAATTGTTATATGGTTATATGGTAAGGCAGCAACTCTACCGTGCCGCCATTAGACTTTAGACTTTCAGTTTGGAAACAGGCCCTTCAGCCCACTGAGTCCATGCTGACCAGCGATCATCCCCTACGCACCAGAGACAATTTACCATATATAGAAGCCAATTAACCGACGAGCCTGTACGTCTTTGGAGTGCGAGAGGAAACCGGAGCACCCGGAGAAAACCCACGTGGTCACAGGGAGAACGTACAGGCAGCATCCGTAGTCAGGATGGGGCCCGGGTCTCTGGCGCAGTAAGGCAGCAACTCTACCGCTGGGCCGCCGTGCCGCCCTTTATCATTAATCATTGATCATTTCATACTTAGGTGTCTTTGACAAATGGCCAGATGTACCAACCTTCAAGGGTAGCAATGAACAGCAACCAGCCCCACCATGCCATGTCCCAGGTAACAGTTGGGAGACATCCTTCCAGAGAGCAACTGATCGATTACCTAATGCTGAAGGTATCTCATCAGCCTCCGTACACGCCCACACAAGGAATATCCATGAGACAATGCCGGGATATCATACAGCAAGAGGTAAGAACTAAGAATTATATCACCTATAGGTAAATATAACGTTCCAGCTTCAATTTTGACATGGACTGTGGAAAATACTTACTTTGTCCAGGTACTTTATCATATGTCGATTTATGTGCAAAGCAAAGAATGTCACTGCCTAGGTATGTGGCAATAATGTCCCTTTGAATCATAATCATCATAATCATACTTTATTAGCCAAGTTTGTTTTGCAACATACGAGGAATTTGATTTGCCACACAGTCATACCAATAAAAAGCAACAAGACACACAAAATACATTTTGACATAAACATCCACCACAGTGACTCCTCCACATTCCTCACTGTGATGGAAGGCGAAAAAAAGTGCAATCTCTTCCCTTCTTTGTTCTCCCGCGGTCGGGGGCCTCGAGACTTCCGTTGACGGGGCGATCTTGGCTCCCGTAGCAAGTACCCCGGGACCCCGGGTCGGGGCTGGTCGAACCTTCTGCGACTTTGGAGCTCCCGACATCGGTCTCCACCTGAGGCTGCGAGCTCCTCGATGGTGAAATCCACAGGCTGCGGTTGGAGCGTTGATCCCAGGCAAGGGATCACAGGCTCCGATGGTAAGTCCACGTCCCCACGGTGGGGCTCAAAGTCAGTCTCGATGGGGCTCCCTCCCCTCTCACCTGCTCGAGGGTCTCGACCCGAAACGTCACCCTTTCCTTCTCTCCAGAGATGCTGCCAGTCCCGCTGAGTTACTCCAGCTTTTTGTGTCTATCTTCGCCTCTAAGGTTTACTTTAGTTTAGAGAAACAGCGCAGAAACAGGCTCACCGAGTCCGCATCGACCAGCGATCTCCACGCATTAACACGATCCTACGGACAATAGGGACAATTTACACTTATACCAGGCTAATTAACCTACAAATCTGCACGTCTTTGGAGTGTGGGAGGAAACGGAAGATCTCGGAGAAAACCCACGCGATCACGGGGAGAATGTATAAACTTCATACAGACAGGGGGTTGGTGGAAGGGGGGAGCCCTGGCTTCCGACCTTCGGGTCACTGCCTTATCTCTAATACCAAGGTGCAGTGAAATTCCTTATTGCATTCAGATCAGTAAGATTATTGCTGTACATTCTCAGCATTGATGTGAAATTTGTACCCAGTTCAAATCTCGGCGTGTTCAATATAAATGTTCCTGCGCTTTCCCTGACCCCTCTCGTTCCTTATCCACCCCCTGTCCCCACTTTCCCCCCCCCCTCCCAACTCCCAACCCCCACCCCAACCCTCTCCTCTTCCACCCTCACTCACGCATACAACTATTGCCACGTTAAGAAAATATCTCTTTGAAGTAAAAGGAAATAATTTGTCATTCTTTTTCAGATGCATATTAAAATAGATAAGAATCCCGAGCTGGGTTTCAGCATATCTGGCGGTATCGGCGGTCGAGGGAACCCTTTCAGACCTGATGATACTGTGAGTATTTGGATGGCTTATTTCAGTCATGTTTAGTTACCGAGTCATCGTTTCGTGCAGCCAGGAAGCATCGGAAACCGCGGCTTGAACACAATCTGCTGTGTCATTTTTGAGTCTCTCTGAGCCGCCCTTTAAATCCGAGCTGGATGATTTTCCATCGTTTGGCTACTGCTTCATTAAGGGCCTGTCCCACTTACGTGTCCTTGGCACGCAAATTACGCGACCTCGTGGTCGCGTTGAGCCGAGACGGTCGAGGGAAGGTCGGGCGCGATTACATGCGTCCGCACAGCCGTCTGGAGCGCGTGACGTCATTTGAAGATGGACACAAAGCTGGAGTAACTCAGCGGGACCGGCAGCATCTCTGGAGAGAAGCAATGGGTGACATTTCGTGTGGAGACTCTTCAGTCTGAAAAGAAGGGTCTTGACCCGAAACGTCACCCATTCCTTCTCTCCAGAGATGCTGCCGGTCCCGCTGAGTTTCTCCTGCATTTTGTGTCTATCTTCAATTTTCTTGGCCCCGCTCTGGGAGTAGAAGTGGGGGCGGATCCGGACCGCATCGGCCGTGAGCCCCAGGCTGAGTTCGACGATCGTTTGCCTGCTTCTGCTGCTGTTGGAGGTGAGACGTTGCGTCGCGTCAGGGTCTTGGGCCTGTCCCACTTTGGCCGTCAGTTCCGCGACAGGCCGTTGGCGCGCGAAGACTTTGTTCACTGCAAGAATTTCGGAGCCCCGCGCGATGTCGGGACCGGCCCCGCACAACTCCATACCACTCCGCGCTTCTAAGTGGGACCGGCCCCGCGCGGCCATACGGTGCCCGTACGCCTCAAGCGACCACGAGGTCGCGTAATTTGCGAGCCAAGGACGCGTAAGTGGGACAGGCCCTTTAGTTTAGAAGTTGTGCCACAGACCATAAACATTATTGAAAGTAAAAGTATGCCGAAAAGTTGTTTTAAAGTTATGTATGAAATATTTATTCTTTCCTCAGGGTATATTTGTCACAAGAGTTCAGCCTGAAGGGCCAGCTTCAAAATTGCTTCAGCCTGGAGATAAAATAGTTCAGGTAACTATCAAAATTACCAAAGTTCTCCTTCCTAAAATGAAACGATAAAATCTCTCTCACAAACAGTCTTTTGCTCATTCTCTGTGTGTGTTCGTACGGATGTGCTCCACACACTCATTTGTTTTCTATCAATACTGCTTAAAAAATGTCTCATCGTTGGGAGTGAAATGTGCAGAGTAGATTGCTGACAAAAAATGTTCAAGAAGGAACTGCAGATGCTGGAAAATCGAAGGTAGACAAAAGTGCTGGAGAAACTCAGCGGGTGAGGCAGCATCTATGGAGCGAAGGAAATAGTCAACGTTTTGGGGCCGAAACCCTTCTTCAGAATGATCATTTCATATCAGCCTGAAGAAGGGTTTCGGCCCGAAACGTTGCCTATTTCCTTCGCTCCATAGATGCTGCCGCACCCGCTGAGTTTCTCCAGCACTTTTGTCTACCTTAAAATATGTTCATCTGCATCTTTTACACTACACTACTTTAATAGGCCTGTCCCACTTAGGCGACTCTTTAGGTGACTGCCAGGGACTAGTTTTAATGGAATTCACCTACAGCACCTGGCGACAACCTACGACAGCAAAAATTGTCGGCGAAAATTTTTCAACGTGCTGAAAATTTTGTGGCAGTCACCTGTAGTCGCCCAAAAAATCTCCTAAGTGGGACAGGCCCATAATACTACTGTTGTAAGATGTAATATTAAAATATCCTAATTATGTTTTAACTATTGCATGATTTTTCCTGAATTGGCTGTTGTTGTCTCTTATTCTATTTGATGCCCTGTTGTGTTTTCCCAAATTTCTCTTTGACTCAACTGTGATTCATCACCATATTCTATGATACTTTATTGTCATCTGTACCTACAGCAGCTACAGTGAAATGCTTTTGGTCTTGCATCCAACCCGGTAAATCATCCACCTGGGCGGTACACAAGAATCAACACGTTTCTGGCTCCGCCACAGTTACAAAAGTTCACCGAGCTGTCGCATGTACTGCCTGTCGTTGCACGTGGCATCAGACCCACCCCCCACCCCACCCCCCCCCCCCCCCCCCCCCCCCGCAACCCAGCCAGGTCCCTCTTTGATCTCGGCGGCCTCCCCTAACTCTTTCACCTCTTTGCTTTAAATAGTATATTATCAACTTTCTGGTGAGGTGTATTATAAACATGCACCATCACTTACTGTGTGTGTGTGTGTGTGCTTCTGTGTGTGTGTGTTTCTGTGTGAGTGTTAATGTGTCTGTGTTTCTGTGTCTGTGTGTGTGTGTATTTCTGTCTGTGTTTCTGTGTGTGTGTGTGTGTGTTTCTGTATGTGTGTGTTTCTGTGTGTGTGTGTTTCTGTGTGTGTGTGTTTCTGTATGTGTGTGTTTCTGTGTGTGTGTGTTTCTGTGTGTGTGTGTTTCTGTGTCTGTGTGTGTGTCTTTCTGTATGTGTGTGTGTTCTGTGTCTGCGTTTCTGTGCCTGTGTGTGTATGTGTGTTTCGGTGTGTGTGTGTTTCTGTGTGAGTGTGTCTGTGTTTCTGCGTGTGTTTCTGTGTGTGTGTGTGTGTGTTTCTGTGTGTGTTTCTGTCTGTGTATTTCTGTCTGTGTGTATTTCTGTGTGTGTTTCTGTGTGTGTGTCTGTGTGTTTCTGTTGTGTGTGTGTGTGTGTGTGTATTTCTGTGTGTGTGTGTGTGTGTGTGTGTATTTCTGTGCGTGTTTCTGTGTGTGTGTGTATTTCTGTTGTTTCTGTGTGTGTGTGTATTTGCGTGTGTCTGTGTTTCTGTGTGTGTGTGTGTGTGTGTCTGTGTGTGTGTGTCTGCGTGTCTGCGTGCGTGTGTGCACATGTGTCTATGTGCGTGTTTGTGTCTCTGAATACACAGGAATCATATGGCTTACTTGCTTAGAATAA
Source organism: Malacoraja senta (assembly GCA_038087875.1). NCBI lineage: Eukaryota > Metazoa > Chordata > Chondrichthyes > Rajiformes > Rajidae > Malacoraja > Malacoraja senta. Next base: position 219,361,079 of record CM075977.1, on the reverse strand, counting down.
ACATCATTGACAAAAGAAAGACACAAAATGCTGGAGCGATGTAGTGAAGAATCTGCATAAGGTCAAAAGCGACAGGAGCAGAATTAGGCCATTCGGCCCATCAAGTCTACTCCGCTATTCAATCATGGCTGATCTATCTCTCCCTCCTAACCCCATTTTCCAGCCTTCTCCCCATAACCCCTGACACCCTTACTGATCAAGGATCTATCCATCTCTGCCTTTTTAATTACAGTTCCTTGTTATAACATAAATACCATTGACCGTCAGTTTTCACCAACAATGTGCGACTCTATATATATTTAAGATTTATGTCTTGCAAATATTATGAGGAAGAAGGATCTGAAGAAAGTTCCTGACCTGAAACGTCACCTATCCATGTTCTCCAGAGATGCTGCCTGACCCGCTGAGTTACTCCAGCACTCTATTTCCTTTGTGTTCCTTGTTTCTCCATTCCTTCTTCTTTTCGTGTCCATCTTGTTACAAATGCTGACCTCGCTGTCATCGTCCGTCCTGAAAAGGACGCAAGCTTCCGGCGACAATCAGTGGAAGCCATCACGTCGCAATAGATGATGGTGGCAGCAGAATTAGCTCAGGATACGTCCAGTTTCCAGCCCCGTGACGTGGACGCTTCTGCCATGGGGCCGTTCCTACATTAAATGTGCTTTTGATATATTTGTGCGGAACTTAATGATAAGGATGGCAGTTTTTCAGGAATATTACACTCACTTCAGAAGTTTTGAGTAAGTTTGTAACACTAAAACTGATCTGTCATAGGAATCAGAGGTTATGGGGAGAAGGCAGGAGAATGGGGATAGGAGGGAGAGATAGATCGGCCATGATTGAATGGCAGAGTAGACGTGATGGGCCGAATGGCCTAATTCTGTTCCTATCACGCATGATTTTAATCTAGTTTGTCAAACAACTCCAAACATACCAACAGGAATGGAAAGGAAGACTTTGGTTGGATGCTAATCCAGACAATTAGGTAAATTACAGCATCAGTATCTCAGTGTTAAAAGCAAACTTTCAGTAAAGTGGTGTATGGACATGTTACTTGTTGAAGCAGGTGCTACAACAGCATTTAAAACACACAGCTTTGTTTAGCTTATTGTTACATGTACTGAGGTTACAATGAGCTTTTTATTGCGTGCCAACCAGTCAGCAGTTGGGCAGTCACGGTGGCGCAGCGGTAGAGTTGCTGCCTTACAGCGAATGCAGCACTGGAGACCCGGGTTCGACCCCGACTACGGGCGCCGTCTGTACGGAGTTTGTACGTTCTCCCCGTGATCTGCGTGGGGTTTTCTCCGAGATTTTCGGTTTCCCCTCCACACTCCAAAGCTTCTAGGTTAATTGGCCTGGTATAAATGTATAAATGTCCCTAGTGTGTGTAGGGTAGTGTTAATGTACGGGGGTCACTGGTCGGTGAGGGTGCTGTTTCCCAATAACTAAACTAAACTAAACTAATGTAGACAAAAATGCTGGAGAAACTCAGCGGGTGAGGCAGCATCTATGGAGCGAAGGAATAGGTGACGTTATGAGCGGGTTTAAAATTATGAGCGGGTTAGACAGAGTGGACGTGGATACGCTTTTCCCATTGAGAATAGGGAAGATTCAAACAAGGGGACATGACTTGAGAATTAAGGGACAGAAGTTTAGGGGGAACATTAGGGGGAACTTCTTTACTCAGAGAGTGGTAGCTGTGTGGAATGAGCTTCCAGTGGAAGTGGTGGAGGCTGGTTCGATGTTATCCTTTAAAAATCGATTGGATGGGTATATGGACGGGAAAGGAATGGAGGGTTATGGTCTGAGTGCAGGTAGATGGGACTAGGGGGAAGTAAATTAAAAAAAAATAAAAAAAATAAAAAAAAAGTGTTCGGCACGGACTTGAAGAGCCGAGATGGCCTGTTTCCGTGCTGTTATGTTATGGTTATATGGCTGGGTTTCTCCAGCATTTTTTGTCTACCTTCGATTTTTCCAGCATCTGCAGTTCTTTCCGAAACTAAACTAATTAGCAGTCTCACTGAAAACATGCTTTGGTGAGGTTTGGCATTGCGCCATTGGAAAGCATGATGCAACGCGTTGATGGGGTTAAAACCACCCCCTCATTATTCTGGCCAACTGTGAAAACAGAGCGCCTTTAATGTGGGAGGATTAGCTGGGTCAACTTGTGCCAGATTGGAAATATGTTCATGGCATTGACACTACAAAGTCAAGCCTTGGCTCGTTGTTGGAAAGATATGACGTTATGGAATGGAAATGACCAGACTAATTTAGCTGGTGCAGTGCAGATGCAAAGCTGATCTGTGCCTGGCCCAAACCAGGCTGTACACTGAAACTTGTTGCGAAGTAACTGGAAGGGCTTCTTACATAGAAACATAGAAACATAGAAAATAGGTGCAGGAGTAGGCCATTCGGCCCTTCGAGCCTGCACCGCCATTCAATATGATCATGGCTGATCATCCAACTCAGTATCCTGTACCTGCCTTCTCTCCATACCCCCTGATCCCTTTAGCCACAAGGGCCACATCTAACTCCCTCTTAAATATAGCCAATGAACTGGCCTCAACTACCTTCTGTGGCAGAGAATTCCACAGATTCACCACTCTCTGTGTGAAAAAAAAAGTTCTCATCTCGGTCCTAAAAGTCTTCCCCCTTATCCTTAAGCTGTGACCCCTTGTTCTGGACTTCCCCAACATCGGGAACAATCTTCCTGCATCTAGCCTGTCCAACCCCTTAAGAATTTTGTAAGTTTCTATAAGATCCCCCTCAATCTTCTAAATTCTAGCGAGTATAAGCCAAGTCTATCCAGTCTTTCTTCATATGAAAGTCCTGCCATCCCAGAATCTTCTCCTTCTTGCGTATGGCGTGCACAGCCTAAAGTTATAGGTCAACTTGTTCTGTTTGATCTTGATTGTGCCTCTCGGGTTGATTGCATTAGTTGAAACAGGGTGGACCACGTGAAGGTTGCCATCTCCCACCCCTACTGGAAGGGCTGGAACCTAAATACTGTGTTTGTGAAAACTGACCAGGTGTGTCGTCCAATACCCGAACCCAGAGAGAAAGCCACAATAAATCTTGGATTTTGATCTATAGTTTTAGTGTTAGAGATACAGCGTGGAAACACAGGCCCTTCGGCCCACCGTGTCCGCGCCGACCAGCGATCCCCGTGCGCTAGCACTATCCTACACACACTGGGGACATTTTACAATTTAACCAAGCCAATTAACCTACAAACCTGCACGTCTTTGGAGTAGTGGGAGGAAACTGGAGCACCCGGAGGAAACCCACGCGGGTCACGGGGAGAAGGCACAAACTCCGTGCAGACAGCACCCGTAGTTAGGATGGAACCCGTGTCTCTGGCGCTGTGAGGCAGCAACTCTACCGCTGCGCCACTGCGCCGCGCTATATTCTCTACCCACTTAGCTAGCGAGAAGGTTGAAGGCACGATTGAGTTTGGTCTGCAGGATCCTCGGACTAATCGACTACTCGAGCCTGAGGTTGCCGTGTTGTGAATTATTGACTGTGAATTTTCCATGCCACAGTAGAGAAAATTCTTTTCAATCCAGATCCAGAATGTTGCATGTTTAATGAAGGTTATATGTTGGTTGGAGATGCAAGTGAATGCAAATGTTGGAATCTGGGGGAAAATAATACTTCTAGCTTCTGTAGATAGATACAATATACTGGAGTAACTCAGCGGGACAGGCAGCATCTCTGGCGAAAAGGAATAGGTGACGTTTCGGGTGGAGACCCTTGTTCAGACTTCTAGCTTCTGTAGATAGACAATAGACAATAGACAATAGGTGCAGGAGTAGGCCATTTGGCCCTTCGAGCCAGCACCGCCATTCAATGTGATCATGGCTGATCATCCCCAATCAGTACCCCGTTCCTGCCTTCTCCCCATATCCCCTGACTCCGCTATTTTTAAGAGCCCTATCTAGCTCTCTCTTGAAAGCATCCAGAGAACCTGCCTCTACCGCCCTCTGAGGCAGAGAATTCCACAGACTCACCACTCTCTGTGAGAAAAAGTGTTTCCTTGTCTCCGTTCTACATGGCTGACTCCTTATTCTTAAACTGTGGCCCCTGGTTCTGGACTCCCCCAACATCGGGAACATGTTTCCTGCCGCTAGCGTGTCCAAGCCCTTAACAGTCTTATATGTTTCAATGAGATCCCCACTCATCCTTAGATACAATCTCATAGATACATCATGAGATACATAGATACATCATAGATACAATATGCTGGAGTAACTCAACGGGACAGGCAGCATCTCTGGTGAAAAGGAATAGGTGACGTTTCGGGTGGAGACCCTTCTTCAGACTTCTAGTTCCCGTACATTGGGACGTCGGTGCATCAAATGGTGTTTTGCTGTTAATACCAAAAATGCCAATGTGTTTCTTTTGCAGGCTAATGGGTACAATTTTATGAATATTGAGCATGGACAGGCAGTGTCACTATTGAAGACGTTCCAGCATGTGGTGGACTTGATAATCCTGAGGGAGGTGGCATCCTAATGATGAACTGCGGACGACAAAAAGAAATCAAAACCAATGTGATCAATTTTTTTCTATAAGTAATTCTGTAGCAAAAAAAAAAAAAAAATGCAGCTGATATCACTTTTTTTACTTGGAGACGAGGGAGGAATCAGTGGACGGATCGAAAATTCTGGCGATGAGTTTAGGCTGTATAATAATGTATTGGGCAATGTAGAGCTTTGGTATAAGGGGCATGACCACTGTACAATGATAGAGGTGCAGATGCAGGGTGAAGAATGAACATAGTCAAAACATCAAAAATCACTCTTAATATGAACAAACCTGTGTGCTTTTCTGTACAGATTTTAGGTTTTATTTTTGGATAATCTTATATATTACTAAAGAAACTGTACACGGCTTGAATAGTGAGCCTGATTTTAGCTCGGACAGGTGGCAGGGCTATCTGTTCCATAGATTTAAGCCTTTTATTTTTAATCACCTTTGTATAATTGTTAAAACGCTGAAACCACTGGGTAGGATGTGCAAGGGCTGGCCAATGGATGTGTGTAGTTTGTTTAGACGAACGGGTAGATGTACGGTTCGAGCATATTCCAATTCCGGCGACCTTGGTGGGAATATCCGACAAGAACTGATGTCGGTGGGGGCTAGGTTACCAAAGTGAATCTTTGATGGCATGGTTTGATGACAGAGATGTCATTGCTGTGAGTGGGATGGGGGAAAAGAAGCAGCTAATTGTAGGGCCTGTCCCACTTTCACGACCTTTTTTACTCGTGGACATTTTTCATCAGGCTAGAAAAACGGCCCGGCCTACTTGATGCCACGAGTGCCTACGACTAGCATCACGACCTACCTACGACCTTGTGACGACCGTGCTGCGAGTATGAGTCAAGGGCAAACGCGGCAGAGGTCGTGAATTAGGTCGTTAAAGTGGGACAGGCTGCCTGGGATGGATCTGTTTCAACAAGAACGTTTTGAATTGTGAATTGGACTCTTTTAAGAATAGAGTCACTAAAAGGGTTTTCTTAGTCCTTTCGCAACAAGAGAGGGTTGTGGTAATGCTGCCCACTACTCTGAGAATATTATTTTATTACACTTATCATTTCTAGTGCATTTGGCCAATGTTTTAAATAAAAACTTTCTATCTTTAGTAAAAAAAAAAAGATATAATTAACAATACTGATGCCTATTGATCAGCTTTGTGAATCATAGTAAAAGTGCCATAGGAAGACCAAGAACCTATCTTTTTAAATGCAGATTTGAACAAACTCTGCGAAGAAGCAATACTGTAAGTCTATTTAGTGAAGAGGGTGTAGGTCTAATATAATGAATTTGGTAACGTGCTTGCCTTTGAAGAGCTCAACTTAACTGTAAAATTTATATTCCCAAATGATCATTAAATGAGCAACAAACGCACTGCTGGAGGAACTCAGCAGGTCACACAGCATGTGTGGGCATTACACGAGTTGATTTATTTCATAAAAGGTCTATTCTAAATATTGTCGAAGGGAAACCCTTTGATTACTCCCAAAATTGATGCTGGAGGGTCTTTTCGCACACTGGTGGAATCAAATTGTTCAACAACGTAGCTCTAAAGGTTTAGCAGTAACATTTGTATGCACCAATAAATAAAAAAATCCCTGCTTAGGTAGTTCCAGTAAGTCACAGCAAATCTTAACGGCTTGTTCTTGAACACAGGCGGGCGGCACGGTGGCGCAGCGGTAGAGTTGCCGCCTTGCAGCGCCGGAGACCCGGGTTCGATCCCGACTACGGGTGCTGCCTGTACAGAATCTGTACGTTCTCCCCGTGACCTGCGTGGGTTTTCTCCGAGATCTTTGGTTTCCTCCCACACTCCAAAGACGTGCAGGTTTGAAGGTTGATTGGCTTGGTGTAAATGTAAATCGTCCCGAGTGTGAGTAGGGTAGGGTTAGTGTGCGGGGATCGCTGGTCGGTGCGGACATGGTGGGACGAAGGGCCTGGTTTTCGTGCTGTACCTACCTCTAAACTGAACTCAACTAAAAAGGTAAGGTGTAGCAGCATTCCCATTAAGATGATTGGTATAAAGGTTTGTTGTGGGTTTTGAGAACATCGAAGATTTAAAGAAAGATAGATGCAAGATCACAAGTTGCATTGATTGCTGACAAAAAATCCTATATAGAGTTTTTTTTAACCCAGGCATGGTTTTTTAAAGTGTGGAAACTGGTTTTACTAATTTGCCCTGATGGGGAATAATATCATTTCAGCTGCTTGGTAGTATTATATCAGAATATATACAAAAGTGTACATTGTATTTCAATGAAATAACCTATTGGTCAGCATTGAAGTTTTTAATACATTTTTTTGTTCCAAGCTAGAATGAATTGCCTTTCATGAATTTGGTGATCATGTCGGATGATTGTTTAAAAGCTTTGCATTGTGTATCTACCATCTGATGACATTCTTGGTGAAAGGACCTTGCCCATTTCACATTTGAATTTTCAAATTTTCAGATCTAATCTGAGGCACCTCGAATTCAGGTGGTGCAGCGGTAAAGTTGCTGCCTTGCAGTGCTCGCAGCGCTGGAGACCCGGGTTCGATCCCAACTATGTCTATACAGAGTTTGTACATTCTCCCCGTAACCTGCGTGGGGTTTCACCGGGATCTTCGGTTTCCTGCCACACTCCAAACACATACAGGTTGATAGGCTAATTGGCTTGGGTGTAAGTGTAAATTGTCCCTCGTGTGTGCAGGGTAGTGTCAATGTGCGGGGATCGCTGGTGGGTGCGGACTCGGTAGGCCGAAGGGCCTGTTTCCGCACTGAATCCCTAAATTAAAATTGACTGATTTTTGCATAACCTAGAGAATAATTTTCAAAGCAAATCTCACCTCATTCATCTGTTAGATTGGATCATGTCAATAGATTTGTCAAATATTAAATTGCAGATTTTGATAAGCCATATCCTAGAACAATGTTGACCATGTGGAAAGAGGATTTGTGTCACTTTGATTTTTTTTCTAATCAAAGGTTATACAGTTTTTTTTTTGTGTTCATGGCCAGTTAGGACCACTAACCGAGAACTGATTATCGGTTAGTGGTCCTTCAAGTAACCAATGGATTGCTGTTGATGGCCAACTCATGAAAGGTGGTAATTCAGCTCTATCATTAAACCACAAATTGGAAATTCTTAAACATTCCCATATTTATTATGTAATTTATTTATTCTGATGGTTTTCTTGTGGGTTGCATTTTTCTAAAGATTGTATATAGTCGAACACGTCCTTGATTAGAACAAATATGAATCGAACCAAAGTAGCCACTATGCTTGGTTCCCACAGTAATGCTGTATTCCTGATACATTTTGGACCATTGCCCTTTATTTTTGAGTAAGTCTGTGCTGTTTTGAAAAAGAGCTACATTTGTTCAACATTCCACATTTTGTATATAACTAGATGGTTTCTAACATAATCTACAAGAATTAGGGTCAGCTAATGCTCTTCACAATCTGATTTACTTTGTACAATTTTAGTTTGTAAACAAGGCAGTTTATTGTATATGAAATCTTAAATTGGTCAAAAAACTGTTGTGTGTCCCACTGACATGAAAATGATTTGTAAATCCACTCACTTTTCAAAAGTGCAAATGGCTTCTATATGTTCCTATTGTGGTTTATTAAAAAAAAATGGAATCACTTCATTTGAACACACTCTGTGCTTTATTTATTACACAGATGATTCCAATATTGTTATTGATTTATTATTGTCATGTGTACTGAGATACAGTGGACCTACCTCTTTTGGTGACTCTCGGACTCTCCTTGATCGGACTTTTCTGGCTTTACCTTGTACTAAAATGTTATGATCACAATCATACTTTATTAGCCAAGTACGAGGAATTTTATTTCCCATACAGTCATACCAATAAAAAGCAACAGAACACACAAAATACATTTTAACATAAACATCCACCACAGTGACTCCTCCACTTTCCTCACTGTGATGGAAGGCAAAAAAAAAAGAGATAATTCTCCCTCTTCTTTGTCCTACAGCGGTTGGGGGCCTCTAACCTTCAGTTGACGGGGACGACCTTGACCCCCGTAGCCGGCGGCGGGCTTCCACGTTGACTTATCCTGTATCTGTACACCGTAAATGGCTCGATTGTAATCATCTATTGGCTTTCTGCTGACTGGATAGCACGCAACAAAAGCTTTTCACTGCAATAAACTAAACGGAAAAAACTTTGCATGGTATCACCAACTTCTACAGATGTGCCTTTGAAAGCATTTTATCAGGACGGAACACCTCATGGTTTGGGAACAGCTCCGTCCAAGACCGCAAGGAATTGCAGAGAATTGTAGACGTAATCCCCCCCCAGACCGCCACATAATCCAACCTCCCTTCTGTCGACTCCATCTACACTTCATGCTGCCTCGGTAAGGCCAGCAGCACAACCAAGGATAAGGCTGGCCCTTCCAAACAATTGTCACGTTTGCACTGCACAGTGAAATTCTTGCACCGGTTTACAAAAGAATAAAAGTCCAAAGTCCGGTCCACATACTGGCTGTACTGGAGCGCCCCGATACAGGTAAGCCCCACGCTGCCACAGGGCCTCCTCCTCTGTCGCCCTCGACCAACTGTGTACCAACGTCCAGTGAAGTGAAGAAAGCGAATGGCATGTTGGCCTTTATAACAAGAGGAATTGAATATAGGAGCAAAGAGGTCCTTCTGCAGTTGTACAGAGCCCTAGTGAGACCACACCTGGAGTATTGTGTACAGTTTTGGTCCCCTAATTTGAGGAAGGACATTCTTGCTATTGAGGGAGTGCAGTGTAGGTTTACAAGGTTAATTCCCGGGATGGCGGGACTGTCATATGCTGAGAGAATGGAGCAGCTGGGCTTGTACACTCTGGAGTTTAGAAGGATGAGAGGGGATCTCATTGAAACATATAAGATTGTTAAGGGCTTGGACACGCTAGAGGCAGGAAACATGTTCCAGGTGTTGGGGGAGTCCAGAACCAGGGGCCACACACAGTTTAAGAATAAGGAGTAAGCCATTTAGAACGGAGACAAGGAAACACTTTTTCTCACAGAGAGTGGTGAGTCTGTGGAATTCTCTGCCTCAGAGGACGGTGGAGGCTGGTTCTCTGGATGCTTTCAAGAGAAAGCTGGATAGGGCTCTTAAACATAGCGGAGTCAGGGATGTAGGGAGAAGGCAGGAACGGGGTACAGATTGGGGATGATCAGCCATGATCACATTGAATGGCGGTGCTGGCTCGAAGGGGCAAATGGCCTACTCCTGCACCTATTGTCTATTGTCCCTCTCCTCGCCCGACTGTGTGTCACGTGGGGTGCCTCCTCCAGCCGACCTTGAAGGCGCTGGAGGAAATACCATGGTCCCTCTCATACCGGCCCACTCATCTAATACTACGTCCTCCTTGACTCTGGTCTGTGGGGCTGAGTTCGATGGCTTCCGAACTTCTCTTCTCACCCCCCACCTGCAGGCAGCGGCCCGCTGGGTTCTTCTTCGCAGAAGGAAACCAGACCATATAACCATATAACAATTACAGCAGGGAAACAGGCCATCTCAGCCCTTCTAGTCCGTGCCGAACACTTACTCTCACCTAGTCCCATCTACCTGCACTCAGACCATAACCCTCCATTCATTTCCCGTCCATATAACTATCCAATTTATTTTTAAATGATAAAATCGAACCTGCCTCCACCACTTCCACTGGAAGCTCATTCCACACAGCCACCACTCTCTGAGTAAAGAAGTTACCCCTAAACTTTTGTCCCTTAATTCTCAAATCGTGTCCTCTTGTTTGAATCTTCCCTACTCTCAATGGGAAAAGCTTATCCACGTCAACTCTGTCTATCCCTCTCATCATTTTAAAGACCTCTATCAAGTCACCCCTTAACCTTGCAAGACCCCCCAGACCTGTAAGGACCTTGTTTGCAGCAGCTTGCCGGGTGATCCTTAACAGCGGTGAACCAGGCCTGCCGCCAGGTCTTTGTTCACGGCAGCTTGCGGGGTCTACCGTTTGGCTCATGCAGCACTTTCTTTTTTTTAACAAACAGCTTTCATTCAATTATAAACAAATTTATAATTGAAAGAACGGGTCGACTGGGCTTGGACTCGCTGGAATTTAGAAGGATGAGAGGTTATCTTATAGAAACAAATAGAATTCTTAGAGGATTGGACAGGCTAGATGCAGGAAAAATGTTCCCCATGTTGGGGGGAGTCCAGAACCAGGGGTCACAGTTTGAGAATAAGGGGTAGGCCATTTCGGACTGAGATGAGGAAAAACCTTTTCACCCAGAGAGTTGTGAATCTGCAGAATTCTCTGCCACAGAAGGCAGTGGAGGCCAAATCACTGGATGTATTCAAGAGAGAGTTAAAGCCCTGTCCCACGGTACGAGTTCATTCCCAGAGCTCTCCCGAGTTTGCCCTGATTCAAACTCAGAGATTTACGGTAATGGCCACTCGTCGGTACTCGGGGCTCTCGTGGACATTTTTCAACATGTTGAAAAATCTTCACGAGTCTTCCCGTGGACATTTTTCAACATGTTGAAAAATCTTCACGAGTCTTCCCGTGCTTACCTGCCATTAGCGAGTCTTCCCGAGTACCTGCCGTTAGCGTTACGAGCCGCTAAGAGACGTCCCCGAGCTCCGACGTTCCCGCTACGTTCATTCTCGGTGCTTACCCCGAGTTTAATTTTTTTTAAACTCGGGAGAGCTATTGGAATGAACTTGTACCGTGGGACAGGGCTATTAGATTTAGCTCTTGGGGCTAAAGGGATATGGGGAAAAAGTAGGAACGGGATACTGATTTTAGATGATCAGCCATGATCACAGTGAATGGCGGTGCTGCTTCGAAGGGCCGAATGGCTTACTCCCGCACCTATTTATCTATGTTTCTAAATACAGAGTAGTAACAAATCAAGACTGCCATTGGCAGTTTACAAACCACAATCAAACAGGTATCAGATTTAAAATGTAGTCAACTTTATCTACAATACACTCGACCACCCGCAGCGACCTGCGTTCACGGAAGGCCTCCAGAGTCCCTATGGACACCGCGTGCTCCCTCTCCTGGGACAGTAGGCCTGGAAGAGGGGCAGGCAGTCAACTCGGGCAGAACCCTCGACTGCCCGCTGCCTGGACCCGCAAATGGCCATCTTAGTCAGGCCCAGAAGCAAACTGACAGGGAAACTTAAATTGGAATTTAAACTGGAGGAGGTGGTGGAGGGAGGACTTAAGCCAGAAAGGGTTTTTGGGAAGAAAGAGCTACCTTAAATTTAGTTGCATCTGGTTGGGTAACTATAGTAGGGTGGAGATTATTCCATGCTTTACTTGTGTGGGGGAAGAACGAATTGCTGTACACATCTGTCTTGGTAGCTGGAATCACAAATTGGATCGAATGCCCTCGTCTGCTCCTAGTTGGTTTGGGTTTGGTGTAGGTCTTGTAATCTATGTTGAGCTGACCATTTAACATTTTGTAAAAACAGGTCAAACGGTGAGCTTCACGTCTGTCTTGGAGAGGGTTCCACCCCAGAGAATTCAGAAGTTTGGTAACACTTGCTTCTCTCTCATAGGTGTTAGTAACAAATCGAGCTGCCTGTCTTTGGACACGTTCGATGGAAGAAATGTTTTTGTTTGTGTATGGGTCCCATGCTGCAACTGCGTAGTCCAAATGAGGTCTAACAAGGGTGAAGTATAGCTTCTCCTTGACAGAAGTTGAACAATGATGAAAGTTGCGCCTCAGAAAATTTAGGACACC
>CM075977.1:219307241-219348629 GCA_038087875.1 Malacoraja senta | reverse complement strand
ACCCTCTATAGACAATAGGTGCAGGAGGAGGCCATTCCGCCTTTCAAGCCAGCACCGCCATTCAATATGATCGTGGCTGATCATCCCCAATCAGTACCCCGTTCCTGCCTTCTCTCCATATCCCCTGACTCCGCTATCTTTAAGAGCCCTATCTAGCTCTCTCTTGAAAGTATCCAGAGAACCGGCCTCCACCGCCTTCTGAGGCAGAGAATTCCACAGACTCACCACTCTCTCTGTTCTAAATGGCTTACTCCTTATTCTTAAACTGTGGCCCCTGGTTCTGGACTCCCCCAACATCGGGAACATGTTTCCTGCCTCTAGCGTGTCCAAACCCTTAATAATCTTATATTTTTCAATAAGATAGCCTCTCATCCTTCTAAATTCCAGAGTTTGCAGCCCAGCTGCTCCATTCTCTCAGCATAAGACAGTCTCGCCAATCCCGGGAATGGGAATTAACCTGGTGAACCTACGCTGCACTCCCTCAATAGCAAGAATGTCCTTACTCAAATTTGGAGACCAAACTGCACACAATGCTCCAGGTGTGGTCTCACCAGGGCCCTGTACAATCCGGGCAATATTTTGGTAAATGTCTTGTGCAACCTCTCCAACGCTTCCACCTTCTTCCTGTAATGTGGCAGTAGAGCAGCTGAAGATAGGTTTAATTCAGAATTAAGAAAGCAAGTCAGTCAGCCAGAGATGTGTAGGAAGGAACTGCAGATGTTGATTTGCACCGAAGATCGACCCAAAGTGCTGGAGTAACTCTGCGGGTCAGGCAGCATCTCTGGAGAGAAGGAATAGGTGACGTTTCGGGTCTGAAGAAGGGGCCCAACCTGAAACGTCACCAACACCCTTTTATCCAGAGATGCTGCCTGACCCGCTGAGTTACTCCAGCACTCTGTGTAACGTCACCTATCCATGTTCTCCACAGATGCTGCCTGACCCGCTGAGTTACTCCAGCACTCTGTGTAACGTCACCTATCCATGTTCTCCAGAGATGCTGCCTGACCCGCTGAGTTACTCCAGCACTCTGTGAAACGTCACCTATCCATGTTCCGGCAGCATCTATGGAGCGAAGGAAATAGGCAACGTTTCGGCCCGAAACCCTTCCGGGTTTCGGCCCGAAACTTTGCCTATTTCCTTCAGGGTTCGGCCCGAAAGGTTGCCCATTTCCTTCGCTCCACAGATGCTGCCTGACCCGCTGAGTTACTCCAGCACTCTGTGAAACGTCACCTATCCATGTTCTCCACAGATGCTGCCTGACCCGCTGAGTTACTCCAGCACTCTGTGTAACGTCACCTATCCATGTTCTCCACAGATGCTGCCTGACCCGCTGAGTTACTCCGGCACATTGTGTCCATAGCCAGAGATTTTAGTTTAGTTTAGTCCAGAGATACAGTGCGGAAACAGGCACTTCGGCCCACCGAGTCCGTGCCGACCAGTGATCCCCGCACACTAACACCATCCTTACACACCATAGGGACAATTTACACATTCACGTCAAGCCAATTAACCTACAAACCCGTAGGTCTTTGGAGTGTGGGAGGAAACAGAAGACCTCTGAGAAAACCCACGCAGGTCACGGGGAGAACGTACAAACTCCGTACAGACAGCACCCATAGTCAGGATGGAACCCGGGTCTCTGGCGCTGTGAGGCAGCAACTCTACCGCTGCGCCACCGTGCCGCCCTAAAAGATGTGCGTTTGACATGAATGAATAATTAAGTCAAGTGGGTGCAGTCACTTAGTAGTAGTTTGTCAAACATTTCACCCATGAAAACTCACACGGTACGGGCCACTTTCTGCATTTCAAAATAGAAACGCAGTCGACACTGAGAGAGTAACACCCTGAATAAGGTGCCGGGAGCAACGTTTTGTCATGTTTTCTTGTAATGGTGTGAAAATTGGATTCTCAGTTTAGTTCTTTTTTAGTTTAGTTTAGAGATACAGCGTGGGAAACAGGCCCTTCGGCCCAACAGTCCACACCGACCAGCGATCCCCGCACACTAACACTACCCTACTTTTACAATTTACACTTCATCTCTGGGTGGGAGATTGCAACCTTCACGTGGTCCACCCTGTTTTCGACGAATGCAATCAACCTGGCCTGCACAAAGAGAAGTTCAAACAGAACAAGATGTCCTACAACTTTAGGCTGTGCACGCTATACGCCAAGAAGAAGAAGAAGGCTTATACAGCCAATTATCCTACAAACCTGTACATCTTTGAAGTGTGGGTGGAAACCAGGACACCCGGAGAAAACCCACGCAGGTGGCAAGGGAGAACGAAAAACTCCGTACAGACAGCACCCGTAGTCAGGATGGAACCCGGGTCTCTGGAGCTGTGAGGCAGCAACTCTACCGCTGCGCCACCGTGCCACATAGTTTATACAACCACTCCTCATCGCTCAGTTTCGACAACATCCTTGTGAATCTTTTCCAGTTTAATCACATCCCTACCATAATATGGCACACAATACTCCCAAGTGTGGTCTCACCAACGTCTTGTGCAGCTGCAACATAACGTCCCCAACTCCAATAGCCCTGTCCCACGGTACGAGTTCATTCTAAGAGCTCTCCCGAGTTTTTTTAAAAACTCACTCGTGGCAAGCACGGAGAATGAACGTAGCGGGTACATCGGAGCTCGGGGACGTCTCTTAGCGCTAACGGCAGGTACTCGGGAAGACTCGCTAACGGCAGGTAAGCACGGGAAGACTCGTGAAGATTTTTTAACATGTTGAAAAATGTCCACGAGAGCCCGAGTACCGACGAGCGGCCATTACCGTAAATCTCAGAGTTCGAATCAGGGCAAACTCGGGAGAGCTCTTGGAATGAACTCGTACCGTGGGACAGGGGTTTTAGTTGGTGTGGTATATTTTCACCCTACTAAGTGGTCCAACCAATAAGGCTAGTGTGTTGTACACATTCTTCACTACCTGTATCGCCACTTGCAGAGAATTATTTAATCGCGGCCTCTCAGTCTTTCTGTTCCACAGCACATCCCCAGAAGTAAACAGGATTGTTTTTCTTGCTACTAATTCTTCACTACGGTACAATGAAATGTGTGCTGCAAGGACATCTGAATTTCCCCTGAATAAGGGGATTAATAAAGTCTAATTCAATCAATTCAATTCAATTCAATTCAATTCAATTCAATTCAATTCAATTCAATTCAATTCATTGCTGCTGGTTCTGGCCATCCACGTAGTGTCCAACCTCTCCATCCACATGAGGGTCTGAGTGCATTGTTCAATGTGTTTGCTAATATGGAACTGGGGTGTCAATAGACAATAGACAATAGGTGCAGATTTCAGAGTGTACAAGCCCAGCCGCTCCATTTCTCTCAGCATCCCGCCATCCCGGGAATTAACCATGTAAACCTACGCTGCAGTTCAGTTCAGTTTTTATTTGTCATATGTAGGTTAACACAGGGTCAACGGTACAATGAAATGTGTTTGACAAGACAACGGGTCACCACAGCAATGATATTACAAGGATAAAATTAAGGTAAAAAAAAAAGATCAGAGTGACATTGCCTCAATGGCAGGAATGTCCTTCCTCAAATACTCCAGGTGTGGTCAGGGGTCATGGGAGAAGGCAGAAGATTGGGGTTAGGAAGGAGAGACAGATCAGCCATGATTGAATGACGGAGTAGACTTGTTGGGCCGAATGGCCTGATTCTGCTCCTATCACTAATGATAATGAACTTATATGCCTAACATGGTCAGAGGTTGAGGGAGACTTAATAGAAGTACATTTATGACAGGGTGATAATGTTTCGCCAGGGTGAAAATGTTCAGGACAATCGACAGCGGCACGGTGGCGCAGCGGTAGAGTTGCTGCCTCACAGCGCCAGAGACCCGGGTTCAACCCTGACTACAGGTGCCGTCTGTACGGAGTTTGTACGTTCTCCCTGTGACCTGCGTGGGTTTTCTCCGGGTGCTCCGGCCTGCATCTCTAAACAAAATCTAAGCAGACACTCCCTTTTGAGAAGTGTGTTAAACACAGGGACAACGGTACAATGAAATGTGTTTGACAAGACAACGGGTCACCTCAGCAATGATATTACAAGGATAAAATTAAGCTTTAAAAAAAAATTGCATCCTACGCACAAATTTAAATTCCCATCGAGGAGATCAGTCGATGGGAGGAACACAAACGCGGGGTGCTGCCCGATCTTGGTAGATTTGATTTTTTTTTTTTAATGACGCAAAGACTAGTTGAAGGAAACGTTGAGGTGTCATGTTATGGAGCTGCTCAACATTTTTGTACTGAGAAAGGAGATATTATCATCTGTATTTAAATCTGTACTTTCCCTGGCACTTGTGTTCCAGGGCGAAGTGTCGAATAATAAAATCTCTCATCCATGTGGCATTTACTATGAATAGCTCCAAAAGAAAAAAGCTCTTGTGACTGCATACTGTAGGCACGAGTGGTCTTGAACATTACACAGGTCACACACAGTTTCAAACCACCTTCATTCAGCCCAAGATACGATCAGATTGCAGTGTGATCAAATTCTGTGAAGTTGACACCAGCGTTTCTGATCGCTATTTGACAACTGCAAAGAATTAAAATGAAAATGTTTTATCTTTCATCAAACCTCATCTCAAGAAACAAGAGTCAGCAATTCACAAGTTCCACACTTTTCAGCAGCGATGGAACCCACTGCAAATAAATCACTTGCACAAACGGTAGCGCAGCTGGTAGAGCCAGAGAACCGGGTTCGATACTGACCTCGGGTGCTGTCTGTGTGGAGTTTGCACGACCTCCCCCCCCCCCCTGTGGTTGCGAGGGTCTACTCCCCCCGGTGCTTCTGTTTCCACCCACATCCCAAAGACGTGCAAGTTTGGAGGTAAAATTGACCTCTGTAGGGGAGTGGATGTGTTGAAACATATAAGATTGTTAAGGGCTTGGACACACTAGAGGCATGTTCCCGATGTTGGGGGAGTCCAGAACCAGGGGCCACAGTTTAAGAATAAGGAGTAAGCCATTTAGAACGGAGACGAGGAAACACCTTTCTCACAGAGAGTGGTGAGTCTGTGGAATTCTCTGCCTCAGAGGGCGGTGGAGGCAGGTTCTCTGGATGCTTTCAAGAGAGAGCTAGATAGGGCTCTTAAAAATAGCGGAGTCAGGGGATATGGGAGAAGGCAGGAACGGGGTACTGATTGGGGATGATCAGCCATGATCATATTGAATGACGGTGTTGGCTCGAAGGGCCAAATGGCCTACTCCTGCACCTATTGTCTATAAACCTATCCTATCCATGTACCTAGCTAAATGTTTCTTAAACATTGCGATAGTCCCTGCCTCACTTACCTTCTCTGGCAGCTTGTCCCATACACCCACCACCCTTTGTGTGAAATAGTAACTCCTCAGGCTCCTATTGCATCTTTTCCCCCTCACTGTAAACCTATGTCCTCTCCATTCACCTACTCTGATCAAAAGACTTGGCTTGGCGAACGCTTCGCCCAACACCTCCGCTCGGTTCGCACTAACCAACCTGATCACCCGGTGGCTCAACTCCCCTCCCATTCCGAATCCGACTTTCTGTCCTGGGCCTCCTCCATGGCCAGAGTGAGTCCCACCGCAAATTGGAGGAGCAGCACCTCATATTTCGCTTGGGTAGTTTACACCCCAGCGGTATGAACATTGACTCCTCCAATTTCAGGTAGTCCTTGCTTTCTCCCTCCTTCCCCTCCCCTTCCCAGCTCTCCAACAGCCCACTGTCTCCGCCTCTTCCTTTCTTTTTCCCGCCCCGCCTCGCTCATCAGTCTGAAGAAGGGGTCTCGACCCGAAATGTCACCCATTCCTTCACTCCATAGATGCTGCCTCACCCGGAGTTTCTCCAGCTTTTTGTCTACCTCTGACCAAAAGACTGTGCGTTTACCCGATCTATTCCTCTCATGATTTTCTGCACCTCTATAGGTTCTGCCCTCATCCTCCTGCACTCCAAGGAATCAGAGACCCAGCCTGCACAACTCTCCCTATAGCTCAGACCACCGAGTCCTGGCAACATCCTCGTAAAACTTCTCTGCACCCTTTCCAGCTTGCTTTCGTAGATTCATTCGCATGGATAGAATAAGCTATCTGGAATCGATGAAAGTCACAGACTATCAGTGCGGGGGGCTGGGTGGGGGGGGCAATTTGATCCCTTAGGAGACACAAGGAACAGCAGATGCTAGTCTTGTGTGGAACACAAAGTACTGGAGGAACTCAGTCGGTCAAACTGTGTAGAGTATAGGAGTAAAGAGGCCCTTCTGTAGTTGTACAGGGCCCTGATGAGACCACACCTGGAGTATCGTGTGCAGTTTTGGTCTCCTAATTTGAGGAAGGTCATCCTTGCTATTGAGGCAGTGCAGCGTAGGTTCACGAGGTTAATCCGCGGGATGGCGGGACTGTCATATGAGGAAAGATTGGAAAGACTGGGCTTGTATTCACTGGAATTTAGAAGGATGAGAGGAGATCTTATAGAAACTTATAAAAGGACTGGACAAGCTAGATTGCAGGAAAATATTCCCAATGTTGGGCGAGTCCAGAACCAGGGGCCACCGTCTCAGAATAAAGGGGAGGCCATTTAAAACTGAGGTGAGAAAACACTTTTTCACCCAGAGAGTTGTGAATTTGTGGAATTCTCTGGCAGAGAAGGCAGTGGAGGCCATTCACTGGATTAATTTAAAAGAGTTAGATAGACCTCCAGGGGCTAGCGGAATCAAGGGATATGGGGAGAAGGCAGGCACGGGTTATTGATTGGGGACGATCAACCATGATCACAATGAATGGCGGTGCAGGCTGGAAGGGCCAAATGGCCTCCTCCTGCACCTATTGTCTATGTTTCTATGTCAAGCTTCCTTTTCTACCAGAACAACCCAGCTTTATCCACATAGTGGGTGGTGGGTATATGGAATGTGCTGTCAGAGGAGATAGTTGAAGCAGGTACAAGAGATAGACACAGAAGGCTGGAGTAACTCAGTGGGACAGGCAGCATCTCTGGACAGAAGGAATGGGTGGCTTTTCGGCTCGAAATCCTTTCTCCAGCCTCGAGCCGAAACATCACCCATTCCGTCTCTCCAGAGATGCTGCCTGTCCCACTGAGTTACTCCAGCATTTTCTATGTTGCTATGGAAACGGGGCCTTTGGCCCACCAAGAAAATACCAACCATGGATCACCCGTTCACACCAGGTCTCTTGATATTCCACTTCCTCATCCACTCCCGACACACTCGGGGCAATTGACAGAGGTTGATTAACCCACAAGTCTTTGGAATGCGAGAGGAAACTGGATCACCCAAATGAAACCAGTGTTAGACAATAGACAACAGGTGCAGGAGTAGGCCATTCGGCCCTTCGAGCAGCACCGCCATTCAATGTGATCATCGCTGATCATCCCCAATCAGTACCCCGTTCCTGCCTTCTACCCCATATCCCCTGACTCCGCTATTTTTAAGAGCCCAATCTAATGGCTTACACCTTATTCTTAAACTGTGACCCCTGGTTCTGGACTCCCCCCAACATCGGGAACATGTTTCCTGTTCGTGTCCAAACCCCTTAACAATCTTATATGTTTCAATGAAATTCCCTCTCATCCTTCTAAACTCCAGAGTGTACAAGCCCAGCTGCTCCATTCTCTCAGCATATGACAGTCCCGCCATACCGGGAATTAACTTTGTAAACCTACGCTGCACTCCCTCAATAGTAGTGTTGGCCCAGGGAGAGCATGAAAACTTCACACAGCACAGCCACCACAGGCAGGTCAGGATTAAACCTTGGTCTCTGGCGCTGCGAGGCAGCAATTCTAGCAGGTGCGCCACTCTGCTGCCCTATATCTTATGATTATTTGGCCAGTTTCTTTCATCTGATGAGCCCTGCCTCCACAGTCCCCTGGATCTTCTAGCTCAGGGGTTCACAACCTTTTTCGTCCCCGTTTACCCCCTGGAAACTTTAATAGCACATAACAATGTTATTTCATGTACAAATCCAGAATCAACAAATTTACCCCCTGGGTAGGCGAAAGTTACCCCCCCCCCCTCCGGGGGTAAATTTACCCCAGGTTGGGAACCCGTGTTTCAGGTCCTTCAGTGAATCTCTCTCCAAAGTCTCTCTCTCTCCTTCCTAAAACGTGGAGCAGATAAATGGCTACATTGCTCCAGTTGCACCCAGACCGGAGCAAGGAGGCATAGGGGTGAGATTGGCAGAGGTTTTACCTAAAATTGGGGAGTCCAGAACCAGGGGCCACAGTTTAAGAATAAGGGGTAAGCCATTTTAGAACGGAGACGAGGAAACATTTTTTCACACACAGAGTTGTGAGTCTGTGGAATTCTCTGCCTGGTGGAGGCTGGTTCTCTGGATACTTTCAAGAGAGAGCTAGATAGGGCTCTTAAAGATAGCCGGAGTCAGGGGATATGGGGAGAAGGCAGGAACGGGGTACTGATTAGGGATGATCAGCCATGATCACATCGAAGGGCCTACTCCTGCACCTATTGTCTATAAAAAGAGATGGCTGCTCAGAGTCCTGTCATGGAAAGAGGTGACCAGTTAGAGAGAGGATAGATGACCAGTTAGACAGAGGATTCAAGGATCAGGATGCTTGAATACTCCAAAAAAAAAAGCAGACTCCTGGGAATCCTTGTCCATTCAAGATGGCACAAAGAAACCTTGAATGCACAGTGGAAGCCCATTGTGAATGGAATACACCACCTGAGGTTATCCACTTTGGTGGCAAAAACAGGAAAGCAGACTATTATCTAAATGGTGGCCGATTAGGAAAAGGGGAGATGCAGCGAGACCTGGGTGTCATGGTACACCAGTCATTGAAAGTAGGCATGCAGGTGCAGCAGGCAGTGAAGAAAGCGAATGGTATGTTAGCTTTCATAGGAAAAGGATTTGAGTATAGGAGCAGGGAGGTTCTACTGCAGTTGTACAGGGTCTTGGTGAGACCACACCTGGAGTATTGCGTACAGTTTTGGTCTCCAAATCTGAGGAAGGACATTATAGCCATAGAGGGAGTGCAGAGAAGGTTCACCAGACTGATTCCTGGGATGTCAGGACATTCATATGAAGAAAGACTGGATAGACTTGGCTTATACTCGCTAGAATTTAGGAGATTGAGAGGGGATCTTATAGAAACGTACAAAATTCTTATGGGGTTGGACAGGCTAGATGCAGGAAGATTGTTCCCGATGTTGGGGAAGTCCAGGACAAGGGGTCACAGCTTAAGGATAAGGGGGAAATCCTTTAAGACCGAGATGAGAAAAATCTTTTTCACACAGAGTGGTGAATCTCTGGAACTCTCTGCCAGAGGGTAGTTGAGGCCAGTTCATTGGCTATATTTAAGAGGGAGTTAGATGTGTCCCTTGTGGCTAAAGGGATCAGGGGGTATGGAGAGAAGGCAGGTACGGGATACTGAGTTGGATGATCAGCCATGATCATATTGAATGGCGGTGCAGGCTCGAAGGGCCGAATGGCCTACTCCTGCACCTATTTTCTATGTATCTATGTACCTCTTGACCCAAAACATCACCCAATCCTACTCTCCAGAAATGCATCAGTCCCACTGAGGTACTCCAGCATTGTGTGTATCCTCACCACAAATGACCCAAGGGCTGATCGATCCCACGGGCAATGCCTGCCCCCTCTGTGGGGACAGTTCACGATTCCCACGTTGGTTTCGTCAGTCACGTCAGAAACCCACAGCAACATGGTGACCCCGAGGGACTGCCTCAGAAGTGGTTCTACGAAGGATCATAGCACAGTGCAGGAGAGGAACTGGCCCACCATGTCTGTGTCGAACATAATGCCAAGTTAAACTAATCTCTTCTGCCTGCTCGTGATCCATATACCCTCTATTCCCTGCACTTCATATGGTCATAAGGGACAGGAGTAGAATTAGGCCATTTGGCCCTTCATTCAATCATGGCTGATCTATCTCCCCTAACCCCATTCTCCTGCCTTATCCATATAACCCAACACCCGTACTAATGAAGAATACACCTGTACTAATCAAGAATCACACTTCCATGTGCCTAACCACAACCCTCTTAAATCGTTTCCGCCTCTACCACCTCCCTCATTGGGACTTCTTTGCCATTTAAACATAATTTTGCGAAGCCTTCAGGAGTTTGCTCATCTTTAGAGTTTGCCCACCTATAAAAACATCTTTGTGTACGCTTTGATTGGAATCCACTTTTCCCCATTGTATTTCTTCCTTAAGATTTTTCCTTCTACATGAGAAACATAACTAACAGCATGTTGGAAAAACTCAGTAAGTCAAGATACTGCCTGACATAGAAAATAGGTGCAGGAGGCCATTCGGCCCTTCGAGCCAGCACCGCCATTTATTGTGATCATGGCTGATCGTCGCCTATCAATAACCCGTGCCTGCCTTCTCCCCATATCCCTTGATTCCACTAGCCCCTAGAGCTCTATCTAACTCTCTCTTAAATCCATCCAGTGACTTGGCCTCCACTGCCCTCTGTGGCAGGGAATTCCACCACTTCACAGCTCTCTGGGTGAAAACGTTTTTTCTCACCTCAGTCTTAAATGGCCTCCCCTTTATTCTAAGACTGTGGCCCCTGGTTCTGGACTCGCCCCAACACTGGGTACATTTTTCCTGCATCTAGCTTGTCCAGTCCTTTTATAATTTTATGTTTCTATAAGATGCCCCCTCATCCTTCTAAACTCCAGTGAATACAAGCCTAGTCTTTTCAATCTTTCCTCATATGACAGTCCCGCCATCCCAGGGATCAATCTCGTGAACCTATGCTGCACTGCCTCAATCACAAGCATGTCCGTCCTCAAATTAGGAGACCAAAACTGTACACAATACTCCAGATGTGGTCTTACCAGAGCGCTATACAACTGCAGAAGAACCTCTCTACTCCTATACTGAAATTCTCTTGTTAAGAAGGCCAACATTCCATTAGCTTTCTTCACTGCCTGCTGTACCTGCACGGCCAACTTTCAGTGACCGGTGTACAAGGACGCCCAGATCTCGCTGCACCTCCCCCTTACCTAACCTAACCCCATTGAGATAATAATTTGCCCTGCTGAGCCCTTCCAGTGTTAAGTTTTTTTTGTTCTTGGTTCCAGACATGCAGTCCCTTATGTCTTCATAACATAAATGCAAGTCAATTGAGCAAAGTCTACCTGAGCTACTGATTTCCCAACACTTGTCCTTTACTCTTTCTGCAGTTTTACATCACAATTACCTTCGTCTTTCCTTACTTTATGTTCAGTGAGTATGCTTCCTGATTTATAATCTGTACGTTCAGTGAAACAAAAAAGCAATCCATCATTCGCAGAATTAATTAATTAATTAATTAATCAGAAGAGCGCAATTGCTTTGTTTTGTCAAAGTTCTTGGAGCAGAACAAGGCCATTCGGCCCACTTCAAGTCTACTCCGCCATTCAATCATGGCTGATCTATCTTTCCCTCTCAACCCCATTCTCCGGCCTTCTCCCCATAACCCTTGACACCCTTACCAATCAAGTATCTGTCAATCTCTGCCTTAAAAATACCGATTGACTTGGCCTCCACAGCCGTCTGTGGCAATGATTTCCACAGATTCACCACCCTCTGACTAGAGAAATTCCTTCTCATCTCCTTACTAAAGGTACGCCCTTTAATTCTGAGGCTGTGCCCTCTGGTCCTAGACTCCCCCACTGGTGGAAAAAACATCCTCTCCACATCCACTCCATCCAAGCCTTTTACAAAGCCATCCAGTTCTCTTCCAGTTTGCAAGATATTGTCTTTTTCAGTACAATTAGAGAACAAAGCGATCACACTTCATCACGTTGTTATGAGGAAAGGCAAAAGCTGATCAAATAGTTGTCTTTTATTAACAGTTTAACTATGTTTATTATTTTTGAACAATTAAAAAGAAACAGTTGTAACAAACAATCACATTATCAATATGCGACTATTTGCAAATGGGGATCACATAACAATCGCTTAGTGCTACAAAGATGACTCCAGTCACATTTTTTGAAATAGATTGTAATTAGCAACTAATCAATCAATTTGCAAGTTTGGTATTATGAGTGGTTCTTTTTGTACTGTCTTTTTTTTATAATTAAAAAAATTGCACTTCACAGTTGAACACAACATACAGATAGCATCCTTGCAGACTTTCATAGCCTCACAAGTGCTAGATATTACAAAAATGTCAGTAAACAATTCTATATACTGCACTGTAACACACAGCATCGTTCAAAATGTGAGCAGAACAGGCCTGGGGACTTATTTTTCAAATGTGACCTCCATCAGATATTTTTACCATGTGTTATTGGTTCAACGAACTAAGAAATTATAAATCCTGTGCTATTTTGTACAACTGATGTAATGGTTATTTGCACTCTGAAGGGATGAATGCTAATTTGAACAGGACTAACTTTGGCGTTGCTTCAGTCTGTGTATCGTGGTACGTACAGCACAGTATATCCTGGCATGTAACACTCAAAGATAGTTAGTACTTCGTCAAAGAAGGACGTTTGCTTCAAAACATTCAACAACAGTTCAGAACAACAAAGCAGACAAACTACGACCTTTAAAAACAATCTGTTTGATTTTAATTGTATTGAACTGACAAAAGAGCAGTTAGTTTATTTTAACCCATTTTCCTGCTAATTAGGTCAAAACAATCAGTTGGCATGGGAAATAATGGAAATGAATAAAACAGAAATAAGCTCTCTTGTCATAAAAAGTGTTCCGTTAACTACTTATAAATATTCATCATTATGTTACAGCACTTTAACCCATAAAACCAAAGGTTGAGGTAATTCCTTTTGCCACATATTGTACTGGTTTGTGAGAAATAATGGGTTTAAATGAAGAGTTCAGAATTCATGGAATATTTTGTACAACTGCGTTCCTTGTTCAGTTTACTTCCTTCTTCCGAAGTTGGCATCGCATAAAATAATGTTCAATGGATCTCAAGAATCTTACAGTATTTCGAGCCAGATAACAGATCCCCGTTGACGTTTTGCATTCGCACAACACTTGCAAGGGCCATGGACTATATTTAAAATCAACTGGCCCACTAGCTAATTCCATTTCTCCCCCACAGCTTTGAATTCGACTGCTAACTCCCAATCAACCCTTCAGGTCTTTGAACATGGGACTATGCTAGCTGGCATGGTTTAGCATCAGCCTAAGTAATTATGTTACTAGCATGTATAATCTTGTCGTTGTTAGAGCTCCAACTAGCAAAACCTCACATCGCCCAGTTTGTTTATAAACTCATTCGAGTTTACTCAGACCAAGTACAAAGAGGCAGAACGCTAATGAAAAATGACTGTAGTTTGTAGCATTCAGCGACAAAAATAATTTGTGGAAACGCTTAAAACTGACTCACAAATTCCACAAACTGCAAATCAATCCCAATCACAGCTAATATACCTATCTTACAATAATACTTAGAAAAGTAAACTGGACAAATTCAATTGTGATACTTGAATTGGTTCCATGTAACATCATTTCCGATCACATCAGAAAACTTGAAGGTATTTACCTACAAACCTTGGTTTCATATTTTGTCCAAATCTAAAAGTACAACAAAAAAAAAAAATGCAGATTGCAATTGCGGATTTTATTTGACATGTGGTCAAGATGCATCTTGTTCTGTCCCGCTGTGCATCATTCTGTGGGTAATGTATCCGTTCTCATGGCAAATGGACAAGTTTACTGTTCCAAGGAGTGACAACAACAAACAAACAAAAAATCCAGATGATGAAATAATTCATAAAATAATCAGCAGGTGTATCTTACTATTCCCTCTGCTCATTAACAATACTAGTAGAATAATATAGGTACATCTTAGAGATTTAACAAAAATCTGTGAAGGCAAGTATGGGTATTATGTAAGCTTAAAAAAGTAATACATATATTTACAGTTCCTTCTTGACAAAGATGCCACCTTGTCATTTTTATTCTGAGTGACACTACTTACAGATCTATCCATTCTATGCTTGCCAGTTCATGAACTTACAAGGTATACTTGTACAATACGGATTCCTTCTGTTCTAAATATTTTGAAAATTTGAAGAAATGCCTTGATCAGGGACTCATCAAAAAATATCAGAGATATGTAACCAATCTAGAAAGACTGAGTTGCTAAAGACAGTCTTCTTTAATCAAAGAAACAGGCTTGTTCTGCATTTCATTTGAGTCCACGGATAACATGTCCATACAGTCCCCCTTTCCCTCTTCAATGTTAACGAAAAGAATATTCTCAGACTTGTGTGATTCTTCAATGTTGGGCTGAGTCAGGCTATGGTTACCATTTTCTTTAACATCACCCAAAACCTCGCTCTTGGATTCTGTGATTTCTTTGCCTTTGCCACTATTATAGCCATCTTTGTTAACGAGATCTTCTTCCACCTGCAAACAAAATTCATACAAGTTACCGCGATAATCACGGAACAGAGGTAGAAATCAAAATACTTGAGTACATTATTTCAATAACAGGCGCAAGTGCGGCCGAACGCACTATGGGAACTACACTCGCCCCCCCCCCCTGCAGGAACTGTATATCAGAAGGTGCAAATCCAGAGCCAACAAGATCATGGGGGACCCCTTCCACCCCAGCAACAGACTGTTCCAGCTGCTACGGTCAGGCAAACGCCTCCGTTGCCATGCTGTGAAAACGGAGAGGATGAGAAGGAGTTTCTTCCCAAAGGCCATTAGGACTGTAAACTCCTATCTCACCAGGGACTAACTTACTGAACCAATTTACTGTTGTGTGGTGCATTTTAAATTGCTGTTTCTTCTTTTTTTTTCTCCCACAAATATGTAATTCTGATTCTGTTCCATTCTGTTTTGTAGTTTTTTTGCACAATCCGCGAGCATTGGCACTTTTCATTTCACTGCACATCTCGTATGTGTATGTGACGAATAAACTTGACTTGAAAAAAAGGAGGCGGCTCACTTTAAGTGAAAGGATCAGACGTGCTTAATTGGACCCACTCAAGACTGTCCACTATCCTTACAGACTGAATGCTTTACCACGTTGAGTGTAGTTTACTGTCAGGTGTACCGAGGTACAGTGAAAAGCTTTTGGTGCGTGCTAACCAGTCAGCGAACAAGATTTGATATCGACAGTGTACAGACACATGATAACGGGAATAACGTGGACAACCACCGATGATAGGCACAAAATGTTGGAGTAACCCAGCGGGACAGGCAGCATCTCTGGAGAGAAGGAATGGGTGACATTACGGGTTGAGACCCTTCTTCAGTTGAGTTACGCCAGCATTTTGTGTCTCTCTTCATGTAAACCAGCATCTGCAGGTCCTTCCTACACATAACGTGGATAACGTTTAGTGCAAGTTAAGTCCAGTAAAGTCTGATCAAAGATAGACCGAGGGTCTCCAATGAGTTAGATAGTAACTGTATACCGTACACTGAGAATTATTGATGAAATGTTTATTAATTAGGACAATCTCTTTGTGATGCAGGGAGTCTCATTGAAACATATAAGATTGTTAAGGGCTTGGACACGCTAGAGGCAGGAAACATGTTCCCGATGTTGGGGAGTCCAGAACCAGGGGCCACAGTTTAAGAATAAGGAGTAAGCCATTTAGAACGGAGACAAGGAAACACTTTTTCTCACAGAGAGTGGTGAATCTGTGGAATTCTCTGCCTCAGAGGGCGGTGGAGGCAGGTTCTCTGGATGCTTTCAAGAGAGAGCTAGATAGGGCTCTTAAAAATAGCGGAGTCAGGGGATATGGGGAGAAGGCAGGAACGGGGTACTGATTGTGGATGATCAGCCATGATCACATTGAATGGCGGTGCTGGCTCGAGGGGCCAAATGGCCTACTCCTGCACCAATTGTCTATTGTCTCTCCATAATACTTCCTAGTATAGACACGAAATGCTGGAGTAACTCAGCGGGACAGGCAGCATTTCTGGATAGGAGGAATGGGTGACGTTTTGGGTCGAGACCCCATCGACCCGAAACATCAGCATCTGCAGTTCCTTTCTGCACATGTACTTCCCAGTGTCTACCGAAGAACATAACGAGAAGCGGTAATGCAAATGAACAAAGCGGTTGGTGTCATACATTTAAAGCAGCAGTCCTCTAAACAATCGGCTCAGCTTTTTTTAAGGAAGCCCTCAAACAAGTTGCCACAATTCAAAACAGATTATTATGCAAGATTAAAAAACAATCTAATACACATTCTTAAAAGTTAATATTATATCCTCTCAATACTATGCCTGGTGGGTCGTGTGAAGAAATCCTTGTACACTTTAAGTGGGTGTCCTGGTTCATTGTTTCACTCTGTGGAAAATAAGGAGCGGAAACGAATGCAGAAAGTTGTGACCACTGCCCAGTCCATCATCGGCTCTGACCATCGAAGGGATTTATTGCAGTCGCTGCCTTAAAAAGGCTGCCAACATCATCAAGGACCTACACCATCCTGGCCACACACTCATCTCTCCACTGCCATCAGGTAGAAGGTACAGGAGCATGAAATCTGGTACATCCTGGTTCAGGAACAGCTTCTTCCCCACAGCCATCAGGATATTAAACTCGCCATCAAACAATCTCTGAACTATAACAGCCTATTGCACTTGCTCTGTTTATTTATGTGTCTATATATGGTCTATGCTCTATAGACACACTGAACTGTTCTGTATTTATGCTTACTATACTCTGTTGTGCTGCAGCAAGCAAGAATTTCATTGTCCTATCTGGGACACATGACAATAAGCTCTCTTGACACCTAACAGAAACTAGAGATTTTTTAAGAACTACTTATTCAAGATAAAAACAAGAATCTGACTCAGTGTAAGAAGCCAACTCTAAGATACGTTTGGCTGCAATTTTTTTTAAATACACCTCATTAATTAGTATATCTTGAGTAGATAAAAATACTGGAGAAACTCAGCGGGTGAGGCAGCATCTATGGAGTGAAGGAATAGGCGACGTTTCGGGTCGAGACCCTTCCTCACACTGATGTCGGGGGTGGGTGGGAAAAAGAAAGGAAGGGGCGGAGACAGTGGGCTGTGGGAGAGCTGGGAAGGGGAGGGGAAGGAGGGAGAAAGCAAGGCCGACCTGAAATTGGAGAAGTCAATGTTCATCCCGCTGGGGTGTAAACTACCCAAGCGAAATATGAGGTGCTGCTCCTCCAATTTGCGGTGGGACTCACTCTGGTCATGGAGGAGGCCCAGGACAGAAAGGTCGGATACGGAATGGGAGGGGGAGTTGAAGTGCTGAGCCACCGGGTGATCAGGTTGGTTATTGCGAACTGAGCGGAGGTGTTGGGCCAAGCGATCGCCAAGCCTGCGCTTGGTCTCACCGATGTAGAGCAGTTGACACCTGGAACAGCGGATGCAATAGATGAGGTTGGAGGAGGTGCAGGTGAACCTCTGCCTCACCTGGAAAGACTGCTTGGGTCCTTGGATGGAGTCGAGGGGGGGAGGTAAAGCGACAAGTGTAGCATTTCCTGCGGTTGCAAGGGAAAGTGCCCGTAGAGGGGGTGGTTTGGGTGGGGAGGGACGAATTGACCAGGGATGTCTCTGCGGAAAGCAGAAAGGGGAGGAGATGGGAAGATGTGGCCAGTGGTGGGATGCAGATGGAGATGGCGAAAATGTTGAAGGATTATGTGTTGTTTGAGACGGCTGGTAGGGTGGAAGATGAGGACAAGGGGGACTCTGTCCTTGCTACGAGTGGGGGGGGATGGGGAGCTACGGGATATAGAGGAGACCCTGGTGAGAGCCTCATCTATAGTCGAAGAGGGGAGCCACCGTTCCCTAAAGAATGAGGACATATCTTGAGTGAAACCCATTTACTTCTGACACTACTGTCAGGAACTCTATTAACATTAGTAAATGGAAGAAAATAAAATTACTTTATACATGCATCAACTATGATCCCTTATGGTCCTCTAATTCTTCTGAAAAGTCTAGTCACTTTACAAGTTCAAATTTTGTAACTCCATCATTTAAGGTGGGATTCAGAGATAGTGATACAGTGAACTTAATTAACTATGTGTAGGAAAGAACAGCAGATGCTGGTTTAAATCGAAGCTAGATACAAAATGCTGGAGTAACTCAGCGGGGCAGGCAGCATCTGTGGAGAGAAGGAATGGGTGACGTTTCGGGTCGAGAACCTTCTTCAGACTGATCAGTCTCGACCCGAAACATCACCCATTCCTTCTCTCCAGAGATGCTGCCCGTGCCGCCGAGTTACTCCAGCATTTCGTATCTGCCGTTGAACTTAATGAACTATTAGTCAAGCTTCCTGGCTATCACTCTGCATGATCGTGAATAAGTTGAAGTTCACAAAGTGTATGTAACTCTCCTCTACTTCCAGCATGTCTGTCAAAAGCATTCTGCTCAGATCAGTCTCTCCACCCCCCCCCCCCCACCCAATATCTTAAACCGTGGAAAAATAGAGCCATACAAACAAATGTTTGCTATGACCCCAAACATGAACCCTACACTGTTGACACAAAATGATCAAAAGAGACTGTTCATTAAATTTTACCTTGATATCACTTTTGTCTGGCTTGATTTTGCAGTCTTTCTCTTCCTTTTGCTCGTCTTTTTCCTCCTTCGCCTCAACCTGTTCCTCTTCTTTCCCCTTCCTTGCCTCCTCTACTTCCTCCCCCTTCTCCTCCCCCACCCCGTCATTCCCTTTGCTTTTCTCTTCCTTCGCGTCGTCTCCCCGCTGGTCGTTCTCCTCCGTCGTTTCTTTCCCTTTGTCCTCCACTTCTACCCCCGCATCTTTTCCCTCTGTTGCTGGATCGCTCCCGTCATCGCTCACCTCTTTCTCCGCATCCTCCCCCCCGTCTTTCACTTGGTCTTTCTCCTTTTCCCTCTCTTTCTCTGCGTGCTGCTCTCTCTCCTTGTCCTTTACCTTCTCCCTCTCTGCGTCCCTTTCCCTCTCTCTCTCCGCGTCCTTCGCCTTCTCCCTCTCCGCGTCCTTCTCCCTCTTTCTCTCCGCGTCTTTTTCCTTCTCTCTCTCCGCTTTCTTCACCCTCTCTTTCTCCGTGTCCTTTACTTTCTCCCTCTCTGCGGCCCTTTCCCTCTCTCTCTCCGCGTCCTTCACCTTCTCCCTCTCCGCGTCCCTTTCCCTCTCTCTCTCCGCGTCCTTCACCTTCTCCCTCTCCGCGTCCGTTTCCCTCTCTCTCTCCTTGTCCTTCACCTTCTCCCTCTCCGCGTCCCTTTCCCTCTCTCTCTCCTTGTCCTTCACCTTCTCCCTCTCCGCGTCCCTTTCCCTCTCTCTCTCCTTGTCCTTCACCTTCTCCCTCTCCGCGTCCCTTTCCCTCTCTCTCTCCTTGTCCTTCACCTTCTCCCTCTCCGCGTCCCTTTCCCTCTCTCTCTCCGCATCCTTCACCTTCTCCCTCTCCGCTTCCCTTTCCCTCTCTCTCTCCGCGTCCTTCACCTTCTCCCTCTCCGCGTCCTTCTCCCTCTTTCTCTCCGCGTCTTTTTCCTTCTCTCTCTCCGCTTTCTTCACCCTCTCTTTCTCCGTGTCCTTCTCCCTCTCTCTCTCAGCCTCTTTTTCCTTCTCTCTCTCTGTGTCCCTTTCCCTCTCTCTCTCCGTGTCCTTCCTCTCTCTCTCCGCGTCTTTATCCTTCTCTCTCTCCGCGTCCTTCACCCCCTCTCTCTCCGTGTCTTTCTCCCTCTCTCTCTCCGCGCCCCTTTCCTTCTCTCTCTCCGCGTCCTTCACCCTCCCTTTCTCCTCGTCCTTTTCCCCCTCTCTCTCTGCGTCTTTTTCCTTCTCTCTCTCCGCGCCCCTTTCTTTCTCCTTCTCCGCGTCCTTTACCCTCACTCTCTCCGCATCTTTTTCCTTCTCTTTCTCCTTTACCCTCTCCGTGTCCTCCCTCTCCGCGTCCTTCTCCCTCTCTCTCTCCTTGTCCCTTTCCTTCTCTCTCTCTGCGTCCTTTCCCTTCTCCCTCTCTTTGTCCCTGTCCCTGTCCTTCTTGTCCTTGTCTCTCTCCTCCTTCTTGTCTCTCTCCTCCTTCTTGTCCTTGTCTCTCTCCTTCTCCTTGTCCCTTTCCCTCTCTTTGTCCTTCTCTCTCTCCCTGTCCTTTTCCTTGTCCTTATCCTTATCTTTCTTTTTCTTTGAGGTGGAATGATCGCGTTTACTCTTGTCTATGCTTTGGCTGCTTGAATTTTCTCTGTTCTCAACCACATCTTTGCTCTGTTCTCTGTCTTTGTCTTTCCTTTTCTCTTTCCTAATCCTGGAAAAAAAGAGAAACATTTTGCACTTAACACAGATATAAAATACAATGAATCCTGAAAATCTGAAATAAAAGCAAATAGCGTACATAATCATGAGAGGAATAGATTGGGTAGACGCACATAGTCTCTTGTCCATATTAGGGGAATCGAGAACCAGACGTGGGTTTAAGATGAGGGGTAAAATATTTAATAGGAATCTGAGGGGTGATGAGTGTATGGAACAAGCTGCCAGAGGAGGTAGTTGAGGCTGGGACTTTGCCAACATTTAAGAAACAGTTAGACAGGTACACGGATAGGACAAGTTTGGAGGGATATGGACCAAACGCGGGCAGGTGGGACTAGTGTAGCTGGGACATGTTGGCCAGTGTGGGCAAGTTGGGCTGAAGTTTCCACACTGGATCGCTCTGTGACTTTATGGCCTGGAACATCACCCATCCAAGTTTTCCAAGGATGAATTAACTAGTTTGGAAGCAAAGATCACAGAAGTCTGTGAGAGCAGAAGTGGAAGGAACATTAAGAAAAGGATAAACATGCAGGATAAAGGGAGTTGGTAATGGTACAAGAATAGAAAGCAAAGATCGGTCTAGGTCTGTACATAAGAATAGTGCTATCATTAACATAAATCAACTCAGCGAACCTACATTGTATTAACTCTAAGAAAGGTCCAATATAAAATGTCATGACATGAAACTGTTGAACATAATGTTGAGTCTAGGAGGGCTACAAGATGCCTGGGGATTTTTTTAACATGTTTCTGAAAATGTCCTTAGAGGTCTGGTGAAGTGGGAGCCATTAACCTATGAGAAATATTTAGAGTTTGCAATGGAATCTGATGTCTCTTTAAATCACTATGTTTGCTGAAACACCTCGCTCTTGCCAAGAAATTGCTAATACTGTTATCCACAACAATGGGCCATCACCTTCTTGGAGACGGAGATTTGGAAAGCCTTCTCTTTGGTGTCCTGGGTCGCCTCTTTGGTGACCTGGACCTCCTCCTTGGTGATCTGATCTTCTCTTTGGTGACCTGGACCTCTTTCGTGGAGATCTGGATCTCCTTTTTGGTGACCTGGACCTTCTCCTTAGTGACCTGGACCGTCGCCTTGGCGATCTGGACCTCTTCCTTGGCGACCTGGACCTCTTCCGTGGCGACCTGGACCTCTTCCGAGGCGACCTGGACCTCTTCCGCGGCGACCTGGACCTCTTCCGCGGGGACCGCGACCTTTTTTTCGGTGTCTTGGATCTCCTTTTAGGTGTCTTGGATCTTTTTCTTGACACACTTCTGCTTTTCTTTCTATATTTTTCTCTGTAAATATAATATAATTGTCATAGTTTAATTTAGCGATACAGCACGGAAACATGCGGTTGGTTCAGCCCCACCGAGTCCGCACCGACCAGCGATCCCCGCACACCGACACTATCCTACACACACCGGGGACAATTTACAATATTACCAAGCCACATTAACCTACAAATCTACACGTCTTTGGAGTGTGGGAGAAAACCGAAGCACTTGGAGAAAACCGGCGCAGGTCACAGGGAGAACGTACAAACTACGTACTGCCACCACCTGTAAGGAGGGTCGAACCCTCCTTTAAGAATAAGGAGTAAGCCATTTAGAACGGAGACGAGGAAACACCTTTTCTCACAGAGAGTGGTGAGTCTGTGGAATTCTCTGCCTCAGAGGGCGGTGGAGGCAGGTTCTCTGGATGCTTTCAAGAGGGAGCTAGATAGGGCTCTTAAAAATAGCGGAGTCAGGGGATATGGGAAGAAGGCAGGAACGGGGTACTGATTGGGGAAGATCAGCCATGATCACATTGAATGGCTCGAGGGGCTGAATGGCCTACTCCTGCACCTATTGTCTATTGAACCAGTGTCTCTGGCGCCGTAAAGCAGCAACTCTACCGCTGCGCTACTGTGCTTGGAACATTATTCTAATTCGAGCAGTACCAACTTTTAATGTACATGCGTTTTTAACAATTTTTATTCATTCCAGTTACAAAACTATCTTATCCCTAAAATACCGAAATCTTGCGAGGAGGGAACATGAGTGTGCAAAATCATTCCATAATACCTGTGTGGAACACGTATAAATCCCACCTTTTTATGGTCAGGTCCATATGGTTATGGTGTGATGGACTGGTCACCCAGGTCATAAAATGTATGGTCATTCTAAAAACATGCACACTCTTTAACATAATTAAATGCCTTAAATTATCATGTTTCCTACCGGCTTAAACTTCGAGATCTTCTTGGTGAGGTAGTGGAGTTCTTTTCTTTCTTCTTTCCATTTTCCCCATCTCCATCTTTGTTTTCTTCCTTCACTTTAATGTCGCCTTCTGCTTTCTTTTCCCTGTTATTGCAGGCAGATCACATATATTAAAAAGGTCAAGCACTACAGGATATTAGTCAGCATCTGCATCATTCCAAAACGTCTAACGGCACATTATTTGCAATTAACGACAGCTTTGGACAATACTTTTCCCAACTCACATTATAAACGGCAAAGGAAGCCCTCAAACCTATCATTCGAATGTTCAAGAATTACAGTGGCTAGCGAAGTTGTGCCGAAATAGCCACCTGGATAGTGAAAGGCCTGGATAGAGTGGATGTGGAGAGGATGTTTCCACTAGTGGGAGAGTCTGGGACCAGAGGCCATAGCTTCGGAAAATAAAAGGACATACCTTTAGGAAGGAGAAGAGGAGGAATTCCATTAGTCAAGGGTGGCGGATCTATAGAATTCATTGTCACAGAAGGCTGTGGAGGCCAAGTCAAAGGATATTTTTAAAGGAGAGATTGATAAATTCTTGATTGGTACGGGTATGAGTGGTTATGGGGAGAAGGCAGGAGAATGGGATTAGGAGGGAAAGATGGATCAGCCATGATTGAATAGACTTGATGGACTGAATGGCCTAATTCTGCTCCTATCATGTATG
This sequence comes from Malacoraja senta, assembly GCA_038087875.1. Classification (NCBI taxonomy): domain Eukaryota; kingdom Metazoa; phylum Chordata; class Chondrichthyes; order Rajiformes; family Rajidae; genus Malacoraja; species Malacoraja senta. The sequence continues at coordinate 219,325,513 of CM075977.1, read as the reverse complement.
AACTTATGAGCAAGATAAGTAGGCTGAGGAATAGCAAATGGTGTTTAATTCAGATGTGTGCAAGGTTGTGTTTTGGGAAGTCAAACAAGGTAGACTTTCACAATGAATGGTAGGGCTCACAGACAGTGGTGAGTGTTGAATTCTCTGCCTCAGAGGGCGGCGGAGGCAGGTTCTCTGGATGCTTTCAAGAGAGAGCTAGATAGGGCTCTTAAAGATAGTGGTCAGGGAATATGGGGAGAAGGCAGGAACGGGGTACTGATTGGGGATGATCAGCCATGATCACATTGAATGGCGGTGCTGGCTCGAAGGGCCGAATGGCCTACTCCTGCACCTATTGTCTATTGGCCCCAGAGAGTGTTGTAGAATAGAGGGACTTAGGAATACAAGTACATATTTTCCAGAAGTGACGTTATGTGGACAGAGAGATGAAGACGGCGTTTGGTATGCTGGCCTTCATCAGTCAGTCAGTCATTCATCAGAAGCTGGGATCTTATGTTGCAGTTGAAGAAGACTTCCATGAGGTTTAATGCTTAAGAGCATTGTGTTGTTCAATTTTGGTCACCCAGTTATCAGAATTATATAAGAAAATATTTACAAAGACTTTGCTAGCTCTCAAGGGACTAAGTTAAAGAGCGATTGTTTAAGAAAGAACTGCAGATGCTGGATAAATCTAAGATAGACAAAAATGCTGGAGAAACTCAGCGGGTGAGGCAGCATCTATGGAGCGACGTTCGGGTCGAGACCCTTCTTCAGACTGATGTGGGGGGGGGGGGGGGAAGAAAGGAAGAGGCGGAGACAGTGGGCTGTGGGAGAGCTGGGAAGGGGAGGGGAAGGAGGGAGAAAGCAAGGACTACCTGAAATTGGATAAATCAATGTTTGTGGGAGAGCTGGGAGAGGTTAGGTAGTCCAGGACTTTATTCCTTAGAGTACAGGAAACTGATAAGAGGTGTATAAAATCACGAGAATAGATATGGTGAATGCAGAGTCTTTTTCCCAGGGTTGGGAAATCAAAAGCTAAGGTTTAAGGTAGCAGGGGTAAGATTTAATAGGAACCTGAAGAGCATTTTTTTCCATAGAAGGTTGTGGGTATATGGAAATAGTTGCCAGAGGTTTTGTGATCGAGGCATGTACAATGACTATATTTAAACATCTATATTTTTTAAAATTGTCCCTGAATCTGGAGATGTGCGTTTTCATACCTTCTATACCGTTTGCCTGATGGAAGAGGGGAGAAGTGGGAGCGGCCAGGGATGAGTCACATCCTGGCCACTCCCTCTTCTCCCATCTGGCAACAGGTATAGATATGTGAAAATGCACACCTCCAGATTCAGGGACAGTTTCTTCCCACCAAAGATCCTATAGCAAGCAAGACAGATCACTCGACGAAAAAGACGTAGTACGGTCATGGGCAGATTCATGGGTAATTTTCGGCCCCATTTCCGTAACCGGCTTCCGAATCCGCACCAAAGATCCCATAGCGGAGCAAAGATAACTAGTGCGGAGACGGAAGCCGGTTACAGAAACATCCTCGTAAAAAGAAAAGTTATTTGGTAAAAATCTTCTCCTCATTTTCAGAATTATAATTTATTAACACAAACTGTTCCCCCGCAACGTTGATTACACTACGAGTCGGGTCGGGTCTGGTTACTGAAATGGATGAAAAAAAGGCCCACGTTCCGCTCCGTTGCGTACTACACTTCAGCCCATTGCATTTAGAAGGAGTGGTCTATCTTGCTTCGCAGCTGTTATCAGGCAACTGAACCATCCTGCCACAACCAGAGAGCAGTGCTGAACTACTATCTATCTCTTTGGTGACCCTTGGACTTTCCTTGATAGCACTTTGTTTGCTATACACTGTATATGGGTCAATTGTAATCATGTATCGTCTTTCTGCTGACTGGTTAGCACGCAACAAAAGTTTTTCACTTTACCTCGGAACACGTGACAATAAACTGAACTGAACTGCACGGATGTTTGGACAGGTACATGTTGAAGAAAGGTTTTGAGATTTTTGGTCAAATATGGGGAAAAAGGGATTAGCTAGGTGGACATCTTGGTCAGCGTGAATGAGTTGGACCAAGGGCTTGTTTCTGTGCTGTATGACTCCAAAAACATTCTCTTTGACCAAAATTTCATACCGCAAACAGGAAAAAAAAAATCCTTTCATTGGAAAATAGGAAACGCGGCATTTTAAAAAGTCAGAAAATTCAAATCAAGATATATAAATGGATCTTGTGAAAGGAAATGGTCTTATTTAATCAAGTTATCCAATCTAAACAGTGATCACTAAGAAATGACCAATCTGACTGCTCAGTTTTGCTGGGTGACACACTGAACAGAAATATAGGAAAATCTCACAACCATGTTAGAAAATCTTACCAGCTATCCCCACCTGCTGGAATTAGAAAACAATGCAATCTACAGTGTAATTATAGCTCAGGTGAAGAGCAAAGATCCTAAAGCGAGCAAGATAGATCACTCGACGAAAAAAACGTAGTACGGTCATGGGCAGATTCATGGGTAATTTTCGGCCCCATTTCCGTAACCGGCTTCCATCTCCGCACCAAAGATCCCAAAGATAACTAGTGCGGAGACGGAAGCCGGTTACCGAAACATCCTCGTAAAAATCTTCTCCTCATTTTCAGAATTATAATTTATTAACACAAACTGTTCCCCCGCAACGTTGATTACACTGCGAGTCGGGTTACTGAAATGGATGAAAAAAAGGCCCACGTTCCGCTCCGTTGCGTACTACACGTCAGCCCATTGCATTTAGCAGGAGTGGTCTATCTTGCTCCGTTATAGGATCTTTGGTGAAGAGCAGAGTGAGCTAAGTTTTGAATACCCTTTCGAAATGCTGTTTAACCTGTTTTAATGTAACCACTTTTAATTTCATGTGCCTTCTTCAGTAAGAACTTGTAGATTGCAACTTAGATATTTTACAAAGCGAATGCACAACATGAAGACCTGATGCTGCTGGAAGTATTTGTTCCGGCTGCTGATTAGAAGTATCAAGAGCAATTCAGGCACTATTAAAGAGCCAGCTAACATTAAAACCACAATGCAGAAGTGGCAGACTCTCTCATCATCTAAAGGATGTGGGCATCAATAGCAAGCTATCTCTGATTCATGCAAAGATTTTAATTGTATATTTTTGAATGACCTATCTTTGATTAACATTTTTAAATAATAATTGGTGCAAGGGACAATGATTTGCATATCAGTGATCTTCAAAATCATATAAAGATTTTGTCTATGTAAATGAGGAATAGCCATGGCTGGCTGACAATCTTTCAAAAAAATCCCACCCCGCAGTTTAGATCCTTATCCATTCTTCCTGCAATGGACTTATTTGTGCAGTTAGCACAGTGCCTCTATAAGTGGTGAACATGCGAGTATTTAAGACCAATGGTGTGAAAGCAGGAAGAGTGTGTTGGTTTAAAATTGAGGCTTTGACAATAGACAATAGTTGCAGGAGTAGGCCATTTGGCCCTTCGAGCCAGCACCGCCATTCAATGTGATCATGGCTGATCATCCACAATCAGTACCCCGTTCCTGCCTTCTCCCCATATCCCCTGCTATTTTTAAGAGCCCTATCTAGCTCACTCTTGAAAGCATCCAGAGAACCTGCTTCCACCGCCCTATGAGGCAGAGAATTCCACAGACTCACCACTCTCTGTGAGAAAAAGTGTTTCCTCGTCTCCATTCTAAATGGCTTCCTCCTTATTCTTAAACTGTGGCCCCTGGTTCGGGACTCCCCCAACATCGGGAACATGCCTCTAGCATGTCCAAGCCCTTAACAATCTTATATGTTTCAATGAGATCCCCTCATCCTTCTAAACTCCAGAGTGTACAAGCCCAACTGCTCCATTCTTTCAGCATATGACAGTCCCGCCATCCCAGGAATTAACCTTGTAAACCTACGCTGCACTCCCTCAATAGCCATAGCAAGCTTTGGTTGATTATTGTTGCATGTACCGAGGTATAGTGAAAAGCTTTGTTCTGCACGGTTTCCAATCAGTTTAGATAATACTATACATAAATACTACCAAGTCACTCAAGTACAACGGGAAGACGCATCCTTGTGCAGAGGAATCAAATCACACGCCGATTTTGCTATGTTTTCATATGATGAATTTTCTACATCCACCATTTGTTCTTATATTTTTCTGAAACCCCATCAATCTCACGAAAACAAATTGTCTTTTTTATCATTGTCTTTCATAAGAAGAAAGACTGGATAGACTCGGCTTGTACTCGCTAGAATTTAGAAGATTGAGGGGGGATCTTATAGAAACGTACAAAATTCTTATGGGGTTGGACAGGCTAGATGCAGGAAGATTGTTCCCGATGTTGGGGAAGTCCAGGACAAGGGGTCACAGCTTAAGGATAAGGGGGAAATCCTTTAAGACCGAGATGAGGAAAAACTTTTTCACACAGAGAGTGGTGAATCTCTGGAACTCTCTGCCACAGAGGGTAGTTGAGGCCAGTTCATTGGCTATATTTAAGAGGGAGTTAGATGTGGCCCTTGTGGCTAAGGGGATCAGGGGGTATGGAGAGAAGGCAGGTACGAGATACTGAGTTGGATGATCAGCCATGATTATATTGAATGGCGGTGCAGGCTCGAAGGGCCGAATGGCCTACTCCTGCACCTATTTTCTATGTATCTATGTATCTATGAGAAAAACATTTTTCACACAGAGAGTGGTGAATCTCTGGAACTCTCTGCCATAGAAGGTAGTTGAGGCCAGTTCATTGGCTATATTTAAGAGGGAGTTAGATGTGGCCCTTGTGGCTAAAGGGATCAGGGGTTATGGAGAGAAGGCAGGTACAGGATACTGAGTTGGATGATCAGCCATGATCATATTGAATGGCAGTGCAGGCTCGAAGGGCCGAATAAAGAGACAAGACCTAGTGTGGACTTGGACGGCCATATCGCCAAACACTTGTATTTGGTCCGCCAAGGCTCACTGGATCTCCTGCTCATTAACCATTTTAACTCATCTTCGCATTCCCACACTGACCTTTCTGTCGTGGGTCTCCTCCACTGTCAGAGTGAGGCCAAGGGCAAATTGGAGGAACAGCACCTCGTTTTCTGTTTGGGTTGCTTACAATCCAATGACATGAACACTGAATTCTTCAATTTTGGATTTGGAAAGAAGGGTGTGTTGGAGGACGTACACCCTTCTTTCCAAGAAGGTTGAGAGGGAGTGTGTGAGGTGCCAGAAGATTGAAGGGTGGCTGATGTTGTGCCTGAATTTAAAAGGGCTGCAAGGAAAAGCCTGGGAACTATAGGCCAGTGAGCCTAACATCTGCGGTAGGCCAGTGGGCCTAACATCTGTGGTAGGCAAAATACTGGAGAGGATTCTGATAGATAAGATATATATGCATCTGGATAACATGAGCTGATCAGGGGTATTCAGCATGGTTTTGTACGTGGAAGATCGTGTCTTATGAATCTGATTGAGTTTTTTCTTAAAGTAAGCAAAAAGGTAGATGATGGCAAAGCCGTAGATCTTTAGCAAGGCATTTGATAAGATTTCACATGGTAAGCTGCTTTGGAAGGTTAGATCACATGGGATCCAAGGAGAAAATAACCAAATGGATAGAGTGTTTAAGAAGGAACTGCAGATGCTGGAAAATCGAAGGTAGACAAAAATGCTGGAGAAACTCAGCGGGTGAGGCAGCATCTATGGAGCGAAGGAAATAGGCAATGTTTCTGGTCGAAACCCTTCAAATGGATAGAGAATTGGCTTCAGGGAAGGAAGCTGGTTGATGGGAGAAGGTACACAAAAATGCTGTAGAAACTCAGCGGGTGCAGCAGCATCCATGGAGAGAAGGAAATAGGCAACGTTTTGGGCCGAAACCCTTCTTCAGACTGAAGGGGGGTGGGGAGAAGAAAGGAAAAAGGCGGAGGAGGAGCCCGAGGGCTGAGGGATGGGAGGAGACAGCCCGAGGGCTGAGGAAGGGGAGGAGACAGCAAGGGCTAACAGAATAGGGAGAATTCAATGTTCATGCCCCCAGGATGCAGACTCCCCAAGCGGAATATGAGGTGGGAGAAGGTTGTTTTTCGGACTGAAGGCGTGTGACCAGTGATGTGCCTCAGGTATTGCTGCTGTAGTTTATAGTTTATATTAATTATCTATGATGCAGAAAATGAGGTGGTGTTACTCTAGTTTGCATTTCGCATCACCCCAGTAGTGGAGGTGACTGAGGCCAAACAGGTCAGTGTGAGAGTGGGGACGGGAGTCAAATTGGCTTGCAACCAGAACCTCAAGCCAGCCCTCGTGAACAGAACATAAGTGCCCGGCAAAGCGGTCACCTAGCTGACAATGTGGAGGATAGAGGCCACGCCGAGGGCTCCACATGCAACAGATGAGGATGGAAAAATTGCATGTTGCACACAGAGGAGCTGGTGTGGTGGTACTGCCCATTTGTATCCCCTTACCCAAGATCCCGTCCCAAATTACTTCAGAAGCTGTCATCCATGCTCATTGCACAATGATGCCCTAACACAAAGGCGGAAATGCAGAAGAATAACGGCACAGTGCGCAACTGTAGACTTGCTGCTTTACAGCACCAGAGACCTGGGTTAGATCCTGACTATGTGCTTATTGTTCTTATGGAACTTGTATGTTCTCCCTGTGACCGCGTGGGTTTTCTCCGGGTGCTCCGGTTTCCTCGCACACTCCAAAGACACGCAGATTTGAAGGTCAATTGGCTTCTGCTTCAACAAATTGTCCCTAGTGTGTAGGATCAGAGTAGGGTTCAGGTTGGTCGGCGTGGACCGAAGTGCCTGTTTCTGCGCTGTATCTCTAAACTAAACTACTCAGGAACATGACCGCCATCATTATGTTATAAAAAGCTAGCAGCAATCGGCTAGTTTAGGCAGAATGTAAAGGACTCGGTACTCCTGGTGCAGTTTCCCCAACAGGCTGTGAATTTGGTACGTTTTCTCCATTTTGAAATTTCAATCCCAAAACCTCAATGGCCATTATGCCATGTAGGTGATTTCCTCCGTGCTAACATTGTGTTTATGCACATAAACACCTGGGTCCCTATAAAGACCTATATAAAGATTATTTTCATTTAAGCAGGTCTGCTTTCTGATTCCTCCAACCAAAGTGCAACATCTTACATTTTCCTAAGTTAAACCCCTTTTCCTACCTTAAACTCAGACTTCCGAGTCTTCCTGCGGCTCAGGCGGTCACAGGCAGAAAGTGCAAACTCCACTCAAACAGCACCCGAGGTCAGGATCGAACCCGGCTCCCTGGTGCGGTGGCAGCAGGTGATGTGAAGTATGTACAACTCTGGAATAACTGGAAGGGTTAATGCTGATGGAATGGGCACGGCTTGGGAACAAATCCAGCCAAGGCCGTGAGAAATTGCAGAGTTGTACACGTAGCCCAGACCATCACGTAAACCAGCCTCCCTTCCATTGACTCTATCTACACTTCACGCTGCCTCAGCAAGGCCATTTTCAGACTGGGTCGAGGCAATAGACAATAGGTGCAGGAGTAGGCCATTTGGCCCTTCGAGCCATTCAATGTGATCATGGCTGATCATCCCCAATCAGTACCCCGTTCCTGCCTTCTCCCCATATCCCCTGACTCCGCTATTTTTAAGAGCCCTATCTAGCTCTCTCTTGAAAGCATTCAGAGAACCTGCCTCCACCGCCCTCTGAGGCAGAGAATTCCAGACTCACCACTCTCTGTGAGGAAAGTGTTTCCTCAAAGAATATCAATATACAAGGCCAAACCCAAGAATATAAATATACAGGCCAGGAAAGAATGGTAGAATTTTGACTAGTTGAAGCTTAAAACATTCTGATGGTTTACCTTGATGGGGAAGGACTTTTTGATCCACGCCCATCTTTTGATCGTGAACGTTTTGCTTGAGGACTCTTTGAATCACGCCTGTCTTTGTGCCTTGAGGGAGATGTGTGTTGCGATCTACTCCTGGAGCGTCTGAAGAATTAAGCCAGGAATAAAGAAGAGTTTGTGACAACATGACTATGAGAAGGCTCAAAAAAAAAGTAGCAAATTAAAGAAATGTTAACGATTAAACTAATAATCACTGCAAAATAACATAAACCATAAATTTTCTGTTAGTCGGGTGCTTTAATCGGAGTATACCAGATTTAAAAAATCTGGTATAGTAAGATTAAAACAACTAAATGCAGCCACGGTTGTGGTTGTACTTATTAAACTGACAGCTGTAACAAGGTCAACTCCCTTCTCCCCCAGACATAACAATACAATGGTATGATATGCCATCACACCCAGTCACCTGAAATTGATGTTGAACATCTGCCATACTAAGTTATGCTGACTGCAGATTGGTACAATTTCTGGACTGGAAGTAGGAAGTATCAGCCATGAATCTGGCTCCGAAATGCACGTTTAGCTACTGGATAAGGGTGGTTAGGATCGGGATTGGCTGCACACAATTGTAAACTCACACGTGAAGAATGAAAACACAGCTAGATCCTTTGCTGGCCAGCATGCACTAGAACCATCTGGAGTGAAAGTGTAATGGCATATCAGGAGAGCCAGGTCCAATTTATGAATGTAGAATTCAGACCAAATAAATGTCTGGAGACCTAGTTAACCTACAAACTCTCGGCGACAACAGATTAATAAGCACAATACTGATTCATATCTTCACATTGATTATGTTGATTACTTGATTTTTATTAGGAAAGGAAAGGCTTGAAAAAATGATAAAAGTGCAAATCTAGAAGGCAGTCGACAACATTTATAGTAACTTCAATTCATATAGCGAATTTAAATGTAATCAAATAACCCAAGGCATAAAGCAATGGGTGGTGGGTGTATGGAACGAGCTACCAGAGGAGGTAGTTGAGGCAGGGACCATCGCGATAAGTAACATTTAGGCAGGTACATGGATAGGATAGGTTTGGAGGGATATGGGCCAAACACAGGCAGGTGGGACTAGTGTAGCTGGGACATGTTGGCCGGTGTGGGCAAGTTGGGCCGAAGGGCCTGCTTCCACGCTGTACGACTCTATGTCACAGGAGTGTTAATATGACATCAAGTAGCGCAATAAGATATTAGGACAAGTGAACACAAAGATTTTAAGTGCATTTACATAGAGGAGAGCAAAAAGGTTTAGGGAAGGATTTTTAGAGGTTTATGAATAGAAACCCAAAGCTGCAGATAATGGGGGAGTGGTGAAAATCAGAAACGTACAACAGACATGAGGCGAAAGTGCAGGCCATCTTGGAAAATGTGTAGGGAGAAGTGGGAGCATGACAGCGCCAGAGATCCGGGTTCAATCCTGACTATGAGTGCTGTCTGTATGGAATTTGTACGTTCTCCCTGCAACCTGCGTGGGTTTTCCCCGGCTGCCCCGGTTTCCTCCCACACTCCAAAGACGTGCAGGTTTTGTAGGTTAATTGGCTTCTGTAAAGATGGTATATTGTCCCGAGCGTGTAGGATAGCGCGAGTGTATGGGGATCGCTGGTCGGCGTGGACCGAAGGGCCCGTTTCCGCGCTGTTTCTCTGAACTAAACTAAAAGGGGGGCTTTGAAGACAAAGATGAGAACATTAAAAGCAAGGCATCGCTGGATTGGGACCCACTCTAGATCAGTGCGCACAGGCATTTGGTGGATAGACGTCCACATGTACATGAGGGATATGTCGGGTGAAAGGCAGAAGAGCGGCCGCAGAACAATGGAATAGTCAAATCTGGTGGAAACAGTGGAGCGTTTCAATAGCAAGTAACCTGCGGCAGGGGCTGAATCATGTGGTGCTACAGTTGTGGCAGAGGCTGGTCCAAATGAAGGAACAGAAATGAAGTTGGAAGTTCACCTTGACGTCCAGGCAGCGTTCCCTGCTTATGGAATATCCCCAGCACACAATGCAGTTTGACGGTGTGAATGTGTGAAGGAAATGTGTTTAGTGTCCGTACAATACAACTTCATGATTTATGACTGTAACTGAGATCAAGCATTGCAGGGTGGTGCAACTATGAAATAGAAGGTTGAACAGTACCGCACAAAGACAGGCCCTTTGCCCCACAAGATCTGTGCTGACCACAATACCCATTTGCCCGCACATGAACCATACACCCTCCATTACCTGGATGTTCACGTGTCTGTCTAAATGTCCCTTAAACATCAGTATTATATCTGCTTCCACCAAACCCCTGGCTTGTGTCCCAGAATATAATTCTCAGTGTAGAAAAAATATTTGCTTTGTGCATCTTTAAACTTTCCACCTCTCACCTCAAAGTACTTGACATTTCCACCCTGGGAAAAAAATGACTCAAATACTAGAGGGCATAACCTTAAAGTGAGAGGGACAAAGTTTAAAGGAGATGTGCAGGCAATTTTTATTTGCAGAGGGTGACAAGTGCCTGGAATGTGCTGGTGTGGGTAGTGGTGGAGGCAGATACGATAGTTGCATTTAGGAGGCCTTTGGATGGGCATATAGATATGTAAGGAATGGGGGAATGTGGGTTTTGTACCGAAGGATAAGAGTTGATCTTGGCATCATGTTCAACACAGACATTGTGGGCTGAAGGGCCTGTTCCACGTTCTATGACTCAGACTCAGCCCTAAATTAAAATGTCTTCAGGAGGGGGGGGGGAGGGGGGGGGGGCACTAGAGTCACAGAATCATACAGCACAGAAGAAGGCACTTTGGCCTAACTATCCATGCCGACCAAGATGCCTCAACTAAACTAGTCCCATTGGCCCGCGTTTGGCCCATATCCCTCTAAACCTGTCATATCCATGTACCCGCCCAAGTACCTTTTAAATACTATTTTGAGACCTCCCTCAAGTACCTCTTTTTGATCTAAATAAATTCTAAATATTCCAATCACTTTTTTAAACAAATCTCGCATGGTTAGCTAAGACTTTAAGGTGTTTAATAAGCATCTTCTTAAATCTGTAATTTGGAGTTTTAAATGTCATTAATGTGAAATATTTTTGCTTTTGTCACGTTCAAAACTTTTTGCACATTTTTGAATATCCTGAAACAAGCAGATATTTTGAAAAGATTCAAATCAATGACAGTTCCAAGATTAACTCAGTTAAATTACTCTAATTTTCTGGCCAAAGCTGTACGTAACACTCTCTGCACACTATTACGTCTTTACAAACACAAGACCTCATCCCAAATACGCCTCCAAGCGATCTTCACTGTTCTCAGTATAAGATAGGATTGTGTCCACCCCCCACCCCCCTCCCCTCCATTGTCTCAGACGAGTAGAAGGGACGAGAAAGGTCTGGTGGATTGGATTGGTCTGTGGGAGGGGGTTGGGGTAGGAAGTACAGTAAACAAGCAAAGGAAGTCAGCAATGGGGTGGAATGCAAGAGACAATAGATTGACTAAAGGCCTGATCAGGTATATATCTAAGAACACAGTAGGAGATTAAAGAAGAAATTGCAGGAGTTCTGGCTGAGATATATGCAAGATTATTAGCCATGGGTGAGATCCCAGAAGACAGGAGGGTGACTAATGTTGTGTCGTTACTTAAGGGTGCAAAGAAAATTCTGGGAACTCTAAACCAATAAGCCTAATATCTGTGATAGGAAAGTTACCGGAGAGGATTCTGAGGAATAAGATAAAGATGTATTTGGAAAGACAGGGGTTGATTAGAGATAGTCAACATGGTTTTGTGTGTGAGAGATCGTGCATCACAAACCAGACATAACTCAGCGGGACAGACAGGCAGCATCTCTGGAGAGAAGGAATGGGTGGCATTTCGGGTCGAGACCCTTCTTCAGACTAGTATCAAACCAGTTTGTTTTGCAAAAGTAACCAAGAAGGTTGTTAAGGGCAGGGCCGTACACATAATCTATATGGACTTCAGTACGGGATTTGATAAGGTTCGGTAGGTTAATCGGGAAGGTTAGATTGCATGGGATGGTCTGATAACAGTAGGAAGTTAAAAAAAAAAGTAGGCTTGGGATGAAAATAAAAGATGGAGAATTATCTGAAATTGGTGAACTTGGTCCAATTCTAATAACAGGTTGTTGATCTGTGAACACAGTTTCACTCACATTCAATGGGTGGAACTATCTGATTTCCAGCAACGCTTCTTAAATTTTAGATCTTTGGAGCCATAATATTTAGAAGCAAGCATAGTGTTTGATGCATCATAATATTTAGAAGCATAGTGTTTGAAGCATCATAATATTTAGAAGCAAGCATAGTGTTTGATGCATCATAATATTTAGAAGCAAGCATAGTGTTTGATGCATCATAATATTTAGAAGCAAGCATAGTGTTTGATGCATCATAATATTTAGAAGCAAGCATAGTTTGATGCATCATAATATTTAGAAGCAAGCATAGCGTTTGATGCATCATAATATTTAGAAGCAAGCATAGTGTTTGATGCATCATATCGGCCACTGATACATCCTCAATGTCAGAACTTTCAAGTCAACGTGCGGTGAAAGGCGTCAGGCGTTGTGCCAAGACGATCAGTATTTTCACATGACTACAAACAACCAAGTTATTTGCCAACTCGGCAGCTACTTTCTAACTCCAATACAAATTTAATTCCCGAGTGGACTTGGCAGAAATTAACTCCGTTGCATGGATGGTGGTGGCAAAGAATATTTAAGATGCTAAATTGGGTTTCAATCAAGAAGGCTGCTTTTTCCTGGGTGGTGTTGAGCATCTGTAGTTCCGTAAGCAACTTGGCAACTAAATGGTGCCGTGTACAAAGTAGAAAGGCTTTACGGTTTCCCGCACAAATCCTTTCTGCCATAGTCAAAATTCGTAAGAAAAATAGTGAATAAAAAATGATTAACATTTTTTAAATGAAGTAACCAAATGAGCTTAAAGTACTGCAAACATTTTTTTAAGTATCCTGTTTCTTAAAAGATTTTCAATAAATTTGGAAAGTCTCCCTGCCTGCCCCACAAGCCCCACCTACTTAAAGAAAGCATAGACTGGAATATCTCAGAGATCAGCTTACTCACTTCACAATGCTCGTGAAAAAGAACTGTAGGATCTACATTTTAATTAGGAGCAGGGTGGAAGAGTTTACAGCTGGAATGCAGGTTTGAATGTATACCCTTAGAAATCGGAGAAGTAAAATTGTGACAGATTTAAAAATCATAAGCATTCTTAAAGTCAAATCTCATCATCAAAAATGATGCCCTTTTCCAAAGGACCGCAAATTTAAAATGCAATTAACGATTGGCCTGCGATAATTTTAATTTTCAGACGGTAATTGAAAAACACATTTATCTAAAATAGATATTTTTGTTTGTCTGCTGCAAATTCTGAACAGAAGTCAAGAGGTTGTGTGTGTGTGAGGGAACTTATTTACAATGTGCAAATTGTGATAAGTCAACAAGTGAATGCTGTTTCAGAGGAATAATTATACTAAGGTTCAAGAATTAAGTCTATTGTTATTGGGTGAAGTGAAAATCTTCAGGGGTGTTGCAATAGGACAGAATTGACATACTACAAAATGGTGCCGATTTCTTCTGTGCCTTTTAAAAAAAAAATTAACTTATTCTGAAAATGTTGTTTGCAAATGGATCATATTTTGTATACAACTAAATATATGGCAATTGATGTTAGCATTATTTAGTTTTCACTATGTCTTACTGTAATGAATTATTAAACCCCATCCAAGCCTTCCCATTGTTATAATTCCAGCAGATCTTGAGCGTGTCATCATATGCCCACTGATAAACAGCAAGGTTCCAAGTCTTGAACTTCATACTGATATGGAGGTAGACAAAAATGCTGGAGAAACTCAGCGGGTGAGGCAGCATCTATGGAGCGAAAGAATAGGCGACGTTTCAGGTCGAGACCCTTCTTCAGTCTGACCCGAAACGTCGCCTATTCCTTCGCTCCATAGATGCTGCCTCACCCGCTGAGTTCCTCCAGCATTTTTGTCTACCTTCGATTTTTCCAGCATCTGCAGTTGTTTCTTAAACATACTGAGATATGGAAGTTATTGGTCTGCGAAATCAGCTGCCACTTAGGTACAATAGATTAATTAAAGTCTTGGCCTTGTGCAATGAGCCCAAGATGACTGGAGGGCAGGCTCAGTTGCCAGGACGTTAACACAGAAGCAGACTTGTAATAGTTACACAGGTACACACACAGATGGGTTCAGGAAGAGATGGCTCTGTGCATAGCCTCCTCCTCTCCTCTTGACCCTCCATCAACCCACCTCCTGACCCTACTCAACCTCAATCGTCCCGAGTCCATAAATCTCCTTTCCTACAGTAACCTCTTCCACCTTGCACCCCTCCTCCCCCCACCCAAACATTCCCCTGACTTTCCCATCATCTATATCCCCCCCCCCCCACTTCCTCAGGCATCCTGACACTTGGACCTTTCCTTCCTTCCCTCAACTGTGAACACACCCCTCATCCCCATTCTCATTCCGCTCTTTCCCATCCACATTTTCTCTCCATCCCCATCTCCAAGCTCCCAAAGTCTTCCCCATGCTCTCCCCTTGCAATCCAGCCCGGAAACCATCCTCAGGACTGTATTCCATAGTGCACAGCAGCCGAACCAATGGAGAGTGCTTAATGACCAGACATAAAATGTCTGGGCAGAATAGTTGAATACGCTAGAGAGAAGAGTGGGAATTCACTCCCCCACTGATTCTTTACCAAACTATCACCTAATTCACATGATTTTCAAACACAGTTCTTATTCAACCAAAAAAATCAAGATAGGGACTTGCGATTTAACACGTTTAACTTATCTTGTTCTAAATCATAATTGTTAAGTTCGTGCTTCATGGCAAACTATTAGAGATGATGCAAAATATTGCCTGGAAGTGACCGGCAAGAGAAAAGAAGAATAAGCTTTAAAATTGAGTATCAACCATCTTCAACAATATTACACAATTTCAGTATTTTTTGTGGCGCTCTCACATGTTATATTTTTTTTTACTCAGAGATATTTCAACTATTGCAAATGATTAGTCTTTACTGGTACGGTTAATACATTTGGGTATGTTTTTTGAACAAGGCCCATGACTTAGCACGAGTGTTAATGAAATAATATTTCTTATACTGTTTATAATGATAAATCTAATTGCAGAGCAACTTTGATTCATGCAGATGATAAATTATAAGCATTACTAACCAACCCTCACAGTACAATAACATTGTCATGGAGAAATAGAAAAAAAAATCATGGGTGCCATTGAACATATCCACAGTAGAAAAAGGGATAAATGCAAATGCCGGTCCAGGTTTCTACAGCTAAATGAACTTAGTTCAAGTATTTTGGCAGTCATTTCAGACGTTAATGCAGTGACGAGGTGTACCTTGCATTCCAGATGTGGCCGTTGCCATAGTAATGAGTGCATTATTGATCTCAACATCATTTTGGTCTCCGAGAAGAATGCAGATCATGGTAGGTCACAGTTCCACAGCTCCGGCAGATGTTTCAGAACAAACCTGATATGGTTTGCGAAGTCCAATTCCACCAGCTTGTGGGCATCACAATTTCTTCTCTGGTGCCCTTCAGAGATCGAGATTTGCCAGACCTTTGTGGCACACCCGATATGATCTCTGCCGTACATTGGGTCTCAATTCTTAATGCATTTGAAGACAGGCATAATGTCATGCATGTCTCAAGATAATACCTATCAACATATTTTGGTACTGTAGATCAATCATGTTTTTGGATGGAATTGAAAAGCATGGGAAACCATTGGGTCATCAAGTTCATAGGAAGCCAGAGAGACACAGACAGACAGAAACAGAGCAAACATCTTCATCCTTCCATGGAAAATCTGCAACCTTACTATGGGTTACACTGCAGCCACCACTCTACTAGTCACACAGTCATGACTTTTGGAAAAAGATCTTAAGTGGTAGAAGATACTAAGGAAACTCAATAGTTTAAATCATTCCCCCCCCATTCAAATAAAGCCCGCCCACACCAAAAGACAGACATGGGTAGTGAAAAAATTCAGCACATTTCACAAACACCTTTTTTCATACTTGTACTCATAAAATTAAATCAATAGTAACAATTTTCTGGGACAATTCCACATTCAATAGCTTGCCATTGTTGCATTAATATTTACAAATGTAATTTTCATTTATTTCTGTTACTTACACCAGACTCTCCTACAATCTCTCTCAATTTCTTTTGATATTTTAAGCCCATTTTTTTTTTAAAGCTTAGGCACTACAATTACTATCAAAGGAACTTGGAAGTAAGTTTCAAACAGTTCAGTTTATCTCACGCTTACTGTGGCTAATTCAAGATCTTGAAAAAAAAGACAAGCAACAACCTGTAATTTCTCTCACATGTATCATCAGATCAGCCATTCTGAGTTCATGGAGGTAGCCTGCATAACGCCATCGTACTCACTGAGTATCATGTTTCAGCAAGTTACTTCCAGCTGCAGTTAGGGGAAAGAAAATACCACAAAATGGCAGGCTAATTTATTATTTACCAATTAGAGGTATGCTGCATAAAACAGATTTTTTTTTTTTTACTCTTGTTATCTTGTTAATGCAAACCTTCATTCAGGGTTCATCACAGAACAGTCAATGAAAAAAATATTAGGCAGTACTCATTAAATATCGTTGAGGGACTAGGAAGGAACTTTTCTTCATTGTCATCAGTACTAAGTCTACTGAAATGATAGGTGCAAAAAAAAACAATATGGAAAGCAGTTGTGAAATATCACAGTAATCAGTTTTCAGGATGGAATCTATATCTTCAAGCTAGTTGTTTGATTTAGGGTTTAGTGTGCAAAGTACTAAAGAGTTACTGTGGGAAACAATATTCAGAATACATGGTAACTGGGAACTAGTGACCTTATTCATTATGCCGTTGCACAATCTTTCTCTGCCTAGCTCAATGCTTTGCTTTAATGAATCCCTATCACTTTAATGACATTCAATGATTCCCTATCTCATATAATCGACCTACAAAAATAATTGAATGCAATAAAAATAATAGAAAAATTTAGCATGTTGAATTAGAGGTATTTAATTAGAGGTATTTAATATGGACTTAGTGAAAAGAGCAATAATGTATATATTTTAATTCAATGCCTTTTGCAGAGACGAGGGATTTCTGCAAGTTAGAAGTCAGGGTTATTCTTCTTGAGGCAAAACAAGATTGAGTATTGCAAGAGATGTCCAAGATCGTGGCTGGTTTGGATGGGTAAACAGAGGGAAGTTACTCCCCTTAACTTGAAGTTCAAGGACACAAATTTAAAATGTTGGCAAAAGATAAAAGAGAGTTTGAAGAAAATTATTTCTTGTTAGCATAATTATGATCTGGAACGCACTGCCTATAAATAATGGTTCAAACAGAGTCAATCAGGGCTTTAGAAAGTACTAGACCAGAGGAGGGGGAAGGGGGAGAGTGTGGGGAGAGGGGGGAGTGGAGGTGGAGGGGGAGAGGGGGAGAGAGAGGAGGGGGAGAGCGCAGGGGGAGCGAGCGCAGGGGGAGTGAGGGGGGGAAGGGGGAAAGAGAGGAGGGGGGAGAGAGGAGGGGGAGAGAGGAAGGGGAGATAGGGGGGTAGAGGGCAGAGAGGAGATGGGGGAGAGGGGTTAGTGGGGAGGGGGTGCAGTGGGGAGGGGGTGCATAGGGGGGTGAGAGGGGGGGTAGAGGGGAGGGGGAGAGAGAGTAGAGGGGAGGGGGGAGAGAGAGGATAGGGGGAGAGAGAGGGGTAGGGCGGAGAGAAGAGGGGGAGAGGTGGAGGGGGGAGGTGGAGGGGAGGGAGGAGAGGGGAGAGGGGGGGAGGAGAAGAGGAGGGGGAGAGGTGGAGGGGGGAGGGAGGAGGAAAGTAGAGGTGGGGGGGAAGAATGGAGGGGAGCTGGGGGGTGGGTGGGAGCGGCGGGGGCGGTAAGTGGGGGGGCTAGGGGTTGCGGGGTGGAGGAGCAGGATAGGAGCGGTTAGCAGCAGGAGGGAGCGGGAGGGCGTTAGGAGCGGGGGAGCAGGGCGCTACGGCCGGCCGCAGTCGGGTGTGTATGGCTGGGCCACGTAACTCACAGCTATGGCTGCGCATTGATTAGTCAGCGTGCAGGCCACGAGGAGAAAGTTCTTCATCGTGAACGTCGGTGACCTCCGGTGACCTCGGGATCTGCAGAACTTGCTCGTTCTTTCTGCGCCTTTTGAAGAAGGATGGGGGGGGGGAAGGTGGTGACGTAACTCGTGGAAAACAGTGCGTCTGCGCGTTGACAGCAGCTGCTTCAATCCAGACCCGGGGGGGGCCACGAGCAAAGGCATTATGACGTAATCAGCTCGGTTTGATTTTAAAACACTTTCTTTGATTTTAAAA
>CM075977.1:219208032-219307041 GCA_038087875.1 Malacoraja senta | reverse complement strand
TGGCTTATACTCGCTAGGAAGTTAGGAGATTGAGAGGGATCTTATAGAAACGTACAAAATTCTTATGGGGTTGGACAGGCTAGATGCAGGAAGATTGTTCCCGATGTTGGGGAAGTCCCAGGACAAGGCGTCACAGCTTATGGATAAGGGGGAAATCCTTAAGACCGAGATGAGAAAAAAACTTTTTCACACAGAGAGTGGTGAATCTCTGGAACTCTCTGCCACAGAGGGTAGTTGAGGCCAGTTCATTGGCTATATTTAAGAGGGAGTTAGATGTGGCACTTGTGGCTAAAGGGATCAGGGGGTATGGAGAGAAGGCCAGGTACGGGATACTGAGTTGGATGATCAGCCATGATCATATTGAATGGCGGTGCAGGCTCGAAGGGCCGAATGGCCTACTCCTGCAACTATTTTGTATGTATCTATGTATCTATGTATGAATGCTCAGTCTTTTAAGCTTGAAGGAGTTAAGAACCAGAGAACATAGGTTTAAGCTGAGAGGGGAAAGATTTAATAGGAACCTGCGGGGCAACTTTTTTACTCGGAGGCGGGCGGTGGGGTGAGGGGGGGGGTGGGGGGCACGACTGGCATTTCGCACCTTTTCTTCTTTCTTTATCTAACACTCTTTTGAATCTTCACCTCTCATCTTTGTCACTTACTCCACCCATCTGTCGAGCAACCCCCCCTTCACGGCTGTTATGTGCTTAAGATTCCAGCTTCTGCGATCCACAGCGATCGGAGCAGAATTGGAGCCATTCGGCCATCAAGTCTACTCCGCCATTCAATCATGGGCTGATCTATCTCTTCCCCTCTCAACCCCATTCTCCTGCCTTCTCCCCATAACCCCCTGACACCCGAACTAATCAAGAATCTATTAATCTCTGCCTTAAAATTCCATTGGCTTGGCCTCCACCGCCGTCTGTGGCAATGAATTCCATACGTTCCGACCCAAGATGTCACCCATCCACGTTCTCCGGAAGATGCTGCCTGACCTGCCGACTTCTCCAACATTTTGTGTCTATGCTAACAAAGTCGTTCTTGTATAGGTTGGGGTGTTCACCAATGGAGTCGAGGGGAGTGATCAAAGAACTTGGTCTGAAAGTTTCCCCACTCTAACCCATTAGCTAGCTGTCCATTCCCGCCAGCCATGCTTGCTGACCCAATGAGATACTCCACCACTTTGTGATTTGCTCACATCCAGCATCTGCGGTTCTTGTGCCTCAAGAGGAGAGGTGTTCAGAATCACGAAGGGTAGGTACATTGTGTAGGCTGAACACCTCCATTGATAGGAGGCTCATTAACCAGCAGCCGAAAGAACAGAGGGGGGGAGTTTTTTAAGTGGGATAAAATTGTGGTGGTCTCACTGCACCATCTTAAAGCAGCTCTGGTGTGTGTGTCTGCGTGTGCGTGTGCGTGTGTGTGTGTGTGCTGTGTGAGCGTCCATGTGTGCATTAGTGTGTGTGCGTGCATCTGTCTGTGTCTGTAACTGTGTGTGTGTGTGTTAGTCTGAATCTGTGTGTCTATGTGTGTGTCTGTGTCTGTGTCTGTGTGTGTCTGTGTCTGTGTGTGTGTATGTGTCTGTCGCTGTGTGTTTGTGCATCTGTCTGTGTGTGTGTGTGTGCGTGTGTCTGTGTGTGTGTGCCTGTGTGTGTGTGTCTGTGTGTGTGTGTGTGTGTGTGTGTGTGTGTGTGTGTGTGTCTGTGCATCAGTCTGTGTGTGCGTCTGTGGTGTGTGTCTGTGTCTGTGTGTCTGTGCGTCTGTGCGTCTGTGCGTCTGTGTATCAGTCTGTGTCTGTGCGTCTGTGAGTGCGTCTGTGTGCGAGAGCAGATTGATGACTAACTTTTGAAAGTAGGTGTACTCGAAAGGGAAATGTACAGTGCTCTGGCAACACAGGGAGAGAGAGAGATGAATTGCCTTCACCACAGGCTCGACAGAAAAACACGAACAGAGAGTGAAAAATGGGTATGAATGAGAAAGTAAACATGCATCGGTTTTACTGTGTAGGAAGGAACTGCAGATGCTGGTTTACACCGAGATAGACACACAATGCTGGAAAGACCCAAACTCAGCAGGACAGAGCGTCTCTTCTTCTTACCGAGTCCACACACAAGATTAGAAGTGTTCAGCAGAGCTGAACACACTTCTCAGCATCTGCGTACAATGGTGTCTGGCTTGTGTTTTTTGTAAGTTCTTGTACATGGTGTTGGAAAGATTGGTGGAAACAGGGCCGCGACGTGCACGCACTTTCCTTGACCCCGGCAGCATCTCTGGTGCGAAGGAATGGGTGACGTTTCGGGCCGAGGACACTTCTTCAGACTGAGAGTTAGGGAGGGGGGGGGGTACAAGAGGTAAGCTCAGGAATTTTAGCACCTTCTCAAACCAAGCAAAAAAAAAAGCGTTGGAATGAGTCAGGCAGCATCTGTGGAGGGAATGGACAGGCGACATTTCGGGTTGGGTACCCGTATTATTGGCTCGGACTGAAGGGTGCCGAGCAGAAACATAACCGGTCCATTGCCTCCACGGATGCTTGCCTGGCCCGCTGAGTTTCCCCCAGCACTTTGTGTTTAGCTCAGGATTCCAGCATCTGCAGCGTCTTGGAACCCAGTCAAACCGTTCTCCTCAAATGCCCACACTGGAGTCAGACAAGCCAAACTTAAAAACATTCCCGTACCGCCCCCTTGCTTTCAGCCACGTGTCTTAGAGTCTGTCATACAGTGCGGAAACGCGTCCACACTGACCAACGTGTCCTATCTACACTAGTTCCGCTGCCTGTGTTTGGCCCATAACCCTGTAAACCAGTCCTATCCATGTACCTGTCTAAATGTTTCTTAAACGTTGTGATAGAACTACCTCCACTGCCTCCTCCGGCAGCCCGTTCCTTGCCACCCACCACCCTTTGCATGTTACCCTTCTGGTTCTGATTAAACCTTCCAATAGACAATAGACAATAGACAATAGGTGCAGGAGTAGGCCATTTGGCCCCTTCAGCCAGCACAGCCATTCAATGTGATCATGGCTGATCACCCCAATCAGTACCCCGTTCCTGCCTTCTCCCCATTTCCCATGACTCCGCCTATCTTTAAGAGCCCTATATAGCTCTCTCTTGAAAGCATCCAAGAACCTGCCTCCACCGCCCTCTGGCAGAGAATTCCACAGACTCACCACTCTCTGTGAGAAAAAGTGTTTCCTCGTCTCCGTTTTAAATGGCTTACTCCTTATTCTTAAACTGTTGCTCCTGGTTCTGGACTCCCCCAAACATCGGAACATGTTTCCTGCCTCTAGCGTGTCCAAGCCCTTAACAAATCTGATATGTTTCAATGAGATCACCTCTCATCCTTCTAAACCTCCAGTGTACAAGCCCAGCTGCTCCATTCTCTCAGCATATGACAGTCCCGCCATCCCGGGAATTAACCTTGTAAACCTACGCTGCACTCCCTCATTAGCAAGAATGTCCTTCCTCAAATTAGGGGACCAAAACTGCACACAATACTCCAGGTGTGGTCTCACTAGGGCCCTGTACAACTGCAGAATCCCCCCTCTCACCCTGAACCTTTTGCTCTGGTTCTCGTTTCGCCTGCACTAGTCCCACCTGCCTGCGTTTAGCCCATATCCCTCTAAACCTATCCTAACCATGTATGCTGCTGACCCGCTGAGTTACTCCAACTCTCAGATTTGCTCATTATTCCGCCACCTGCAATCTCTTGTAGCACCAGTAAGTTATTCATACGTTCTAGGAGCAGAATTGGGCCATTCAGCCCATCGAGTATGGTACGATTTTCAAGTCCATTATAAAGGAGGAGGTTACGGAGTACTAGAAGTTCGTGATAAAAAAAAATAGGCCGAAGTCAGCATGGCTTTGTGAAGGGGAGGTCTTGCTTGACAAATTTGCTGGAATGATTTGAAGAAGTAAATAGCAGGACAGACACAGGAGAGTCAGTAGATGTTGTTAACTTCGATTTTCAGAAAGCCTTTGATAAGGTGCACACGTGAGGCTGCTAAGGAAGACGAGAGCCCACGGTATCAAAGGGCAGATACAAGCATGGATAGCAGGTTGGCTGGATGGCAGAAGGCAAAGAGTGGCAATAAAGGGGGCTTTTTCTGCTCGGCTGCCAGTGACTAGCGGAGTCCCGCAGGGCTCGGTGCTGGGGCCGCTGCTCTTCACGTTGTATGTTAATGATTTGGACGAGGGGATTGAAGGCTTTGTGGCAAAGTTTGAGGATGACACGAAAATAGGTGGAGGGGCAGGTAGTGTCGAGAAAGCAGGGACTCTGCAGAAGGACTTGGACAGGTTGGGAGAGTGGGCAGAGAAGTGGCAGATGGAATATAGTGTAGCAAAGTGTGGAGTCATGCATTTTGGTCGTAGGGATAAAGGCGTAGACTATTTTCTAAATGGGGTGAGAATCCAGAAATCGGAGGTGCAAAGGGACTTGGGAGTGCTGGTGCAGGATTCCCAAAAAGTTAATCTGCAAGAATCGGTAGTAACGAAAGCAAACTCAATGTTAGCATTGATTTCAAGAGGGCTTGTATACAAAAACGGGGATGTAATGCTGAGGCTCTATAAGGCGCTGGTCAGGCCACATTTGGAATATTGTGAGCAATTTTGGGCACCATATCTGAGGAAGGATGTGTTGGCTCTGGAGAGGGTCCAGAGGAGGTTTACAAGAATGATCCCAGGAATGAGTAGGTTAACCTATGATGTCGGCACTGGGCCTGCACTGGCTGGAGTTTAGGAAAATGAGGGGGGATCTCATTGAAACGTACAGAATAGTGAAAGGCTTGGATAGAGTGGATGTGGAGAGGATGTTTCCACTAGTGAGAGAGTCTAGGACTGGAGGTCAGAGGGTGGTGAATCTGTGGAATTATTTGCCACAGAAGGCTGCGGAGACCAAGTCAATGGATATTTTTAAGGCAGAGATAGATTCTCGATTAGTACGGGTGTCAGGGGTTATGGGGAGAAGGCAGGAGAATGGGGTTAGGAGGGAGGGATAGAACAGACATGAATGAATGGTGGAGAAGACTTGATGGGCCGAATGGCCTAATTCTACTATTCCTTATGACCTTAAGTCTACTCCACCATTCAATCATGGCTGATCTACCTTTTCCTCTTAACCTCATTCTCTTGCCTTCTCCTCATAACCCCTGACACCCATACTGATCATGAATCTATCTCTCTGCCTTAAAGGTATGCATTGACTTGGCCTCCACAGCCTTCTGTGGCGACGAATTCCACAGATTCACCACCCTCTGACGAAAGAAATTTCTCCTCATCTCCATTCCAAAAGAACGTCCTTTAATTCTGAGGCTATGACCTCTGGTCCTAGACTCTCCCACTAGTGGAAACATCCTCTCCTCATCCACTCTATCCAAGCCTCTCACTATTCGTCACCATTCCACTGTCGCCCCTTGCTTTGAATCTGTTAATTCCCTCCACAGATGCTGCCTGACCCACTGGTCACTCCAGCACATAGGGTCTTTTTTATTGGTGTTGCTTGCAGCCGTTTGATATTGCAGTTGAATCCCAGCACAGAAACATAGAAACATAGAAAATAGGTGAAGGAGTAGGCCATTCGGCCCTTCGAGCCTGCACCGCCATTCAATATGATCATGGCTGATCATCCAACTCAGTACCCTGTACCTGCTTTCTCACAGGGCAGGTCAACGCGGATAAGATGAGTTCTCTTTGATCCCACACCCATTTCTCGCATGTCTGTCATGTTTTTACTCCAGCACTTTGTGTCTTTTTGTTTCGTAACCCAACACCTGCAGTTTCTCGCGTCTGCAATTAATTTTACGTGGCAGGGCAAGGGGGGGGGGGGGGGAGGTGTGGGGGGGGGGGGGGGGAGGTTGTGGGAGAAGGCAGGAGAGTGGGGTTGAGAGGGAGAGATAGATCGACCATGATTGAATGGCGAGTAGACTTATGGACAATAGACAATAGACGGAACACAAAAATGCTGGAGAAACTCAGCGGGTGCAGCAGCATCTATGGAGCGAAGGAAATAGGTAACGTTTCGGGCCGAAACCCTTCTTCAGACAATAGACAATAGGTGCAGGAGTAGGCCATTCAGCCCTCGAGCCAGCACCGCCATTCAATGTGATCATGGCTGATCATCCACAATCAATACCCCATTTCCTGCCTTCTCCCCATATCCCCTGACTCCGCTATCTTTAAGAGCCCTATCTAGCTCTCTCTTGAAAGCATCCAGAGAACCTGCCTCCACCGCCCTCCGAGGCAGAGAATTCCACAGACTCACAACTCTCTGTGAGAAAAAGTGTTTCCTCGTCCCCGTTCTAAATGGCTTACTCCTTATTCTTAAACTGTGGCCCCTGGTTCTGGACTCCCCAACATCGGGAGCATGTTTCCTGCCTCTAGCCTGTCCAAGCCCTTGGACAATCTTGATGGGCCGAATGGCCTAACTCTGCTCCTATCACTTCTGAACTCGTGGATCAATTCACTCCCGGGGGTTGGCGCCCGCCTGCCAAAGACTTTCCCTCGGAAAGACACAGAGTGCTGGAGGAACTCAGCGGGTCAGGCAGCATCTGTAGGGAACATGGATAGGTGACGTTTCGGGTGGAGACCCTTCTTCAGACTGTAGTTTGAAGCATCTTCAGCGTGTGCAGTTGCTTGTCTCTACACGCTCTCCACTCATCCACCTTACCCGCGTCTTCCCGAATGGATCAGGAATCCCGAGTTTATCTCCGCAACAGGAACGGCGTGGAAACTTCACAAGACTGTCCCCGAGGTTTGCGGACAGACGCCCGGCGCTGTGTGTGTGTGTGTGTGTGTGTGTGAGAGAGACGGTGCGGATAGGTGTGTGGGAGTGTAAGTTTTATATTTGAGTGTGAGTGTGTGTCTGTGTGAGTCTATGTTTGTGTGAGTGTGTGTTTGTGTGAGTCTGTCTGTGTGAGTGTGTGTTTGTGTGAGTGTGTGTCTGTGTGAGTGTGTGTTTGTGTGAGTCTGTCTGTGTGAGTGTGTGTTTGTGTGAGTGTGTGTTTGTGTGAGTCTGTCTGTGTGAGTGTGTTTGTGTGAGTGTGTGTTTGTGTGAGTCTGTCTGTGTGAGTGTGTGTTTGTGTAAGTGTGTGTTTGTGTGAGTCTGTCTGTGTGAGTGTGTGTTTGTGTGAGTGTATGTTTGTGTAAGTGTGTGTCTGTGTGAGTCTGTCTGTGTGAGTGTGTGTCTGTGTGAGTGTGTGTTTGTGTGAGTGTGTGTTTGTGTGAGTGTGTGTCTGTGTGAGTGTGTGTTTGTGTGAGTGTGTGTCTGTGTGAGTGTGTGTCTGTGTGAGTGTGTGTTTGTGTGAGTGTGTGTTTGTGTGAGTGTGTGTCTGTGTGAGTGTGTGTTTGTGTGAGTGTGTGTCTGTGTGAGTGTGTGTCTGTGTGAGTGTGTGTCTGTGTGAGTGTGTGTTTGTGTGAGTCTGTCTGTGTGAGTGTGTGTGAGTGTGTGTCTGTGTGAGTCTGTCTGTGTGAGTGTGTGTTTGTGTGAGTGTGTGTTTGTGTGAGTGTGTGTCTGTGTGAGTGTGTGTTTGTGTGAGTGTGTGTTTGTGTGAGTGTGTGTTTGTGTGAGTCTGTCTGTGTGAGTGTGTGTTTGTGTGAGTGTTGTGTTTGTGTGAGTCTGTCTGTGTGAGTGTGTGTTTGTGTGAGTGTGTGTTTGTGTGAGTCTGTCTGTGTGAGTGTGTGTTTGTGTGAGTGTGTGTCTGTGTGAGTCTGTCTGTGTGAGTGTGTGTTTGTGTGAGTGTGTGTCTGTGTGAGTCTGTCTGTGTGAGTGTGTGTTTGTGTGAGTGTGTGTCTGTGTGAGTGTGTGTCTGTGTGAGTGTGTGTCTGTGTGAGTGTGTGTTTGTGTGAGTCTGTCTGTGTGAGTGTGTGTGAGTGTGTGTTTGTGTGAGTCTGTCTGTTTGAGTGTGTGTTTGTGTGAGTGTGTGTCTGTGTGAGTGTGTGTTTGTGTGAGTCTGTCTGTGTGAGTGTGTGTTTGTGTGAGTGTGTGTTTGTGTGAGTGTGTGTCTGTGTGAGTCTGTCTGTGTGAGTGTGTGTTTGTGTGAGTGTGTGTCTGTGTGAGTGTGTGTCTGTGTGAGTGTGTGTTTGTGTGAGTCTGTCTGTGTGAGTGTGTGTTTGTGTGAGTGTTTTGTGAGTGTGTATCTGTGTGAGTGTGTGTCTGTGTGAGTGTGTGTTGTGTGAGTCCTGTCTGTGTGAGTGTGTGTTTGTGTGAGTGTGTGTTTGTGTGAGTGTGTGTCTGTGTGAGTGTGTGTTTGTGTGAGTGTGTGTCTGTGTGAGTCTGTCTGTGTGAGTGTGTGTTTGTGTGAGTGTGTTTGTGTGAGTGTGTGTCTGTGTGAGTGTGTGTTTGTGTGAGTGTGTGTCTGTGTGAGTGTGTGTTTGTGTGAGTCTGTCTGTGTGAGTGTGTGTTTGTGTGAGTGTGTGTTTGTGTGAGTCTGTCTGTGTGAGTGTGTTTGTGTGAGTGTGTGTTTGTGTGAGTCTGTCTGTGTGAGTGTGTGTTTGTGTGAGTGTGTGTCTGTGTGAGTCTGTCTGTGTGAGTGTGTGTTTGTGTGAGTGTGTGTCTGTGTGAGTCTGTCTGTGTGAGTGTGTGTTTGTGGAATCCCGAGTTTATCTCCGCAACAGGAACGGCGTGGAAACTTCACAAGACTGTCCCCGAGGTTTGCGGACAGACGCCCGGCGCTGTGTGTGTGTGTGTGTGTGTGTGTGAGAGAGACGGTGCGGATAGGTGTGTGGGAGTGTAAGTTTTATATTTGAGTGTGAGTGTGTGTCTGTGTGAGTCTATGTTTGTGTGAGTGTGTGTTTGTGTGAGTCTGTCTGTGTGAGTGTGTGTTTGTGTGAGTGTGTGTCTGTGTGAGTGTGTGTTTGTGTGAGTCTGTCTGTGTGAGTGTGTGTTTGTGTGAGTGTGTGTTTGTGTGAGTCTGTCTGTGTGAGTGTGTTTGTGTGAGTGTGTGTTTGTGTGAGTCTGTCTGTGTGAGTGTGTGTTTGTGTAAGTGTGTGTTTGTGTGAGTCTGTCTGTGTGAGTGTGTGTTTGTGTGAGTGTATGTTTGTGTAAGTGTGTGTCTGTGTGAGTCTGTCTGTGTGAGTGTGTGTCTGTGTGAGTGTGTGTTTGTGTGAGTGTGTGTTTGTGTGAGTGTGTGTCTGTGTGAGTGTGTGTTTGTGTGAGTGTGTGTCTGTGTGAGTGTGTGTCTGTGTGAGTGTGTGTTTGTGTGAGTGTGTGTTTGTGTGAGTGTGTGTCTGTGTGAGTGTGTGTTTGTGTGAGTGTGTGTCTGTGTGAGTGTGTGTCTGTGTGAGTGTGTGTCTGTGTGAGTGTGTGTTTGTGTGAGTCTGTCTGTGTGAGTGTGTGTGAGTGTGTGTCTGTGTGAGTCTGTCTGTGTGAGTGTGTGTTTGTGTGAGTGTGTGTTTGTGTGAGTGTGTGTCTGTGTGAGTGTGTGTTTGTGTGAGTGTGTGTTTGTGTGAGTGTGTGTTTGTGTGAGTCTGTCTGTGTGAGTGTGTGTTTGTGTGAGTGTGTGTTTGTGTGAGTCTGTCTGTGTGAGTGTGTGTTTGTGTGAGTGTGTGTTTGTGTGAGTCTGTCTGTGTGAGTGTGTGTTTGTGTGAGTGTGTGTCTGTGTGAGTCTGTCTGTGTGAGTGTGTGTTTGTGTGAGTGTGTGTCTGTGTGAGTCTGTCTGTGTGAGTGTGTGTTTGTGTGAGTGTGTGTCTGTGTGAGTGTGTGTCTGTGTGAGTGTGTGTCTGTGTGAGTGTGTGTTTGTGTGAGTCTGTCTGTGTGAGTGTGTGTGAGTGTGTGTTTGTGTGAGTCTGTCTGTTTGAGTGTGTGTTTGTGTGAGTGTGTGTCTGTGTGAGTGTGTGTTTGTGTGAGTCTGTCTGTGTGAGTGTGTGTTTGTGTGAGTGTGTGTTTGTGTGAGTGTGTGTCTGTGTGAGTCTGTCTGTGTGAGTGTGTGTTTGTGTGAGTGTGTGTCTGTGTGAGTGTGTGTCTGTGTGAGTGTGTTGTTGTGTGAGTCTGTCTGTGTGAGTGTGTGTTTGTGTGAGTGTGTGTTTGTGTGAGTGTGTATCTGTGTGAGTGTGTGTCTGTGTGAGTGTGTGTTTGTGTGAGTCTGTCTGTGTGAGTGTGTGTTTGTGTGAGTGTGTGTTTGTGTGAGTGTGTGTCTGTGTGAGTGTGTGTTTGTGTGAGTGTGTGTCTGTGTGAGTCTTGTCTGTGTGAGTGTGTGTTTGTGTGAGTGTGTTTGTGTGAGTGTGTGTCTGTGTGAGTGTGTGTTTGTGTGAGTGTGTGTCTGTGTGAGTGTGTGTTTGTGTGAGTCTGTCTGTGTGAGTGTGTGTTTGTGTGAGTGTGTGTTTGTGTGAGTCTGTCTGTGTGAGTGTGTTTGTGTGAGTGTGTGTTTGTGTGAGTCTGTCTGTGTGAGTGTGTGTTTGTGTGAGTGTGTGTCTGTGTGAGTCTGTCTGTGTGTGTGTGTTTGTGTGAGTGTGTGTCTGTGTGAGTCTGTCTGTGTGAGTGTGTGTTTGTGGAATCCCGAGTTTATCTCCGCAACAGGAACGGCGTGGAAACTTCACAAGACTGTCCCCGAGGTTTGCGGACAGACGCCCGGCGCTGTGTGTGTGTGTGTGTGTGTGTGTGAGAGAGACGGTGCGGATAGGTGTGTGGGAGTGTAAGTTTTATATTTGAGTGTGAGTGTGTGTCTGTGTGAGTCTATGTTTGTGTGAGTGTGTGTTTGTGTGAGTCTGTCTGTGTGAGTGTGTGTTTGTGTGAGTGTGTGTCTGTGTGAGTGTGTGTGTTTGTGTGAGTCTGTCTGTGTGAGTGTGTGTTTGTGCGAGTGTGTGTTTGTGTGAGTCTGTCTGTGTGAGTGTGTTTGTGTGAGTGTGTGTTTGTGTGAGTCTGTCTGTGTGAGTGTGTGTTTGTGTAAGTGTGTGTTTGTGTGAGTCTGTCTGTGTGAGTGTGTGTTTGTGTGAGTGTATGTTTGTGTAAGTGTGTGTCTGTGTGAGTCTGTCTGTGTGAGTGTGTGTCTGTGTGAGTGTGTGTTTGTGTGAGTGTGTGTTTGTGTGAGTGTGTGTCTGTGTGAGTGTGTGTTTGTGTGAGTGTGTGTCTGTGTGAGTGTGTGTCTGTGTGAGTGTGTGTTTGTGTGAGTGTGTGTTTGTGTGAGTGTGTGTCTGTGTGAGTGTGTGTTTGTGTGAGTGTGTGTCTGTGTGAGTGTGTGTCTGTGTGAGTGTGTGTCTGTGTGAGTGTGTGTTTGTGTGAGTCTGTCTGTGTGAGTGTGTGTGAGTGTGTGTCTGTGTGAGTCTGTCTGTGTGAGTGTGTGTTTGTGTGAGTGTGTGTTTGTGTGAGTGTGTGTCTGTGTGAGTGTGTGTTTGTGTGAGTGTGTGTTTGTGTGAGTGTGTGTTTGTGTGAGTCTGTCTGTGTGAGTGTGTGTTTGTGTGAGTGTGTGTTTGTGTGAGTCTGTCTGTGTGAGTGTGTGTTTGTGTGAGTGTGTGTTTGTGTGAGTCTGTCTGTGTGAGTGTGTGTTTGTGTGAGTGTGTGTCTGTGTGAGTCTGTCTGTGTGAGTGTGTGTTTGTGTGAGTGTGTGTCTGTGTGAGTCTGTCTGTGTGAGTGTGTGTTTGTGTGAGTGTGTGTCTGTGTGAGTGTGTGTCTGTGTGAGTGTGTGTCTGTGTGAGTGTGTGTTTGTGTGAGTCTGTCTGTGTGAGTGTGTGTGAGTGTGTGTTTGTGTGAGTCTGTCTGTTTGAGTGTGTGTTTGTGTGAGTGTGTGTCTGTGTGAGTGTGTGTTTGTGTGAGTCTGTCTGTGTGAGTGTGTGTTTGTGTGAGTGTGTGTTTGTGTGAGTGTGTGTCTGTGTGAGTCTGTCTGTGTGAGTGTGTGTTTGTGTGAGTGTGTGTCTGTGTGAGTGTGTGTCTGTGTGAGTGTGTGTTTGTGTGAGTCTGTCTGTGTGAGTGTGTGTTTGTGTGAGTGTGTGTTTGTGTGAGTGGTGTATCTTGTGTGAGTGTGTGTCTGTGTGAGTGTGTGTTTGTGGTGAGTCTGTGTGTGAGTGTGTGTTTGTGTGAGTGTGTGTTTGTGTGAGTGTGTGTCTGTGTGAGTGTGTGTTTGTGTGAGTGTGTGTCTGTGTGAGTCTGTCTGTGTGAGTGTGTGTTTGTGTGAGTGTGTTTGTGTGAGTGTGTGTCTGTGTGAGTGTGTGTTTGTGTGAGTGTGTGTCTGTGTGAGTGTGTGTTTGTGTGAGTCTGTCTGTGTGAGTGTGTGTTTGTGTGAGTGTGTGTTTGTGTGAGTCTGTCTGTGTGAGTGTGTTTGTGTGAGTGTGTGTTTGTGTGAGTCTGTCTGTGTGAGTGTGTGTTTGTGTGAGTGTGTGTCTGTGTGAGTCTGTCTGTGTGAGTGTGTGTTTGTGTGAGTGTGTGTCTGTGTGAGTCTGTCTGTGTGAGTGTGTGTTTGTGTGAGTGTGTGTCTGTGTGAGTGTGTGTCTGTGTGAGTGTGTGTCTGTGTGAGTGTGTGTTTGTGTGAGTCTGTCTGTGTGAGTGTGTGTGAGTGTGTGTTTGTGTGAGTCTGTCTGTGTGAGTGTGTGTTTGTGTGAGTGTGTGTCTGTGTGAGTGTGTGTTTGTGTGAGTCTGTCTGTGTGAGTGTGTGTCTGTGTGAGTGTGTGTTTGTGTGAGTGTGTTTGTGTGAGTCTGTCTGTGTGAGTGTGTGTCTGTGTGAGTGTGTGTTTGTGTGAGTGTGTGTTTGTGTGAGTGTGTGTCTGTGTGAGTGTGTGTTTGTGTGAGTGTGTGTTTGTGTGAGTCTGTCTGTGTGAGTGTGTGTTTGTGTGAGTGTGTTTGTGTGAGTCTGTCTGTGTGAGTGTGTGTCTGTGTGAGTGTGTGTTTGTGTGAGTGTGTGTCTGTGTGAGTGTGTGTTTGTGTGAGTCTGTCTGTGTGAGTTTGTGTTTGTGTGAGTGTGTGTCTGTGTGAGTGTGTGTTTGTGTCTGAGAGTGAGAGCGAAAAACGAGTGGGAAAGAATGAGACTGAGAGTGAAAGAGAGAGAGGGGGGGAGGAAAGGAGAGAAGGTGGCGTGGTTACACGCTGCTTTCTGGAGTAAACATCGTGTCACAAACCACCGCCAAGCCTGCACTCTACCTAAATCCAAGATAGACACAAAATGCTGGAGTAACTCAGCGGGACAGGCGGCATCTCTGGAGAGAAGGAATGGGTGACGTTTCGCGGTCGTGACCCTTCTTTAGACCAGATTCGAAGAAGGGTCTCGACACGAAACATCACCCATTCCTTCTCTCCAGAGAATCCGCCTGTCCCGCTGAGTTACTCCAGCATTTTGTGTCTGTCTTCTGTATAAAACAGCATCCGCAGTTCCTTCCTACATATCCAAATTCAATGGGGTTTGGTTTTTCTTGGGGGGGGGGGGGTTAATTTATTTTATTAGAAGCGATTGTACAGGGATAAGACGATCGACATAACAGTTATACAATTTATTGTACAGCTTCATTTTTAACATTGTAACCTAAATTAAAAAAAAATGGAAAAAAAAGAAAAAAGAAGAGAATGAAAAGTAAAATAAGAGAGAGCAAGAAAAAGACCCAGAGGCTACGAAAGAAGTGCAACAGAAAAGAAAAGAAATGAGAAGATGGAGATTAGACACACAATCTCACCACCCCCCCCCCCCCCCCCCATCCCTGGCATCGGGTTTAAATTTGTGTTTCACCATTCTGTTCTTGCAGAAATTCAGTAAAAGGCAACCATGTCTTAAGAAATTGATCTGCTTTTTCCACCAAGACAAGCCTAATGTTTTCCAAATGTAGTGTCTCGGACATATCTGTAATCCACACCTTCACTGTAGGGACTCAAATTCAATGTTTAGTTGGGTGGTGGTTCCTGTACGTTGTTCAATACCCGAGTCTTCTTTCCCAGCCTAAGTTGTGTTGTCAGTTGTTACTGCATCTAAACTAGTCCGAGCAGTCTCAAAAAGGGTCTCGACCAGAAACGTTGCCGATCCCATGTTCTCCAGAGATACTGCCTGACCCACTGAGTTACTCCAGCACTTTGTGTGTCTAATCTGCAGAGATGCTGCCTGACCCACTGAGTTACTCCAATATCTTGTGTATCTAATCGGCAGAGATGCTGCCTGACCCACTGAGTTACTCCAGCACTTTGTGTGTCTAATCTGCAGAGATGCTGCCTGACCCACTGAGTTACTCCATCATCTTGTGTGTCTAATCTGCAGAGATGCTGCCTGACCCACTGAGTTACTCCAAATATCTTGTGTGTCTAATCTGCAGAGATGCTGCCTGACCCACTGAGTTACTCCAGCACTTTGTGTATCTAATCTGCAGAGATGCTGCCTGACCCACTGAGTTACTCCAGCACTTTGTGTATCTAATCTGCAGAGATGGTGCCTGACCCACTGAGTTCTTCTTGGTTTCTTGGTCCTCCAAAATATTCCAAATGGAATTTAAACTGGAGGTGGTGGAGGGAGGACTTAAGCCAGAAAGGGTTTTTGGGAAGAAAGAGCTACCTTAAATTTAGTTGCATCTGGTTGGGTCTAATCGCCAGATTACTCCATCATTTTGTGTGTCTAATCGCCAGAGATGCTGCCTGACCCACTGAGTTACTCCAGCACTTTGTGTGTCTAATCGGCAGAGATGCTGCCTGACCCACTGAGTTACTCCAGCACTTTGTGTGTCTAATCGCCAGAGATGCTGCCTGACCCACTGAGTTACTCCAGCACTCTGATTTAGACACAGCTTACGATCAAGTTACAGACGAGAGAGAAGCCGCTGCCTTTTAAAGTTTTACAAAACTGGTGCACACTGCGACTTACCCTGAGACCCGGGCAGCGGCGCCTGTTGGCAGTCTCTGCTGCTGCTGCTGCTGCTGCTTTGGGTAAATCCTACAAGAACACACAGAGCGAGGGAGAGGGTGCCGGGAGGGGCGAGGGGACGTTGCAGGACAACGCGGGCCATTCTGTGGGCCAAGTGGCCTCCTCCTCCTTCTCCAACGTGGATCGCTGCTGGTCAAACCGTCCTCTTCAGCCGCCAGCGACTGCAGCCACATCACTCCGCCGCCCCGAGGACAGCACCGGCCGGCAGCAGAGAGCAGGGAGCCGGCCAGCGGCGCCGGTACAGGAGGTGCCGTTTTACACGTGTGTGTGTTTGAGTGTTTGACAGAGAGAGAATGAGAGGGTGAGAGGGAGTTTTGGTTTGCGTGGGGGCCAGAGAGGCGGGGTCTGCCTGTACACCCCCCAAACCCCCCCCCCCCCACTATTTGTCTCGTTGATCATATCGTTTACAGTTTACATATTCTGTTGTGCTGCAGCAAGTAAGAATTTCATTGTGTTCAAGAAGGAACTGCAGATGCTGGAATGGTAGACCAAAATGCTGGAGAAACTCAGAAACTGGGCGAGGCAGCATCCATGGAGCGAAGGAAATAGGCAAATAAGATTGTTCAGGGCTTGGACACGCTAGAGGCAGGAAACATGTTCCCAATGTTGGGGGGAGTCCAGAACCAGGGGCCACAGTTTAAGAATAAGGTGTAAGCCATTTAGAACGGAGACGAGGAAACACTTTTTCTCACAGAGAGTGGTGAGTCTGTGGAATTCTCTGCCTCAGAGGGCGGTGGAGGCAGGTTCTCTGGATACTTTCAAGAGAGAGCTAGATAGGGCTCTTAAAGATAGCGGAGTCAGGGGATATGGGGAGAAGGCAGGAACGGGGTACTGATTGGGGATGATCAGCCATGATCACATTGAATGGCGGTGCTGGCTCGAAGGGCCGAATGGCCTACTCCTGCACCTATTGTCTATTGTAAACCACGCAGCCTTGGATAAGCAGCCAACATAATCCAAGTCTTGTCCCAGCCCAGCGATTCCTTCTTCTCTCTGGTCTTGTTGGGCAAAAGCTGCAGAAGCTTGAAAGCACCTACCATGAAATTCAGGATTAACTTCTTCCCCTTTGTTGTCAGAACTCTGAACGGTTCTCCCACAAGCTGGAATGGCGGTGCTGGCTCGAAAGGCCGAATGGCCTACTCCTGCGCCTATTGTCTATTGTCAACCATTTCCACTTCAGCATCATTGATGGTGTTTGGGACATGTACTCCACATGGGTTCCTGAAGTCCAGTGATGAGGTGAAAGTGAGTGCCTTGTCATCAAAGCAGAATTTGAATGAGTTTCAATTAGTTCAGAGATACAGCGCGGAAACAGACCTTTGTGCCCACCGTGTCTGCGCTGGCCAGTGATCACCCCCGTACACTAGCACTATCCTTCCACACGTGGGACAATGTACAATCTTTTTACCGAAGCCAATTAGCCTTCAAGCATGCATATTTGGAGTGTGGGAGGAAACCGGAGCACCCGGGGAAAACCCACGGAGTCACAGGGAGAACGTACAAACTCCGTACAGACAGCACCTGAAGTCAGGATCGAAACCTGGGTCTCTGGCGCTGTAAAAGCCCTGTCCCACGGTACGAGTTCATTCCAAGAGCTCTCCCGAGTTTGCCCTGATTCGAACTCGGAGATTTACGGTAATGGCCGCTCGTCGGTACTCGGGGCTCTCGTGGACATTTTTCAACATGTTGATAAATCTTCACGAGTCTTCCCGTGCTTACCTGCCGTTAGCGAGTCTTCCCAAGTACCTGCCGTTAGCGTTACGAGCCGCTAAGAGACGTCCCCGAGCTCCGACGTACTCGCTACGTTCATTCTCCGTGCTTAACACGAGTTTGATATTTTTAAACTCGGGAGAGCTCTTGGAATGAACTCGTACCGTGGGACAGGGCTTTTAAGGCAGCAACTCTACCGCTGCGCCACCTTGTGGCCCAAGAAGCCCTGAAGATGATGACAAATTTCTCTGGTCAGTGGGTAGTGAACCTGTGGAATTCATTGCCGCAGGAGGCTGTGGAGGGCAAATCAGTGGGTATTTTTCAAGCGGTGATTTGGCAGGTTCTTGATTACTCCGGGTTATGGGGAGAAGGCAGGAGAATGGGATTGTGAGGGAGAGATAGATCAGCCATGATTGAATGGCGGAGTAGACTCGATGGGCCGAATGGCCGAATCTGGCTCCTATGACTTATCAACTTACCCTTGAATTTCATTGGAATTACAGCTGTCAAGCCTCCAACATCCTGAGGGTTGGTAATGAACAGAAACCCAGCTGGACGAGCCAACAGAAATACTGTGGCTGTAGGGTGCTGGCCAGAGAATGGACATTGTGAAGTGAGTAATGTTTAAGAAGGAACTGCAGATGCTGGAAAAATCGAAGGTAGACAAAAATGCTGGAGAAACTCAGTGGGTGAGGCAGCATCTATGGAGCAAAGGAATGGGTGACGTTTCGGGTCGAGTAGTGTAGCTGGTAGAGCTACAGCCTAAACGACGCCAGAGACCCTTGGTTCAATCCTGGCATCGGTTGCTGCCTGTGTGGAGTTTGCCCGTTCTCCCTGTTATTGCCTGGGTTTCCTCGAGGTGCTCCAGTTTCCTCCCACATCCCAAATATGTTCAGTTTAGTTCGGAAACAGGCCCTTCGGCCCACTGGGTCCACACTGACCATCGATCACCCATGCATTCGTTCGAGCCCTACACGCTAGGGACTATTTGCAGAAGCCATATAACCTACAAGGAAGGAACCGGAGCACCCGGAGAAAACCCACACGGTCACAGGCAGAACGTATAAAACATTCCTTCTTCCCCCGCACCCATCCAGCCGAAGATACAGAGGCTGGAAAGAGCGCACCGCCAGACTCAGGAACAGCTTCTTCCCCTCTGTGATCAGGCTTCTGAACGGCCCTTCCATAAGCTAGGGTACTGTCCGATTCACCTCTACCCCTTTGTGGACATTGGACTTTGTCTCTTGAATTCTGGACTCTGTATCTTCCTTACTATCTTACTTACTTACAGATTACTATCTAAATGGTGTCAAGTTGGGAAAAGGGGAAGTACAACGGGATCTGGGGGTCCTTGTTCATCAGTCAATGAAAGTAAGCATGCAGGTGCAGCAGGCAGTGAAGAAAGCGAATGGCATGTTGGCTTTTATAACATGTGGAGTTGAGTATAGGAGCAAAGAGGTCCTTCTGCAGTTGTACAGGGCCCTAGTGAGACCACGCCTGGAGTATTGTGTGCAGTTATGGTCCCCTAATTTGAGGAAGGACCTTCTTGCTATTGAGGGAGTGCAGCATAGGTTTACAAGGTTAATTCCCGGGATGGTGGGACTGTCATATGCTGAGAGAATGGAGCGGCTCGGCTTGTATATTCTGGAGTTTAGAAGGATGAGAGGGTATCTTATTGAAACATATAAGATTATTAAGGGTTTGGACACGATAGAGGCATGTTCCCAATGTTGGGGAGTCCAGAACCAGGGGCCACAGTTTAAGAATAAGGGGTAAGCCATTTAGAACGGAGACGAGGAAACACTTTTTCTCACAGAGAGTTGTGAGTCTGTGGAATTCTCTGCCTCAGAGGGTGGTGGAGGCAGGTTGAATGGCGGTGCTGGCTCGAAGGGCCGAATGGACTACTCCTGCACCTATTGTCTATTGTCTATTGTCTTTACTCTCTACGTATTGTACTGGAGTTTGGACATGATTGTATCTGATCTGTTTGGTTGGCATGCAAAACAAAGTTTTTCACTGTTCCTTGGTACATATACTAATAATAAACATAAATCTACATTTCCTGTGTGTAAGTACCTTCTCTGCCTGATGTTTAGTCTAGTTTAGTGATACAGCACGGAAACAGGCGCTTCAGTCCACGCTGACCGGTGATCACTCCGTGCATTAGTTCCATCCTAAATACTAGTGACAATTTACAGAAGCCAAATAACCTACAAACCCACACGTCTTTGGAATGTGGGAGGGAACCGGAGCACCCGGGGAAAACCCACGCAGGTCATAAGGTCGTAAGTGAAAGGAGTAGAATTAGGCCATTCGGCCCATCAAGTCTACTCTTCCATTCAATCATGGCTGATCTATCTCTCCCTCCTAACCCCATTCTCCTGCCTTCTCCCCATAACCCCTGACACCCGTACTAATCAAGAATCTATCTGTCTCTGCCTTAAAAATATCCACTGACGGCCTCCACAGCCTTCTAAGGGCATGAATTCCACAGATTCACCACCCTCTGACTAAAGAAATTCCTCTTCATCTCCTTTCCAAAGGAACGTTGTTTAATTCTGAGGCCATGGTCACCACAGACTCTCCCACTAGTTAGCTGCTGCCAAACTGCAAGCAGATGGCTGATCTATTACAATATATATTAATGATCTGGATGAGGGAATTGAAGGCAACATCTCCAAGTTTGTGGATGACACTAAGCTGGGGGGGGCAGTGTTAGCTGTGAGGAGGATGCTAGGAGACTGCAAGGTGACTTGGATAGGCTGGGTGAGTGGGCAAATGTTTGGCAGATGCAGTATAATTTGGATAAATGTGAGGTTATCCATTTTGGTGGCAAAAAGAGCAAAGCAGACTATTATCTAAATGGTGGCCGACTAGGAAAAGGGGAGATGCAGCGAGACCTGGGTGTCATGGTACACCAGTCATTGAAAGTAGGCATGCAGGTGCAGCAGGCAGTGAAGAAAGCGAATGGTATGTTAGCTTTCATAGCAAAAGGATTTGAGTATAGGAGCAGGGAGGTTCTACTGCAGTTGTACAGGGTCTTGGTGAGACCACACCTGGAGTATTGCGTACAGTTTTGGTCTCCAAATCTGAGGAAGGACATTATTGCCATAGAGGGAGTGCAGAGAAGGTTCACCAGACTGATTCCTGGGATGTCAGGACTGTCTTATGAAGAAAGACTGGATAGACTTGGTTTATACTCTCTAGAATTTAGGAGATTGAGAGGGGATCTTATAGAAACTTACAAAATTCTTAAGGGGTTGGACAGGCTAGATGCAGGAAGATTGCTCCCGATGTTGGGGAAGTCCAGGACAAGGGGTCACAGGTTAAGGATAAGGGGGGAAATCCTTTAAAACCGAGATGAGAAGAACTTTTTTCACACAGAGAGTGGTGAATCTCTGGAACTCTCTGCCACAGAGGGTAGTTGAGGCCAGTTCATTGGCTATATTTATGAGGGAGTTAGATGTGGCCCTTGTGGCTAAAGGGATCAGAGGGTATGGAGAGAAGGCAGGTACGGGATACTGAGTTGGATGATCAGCCATGATCATATTGAATGGCGGTGCAGGCTCGAAGGGCCGAATGGCCTACTCCTGCACCTATTTTCTATGTTTCTATGAAGTTAATCTTTTTAGAGATACGGCATGAAGGCAGGCTCTTCGGCCCACCGAGATCAAGCCAGCCATCGATCATCGGTAGACAAAAAATGCTGGAGAAACTCAGCGGGTGAGGCAGCATCTATGGAGAGAAGGAAACATAGAAACATAGAAAATAGGTGCAGGAGTAGGCCATTCGGCCCTTCGAGCCTGCACCGCCATTCAATATGATCATGGCTGATCATCCAACTCAGTATCCTGTACCTGCCTTCTCCCCATACCCCCTGATCCCTTTAGCCACAAGGGCCACATCGAACTCCCTCTTAAATATAGCCAATGAACTGGCCTCAACTACATTCTGTGACAGAGAATTCCAGAGATTCACCACTCTCTGTGTAAAAAATGTTTTTCTCATCTCAGTCCTAAAAGATTTCCCCTTTATCCTTAAGCTGTGACCCCTTGTTCTGGACTTCCCCAACATCGGGAACAATCTTTCTGCATCTAGCCTGTCCAACCCCTTAAGAATTTTGTAAGTTTCTATAAGATCCCCCCTCAACCTTCTAAATTTTAGCGAGTACAAGCCAAGTCTATCCAGTCTTTCGTCATATGAAAGTCCTGACATCCCTGGAATCAGTCTGGTGAACCTTCTCTGTACTCCCTCTATGCCAAGAATGTCCTTCCTCAGATTAGGAGACCAAAACTGTACGCAATACTCCTGGTGTGGTCTCACCAAGACCCTGTACAACTGCAGTAGAACCTCCCTGCTCCTATACTCAAATCCTTTTGCTATGAATGCTAACATACCATTCGCTTTCTTCACTGCCTGCTGCACCTGCATGCCTACTTTCAATGACTGGTGTACCATGACACCCAGGTCGCGTTGCATCTCCCCTTTTCCTAATCGGCCACCATTCAGGTAATAGTCTACTTTCCTGTTTTTGCCATCAAAGTGGATAACCTCACATTTATCCACATTATACTGCATCTGCCATGCATTTTCCCACTCACCCAGCCTATCCAAGTCATCCTGCAGCCTCCTAGCACCCTCCTCACAGCTAACACTGCCCCCCAGCTTCGTGTCATCCGCAAACTTGGAGATGTTGCATTCAATTCCCTCGTCCAAATCATTAATATATATTGTTAATAGCTGGGGTCCCAGCACTGAGCCCTGCGGTACCCCACTAGTCACTGCCTGCCATTCTGAAAAGGACCCGTTTACTCCTACTCTTTGCTTCCTGTCTGCCAGCCAGTTCTCTATCCACATCTATACTGAACCCCCAATACCGTGTGCTTTAAGTTTGTATATTAATCTCTTATGGGGGACCTTGTCGAAAGCCTTCTGAATGTCCAGATATAACACATCCACTGGTTCTCCCTTATCCACTCTACTAGTTACATCCTCGAAAATTCTATAAGATTCGTCAGACATGATTTACCTTTCATAAATCCATGCTGACTTTGTCCAATGATTTCACCATTTTCCAAATGTGCTGCTATCCCATCTTTAATAACTGACTCTAGCAGTTTCCCCACTACCGATGTTAGACTAACTGGTCTGTAATTCCCCGTTTTCTCTCTCCCTCCCTTTTTAAAAAGTGGGGTTACATTAGCTACCCTCCAATCCTCAGGAACTACTCCAGAATCTAAAGAGTTTTGAAAAATTATCACTAATGCATCCACTATTTCTGGGGCTACTTCCTGAAGTACTCTGGGATGCAGCCTATCTGGCCCTGGGGATTTATCGGCCTTTAATCCATTCAATTTACCTAACACCACTTCCCGGCTAACCTGGATTTCACTCAGTTCCTCCATCTCATTTGACCCCCGGTCCCCTGCTATTTCCGGCAGATTAATTAAGTCTTCCTTAGTGAAGACAGAACCAAAGTAATTATTCATTTGGTCTGCCATGTCCTTGTTCCCCATGATCAATTCACCTGTTTCTGACTGCAAGGGACCTACATTTGTATTAACTAATCTTTTTCTCTTCACATATCTATAAAAACTTTTGCAGTCAGTTTTTATGTTCCTGCCAGTTTTCTTTCATAATCTATTTTCCCTCTCCTAATTAAACCCTTTGTCCTCCTCTGCTGGACTCTGAATTTCTCCCAGTCCTCTGGTAGGCTGCTTTTTCTGGCTAATTTGTATGCTTCATCTTTTGTTTTGATACTATCCCTGATTTCCCTTGTTATCCACAGATGCACTACCTTCCCTGATTTATTCTTTTGCCAAACTGGGATGAACAATTGTTGTAGTTCATCCATGTAACCTTTAAATGCTTTCCATTGCATATCCACCGTCAACCATTTAAGAATCAATTGCCAGTCTATCTGGCCAATTCACGTCTCATACCCTCAAAGTTACTTTTCTTTAAGTTCAGAACCCTTGTTTCTGAATTAATTTATGTTACTCTCCATCCTAATGAAGAACTCAACCATATTATGGTCACTCTTGCCCAAGGGGCCACGCACAACAAGACTGCTAACTAACCCTTCCTCATTACTCAATACCCAGTCTAGAATAGCCTGCTCTCTCGTTGGTTCCTCTACATGTTGATTTAGAAAACTATCCCGCATACATTCCAAGAAATCCTCTTCCTCAGCACCCCTGCCAATTTGATCACCCAATCTATATGTAGATTGCAGTCACCCATTATAACTGTTTTACTTTTGTTGCACGCGACGTGTCTGAAGAAAGGTCTCGACCCGAAACATCGCCTATTCCTTATATCCATAGATGCTGCCTCACCCGCTGATTTCCTCCAACATTTTTTGTCTACCTTCGATTTTTCCAGCATCTGCAGTTCTTTATTAACCATTGATCATCCGTTCACGTCGGTTATATGTTATCCCACTTTCTCATTCCCTTCACCGGGACATTTTTACAGAGGCCATATTAACCCCCGACGACCCCACACGTGGACGACACTGTGGTGCAGCGGTAGAGCTGCTGACTTACAGCTCCAGAGATCTGGGTTCGATCATGACTACGGGT
Organism: Malacoraja senta; assembly: GCA_038087875.1. Classification (NCBI taxonomy): domain Eukaryota; kingdom Metazoa; phylum Chordata; class Chondrichthyes; order Rajiformes; family Rajidae; genus Malacoraja; species Malacoraja senta. The sequence goes on along the minus strand of CM075977.1, from coordinate 219,283,939 downwards.
GCTGCCTGTACTGAGTTTGTACATTCTCCCTGTGACCGGATTTGACAAGGGAACTCACGGTAAAAGCAACCATTAGTAGGTAGCATCCACAACATGATAAGGCATCAGAGCACGGATGACGGAGGAACAGCAATGGCAGGAATTTCTGGGAATATCCGGAAGGTGCAGGATCTTTTCATTCCGAAGAGGGGAGAAAGATTCCCTGGGGGAAAAAGAGGTGACCGTGGCTGACAAAGGAATTCAAGGACAGTATAAAACTAAAAGAGAAGGTGTACAACATAGCAAAGATTAGTGCGAAGCCAAAAGATTTGGGAAACTTTTAAAGAACAACAGAAGGGGTAACTAACAGAGGCAATACGGGAGAAAAGATGAAATTACGAAGGTAAGCGAGCCAAGAATATAAAAGAGGATTGCAAGAGTTTCTTCAGTTATATAAAGAGCAGGAAAGAGGCAAGAGTGGACGTTGGACCGCTGGAGAATGATGCAGGAGAAGTGATAATGGGGAATAAAGAAATGGCAGAGGAGTTGAATAACTTTTGTTGTATCAGTCCTCATAATGGAAGACACCAGCAATGTGCCTGAAATTCAAGAGAGTCAGGGGGTGGACGTTAGTGGAGTGGCTATTACTAGGGAGAAGGTGCTTGGGAAGCTGAAAGGGCTGAAGGTGGATTAATCACCTGGACAGGATGGACTGTACCCCAGGGTTCTGAAAGTGGTGGCTTTAGAGATTGTGGATTGTGATATTGATTGTGATATTTCAAGAATCATTAGAGACAGGAGAGGACCCAGATGATTGGAAAATTGAAAATATTACCCCGCTGCACAAGAAGGGAGCAAAGCAGAATAGTGGGAACTATACAGTCTGATTTCAGAGGTTGGTAAGATTTTAGTTCACTAGACCAAGTGAGACCCGTTGGGGCCCGTCCCCTCAACGCACGGCTGCAGGGGGGGGGCGGCCTGTGGCGTCACACACACCCTAACCACCCCTCACACACACACACACAAACACTAACCACCCCCCCCACACACACACTAACCACCCCCTTGATATTATATTAATATTATTCATTCGCTCCTTTTACCCCATCCCTGCCCTATCCACACATGCATAGCCCCCAACTCACAGGCTCGCCTGGAGAAGGATAGGGGAGGGGAATTAGAGAGAGAGGGGGCAGAGACACAGAGAGAGGGCAGAGACACGGAGAGAGGTGCAGAGACACAGGGGCAGAGGGACAGAGAGAGAGGCAGATAGAGAGAGAGAGAGAGAGAGGGGGAGCAGAGAGAGATAGAGTGGGGCAGAGAGAGGGGGGCAGAGAGAGAAAGGGCAGAGAGAGACATTTCATTTCACTTGCACTTTATGTGCAAGTGACGAATAAAACTGATTGATTGAGAGGGGGGGGAAGAGAGAGAGAGAGAGAGAGAGAGAGAGAGAGAGAGAGAGAGAGAGAGAGAGAGAGCGAGAGCGAGAGCGAGAGCGAGAGCGAGAGAGAGAGAGAGAAGAGAGAGAGAGAGAGAGAGAGAGAGAGAGAGAGAGAGAGAGAGAGAGAGAGAGAGAGAAAAAGCAACGTTAGAAATATATTTTTAAATTAAAAAGCGCTGTCTTTGAAATTAAATGTTATCTTTAAGAATTAGTACAGTTAAGTGAGACAGGCTTTAAGTGAAAGTCTTTAAAGAACGATAAAAGCAACGTTTTCGAAGTTAAACCAAAACAATAAAGTTCAATCGTACTCTTATCTTTAGAGATGTGGAAGTCAGCATTAAGCCTCGTTCATCAAAGTGATATAATGACCATTGAGAAAGTTCTGGAAAAGCAAGCCAGGAAGCTCGTGAGTGCTCGTGAGCCCTCGGAAGCCCTCGGAAGCCCTCGGGATACAGAGCCCACTTGTTCGTTCTTTCTGCGTCTTTTGAAGAACCGGGGTGGGGGAGAGGGGGTGAGGAGGGAGGGAGGGGGAGGGGGTGAGGAGGGAGGGAGGGGGAGGGGGTGACGTTACTCGCAGCGCGTGGAACATAGGGCAGCAGGCCGCGAGGAGCAGAGCCATTGTGATGTCATCAGCGAGACCATCTTGCTTATTTTCCAAGTTATTTGACATTTTTGAACATAACGCGAGAAATAATGCATGAAATTTTCAGATAAGGCGTTTTTTGACATCACGCCGTAAATCTCTAATCGGAATATGTAAAAATCTCACCGTTAGCGCGTCGCGTTTCGAGGAGATGTGAAACGCACAGGAACATCACACACACACACACAAATACATACACTTCCAAGATCAGAGTTTTATAAGTATAGAGATTATAAAGGATGAGGTTACAGAGTACTTAGAAGTTCACAATAAAATAGGCTGAAGTCAGCATAGCTTTGTCAAGGGGAGGTCTTGCTTGACAAATTTGCTGGAATTCTTATAAATAGTAAATATCAGGACAGACAAAGGAGAGTCAGTAGATGTTGGTTTACTTAGATTTTCAGATAGCCTTTGATAAGTTGCCACATGTGAGGCTGCTAACGAAGATGAGAGCCCACGGTATCAAAGGGCAGATACTAGCATGGAACGCTGGTTGGCTGGATGGCAGAAGACAAAGAGTGGCAATAAAGGGGGATTTTTCTGGTCGGCTGCCAGTGACTAGCGGAGTCCCGCAGGGCTCGGTGCTGGGGCCGCTGCTTTTTCACGTTGTATATTAATGATTTGGAAGAGGGGATTGAAGGCTTTGTGGCCAAGTTTGCGGAATATACAAAAATAGGTAGTGTAGAGAAAGCAGGGACTCTGCAGAAAGACTTGGACAGGTTGGGAGAGTGGGCAGAGAAGTGGCAGATGGAATATAGTGTAGCAAAGTGTGGAGTCATGCATTTTGGTAGGAATAAAGGCGTACACTATTTTCTAAATGGGGTGAGAATCCAGAAATCGGAAGTACAAAAGGACTTGGGAGTGCTGGTGCAGGATTCCCAAAAAGTTAATCTGCAAATCGAATTGGTAGTAAAAAAAAGCACTCAATGCTAGCATTTATATCAAGAGGGCTTGTATACATAAAGAGGAATGTAATGCTGAGGCTATAAGGCGCTGGTAAGGCCGCATCTGGAATTTCGTGAGCAATTTTGGGGACCATATCTGAGCAAGGATGCGCTGGCTCTGGAGAGGGTCCAGAGGAGGTTTACAAGAATGATCCCAGGAATGAGTAGGTTAACCTATGATGAGCGTTTGTCGGCACTGGGCCTGTACTCGCTGGAGTTAGAAGAATGAGGGGGGACCTCATTGAAACATACAGAATAGTGAAATGCCTGGATAGAGTGGATGTGGAGAGGATGTTTCAACTAGTGGGAGAGTCTCGGACTAGAGGTCACAGCCTCAGAATTAAAGGACGTTCCTTTAGGAAGATGAGGAGGAATTTCTTTAGAGGGTGGTGAATCTGTGTAATTCTTTGCCACAGGAGGCTGTGGAGGCCAAGTCATTGGATATTTTAAGGCAGAGATAGATTTTTGATTAGTACAGGTGTCAGAGGTTACGGGGAGAAGGCAGGGGAATGGGGCTAGGAGGGTGAGATAGACTTGACGGCCAATTGTCCTAATTCTGCTCCTATAACTTATGAAGTATAAACTTAGTAAACATTTGGACAGGTACTTGGACAGGGTGGGTTTAGAGGGATATGGGCCAAAAACAGGCAGGTGGGACTAGTGTAGATGGGGCATGTTGGTTGGCATGGGCAGGTTGGGTCATAATGACTCCGTAACTATTTGTATGAAATGGTGATTAAGATGCCTCTAACATTTGAACATTACGGCTTGCTGCGTATTGCCGCAAACCATTGTAAGTGCATCATCTTAGATGTAGTGAGGCTTACCGCAGAATCTTAACCCATTGCAGAATGCATAATCGCACCCTGCAGTGACTGATAGGGTGAGCCCTACCAACATATCCTTACAACAGCATCAATGGTGTTAACCTTATCTGATCATCAGGGCACATTGTATCACGTACAAACTTATCACAGATCTACCTAAATAGGTTGAGGTTAATTCTGCAGAATGCAAAGATAAAATGTACCATGGAAAGACCACCTCGTGAGAGGCCTGGATAGAGTGGATGTGGAGAGGATGTTTCCACTAGTGGGAGAGTCTAGGACCAGAGGCCATATAGCCTCAGAATTTGAACTTGAACTAGATACAGAAGGGAATACTTTCAGTGCAAGGAAAAGGCTGCAAAATCTTAATGAGAATAGTCCAAGGGTCACCAATGAGGTAGCTAGTAGTTCAGGACCGCTCTCTCTGGTTGTGGTAGGATGATTCAGTTGCCTGATAACAGCTGGAAGAATCTGTCCCTGAATCTGGAGGTGTGCATTTTCGCACTTCTGTACCTCTTGCCCGATGGGAGAGGGGAGAAGAGGGAATAGCCAGGGTGCAACTTGTCCTTGATGATGCTGCTGGCCTTGCCGAGGCAGCGTGAGGTGTAAATGGAGTCGATGGAAGGGAGGTTGGTTTGTGCGATGGTCGGGCTGCGTCCACGATTCGCTGCAATTTCTTGCGGTCGCATTTGCAGTGACCAGTCACATTTGGCAATCTTCTACCCGGGGAAAAGAAATGATACAAAGTCCCCATCATCCCTTATCCTTTTTTTTAAAGGAAAGGATAAGATTGAAAGAAAGAAGAAAGTGAAGGAAAAAGTGAACGTGTAGAAAATGTGACAACAAGACAGAACGAAGACCCTATAAGAACAAAATTAAAAGCAAAAGAAAAGAGTTAAGAAATAGACCCTAGAAAAGAAGGAGAAAGAGAAAGAGGAGAAAGAGAAAAACAAATAGTTTTTATGAGCATTACGCAAATGGGACATACCAACTTTCCAGCTATCATCACCCTTTACCTGACCTCAGTTTTTTTTTAAAGTACCTTTGCACCCTATATTTGTAATAATTCTATAAATGCAGACCACGTCAGGTGGAAGTGATCTGGTTTACCTGCCAGAGAGTCTTATCTCTTCTAGGTGTAATGTTTCGAACATATTTGAAGTCCACATGTTTATAGTTGGTATTGGAGCCTTCTTCCAAAATTTTAGGATTAGCTTTTTTCCAGTTATTAACCCATAGTCTATTAGTTTCTTTTGAAACACATTTAGTTCTGGACCATCTTCCGTTGTTCCGAAGATAATCCATTCTGCTTCACAAAATCATAGAAATTAATGCCACAGTGGGACTTATTCAGCCGACAACACAGAGCAATAGAAGGGTGCGGAGGCCATCGATATTTTAAAGGCAGAGATAGATAGATTCTTGATTAGTGCGGGTGACACAATTTCGTTCAGACCGAAAGGTCTGAATGACAATAAAGGAAACTTGATACTTGATACTTGATTGTGTCAGGGGTTATGGGGAGAAGGGGGTTAAGAAGGAGAGATGGATCAGCCATGATTGAATGACGGAGTAGACTTGATGGGCCGAATGGCCTTATTCTACTCCTCTGACCAATGATCTTATGACCTTATGATCGTGCCATTGAGAGCATTTCCAAATGAGTACAGTCGCTTCAATGCTCATCCATGTTCTCTCTAAATAGGAGGAAGGTTTCTGCCCCCTCCTCTGTTGCAGGCTGTAGATCTCAAGAGTCTCAATGCTCATCCAACACTTTGTGTCTTTGTTTGGTTTAAACCAGCATCTGCAGTTCCTTCGGACATTCTGATCGGACTTTACTGGCTTTACCTTGCACAAAATGTTATCCCCTTATCCTGTATCTATACACTTATTAAACTGACTCACCTTCTTTCCCACGGACTTTCAAGCCAATAGTCTCTTCTCTCTGCTTGCGCTTGCTGCTTCTCCGAGCTCCACGGAAGGACTGGGCTAGGACAGGCCACCAGCATCTGTAGTTCCTTCCTACGCAGTTAACCTACCAGAATGTCTTTGGGATGTAGGTATAAGCCAGAGCTATCAATGAGAACCCACGCAGCCACTCAGCAAACCGAAGGGCAGGCAGTGTAGAGGAAGCAAGGTTTGTTTAGGAGAGAACTGCCGATGCTGTTTAAATCGAGGGTAGACACAAAATGCTGGAGTAACTCAGCGGGTGAGGCAGCATCTATGGAGAGAAGGAATTGGCGACGTTTTGGGTCGGGACTCTACTTCAGAGGAAGCAAGGACTGTGCGGAAGGACTTGGACAGGTTAGGAGAGTGGGCAGGGAAGTGGCAGATGAAATTCAGCGTAGCAGAGTGCGGAATCATGCATTTCGGTAATAAGAATATAGGCGTAGACTATTTTATAAATGGGGAGAGAATCCAGAAATCGGAGGTACAAAGGGACTTGGGAGTGCTGGTGCAGGATTCCCAAAAAGTTAATTTATATGTCGAATTGGTAATAAGGAAGGCAAATTTAATGCTAACATTAAGCAAACTCAAGAGGGCTTGCACACAAAAACAGGGATGTAATGCTGAGGCTCTATAAGGCGCTGGTCAGACCGCATTTGGAATATTGTGAGCAATTCTGGGCACCGTATCTGAGGAAGGACGTGCTGGCTCTGGAGAGGGTCCAGAGGAGGTTTACAAGAATGATCCCAGCAATGAGTGGGTGAGCATATGATGAGTGTTTGTCGGCACTGGGCCTGTACTCGCTGGAGTTTAGAAGGGAACCTCATTGAAACTTACAGAATAATGAGAGGCATAGATGGAGTGGATGTGGAAAGGATGTTTCCACTGGTGGGAGAGTCTAGGACCAGAGGTCATAGCTAAAGAATTAAAGGCCGCTCTTTTAAAAAGGAGGTGAGGAGGAACTTCCTTAGTCAGATGGTAGTTAATCTGTGGAACTCATTGCCACAGAGGGCTGTGGACGCCAAGTCAGTGGGTATTTTTAAGGCGGAGATAGACAGGTTTTTGATTAGAACGGGTGTCGAGGGTTATGGGGAGAAGGCAGGAAAATGGGATTGGGTGGCAGAGACCAGCCATGATCGAATGGAGAGTAGGCTCGATGGGCCGAATGGCCTAATTCTACTCCTATAACTTGCGAACTTGTGACAAACTGAGCCCAAGATCAGTGTGGAAACTGGGTCCCTGGAGCCATTTTTGTTCTGGTTTTTCAGAGATACAGTATGGAAACAGGCCCTTCGGCCAACCAAACTGACGCCGACCATCGATCACTCATTCATCTGGTTCCATGTTATCCCACTTTCCCGTCCATTCCCTTTTGCACTAGGGAACAATTTACCGAAGCCAATGAACCTACAATGTGGGAGGAAATCAGAGCACCCGGAGGAAACCCTCGTGGCCACAGGGAGAACGTACAAACTCCACACAGACAGCCAGCACCCATGGTCAGCATTGAACTTGGGTCTCTGGCGCCGTGAGGCAGCAACTCTACCAGCCAGTCACTGCGTCACCCTTTATTTCATAGCATCACTAGTGATTGGACCACCATTGCTAATTCCTCAATCTATATATCATGAAGAGTTTTGAACCAAAACAAGTTTAGAGATGCATAGAAACATAGACAATAGGTGCAGGATTAGGCCATTCGGCCCTTCGAGCCTGCACCGCCATTCAATATGATCATGGCTGATCATCCAATGATACAGCACGGAAACAGGCCCTTTCAGCCCACCGGGTCCGCATCGACCAGCAAATGCCCAAAATTAACACTATCCTACACACACACACTAGGGACAATTTTTACATTTACCAAACCAATCAACCTACACACCTGTACGTCTTTGGAGTGTGGGAAGAAACCGAAGAACTTGGAGAAAACCCACGGGGAGAACGTACAAACTCCGTACAGACAGCACCCGTAGTCGGGATCGAACCTGGGTCTCTGCGGCTGCATTCGCTGGAAGGCAGCAACTCTACCGCTGCGCCACCATGCTGCCAAGTTGGCAAACAGACTTCTTTTTTTTTTTTTTTTTTAATTTTTTTTTTTTATTTATTAGAAGTACATTACATTACAACCACATACATTAATACTCGTCATTTGTATCTTCTTACAATTAATGTACTCCCTTTATTTTTTTATTTTTTTTTACACTAAAAAAGGAAAAGATTGAAAGAGAGAAGAAAGTGAAGGAAAAAGTGAAAGTGTAGAAAAGTGTAGAAAATGTAACAACAAAAAAGGACGAAGACCCTATAAGAGCGAAATTAAAAACAAAAGAAAAAGAGTTAAGAAATAGGCCCTAGGAAAAAAAAAGAGAAAAAGAGAGAGGAAAAAAAAAGAAAAACAAATAATTTTTTGAGCATTACGTAAATAGGACATACCAACTCTTCAACTATCATCCCCCCTTACCCGACCTCAATTTTTTATTCTTTTTAAAGTACTTTTGCACCCTATGTTTGTAATAATTCTATAAATGCAGACCACGTCAGGTGGAAGTGATCTGGTTTACCTGCTAGGAGGAGTCTTATCTCTTCTAGGTGTAGTGTTTCAAACATATTTGAAATCCACATATTTATAGTTGGTATTGGAGCCTTCTTCCAAAATTTTAGAATTAGCTTTTTTCCAGTTATTAACCCATAGTCCATTAATTTCTTTTGAAACACATTTAGTTCTGGATCATCTTCCGTTATTCCGAAGATAATCCATTCTGCTTTGGGTATCAGTCTTGTTTTAAATAACTTTGTAAAGATTTCAAAAATTTCATTCCAAAATTTTTGAATTTTTGTACAGAAGACGAATGAGTGCGCTATAGTAGCTTCTTGGGATTGACATTTATCACAAATAGATGATACGTTTGGGAAAATTTTATGAATTTTAGGCAAACAGACTTCTAAACAACTAAATAGCCCTTTGATCATTGGCATCACCAAGCCAATATTGGGTACATTCTGCTTTTTCCTGCACCCCGTGGACTTGTAGTTTGTTGATTAGTCCGCCATATGTGAAAGGCAAATGAATTGCAAAATTAAATAATAATAATAATAGATTTTATTTATATAGCGCTTTTCAGGACTCAAAGTCGCTTTACAATTGAGAGTCAGGAATAAACAAAACAAAATAGAGCAGTAAGACAGAGGGGAGGGGAACATGGGACTAAGGGTATGCAGAGGTGAAGAGATGGGTCTTGAGGCGGGACTGGAAGATGGTGAGGGACTCAGAAAATATCATTTTGCATGATATTCCCATTCATCAACCTTGAGACTTTTACTTAGACATTAGAGGTGCAGCGCAGAAATAGGCCCTTCGGCCCACCGTGTCCGCGCCAACCAGCGATCACCTACACACTGGTGCTATCCTACACACTAGGGACAATTTACAATTTTACCAACTTGCAAACCTGCACGTCTTTGGAGTGTGGGAGGAAACCGGAGCTCCTGGAGAAAACCCGCGTGGTCACGGGAAGAAGGTACAAACTCCGTACAGACAGCACCCGTGGTCAGGATTGAACCCGGGTCTCTGGTGCTGTAAGGCAGCAACTCCACCGCTGCACCACCGTGCCTCCACCATGACTTCCCAAACTAAAACATACTACATGATATTTCCATTCATCAACCAAGCATGTTGTCCTTTATAACAAGAGGAATCGAATATAGGAGCAAAGATGTCCTTCTGCAGTTGCACAGAGCCCTAGTGAGACCACACCTGTGGTATTGAGTATTGTGTGCAGTTTTGGTCCCCTAATTTGAGGAAGGACATTCTTGCTATTGAGGGAGTGCAGCGTAGGTCCAGAACCAGGGGCCACAGTTTAAGAACATCAGCGCCTCTACTTCCTGAGAAGATTACGGAGAGTCGGTTTGTCAAGGAGGACTCTCTCTAACTTCTACAGGTGCACAGTAGAGAGCATGCTGACCGGTTGCATCGTGGCTTGGTTCGGCAACTTGAGCACCCTGGTGAGGAAAAGACTACAAAGTGTAGTAATCACTGCCCAGTCCATCATCGGCTCTGACCTCCCTTCCATCGAGGGGATCTATCGCAGTCGCTGCCTCAAAAAGGCTCGCAGTATCATCAAGGACCCACACCATCCTGGCCACACACTCATTTCCCCGCTACCTTCAGGTAGAAGGTACAGGAGCCTGAAGACTGCAATGACCAGGTTCAGGAATAGCTACTTCCCCACAGCCATCAAGCTATTAAACTTGGCTCGGACAAAACTATGAACATTAATAGCCCATTATCTGTTTATTTGCACATTATCAGTTTATATATTCATGTGTGTATATATTTATACAATGGTATATGGACACACTGATCTGTTCTGTAGTCAATGCCTACTATGTTCTGTTGTGCTGAAGCAAAGTAAGAATTTCATTGTCCTATCAGGGACACATGACAATAAACTCACTTGAACTAGAATAAGGAGTAAGCCATTTAGAACGGAGACGAGGAAACACTTTTTCTCAGAGAGAGCGGTGAGTGTGGAATTCCCTGCCTCAGAGGGTGGTGGAGGCAGGTTCTCTGGATACTTTCAAGAGAGAGCTAGATAGGGCTCTTAAAAATAGCGGAGTCAGGGGATATGGGGAGAAGGCAGGAAGCCACTGATTGTGGATGATCAGCCATGATCACATTGAATGGCGGTGCTGGCTCGAAGGGCCGAATGGCCTACTCCTGCACCTATTGTCTATTGTCTATTGTCTAAGCTCTGTATCTGCTCAATCACATTAATCAAACACGATATTCTCTTAAGAAAGCTATGCTGACTGATATTGATTCATCTTTTGCTCCCTCAATAAGGATTTCAAGCTTCTTGGCATGCATATCCCCGAAGATCTGTCTTGGGCCCAGCACGTGGATGCCATCATACAGAAAGCCCATCAACGCTCTACTTCCTTGGAAGATTGATGAGATTCGATATGTGGGCAAATATTGCCTTGAATGTCTGAAGGTGTACGGTAGAGAGCAGATGGACTGACTGCATCACGGTCTGGTTTGGCAACTCGAGCACCCAGGACTGAAGGGGGTTACAGAGGCCAAACACCGGCCACCGAATGGTGAACGAGGTCTGATTGACCTGGACGATGACACGTTGGCCTGGCTCGCCTCAACGGAGCTGCAGGTCTAAAAGACACACGACAGAAGAAGAAGGGGTTACAGAGAATGATGAACACTGCCCCAGTCCATCACAGAGGCTGCCCTCCCAACCATCAAAGAGATCTATAGGCGGCATTTGCCTGAGAAACGCCACCAGTTTCATCAAATCATCACCTTTGCCAAACTCTCATTTCCCTTCTATCATCGATAAGTGTGGTCAAATGTGACACCAAAACACTACATCATATTTGCTTGTGCACGTCGGGCTGATTGCATTAGTCGAAACAGGGTGGACCACGTGAAGGTTGTGACTGCGGACATTCAGACCAGACCGTCCCACACATCGCGAATGACTGCCCACTGAGGCTTTTCCCTGGTGGCATCAAAGCCATCCACCCAGTAACTGATGCTGTCCTGGTCTGGATGTCTACCCTTCTCCCACAACTTTTGGCTGTGCACGCCATACACAAGAAGAAGATCGATAAGTAGGTATTGGAGACCACACCTGGAGTATTGTGTACAGTTTTGGTCACCTAATTTGAAGAAGGACATTCTTGCTATTGAGGGAGTGCAGCGTAGGTTTACAAGGTTAATTCCCGGGATGGCGGGACTGTCATATGCTGAGAGAATGGAGCGGCTGGGCTTGTACACTCTGGAGTTTAGAAGGATGAGAGGATCTCTCATTGAAACATATAAGATTGTTAAGGGTTTGGACACGCTAGAGGCAGGAAACATATTCCCGATGTTGGGGGAGTCCAGAACCAGGGGCCACAGTTTAAGAATAAGGAGTAAGTCATTTAGAACGGAGACGAGGAAACACTTTTTCTCACAAAGAGTTGTGAGTCTGTGGAATTCTCTGCCTCAGAGGGCGGTGGAGGCAGGTTCTCTGGATGCTTTCAAGAGAGAGCTAGATAGGGCTCTTAGAGATAGTGGAGTCAGGGGATATGGGGAGAAGGCAGGAACGGGGTACTGATTGGGGATGATCAGCCATGATCACATTGAATGGCGGTGCTGGCTCGAAGAGCCGAATGGCCCACTCCTGCACCTATTGTCTATTGTCTATTGTCTATTGCCAATTGAGACGGAAAACCATGACCACCAGGTTTAAGAATAACTTCTTCCCAATAACCTTCAGGCTCATGAGCACTACACAATACTTCAACTATGACATTTTATAGACCCCCCATCAGTCTGAAGATGGGTTTCGTCCCGAAACGTTGCCTATTTCCTTCGCTCCATAAATGCTCCTGCACCTGCTGAGTTTCTCCAGCATTTTTGTGTACCTATGACATTTTATGGACTGTCCTTAGTTGCACAAAAGACTTTGAGGTTTATTTTGCACTAGTCTCGTGGTTACTAATTTATTGATTGACTGTTTATTCTATATTGTCTATCTGTATTGTGTTCACAGGCCTGTTATACTGCGGCGCGTAAGAATTACACTGCTCGCTGTTGACACATATGACAATGAAACACTCTTGACTCTTTTTACTCTCTAACTGTCCTTCAGACACCGCCGCCAATAGCTTCCCCAGTACTGATTTTGGGCAAACAGGTTTTAATTCATGATCCTGTTTAAGAAGGAACTGCAGATGCTGGAAAATCGAAGGTGGACAAAATGCTGGAGAAACTCAGCGGGTGAGGCAGCATCCATGGAGCGAAGGAAATAGGCAACGTTTCCGGTTGAGACCCTTCAGTCTGAAGAAGGGTCTTGACCCGAAACGTTGCCTATTTCCTTTGCTCCATAGATGCTGCCTCACCCGCTGAGTTTCTCCAGCATTTTGTCCACCTTTAATTCATGATCCGTTTCCTTTCTACTTTTTAAAGAAGGTAAACTTTGAGTTTAAGAGTCAGGAAGTCATGATGCAATTTAGAGGACTCTAGTTAGGCTGCATTTCGAGATTTATGGGCCTGTCCCACTTGGCGATTTTTTAGGCGACTGTCATAGTCGTAGCAGGTCGCCGAAAAACCGGCGACAACCTACGTCATCCTGGTGACAACCTACGACAGCGCCTACGTCAGGAGAAGTCAAGCTACGCTCATTTTCGTCAAACCCACAGCCGCCGGAAAATTTGAAACATGTTGAAAATTTATTGGCGACCAGAAAGATGCTACGACTGAGGAGACGACTCCCGGCGACCACCGGCAAACATGTGGCGACAAACTGGTCGCCTGTAGTTGCCTAAAAAAATCGCCTAAGTGGGACAGGCCCACTTACATGCAGTTCTGGTTGTCACATTACAAGAAGGGTGTGGGAGCTTTGGAGAGGGTGCAGAGGAGGTTTACCAGGATGGTGCCTGGATTGGGTGGTGTTAGCTACAGGGTGAGATTGGAGAGACTTGGATTTTTTTCCTCCGGAACGACGAACTGATAGGAGTATATAAAGTTGAGAAACAGTCAGAATCTTTTTCCCAGGATGGAAAGGACTCAAGGGCATAGGTTTAAGGAGAGAGGCATGATGTTTAAAGGAGATGTGTGAGGTAATTTTATTTTATACAGAGGGTGGTGGGTGGCTGGAACACATTGCCGGGGGTAGTGGTTGTGGCAGATATGATGGTGGTGTTGAGAGGCTTTTAGGTAGGCACATGGATGTACAGGGAATGGAGGGCTATGGATCATATGAAGGCAGACAAGGGTCAGTCTTGGCTTCATGTTCGGCACAGACATTGTGGGCTGAAGGGCCTGTTTGAGTTTCATTTTTCATTTTTTTTAGTTTTAGAGATACAGCGCGGAAACAGGCCCTTCGGCCCACCGAATCCGCACCGACCAGCGATCCCCGCACATTAACACTACCCTACACCCACTAGGGACAATTTTTTTACATTTATACCAAGCCAATTAACCTACAAACCTGTATGTCTTTGGAGTGTGGGAGGAAACTGAAAATCTCGGAGAAAACCCACGCCAGTCACGGGGCTAACGTACAAACTCCATACAGATAGCACCTGTGTTCGGGATCGATCCCGGGTCTCCGGCGCTGCAAAACGCTGTAAGGCAGCAACTCCACCGCTGCGCCACTGTGCCACATTGTGTTGTCCTGTTTCCAATGCACAAGAGGATTAATTAGAAACATAGAAACATAGAAAATAGGTGCAGGAGTAAGCTATTCTGCCCTTCGAGCCTGCACCGCCATTCAATATGATCATGGCTGATCATCCAACTCAGTATCCTGTACCTGCCTTCTCTCCATACCCCCTGATCCTTTTTGCCATAAGGGCCACATCTAACTCCCTCTTAAATATAGGCAATGAACTGGCGTCAACTACCTTCTGTGGCAGAGAATTCCACAGATTCACCACTCTCTGTGTGAAAAAGAAAATTCTCATCTCGGTCCTAAAAGATTTCCCCCTTATCCTTAAACTGTGACCCCTTGTTCTGGACTTCCCCAACATCGGGAACAATCTTCCTGCATCTAGCCTGTCCAACCCCTTAAGAATTTTGTACGTTTCTATAAGATCACCCCTCAATCTTCTAAATTCTAGCGAGTACAAGCCGAGTCTATCCAGTCTTTCTTCATATGAAAGTCCTGCCATCCCAGGAATCAGTTTGGTGAACCTTCTCTGTACTCCCTCTATGGCAAGAATTAAATAACACCAATATTTTCTGCAGCTGTATAGACTATTGAGATATGCCGCATAAGATCCTTTTCGCACTTGCAGATTCCGGCCCAGTGTAGTCTTGAAACATGAGCGGCCTGCCTCAATCTAAACGTGTCTAACCTGAACCAGTATTAATTTCAGAACATCACCACCACATTTACGTAAATCCAAGAGGAGCCCTGCAGCCACGTGGGGAGTTATGTATTGCATTGAACAGAGGAAGATTTGCTAATCTTGCACAGAGTTTGCTAAGGTTTTGTGCACCATCTGATGATTTGATCAGTAGTCTTTGTCACACGAGAGATAATATCACTGTGCAGTTGCAGTAAAGGTGTGATCGTAATACTATCTATATAACCTGTTACCTGAACACTTGAGATGCTTTAAGTCTCCAGTATTTCAACCGCAGAAATTCATGGTCTTGCCTCTATATTTCACCTGGAGCAGGGGACCCCAACCTTTTTTCGTCCCGTTTGCCCCAGGCAACTTTAATAGCACATAACAATGTTAATTCACTTATTTATGAACAACTAATGATGAACAGATACAATCTTCAGATTGTATACCAGAACCAAACACAGTCGGTCAATGAGAAAAAATGTGTACAAATCCAGAATCAACAAATTTACCCCTCTGGGTAGGCAAAATTTACCCCACTTTGGGAACCCTTAACCTCGAGTTTAGTTTAGTTTGGAGATACGGAGCGGAAACAGGCCCTTCAGCCCACCGGGTCCGCGCCGACCAGCGATCCCTGCACATGGGGAGATGGCGCCCGCATAGCGGACAAAAACAGGCTGGACAAGCTGATCAGGAAGGCCGGCTCAGTGGTCGGGGCTGAGCAACGAACGGTCCAGCAGGTGGCAGAGGCCAGAACTCTCAACAAACTGGGTTCTATAATGACCAACCCCACTCACCCACTCCATGCCCTGAAGGTGATCAAGAGCAGCATCTTCAGTCAGAGACTGATTGCACCAATGTGCAAAACTGAGAGACATAGGAAGTCCTGTTTACCAGCTGCTATAAGGTTATATAATGCGCATAAATAACTGCACTTTTTTATTCTTTAATTGTATTTTAACTTGTATTTTAACTTGCATTTTAACTTGTTAAGTATGGCAGCTATTTGAGGAAATGTGTGGTGTTATGTCTGTCTTGAAGCTGTCGTGGCACTGTAATTTCCTGCAAAGGATTATTAAAGGTATAATCAATCAATCAATCAATCATTAACACTATCCCACACACACACACACACACACTAGGGACATTTTTTTACATTTACCAAGCCAATTTACCCACAATTTACCTGCCCGTCTTTGGAGTTTGGGGGAAAAGTGAAGAACCAACATGGTCACCCCATACAGACAGCACCCGTAGTCGGGATCGAACCTGGGTCTCCGGCGCTGCAAGTGCTGTAAGGCAGCAGCTCTACCGCTGCGCCACCGTGCCGCCCTTGCTAATGGGAAAGATAATGCAAAGGCAAGGCAAAGGCAAAACCCAGTTGTGTTCACATGTTTAGCAAGTGTGAGGCCTTTATTTTTTTCTGCAGCTTTCACATCATTGGCTTTTTTTTAGTTTAGAGATACAGTGCGGAAACAGGCTCTTCGGCCTGCCGCACCGACCAGCGATCCCCGCACACTAACGCTATCCCACACACACTAGGGACAATTTACATTCATACCAAGCCGATTAACCTACAAACCTGTACGTCTTTGGAGTGTGGGAGGAAACCAAAGATCTCGGAGAAAACCCACGCAGGTCACGGGGAGAACGTACAAACTCCGTACAGACAGGATCGAACTCGGGTCACTGGCGCTGTGAGGCAGCAACTCTACCCCTGCGCCACCGTGCTGCCCCAAGCTGTGTGATACTGTCTCTACACATGTCCTATCCATGTACCTGTCTAAATCAACCTGTTAGCTGTGTTTCGGAATGAGACATAAAAATGATTGGGTGGCAGGGTAATTACCAGAGTAAGTGAGACAAGATAGAACACATAAAAACGACATCCTGCCTGGTTCAAAGTGTTGATTTTGATCTACATTTGTAACCAGTATTTGATGCAGCTTTGATAAGCATGATATAATTTGTTTAGAAAAAAACCTCAACTTTCCCATATTCACAAATGATCTTTCTGTCGGTTTCAAAATATGTAAAATCAGCCAATGTGTATATCAGGGCTGGCAACAAGGGGTGAGAGTTGGGAGTGAGAAATTGCGAGAGACCAAGCCCGAGGGAGTATAGCGACCGTGGGGGAGGGGGAGGGGGGTGCACCCCCTTCCATTGGTACGGAGCTTTTGCATTTTTCAGCTTGAAATTGTGCAATCTGGTGCATAATGTAGCGAGTCTTTCAACTTACACTTGAATGCAATATTTATGCTTTAAATTGGATTAGCTATGAATAAGGTTAGGCTAAATTACATTCCTAATTACATTCCGCAGTAGAGCCAGGCTCTGATCAACAGGTGCAGCACATGAATGATCTTAGTATTGTATTGTATTGTATTGTATTGTATATCTTTATTGTCATTTCCTGAGTATTCGCATACCCAGAGGAAACAAAAAAACGTTCCTCAACCAGTGTCCATTTCAGTGAGTGCAGTAAAAAATAAATAGAAGTAAAAATACATATATCATGAACAAATTAACACTCTACTCTACTAAACATCAACAGGCGTTCCGATCGGCAGCGGCACGACAGTGGCTCTGCTGCAGTGTGTCCAGGTTGGTGGTTGGTGCACGATACTTTGGCAGGGGACAAAGTCCGTTTATCAGTCTTATAACCTGCGGGAAGAAGCTGAGGATAGTGTACATAGTGTATTCATGTATGGGAATCGGATTATAATCAAACACTTGGCCCATGTTGACCAACCTGGGTCTCACTGCTCACCTGGTACTACTCCTGACCCTGACTCCAGTTGCATACCTTCTCTCATTCCTGACCCTGAGTCCAGCCTTACACCTGGCCCCCTATCCTACCCTGATCATAGCTGCTTACCTGCTTAGGTTCCCAGTGCTGAACGCTCTCATTGTCCCAGCTTTGACTACACACCTAGTACTATTCAAGACCTTGACTCTGGATGCACACTTGGCCTTGCTCCTAGCCCCTCTACACTGACAATATATCTGGCCCACACATTAAGCTCCATATCTGACCCCGTGGACTTAAACTATTATGTTCAAGTCCACAGGTGCTTATCTAATGCGATAATCTTTTATGGGGCACTTCACAGACCAAATTTTGTATAACAAAATTTGCTACATCCATTGGCTTCCTTGTTATCTAACATGCTAGTTATTTTGTCAAAGAAGTCATCAATTGGTTGAACACAATTTCTCATCCATAAAATTATACTCACTCAGCTGTATAAGTATTCTGTTGCCATTTCCTTCATTTTCTTAACAAACTGACCTGAAGTCATTTTCACCCTTAATATTTTCAGTATTTTGCTGTCTTCCTCTCAGCTGGGACTTTTCCGAAATGCAAAGACCAATAACAATATATATTGAAGCAATAATATTCTAATGTGATCTTGAGAGTACATAATATTTTCTGTGGTATTCATAACACAACAATGATAAAAAGATCTTTGTTTTGATTGCACCTACCAACATTATTATATTACAGTTTATATGTACCGAGGACAGTTTTTTCTTCCAATGCTCCCCATTCCCAATTACTTTTACATTGATGTAATTGAAATCCAAGTGAAGTTTAAATGGCACCAGAAAAATAAAACCTCCAGAATGGATGATATTCATTATGTGGTTGGTCTGAGTCAGTATCAGCACAATTACTATATTAAACTTTGAATCTTCAGATGTCCTGGTTCAAGCTAAAACTAAAGACAAATAATAACCTCCTCACACATTCCCCTGCAAGTATCTCTGGCACTCCTTTAAAATATGCCTCTTCTTTGAACAAGCTCTTAAACATCGCATCTGAATCAGTTTCCATCTGATTACACTCCTTGAGGATGTTAATCTAAGTGTTCAATTGATAAAACAACGAGATTGGGGACATTTCCATTCAACCTGTCAAAGGAATTTGGTGGGGGGGGGGTTAGAAATAGTCAGTGAGGTAAACAAACATAATAGTTGAGTGGCAAATGACAATAGTGCCACCTTCCCAGTATTTAATTGAACGATATAATGGGTTATCGGGACTGTATGTTGTGACAGGCAGCCTGACACCTTGCATATCATTTTAATATTACAATTATCCCGTCTCCCTGGATATTCCGGGTTAATAAATTAAGGTTTTGTCAACTAATTACAAATCAGGCTAATTACAAATCAATAACATTAGCCAACTCCGAAACACAAAGCGGTGAGCATTGGAATCAAGACATCATGGACAACTGGCCTCAGTTCCCCGCTCACATCTGGCAGTGCTCTCCGTCTGAACCAGGGGCTGCGGGTCGTTTTTAAAAATGGGGGGGAGCTGAGCGATCACTGATCACTGGCCTTGGGGGTACCTGGCGAGGGAGTGGAGCGACCGAATGGGGGTAGGGTATGTGAGGGGGGGTGCTTTTTGAAATTTGATGTATTAAAATCATGTTTTAGTGCATTGTAGAAGTATGATTTCAATGTTTTTTATTAAAAGTATTTCTAAGAGGTAACTTTTTAAGGGGAAAATGACGCTAGGGTCGGGTGAGCGGGTGTAGGGCAGTGGGATACATCTCCGCTTCTTTCACTCCTTCGGTAGTTCTGGGGTTTTCCTTTTTTCTTTTTCGTGTTTTTCTTGAAATTCTTTCTTTTCTTTTTCTTTTCTTCTTTCTTTCCCTTTTTTCCTTTTTCTTTTTTTCCGATCTAGTTATTAGTTCATAAAATGTTAAAATTGAAGCAGTACGGAAATTATATAACTGTTATGTCGATTATTTTCTCTTTTGTACAATTGCTTCTAATAAAAAATTTTTTTTTTTAAGGGGTAACTTTTTCCACACAAAGGATGGTGGGTGTATGGAACAAGCTGCCAGAGGAGGTAGTTGAGGCAGGGACTATCCCAACATTTAAGAAACAGTTAGACTGATACATGGATAGGACAGGTTTGGAGGTATGGACCAATAGCATGTCGTGTAGCTGGGACATGTTGGCTGGTGTGGGCAAGTTGCGCCGAAGGGCCTGTTTTCACATTGTATCACTCTATGACTACATTATACCTCCACCATGCATGAATGCTTCAAAATCAAGTGGTCGAGTTTTATTGCCATATATATACTCAAGCATAGAAACATAGAAAATAGTTGCAGGAATAGGCCAGTCGGCCCTTCGAGCCAGCACTGCCATTCAATATGATCATGGCTGTTCATCTAAAATCAGTACCTCTTTCCTGTTTTTTCTCCATATCCCTTGATTTCACTACCCCCAAGAGCTAAATGTAACTCCCTCTTGAAAACATCCAGCGAATTGGCCTAAACTGCCTTCTGTGGCAGAGAATTCCACAGATTCACAACTCTCTGGGTGAAGAAAGTTTGTCATCATCTGTCCTAAATGGCCATCCCTTATTCTTAAACTGTGTCACCCCTGGTTCTGAACTTCCCCAACATCAGGAACATTTTTCCTGCTGTTACAGTAAATGAAAATCTAGCAGGCAAGCTGGATGCTTTCTCCAACCACCCCCATTTGAAGGCCACTATCTTCCACCGTTTCTACCCAGTGCTTGGTACCTACTTCCAGCAGCCACTGGTTGTCCTCCAGGATGTACCGAGCTGCAGCCTGGTCCATGCCGGTCACCAGAGCGAATTCGGCACATACCCTCAGGGCAGTGGCGCATCGCTTCCCGACGCCTCTGACGGCCGGGACTCTTGCACTGAGGCTGCTCCATGGCCGGAGCTGCAGCGAGCGACTCGCCAGCCCGGCAAACACTCGCCAGCCCCGGCTCCCCGTCTGCATCTGCCCCCGCCGCTGCTTCTGCTTCCATCCCTCCCTCAGCCCGGCTCTCCAACACCCACGACCAAATTTGCAAATTTTGCAGATGACACAAAATTGGGTGGCAGTGTGAACTGTGAGGAGGATGCATGAGAATGCAGGGTGACCTGGACAGGTTGGGGGAGTGGGAAGATGCATGGCAGATGAAGTTTAATGCAGATAAATGTGAGGTTATCCACTTTGGTAGCAAAAGCAGGAAGGCAGATTACTATCTAAATGGCGTCAATTTGGGAAAAGGGGAAGTACAATGGGATCTGAGGGTCCTTGTACATCAATCTATGAAAGTAAGCATGCAGGTACAGCAAGCAGTGAAGAAAGCAAATGGCATGTTGGCCTTTATAACAAGAGGAATCGATATAGGAGCAAAGAGGTCCTTCTGCAGTTGTACAGAGCCCTAGTGAGACCACACCTGGAGTATTGTGTGCAGTTTTGGTCCCCTAATTTGAGGAAGGACATTCTTGCTATTGAGGGAGTGCAGCGTAGGTTTACAAGGTTAATTCCCGGGATAGCGGGACTGTCATACGCTGAGAGAATGTAGCAGCTGGGCTTGTTACACTCTGGGATTTAGAAGGACGAGAGGTAGCTCATTGAAACATATACGATTGTTAAGGGCCTTGGACACGCTAGAGGCAGGAAACATGTTCCCGATGTTGGGGGGAGTCCAGAAACAGGGGCCACAGTTTAAGAATAAGGAGTAAGCCATTTAGAATGGAGACGAGGAAACACATTTTCTCATAGAGAGTGGAGAGTCTCTGCCTCAGAGGGCGGTGGAGGCTGGTTCTCTGGATACTTTCAAGAGAGGGTTAGATAGGGCTCTTAAAAATGCCGGAGTCAGGGGATATGGGGAGAATGCAGGAACGGGGTACTGATTGTGGATGATCAGCCATGATCACATTGAATGGCGGTGCTGGCTCGAAGGGCCGAAGGCCTACTCTGCACCTATTGTCTATTGTCTACATTGTCTAATCCGAAGAATCCTACTCCTGACACCACTTTCGACAAAATGAGGTCTGTGCTCGTATAGTTGGCGACCGTCCTTACGGAGACGGGGAAATCGGCGATGACCCGCGTGTTTAGCGCGTTCACGTCCGTCTCAATTTCCATAATTCCCTCCTCTCTATCGAATGTCAGGTCGGGCCCAGTCGGTAGACGAGACACTGCATTGGCATTGGCATGCTCAGCAGACTGTCGATAAATTAATTCGATTGGGCCCTGATTCTTTTTTTAAACAATGCCAAAATTGTGGTTTAGTTTAGTTTAGTTGAGAGATACAGCGCGGAAACAGGCCCTTCGGCCCACCGCTTCCGTGCCAACCATCGACCCCCGCACACTAACGCTACCTTACACACTAATGACAATTTCCAATTGTTACAGAAGCCAATCCAACCTACAAACCTGTGGGTCTTTGGAGTGTGGGAGGAAACCGGAGCACCCGGAGAAAACCCCACGCAGGTCACGTGGTCAACTCCAAACAGACAGCTAAACTAAAAGTCACGTCCTGACCTGATACATCACCTATCCATGTTCTCCAGAGATGCTGCCTGACCCGCTGAGTTACTCCAGCACTCTGTGAAACGTCACCTATCCATGTTCTCCACAGATGCTGCCTGACCCACTGAGTTACTCCAGCACTCTGTGAAACGTCACCTATCCATGTTCTCCAGAGATGCTGCCTGACCCGCTGAGTTACTCCAGCACTCTGTGAAACGTCACCTATCCATGTTCTCCACAGATGCTGCCTGACCCGCTGAGTTACTCCAGCACTCTGTGAAACGTCACCTATCCATGTTCTCCACAGATGCTGCCTGACCCGCTGAGTTACTCCAGCACTCTGTGAAACGTCACCTATCCATGTTCTCCACAGATGCTGCCTGACCCGCTGAGTTACTCCAGCACTCTGTGAAACGTCACCTATCATGATCAGGGCCCAACGTTGTAGACGCTGCAACGTCATGACAGGCAGGCTTTTCTCCGGACTGAAATAGCCAGCAGCGGCTTGTGGTCGGTGATGAGCAGGAAATGTCGCCCACACAAACATTGGCGGAACTTCCGGACACCAAACACGATCGCCAGTGCTTCGCTGCACGGGAGGAGCAACAGGGACCTCCCCACCCCACACAGTCCACCAAACATTACAGCTAGACCTCTGGGTTAACACCTCGCGATCCTGGTAATCTATTTGAGGACAGATGACCAACACCCAGCGAACCACTGTCAACGTTGGTTATCACATCCTTGATGGCTGTTGTTGACCAAACCTCCACTGCAGCAGCCCGCTTGTACTGGAGAGGAAACCAACACACCTACAATCGAATGCTGCAGCAAAAATGTGGTCCAGAAAGATGAAGTTATCTACCACTTTCCTTACTAGGAAGGAGGAGTACCAAAACACTGCCAGTCTTGTTGATGCTCCTCAAGATTGGACACTTGCTTTAGGACATGCCTTGCACAGCATCAGTCTTCTTATATAGAGTCATAGTCAGACAGCGTGGAAACAGGCCCTTGGCCCCAACTTGCCAAAAAGGCCAACTACAATCATCTACACTGGTCCCACCTGCCTACATTTGACCCATATCCCTCCTAATCTGTCCTATCCATGTACCTATCTAAATGTTTTTTAAACATTGCGATACTAACTGCCTCAACTACCTCCTCTGGCAGCTCGTTCAATTAACCCTCCACCCATTGTGTGAAAATATTACCTCTATGAAAGACAAAATGTGCTGGAGTAACTCTGTGGGTCAGGCAGCATCTCTGGAGAACATGGATAGGTGACGTTTCACAGAGTGCTGGAGTAACTCAGCGGGTCAGGCAGCATCTCTGGAGAACATGGATAGGTGACGTTTCACAGAGTGCTGGAGTAACTCAGCGGGTCAGGCAGCATCTCTGGAGAACATGGATACGTGATGTTTCACAGAGTGCTGGAGTAACTGAACGGGTCAGGCAGCCATCTCTGGAGAACATGGATAGGTGACGTTTCAGGTCAGGACCTGAGTTTTAGTTTAGTTGTCTGTTTGGAGTTGACCACGTGACCTGCGTGGGTTTTCTCCGGGTGCTCCGGTTTCCTCCCACACTCCAAATGACCCACAGGTTTGTAGGTTGATTGGCTTCTGTAACAATGGAAAGTGTCAATAGTGTGTAAGGTGGCGTTAGTGTGCGGGGGTCGATGGTTGGCACGGAATCGGTGGGCCGAAGGGCCTGTTTCCGCGCTGTATCTCTCAACTAAACTAAACAAAACCACAGTTTTGGCATTGTTTAAAAAAAAGAAAAAAGAAAAAAAAAACTGAAAACGCAAATTGTCCAAAGTGTAAATCCAGTCCACGTGTTGGAAGATCTGGAGTGCCCCCTGATACAGGGTAAGCCCGACAAGCGGCCCCCTCTCTGCTGACTGCCTCTGTGTCCCGGAGGCTGCTGACCATGAAGGCGTTGGGCCGAACGGCCTGTTTCTGCGATGTATCCCTAAACTAAACTGAACTAAGCTAAAGATGGACACTTGGTGCTACTGGAGGGACATGCTGGTGGTCAGGCAGCATGCGTAGGATGGAATATAAACCAGCACCTGCAATTCTTTGTTTAAGAAGGAACTGCAGATGCTGGAAAATCGAAGGGTAGACAAAAATGCTGGAGAAACTCAGCGGGTGCAGCAGCATCTATGGAGCGAAGGAAATAGGCAACATTTCGGGTCGAAACGTTGCCTATTTCCTTCGCTCCATAGATGCTGCCTCACCCGCTGAGTTTCTCCAGCAATTTTGTCTAGCTATAATTCTTTGTTTCTGCAGTAATAAAACGTTGTTTTGCATGCTATCCAAACAGCTCAGACGCACCATACAAATCATTCAAATCAATCTCACGTACAATAGATAGACCAAATGGAAAGGTACATAGTCCAGACTATAGCGATAGATCAGCCTTGTAACGCATTGTAGCGCATCAGTACCATAGACAAAGTCCAATGCTTACAGTGGGGTAGAGGTGAATCGGACAGTGCCCTAGCTTATGGAGGGGCCGTTCAGAAGCCTGATAACAGAGGGGAAGAAGCTGTTCCTGAGTCTGGTGGTGCGCTCTTTAAAGCGTCTGTACCTTCTGCTGGACAGGAGCAGGGAGAAGAAGGAATGACCGGGGTGGGACAAGACTTTGATTATGTTGCCCGGTTTTCTGAGGCAGCATGAAACGTAGATGGAGTCAATGGTGAGAAGTTTGCTCTGTGCGATGGGACGGGGCTACATCCACAACTCTCTGCTATTTCTTGCCGTCTTGAGTAGAGCCCAGATCTAAAGCATGTGATGCAACACGAAGGTATGTTTTCTTTTGCGCGTCTGCAGAAGTTTGCAAGAGTTTGGGGTGGCACGGTGGCGCAGCGGTAGAGCTGCTGCCTTACAACGCCAGAGCCCTGGTTCGATCCTGACCATGGGCGCTGTCTGTACGGAATTTGTATGTTCTCCCCGTGGGTTTTCTCCGGGTGCTCCGGTTTTCTCCCACACTCCAAAGACGTACAGAATTGTCCAATAATTGGCTTTGGTAAAATTGTTAATTGTCCCTAGGGTGTGGAGGATAGTGTTAGTGTGTGGTGATTGCTGGTCGATGCGGACTTCAGGGGGCCGCAGGGCCTGTTTTCATGCTGTATCTCTAAACTAAACTAAACTGAACTAAAAGTCACTTGAGACATGACAGATGTCCTCAGTCTCCTAAAGTGGCTGTCCCACTGTACGAGCTAATTCAAGAGTTCTCCCGAGTTTCCCCTGATTCGAACTCGGAGATTTACTGTAATGGCCGCTCGTCGGTACTCGGGGCTCCCATGGACATTTTTCAACATGTTGAAAAATCTTCACGAGTCTTCCCGAGCTTACCGCGTTTCCCGGGTACCTGCCATTAGCGTTATGAGCCGCTAAGAGACGTCCCCGAGCTCCAACGTACCCGCTACGTACTTACCACGAGTTTGATTTTTTTTTAAACTCGGGAGAGTTCTTGAATGAGCTCGTACAGTGGGACAGGCCCTTAAGGATGAGGAGGCGCCTTTGTGTGCCTTCTTGCCTATCGCATCAATGTTGATAATATTAATGCCAACAGTATCAGAAGATATTGTTGATTTCACATCATGGTCTCAAAGCTAGATACCAAATTTAGCTCTTATTATTGGTAGTCATGGAGTCGTACAGCGTGGAAACAGGCCCTTCGGCCCAACATGCCCACATCGGCCAACATGTCCCAGCTACATTAGTCCCACTGCCCGCGTTTGGCCCATATCCCTCCAAAACTGTCCTATCCATGTACCTGCCCAACTGTTTCTTAAACGTTGGGATAGTCCCTGCCTCAACCACCTCCTCTGGCAGCTTGTTCCATACACCCACCACCTTTTGTGTAAACCTCCCAACTTCTATACTCTATACTCTGACTGACGAAGGCCAATGTGCCAAAGGCCTTTTTGACCACCTTATCTACCTGTGACGCAACCTTCGAGGAACCAAGCACCTGCACTCCTATATCCCTCTACCACCAGGGTCGCCAACTTCCTCACTCCCAAATAAGGGACAAAAGATCAAAACACGGGACAAATTCCCGACGGCAATTCGTTGACCGACTCGGCCGTGGCTGGGTGAATGATGAGTTGGCCCGGGTGCTGGACTGCACACAAAGCCCAGCCGGCGGGCCAGCTGAGGAGTTTTGGCCCGGGCCGCGCGACGTCGCGCGCAAAATCCGGCTCCCCATCCAACTCATGAACCGATGATTGGCCATGAGAAGGAGGGATGGTGGTGGTGTCGGCGGTAAGCGAAGGTCCGAAGGTCGGACATCTGGCCAGGGTGCCGACCGACGGGGCCACTGGCGAGGAGCTGCTGCTGCACTCCATGGGCTGCACTACGTCGGGGCGGGTGAGGCGGGGCCGGACGCGGCGCTCCGACCCGACAGTCCCCTCGACCCGAGTAGTAGCAGTCAAATACGGGACAAGGTCAGTTGGCAACCCTATCTACAACACTCCCCAGAGGCCTACCATCCACTGTGTAGGTCCTGCCCATGTTAGACTTCCCTAAATGCAACACCTCACATTTCCCTGTATTAAATTCCATCAACCATTCCTCAGCCCACCTGGCCAATCGATCAAGATCCTGCTGCCATTTTTGACAACCATCTTCACTATCTGCAAAAACCACCCACATTTGTGTCACCTTTTGTATCAGATGGATGGGAAGTGGGAGATGGCGACCAACGTTCTTAAAGGTTTAGTCAATGAACTTTGTATCAACTTTCGCAGGTGAAGTTTAAACAGGGTGTGCAGTGTTTGATATTCAACTGAGCTGATGGCCTTGATAACACTACTGGAAACTTGCAGATTGCAACTTAAAGTCACGTACTAACGTGATAACATGTCATCAATTTTGTGCAGCAGGTGAGAAAAGACAGTGTTGTGATATCTGCTTATTATTGTAATTCTAACCTATCTACAGAATGTGACATCGACACTCAAACTGAGATCGCAAAGCGTTAAAAAATAAATGCGAACTGTGTGAACTGAGATTTAGATAGATAGATAGATAAATAGATAAACATTTATTGTCACATACACCAATTGGTGTAGTGAAATTTGACTTGCCATGCAGCACACAGATAAAGATAACATTAAAGAATTTAACAATAACATAAAAACATGCCGACCGATGGGGCCACTGGCGAGGAGCTGCTGCTGCACTCCATGGGCTGCACTACGTCTAAGGCAGCAAAGTCCAGTCCCATCCCCAGTTCACCCATAGTCGGGGCCTATTGAGGCCTCTGCAGTCGCCGCTACGGCAGCCCGATGCCTCAGGCCCTCTCGCCGGATGATGAAGCTCCGGCGTCGGGTGAACACTCTCAGCGGCCCGGAGTGTCTGGAGCGGCCGCTACCTCCCAGGAGACCACGGCTCTCGAAGTCCACGGGCCACGCTGGTCGATGCTCCGACTCTGGCGACCTCGTCGTGAGATCCCAGGCTCCGCGGTGTTTAAAGCTCAGTGCCGCCCGCGGCTGGAAGCTCTGCAGACCACAGGCCGCGGCTCCGCGATGTTGGTGCCGGCTGTCACAGCACTCCGGAGCTTACTGCACGGCGACCCGAGTTAGGCATCGCCCGCTCCGCGATGGTGCTTCAGCGCTGTGCCGCCGCCGAAGCTGAAGTCCTGGCCGGTCCCGGCAGCAAAACGCCGCTACAGTCTGCCCGTAGGCCGCGAGGAAGGGGCGAAGATACGGCTCGGAGAAAAGCCGCAACTCCGATCAGGTAGGTACTGAGAAAATAGTTTCCCCCTTTCCCCCCCCCCCACATAAAAAGACTAATAGACCTCCAAAACAAACACTTTCAACTAACTAAAAATTAAAAAAAGGGTGAAAAGACTAACAGCTGCTGGCAAGGCAGCCATACTCGACGGCGCCCCCTAACACGTGGGGGTTTACGAGGATGTTGCCAGGCCTTGAGGGCCTGAGCTACAGGGCGAGGTTGGGCAGGCTGGGCAAAGTTTAGAGGAGGTCAAGTCAAGTCAAGTCACTTTTATTTATATAGCACATCTGAAAAGCAACTCTCGTTGGCCAAAGTGCTTTTACATTGGTATAAGAATAGTATAACAAACAACAGTGGTTCATAGATTAAATACAAACATCACTACATACATAAGGCCCTCGCTCAGAGGACGTCAAGAAAGACTTGGGAGTAGAGATGAGTTTTTAGTCTCGACTTAAAGGAGTCGATGGAGGGGGCAGTTCTGATGGGAAGAGGGATGCTGTTCCACAGTCTAGGAGCTGCAACCGCAAAGGCGCGGTCGCCCCTGAGCTTATGCCTGGACCGCGGGATATTCAGCAACCGCAAGTCGGACGATCTGAGGTGTACGAAGCATCTGTGTTTCTTCACCCCCCCCCAACACACACACACACACACACACACACACACACACACACACACACACACACACACACACACACACACACACACACACACACACACACACACACACAGAGGGTGGCGGGTGCCTGAAATGCACTCTGCGCTGCAGGTGGAGGCACATATGATAGTGGCTTGTTTGAGAGGCTTTGGCTAGGCACATGGATATGCAGGGAATTGAGGGATATGGATCATCTGCAGGTAGACAATAGACAATAAGTGCAGGAGGAGTAGGCCATTCGGCCCTTTAGAGCCAGCACCGCCATTCAATAAGATCATGGGTGATCATCCACAATCAGTACCCCGTTCCTGCCTTCACTCCATTATCCCTTGACTCTGCTATCTTTATGAGCTCTATCTAACTCTCTCTTGAAAGCATCCAGAGAACCTGCCTCCACCGCCCTCTGAAGCAGAGAATTCCACAGACTCACCACTCTCTGGGTGAAAAATGTTTCCTCATCTCCATTCTAAATGGCCTACCCCTTATTCTTAAACTGTGACCCCCCTGGTTCTGGACTCCCCCATATCGGGAACATGTTTCCTGCCTCTAGCGTCTCCAATCCCTTAATATGTTTCAACAAGATACCCTCTCATCCTTCTAGATTCCAGCGTATACAAGCCCAGCCGTTCCATTGAGTTCCAAGAGTTGGTCCTGGCATCAAGTTGGGCACAGACACTGTAGGCCGCAGGGCCTGTTCCTGTGTTGTGCACGTCCATGTAAAAGCAGCAACATTTCCAGCATATTTCAGTACTCCGGTTGTTACTCTCTGTGAGGCCAGAGTTCCAGCCGAATCAGCATCCCTACAATTACCTACACAAGCCCCCACACCCCTTCACACAAGTCGATGAAGGCGGCAACATGGTGCAGCGGTAGAGTTGCCCTTACAGCGTCAGAGACCCGGGTTCGATCCTGACCACGGGTGCTGTCTGTGCGGAGTTTGTACGTTCTCCCCGTGACCCGCGTGGGTTTTCTCCGGGTGCTCCGGTTTCCTCCCACACTCCAAAGCCGTACAGGTTTGTAGGTTACTTGACTTGGTATAAATGTAAATTAACATAGAAACATAGAAAACAGGTGCAGGAGTAGGCCATTCGGCCCTTCGAGCAGGCACTGCCATTCAATATGATCATGGCTCATCATCCAAAATCAGTAAGTACCCTGTTCCGGCTTTCTCCCCATATCTCTAGATTCCCTTAGCCCGAAGAGCTAAATCTACAGTAACTCTCTCTTGAAAACAAATTGTCCCTAGTGCGTGTAGGATAGAGTTAATGTGTGGGGATTGCAGGTCGGCACGGACTCGGTGGGCTGAAGGGCCTGCTTCTGCCCTGTATCTCTAAACTTAACAAAACTAAAAGTCTCAATTAGACACAACCTCATATCTCCCAGATAGAGTACATAGTACAGGGAGGGGATGGAAGAGTCTCGACCCGAATCGTCGCCTATTCCTTCTCTCGATAGCTGCTGCCTCGCCCGCTGAGTTTCTCCAGCATTTTTGTCTACAGGGAGTTGGGAGCAGGTCTGATCCCAAATTGTGTCCCGTCAGTATCCACATTTTCTCCATTAAAGTGATTAGGCTGCAATCAGAACTACTTTTCAATGGATACCCATCTTCTACTGTCCAAGACCTGGCACAGAGGGTGCAGAGAAGATTTACGAGGATGTTGCTAGGACTCGAGGGGCTGAGCTATAGGGAGAGGTTGAGCAGGCTAGGTCTCTATTCCTTGGAGCGCAGGAGGATGAGGGGTGATCTTATAGTGGTGTATAAAATCATGAGAGGAATAGATCGGGTAGATGCACAGTGTCTCTTGCCCAGAGTAGGGGAATTGAGAACCAGAGGACATAGGTTTAAGGTGAGAGGGGGAAAGATTTAACAGGAGCTTGAGGGGTGACATTTTCACACAAAGGGTGGTGGGTGTATGGAACGAGCTGCCGGAGGAGGTAGTTGAGGCAGGGACTATTGCAATGTTTCAGAAACATTTAGACAGGTACATGGATAGGACAGGTTTGGAGGGTATGGGTCAAACACAGGCAGGTGGGACTAGTGTAGATGGGACATGTTGGCCGGTGTGGGCAAGTTGAGCAGAAGGGCCTGTTTCCACACTGTATGACTCTGACTCTAAAGGGCAGTCGGAGTAATCACGCTCCATTTCACAGAGCTAATGATCCTGTTTTAGTGATGGCAGGCTTCCCAATGAGGAGCGAAGCGCTCTCGGGCAGAGCAGAAGGGAGAGATTATGTTTAGAAATTGCCTAACAGGGTAAACCTGACATAATCAGCTCAACACATCACAGATCTCCCCTGCTTAGACTGGAAACCACTAACTTGGGAAGGAGGCAATTTCAGCGAGTTGCGGATGCAGCCCAGACCGTCACACAAACCAACCTCCCTTCCATTGACTCCATCGGCAAGGCCAGCAGCATAATCAAGGACCAGTCGCACCCTGGCCACTCCCTCTTCTCCCCTCTCCCATCGGGCAAAGGTACAGAAGCGTGAAAACACACACCTCCAGATTCAGGGACTGTTTCTTCCCAGCTGTTTCAAGATTCAATATTCAAGAGAGTTTATTGTCATGTGTCCCAGATTATACAATGAAATTCTTGCTTTGCTTCAGCACAGAATATAGAAGGCATGAATACAGAACAGATCAGTGTGTCCGTACACCATTGTATAAATATATACACACATGAATAAATAAAACAGATAAAGTGCAAATAAACAGATAATGGGCTATTAATGTTCAGAGTTTTGTTTGAGTTGAGTTCAATAGCCTGATGGCTGTGGGGAAGTAGCTATTCCTGAACCTGGTCGTTGCAGTCTTCAGGCTTGTGTACCTTCTACCTGAAGGTAGTGGGGAGATGAGTGTGTGGCCAGGATGGTGTGGGTCCTTGATGATACTGCCAGCCTTCTTGAGGCAGCGACTGTGATAGATCCCCCCGATGGTATGGTGGTCAGAGCCGATGATGGACTGGGCAGTGTTTACTACTCTTTGTAGTCTTTTTCGCTCCTGGGCGCTCAAGTTGCCGAATCGAGCCTCGATGCAACCGGTCAGCCTGCTTTCTACTGTGCACCTGTAGAAGTTAGAGAGAGTCCTCCCTGACATACCGACTCTCCGTAATCTTCTCAGGAAGTAGAGGCGCTGATGTGCTTTCTTAATAGTAGCATCAGTGTTCTGGGATCAGGCGAGATCTTCGGAAATATGCACGCCCAGCAAGTTGGTTCTTGACCCTGTCCACCATCGACCCGTTGATATAAACGGGACTGTGGGTCCCCATCCTACCCCTTCCTAAGTCCACAATCAGTTCCTTGGTTTTGCTGGTGTTGAGAGCCAGGTTATTGTGCTGGCACCATTTGGTCAATCGGTCGATCTCACTTCTTTACTCTGACTCATCCCCATCGGTGATACGTCCCACAACAGTGGTGTCGTCGGCGAACTTGATGATGGAGTTCGCACTATGTCCGGCTACGCAGTCATGAGTATAGAGTGAGTATAGCAGGGGGCTGAGCACGCAGACTTGAGGTGCTCCACTGGGTGAAAATGTTTTTCCTCATCTCAGTCCTAACTTGGAGACTTCATGTATTCAAAAATTGTCATCAGTGTTCTCGGATCAGGAGAGATCTTCAGAGATGTGCACGCCCAGGAATTTGAAGCTCTTGCCTGTTATCAGGCAACTGAACCATCCTATCATTGACTAGAGAGCAGCCCTGAACTACTACCTACCTCATGGAGACCCTCGGACTATCCTCGGACTCTACTGGACTTTATCTTGGACTAAATATTATTCCCTTTATCATGTATCTACACCATGGATAGCTTGATTATAATCATTAAAAATCTTTCCGCTGACTGGATAGTGCCCAAGGTAGACAAAAATAATGGAGAAACTCAGCGGGTGAGGCAGCATCTATGGAGTAGGTGACGTTTCGGGTCGAGACCCTTCTTCAGACTGATGTGGGGGTGGGAGGTGGGGGGGCGGGAAGAAGAAAGGACGAGGCGGAGACAGTAGGCTGTGGGAGAGCTGGGAAGGGGAGGGGAAGGAGGGAGAAAGCAGGGACTACCTGAAATTGGAGGAGTCAATGTTCATACCGCTGGGGTGTAAACTACCCAAGTGAAATATGAGGTACTGTTCCTCCAATTTGCGGTGGGACTCACTCTGGCCATGGAGGAGGCCCAGGGCAGAAAGGTCGGATTCGGAATGGGAGGGGGAGTTGAAGTGCTGAGGCACCGGGAGATCCGGTCGGTTAATGCCCAAGTAAAGCCTTTCACTGTAGCTCAGTCCACGTGAAAATAAACTAAACTAAATGGCATTATGTACTCTATCTGGGAGATATGGAATTATTCATTTGACCTAAGCGGGAATGGGATATATTGCATAACTATCCAACACTTAAGTCTCATACTTAAGTTGATAAACTAATTGTTCAGTTATTTGCAGTGATGGAAATGGGTTTTAGGAACTAGGGGTACTCTAAGGTCCGTGAGGCTGAGGTTGGGAAGGAAGGGGGGGGGGGATTTTTATTAAGTGCGGTCATACCCATGTAAGAGTACAAGAATGCATAACTTGTTTATTGTGTATTTATAATATAGTTTATTGTGTATTATATGTCATAGCTGCTTTCTGGCATCTCTCTCTTTTTTTTAAATTATTATTATTTTTTTTACACTGTGATGCCCAAGCCTTTATTATTGTCGAGATACACAGAAATGCATTGTTGCGTACAATCCAGGCAGATTATACAATACACAAGTGCAATCGGTATATCAAACTCAATATTTAGCAACAAATATTACTCTCTCTCTCTCTCTCGTAATGGTATATAATCTCCATTTTTTTTCTGTCACCTCCTCTTTATTTCTGCATGCCATTTCTTCAGCACGCCTTCTGCCACTAAGAAGTCATGTCCTCACATATTCTTCAGGGTTGAATTTTGACAGCGGAGGTCCCACCAACTTAATAAATAGAAGAGTTGAGAGATGATCAGTTTTGCACGTTGTGGTGACATGCAGAAATTTATGCCACTGAAGCTTCTTTCACATTTTGCTGTTGATACCGGAATTGTATTTACAGCCGTTAGCAGCTGTTGAAAATCTGCAGAAACTACCTTCCCTTTAGATTTCTTGAATTCTCTGAAGGCTCTGACACAAAGCCGACCATTTAAGCCAAATTGTTCTGCCATTTCTTCTACATCATTATCCCCAAAGGTGAAAAGTGAATCTCCTGGAATATTGTTAATATCTAAATATTTTGACGTTAATTAACTTTTTACATTTATCATTGGAAGCTGTTGTAGATTCAAGCAGCCAAGATTTCATATTATTGACCAAACTCCTCAAAAACTGTTGTCTATGTATAGTGGGTACTTTACCAGATCTCAAATTTATTCCATTAAATATCATCTGGCTTGTTGCTTTCTCCACTTGAGTATCACATTTTCCTGGCTTCTCTATTTGACATTCAAGAACCTTGATGGTTCGTTTAATTTCCTCATGTGCTTTACTAAGTATGGTGTGGCGGTCCCCAATGGAAGCGGCTCAACTGCAGTCCGTTTGTCTTTTTTTAATTTTTGTCTCGTTAAATGTATGTTTTGACTCTAGTTTTTATTATTTTTTAGCTGAATATAAGTGGGGGGGGGGGGTGGGGGAAACCGTTTAATCTCTTCCCTGTACGGGGGACCCGACTTTTTCCCTGTCGGGTCTCCAATATCGTTGGGCCTAACATCGTGGAGCCAGCGGCGGCCTCCGGCCGGAACCAACCTGAGGGCTCCAGTCGCGGACCTGACATCGCGGAGCTGGCCGACTTCGGAGCGGGAAGAGCTGTGGTGGCGCTCGGCTGCGACCCGATTTCGGAGCTTTGGAGGCTCCGGCCGCAGGCCCGGTTGACAGGAACATCGGGAGCTCGCAGGTCCCTGGTGGGAGACCGCTTTTCGGAGCTCCCGCAACGGCAACTTCTCCCGCCAGAATCGCGGGGTTTAAGGACTCAGAGCGGGGCCTAACATCACCCCGCGTGGCTTAAACGGCCAAAGGACTTACCATCGCCCGCCGGGGGCTTTAACATCGGGAGCCCCAGTTCGCCTTGATGCTGCAGTTGGACTGGAGAAGAACAAAGGGAAGATATAAGACTTTAGCCTTCCATCACAGTGAGGAGATCCACTGTGATGGATGTTTGTGTAGACTGTGTTAAGTGTGGGTCTTGTTTTTTTTTGTAATTTTAAGACTGTAGAAAATGCAATTTCGTTCAAACCAAGCTGTTTGAATGACAATAAAAGGAATTCTATTCTATTCTATTCTATTCTATTCCAAGTGCACAATTTCCGTTCTGCACTTCAAGTGACAGTTCAGACAACTCTAGCAAAGTGTCCATCAACAAGCCCAAATTATTTACGAAAGCTGATGATTCTAATACTTTTTTCATCCCCTCGTACTTTGCTCTCTCTGCACTAGATCTTGAAGCATCACAGCTTGCTTTTCCAAAATGCTCCCAAATAGCTTTATAAGACGGCCACATTGCCTTTACAGTTCGCGGTTAAGACGAAGCAACCCATCTCACACTGAAAACACAACCAATTTTCAACAGTTGACAGTGAAGAGCCTCAGCGCATGCAGTTAACTCATCCTGGTTCTTAGGAGACCTATGATATAAGGAATACAATTTATCACAAAATATCTGAAAATGATTTAAACCTGCAACTTCATTTATAGCATCACCTACACTGAGTTCAAGCCTGTGACTGGCACATTGCCAAACAGTTGCATTAGGGAGATCATCAAGAAATAGTTTTGCAACCCGTGTATTTCGTCCTAACATTACTGATGCACCATCAGTTACAAGTGATATCACATTTTCTTTTAGGTACTGTAATGAAAAACCACCTCTTTGTAAGCAACTTAGAAGCCCATCATATATAGATGTTGCATTTGCACCAAGTTTCATATATTCTAAGTCCAAACAGAATGATATAGGTTGGGAAGATTCACCAACTGCTGCTCTCAAGCAGACTACTAGAACAGTTTTCCCATTAATAGAGGTAGATTCGTCAATCATAATAGACATTTTAGATTGTTTTGTAATGATATTTTCCACCACTGTCTTTCGCATCTGGTTCCCTATGTGGTGAGAAACATCTGCACATGACTTACGAGAGTGTAGAACGTAACCCTTCCCCTGTCCCACTTACGTGTCCTTGGCACGCTAATGACGCGACCTCGTGGTCGTGTTGAGGCCCGACGGTCCCGCGAAGGTCGCGCGCGTCATCATGCGTCCGCACAGCCGTCTGGAGCGCGTGACGTCATTTGAAGATGGACACAAAATGCAGGAGTAACTCAGCGGGACCGGCAGCATCTCTGGAGAGAAGCAATGGGTGACGTTTCGGGTCGAGACTCTTCTCCAGTATGAAAGAAAGGTCTTGACCCAAAACGTCATCCATGCCTTCTCTCCAGAGATGCTGCCGGTCCCGCTGAGTTACTCCAGCATTTTGTGTCTATCTTCAATTTTCTTGGCCCCGCTCTGGGAGTAGAAGTGGGGGAGGATCCGGACCGCAACGGCCGTGAGCCCCAGGCCGAGTTCGGTGATCGTTTGCCTGCTTCTGCTGCTGTTGGAGGTGAGACGTTGCGCCGCGCCAGGGTCTTGGGCCTGTCCCACTTTGGCCGTCAGTTACACGACAGGCTGGAGGCGCGTGAAGATTTCGTTCGCTACAAAATTTCAGAGCGCCGTGCGATACCGCGCACAACTCCATACCCCTCCGCACTTCTCAGTGGGACCGGCCCCGTGCAGCCACACGATGCACGTGCGCCTCTACGCGATGGCGAGGTCGCGTAATTTGCATGCCAAGGACACGTAAGTGGGACAGGGCCTTAAAAGTCGATGCTGTTTCTTTCTTGCAGTTCAATATCAGAAGACACATCTGTGTATGGCCTACCTTTGTGATCAATATTATATACAGTTCTAAAAACTCGACCTGTTTTTGCTTCGTCCTTTTTCAGTGACATATACAATACATTTTCGATTGCTTCTATTTTCAGCTGTTTCATTGATTTTTTGGCATCTGATATGATCTTCACTATTTTTGTGCTTAAAAATCTTTTTTGTTAAACTCATTAACTGTTTTGCTTTGTCATTATTCACTCCCACTACATTAACACTGCACCACTCACGAGACAAATCAATTCCTTGTGTTCGTTCAAGTCCAAGATGACCACACTTGCTGCATACACTACATCCGAGATTTCTGTTTTTAACAATTAGCCAGGGATATTCTTTCTTTTTGTTTAAGTACATTTCTTGTGTCCAACAGTCTGGAATATCACATTTTTCAATGTCTTTTGAAATGTCTTCACATGCGGAATCAGGCGAAACAGCTGCATCAGTTACATTATCATTTTCAAGTAATTTTGCCTTCTTTTCTGGCTGAGTATTTTCATTATCATTTATTTCTTCATCGATCTGAAGACGCTGCCTTTTAAAGTATCTCAGTACGCTCATTTTCACAGGGGTACACAAATCTGAAATTTATAGATATTTGATAGTGATATATAATACAATTTGATAGTGATATATAATAAAATATTTCCGCTTGCACTATTGTTTTGCTAAATAAAACCACCCACAATAAAATATTCACCACTCACGAAAAGGCTTACCCTGATCGGAAGGGTTTGATTTTCAGTCAGGGCGTCTGTATCATTCAGTCAGTGAGCTCACGGTCCGGAGCTATTACCCCTCTACATAAAAACAGAGAGAGCAGCAGAGAGGGAGAGGGGCAGAACGGCACAGGGGCAGAGAGGGAGAGGGGCAGAGCAGCAAAGAGGGAGAGGGAGAGAGGGAGAGAGGGAGAGAGGCATAGCGGCACAGCGGCACAGCGGCAGAGTGGCAGATCGGCAAATAAATAACGTGGAATATTAAAATAACGTGACTTTACCTGAGCCCATGCTCGCGGTCCGGTAGCCCTGACAGTGAGTTTAAGAAATTCTCCCTTGAATTTTATTCAAAGGAACGTGGCGTCATTAATACATGGTCAAAACACAATTACATTTACTGAGGAATGTGGATCGATGTATTGATGACACATTGTATAACTACGTGTTATCTGCTGGCTGTTGACAAGTGCTAACAGTGGCAGTTAACAAATCGTTTTCGTCTGAGTTGAATAAAGTGATAAACGACTCGAATCTGTCTGCAGTACTCATTAAACCCGAATGGGAAACTGAAAAGTAGGGGAACGCCGTACCCCTGCGTACCCCCCATTTCCATCACTTGTTATTTGCCCAATATGTTGAGTTGTGCCAATCAGACTGTACCAGTAGGATGTAAAATCCCACAACTTCACGGTGGCAGTCACAGTGGCGCAGCGGTAGACTTGCTGCCTTACAGCGAATGCAGCGCCGGAGACCCGGGTTCGATCCCGATTACGGGCGCTGTCTGTACGGAGTTTGTACGTTCTCCCCGTGACCTGTGTCGGCTTCCTCCCACATTCCAAAGACGTACAGATTTGTCGGTTAATTGGCTTGGTAAATGTAAAAATTGTCCCTAGTGGGTGTAGGATAGTGTTGATGTGCGGGGATCGCTGGTCGGCGCGGACCCGGTGGGCCGAAGGACCTGTTTCCATGCTGTATCGCTAAACTAAAACTAAAAAAATGAAACTAAACTTAACTTGTTTATCAAGGAAAAGAACCGGTTGGCACAGTGGCGCAGTTGGCAGAGCTGCTGCCTCACAGCGCCAGAGACCCGGGTTCGATCCTCACTACGGGTGCTGTCTATACGGAGTTTGCATGTTCTCCCTGTGACCGTGTGGGTTTCCTCCGGGTGCTCCGGTTTCCTCCAATATCCCAAAGGAGTGCGGGTTGATAGGTTGATTTGCCATTGTAAAATTGTGTATAATTGTTTTCAAAATGGTTGAGAGTTGCTGAAAATGGAAGGGGAATAAAAAATGGGAATAGTGTAGGTTCAGTGAAAATGTGTGCAATGATACTCATCATGATCTCACAAGTTCACAAGTTATAGGAGCAGAAATAGGCCATTCGGCCCATCGAGTCTACTCCGCCATTCAATCATGGCTGATCTCTGCCTCCTAATCCCATTTTCCTGCCTTCTACCCATAACTCTTGACACCCGTTCTAATCAAGAATTTGTCTATCTCTGCACACTCAATCGTCACGGCGGCGCAGTTGCTGCCTTACAGCGAATGCAGTCACTTCCAGTCCCCTATGCCCATATATAGACCACCCTGTGCATCTAATGACCAAGTGTCCAAAATAATACTGCAAGATATATCTAGACAAAATAATATAATATGCCAACAGTAGCTAGCCTAAACATAAATGGCTCCTATAGGTTGTCATGTCCCTCAAAGTTTGAGAGAAGTAGACAAGTATAAAAGTGAAAAATTGATCTCAGACCTGAAAGATTAACTGTTTCTCCTTCCACAGATGCTGCCTGACCTGCCGAGGTTTTCCAGCTTTTACAAGGTAAAAGTACGGTTGACATTCTCCCGATACATGAAACTATCACTAACATATAAGATAGAGCTGTACAGCACAGAAACAGGCCCTTCAGCCCACAATGTCAGTGACAAACATGACGCCAAGATGGAGACAAAGCGCTGGAGTAATTCAGCGGGTCAGGCAGCATCTCTGGTGAAAGGGAAGAGGTGATGTTTTGGGTCTGGTCCCTTCTACAGGGTAAGAGTCTGAGGAAGGGTCCCGACCCAAAATGTCACCTCTTCCCTTTCACCGGAGATGCTGCCTGACCCGCTGAATTACTCCAGAACTTGATATCAATCTTCGGTATAAACCAGCATCTGCAGTTCCTTCCTACACATCTTGCCAAGATAAAATGGATGGCATGGTGGCACAGCGGTAGAGTTGCTGCCTTACAGCGAACGCAGCGCCGGAGACCCGGGTTCGATCCTAACTACGGGTGCTGTCTGCACGGAGTTTGCACGCTCTCCCCGTGACCTGCGTGGGTTTTCTCCGAGATCTTCGGTTTCCTCCCGCACTCCAAAGACGTGCATTTATGTAGGTTAATAGGCTTGGTAAATGGAAAAATTGTCCCTAGTGGGTATAGGATGGTGTTAGTGTGCAGGGATCGCTGGTCAGCGCGGACCCGGTGGTCCGAAAGGGCCAGTTTCCGCGCTGTATCTCTACACTAAACTAAACTAAACTAAACTAATCTCATCTATCTGCACATTAAATTGTTAGAATCGGACAAAGGAACACAGATTTAAACCAGTAATGGGAAAAAATGCAGGACTGATTTATTTCCATTTGTGCACTCAAAGTGTGATCAAGACATAGAATGGATTCCAAATAGAATAGTGAGGATGAAAAATGAAAAAGAAAATTGGAAATGTGTGGGTCTTCCAAGATAATTGAACTGAAATAGGTTAAAAAAGACTTCATCCCCACAGACTCCCTTAATTCATCTTCCTTCATTTGTTTTCCGATCACAATCCTAGACTGCTGAATTCTACTTTTATGCTCTTTCATACTGGAAGCACACTTTTTTTGGTCAAAAAGGCTTTGGGTACATTGGCCTTCACCAGTCAGAGTACTGTTTAGTTTAGGTTAGTTTAGAGATACAGCACGGAAACAGGCCCTTTCTCTCCGCGTACTCGAGGCCTCAGCTAGGTCGCGGCGTTTTTTTCAACATGTTAAAAAATGCCCGTGAGTAAAAATAGGTGACGTTCCGGGTCGGAACCATTCGTCAGACTGATAAACCAATAGGCACCATAGTGGATAAATGCTGGAGTAACTCAGCGGGACAGGTAGCATCTCTGGATAGAAGGAATGGGTGACGTTTCGGGTCGAGACGCTTCTTCAGACTGAGCCTGGCATTCAGCTTAAAGGAGGGTCTCGACCTGAAACATCACCCATTCCTTCTCTCCAGAGATGCTGCCTGCTCTGCTGAGCTACTCCAGCATTTTGTGTCTGTCTTCGGTTTAGACCAGCATCTGCATTTCCTTCCTACATAACTGGACAGGACATCAGCCTGAAGAAGGGCCCGACCTGAAACTTTGCCTATCCTTGTTCTCCAGAGATGCTGCCTGTCCCGTGGTGTTACTCCAGCACTTTTTGTTGCATTTCCTCAATGCTTTCTTTGTGATCTATACTCCGCACATTCCCATCAACTGACCGCAGATGCCTCCCCTTGCCTGCGCACAAGGGGCTATTTACACTGGTCAATTAACTGGCAATTTACAGCTGTCAAATAAACGCCCAATTAGGCCGGCACGGTGGCGCAGCGGTAGAGTTGCTGCCTCACGGCGCCAGAGACCCGGGTTCCATCCTGACTACGGGTGCTGTCTGTACGGAGTTTGTAAGTTCTCCCCGTGACTGCGTGGGTTTTCCCCTGGTGCTCCGGTTTCATCCCACGCTCCAAAGACGTACAGGTTTGTGGGTTAATTGGCTTCGGTAAAGATAGCAAAATTGTCCATGATGTGTAGGGTGGTGCTAGTGTACAGGGACCGCCGGTCGGTTCAAACTTGTTGGGGCCGAACGTCCTGTTTCCGAGCCGCATGTCTAAACTAAACTGAACTTAACAGTGGTCAATTAACCACCCAATTAGGGCAGCACGGTGGCGTACCATTAGAGCTGCTGCCTTACAGCGCCAGAGACCCAGGTTCGATCTTGACTACGGAATGTGTGCGTTCTCCCCGTGACCTGCGTGGGTTTTCTCCAGGTGCTCCGGTTTCCTCCCACACTCCAAAGACGTACAGGGTTTGTCGGTTAAATGGCTTCTGTAAATTGTAAATGGTGCCTGGTGTGTTGGATAGCGTTAGTGTACATGGATCGCTGGTCTGTTTCCGCGCTGCATCTCTAAAGTCTACAATCTAGAGTGAAGGGCCTGTCAAACTTTCGCGACCTAATTCACGACCTTTTTTACTGGTGGACATTTTCCACAGGCTAGAAAAAAACGCCCCGACCTACTTGATGCCACGAGTACCTACGACTAGCATCACGGCCTGCTACGACCTACCTACAACCTCCTACGACCTCGTGACGAACATTGCTGCGAGTATGAGTCAAGGGCAAACTCGGCAGAGGTCTTGAATTAGGTCGTGAAAGTGGGACAGGCCCCCTGCATGTTTTGGGGGTGTGGTAGGAAACTGGAGCACCCGGTGGAAACCCACGCAGTCACAGGGGGAACGTGCAAACTCCACACACAATGGAAACGGAAGTCCGGATGGAAACTGGGTTAGTGAAGCTGTGAGGCAGCGACTTTGCTATCTGGCCATCTCAAGAAATACAGTATCAGGGGAGCAATCGCTGATTAGTCATATGTAAAAGATGTTTTGATATCACCCTATTGAGACTGGTGTGGGTCTTGATCCTGTGATAGCAATCTCGTCTCTGAGTCAGAAGGTTCTGGAGGCATGAGAGGAGTTAAACTGATGGAGCTGACTCTCTCTCTCTCAGACTCTCACAGTCAAGTCACTTTTATTTCGATAGCACATTTAAAAGACATCTCTCGTTGACCAAAGTGCTTTACATTGGTGGAGGTACCAACGTTATACAACAGTGGTTCATAGATTATGTACATATATAAATACACACATATAGCCCTCCCTCAGAGGACGTCAAGAAAGGCTTGAGAGTAAAGATGAGTTTTAAGTCTCGACTTAAGAGTCGATGGAGGGGGCAGTTCTGATGGGAAGGGGGATGCTGTTCCACAGTCTAGGAGCTGCAACCGCAAAGGCGCAGTCGCCCTAGAGCTTATGCCTAGACCGCGGGATGTTCAGCAACCCCAGGTCGGCCGATCTGAGGGACCTGGAGGTGGTGTGGTGGGTGAGAAGACTTTTAATGTAGGTGGGGGCAAGCCCGTTAAGGGCTTTGTAGACATAAAGAAAGATCTTGAGTCAGAGTCACAGTCAGAGTCTCACAGTGTGGAAACAGGCTGAATGAAGAGCGATTACTAAGTCTACGCTTTAAAATGGCCTGTCCCACTTGGCGATTTTTTCAGCGACTGCCGGCATCATATCAGGTCGAAGGAATCCAGCGGCGACAAAAAAAATGTTGCGACACTTGAAAAAACACCGCGCGTCAATACGTCATCACGCCGCATCACCGCCGCGTCACGCCTCATCAGCCGCGACTTTTTCGGTGACCTGATATGTCAGTCAATGATGCCGGCAGTCTCCGAAAAAACTGCCAAGTGGGACAGGTCCGTTAGAGTCAGATTCCCACACCGTGGAAAACAGACACTTCGGCCCAACTTGCCCACACCGACCAACATGCCCAATCTACACTAGTCCCACCTGCCTGCAATTTCCCCCATATCTCTTTCAACCCGTTCTATCCATGCACCTGTCCAAATGCTTCTCAAATGTTGCGATAGCCCCCCCGCCTCAACTACTTCCTCTGGCAGCTCGTTCAGGGGGTATGGAGAGAAGGCAGGTACGGGATACTGAGTTGGATGATCAGCCATGATCGTATTGAATGGCGGTGCAGGCTCGAAGGGCCGAATGGCCTACTCCTGCACCTAATTTCTATGTATCTATGTATCTATGTAAGATACTAGAGCGGCCTTTGGTTCCATACACCCACCACCCTTTGTGAAAAAAGTTACCCCTCAGATTCCCATTTAATCTTTCCATCGTCACCTTGAACCGATGTCCCCTGGTTCTCGATTCCCCTACTCTGGGCAAGAGACTGTGCGTCTGTCTACCCGATCTATTCATGATCTTGTACACCTCTATTTTGTTCTCTCTGCAGATGTCTCCTTAGCCGCTGAGTTCCTTCACTTAAAGTTTCGTGCCAACTGCAAACTGCAGGCAACCTTTACCCTGAAATTCAAATCATTAATGTACGTCAAAGATAACAATAGGTTCAGGCTTATTATCGTCACATGTACGTGAAGAGCTTTGTTTTGCATGCTATCCAAACGGACCCAAATATACCTATGTCACGCATAGATACAATCAGTTCAAACTCATGTGCAATAGGCAGAGCAAAGGGGAAGATACAGAGTGCAGAATATAGTTCTCAGCATTGCAGCACATTGTGGTGGAACAGTTGCACAGACTGATAGCACTGGTGTCGAATTTTTCATAGCAAAAGGATTTGAGTATAGGAGCAGGGAGGTTCTACTGCAGTTGTACAGGGTCTTGGTGAGACCACACCTGGA
Source organism: Malacoraja senta (assembly GCA_038087875.1). NCBI lineage: Eukaryota > Metazoa > Chordata > Chondrichthyes > Rajiformes > Rajidae > Malacoraja > Malacoraja senta. The sequence goes on along the minus strand of CM075977.1, from coordinate 219,240,485 downwards.
GTATTGCGTACAGTTTTGGTCTCCTGATCTGAGGAAGGACATTCTTGCCATAGATGGAGCACAGAAAAGGTTCACCAGACTGATTCCTGGGATATCAGGACTTTCATATGAAGAAAGACTGGATAGACTCGGCTTGTACTCGCTAGAATTTAGAAGATTGAGGGGTGATCTTATAGAAACTTACAAAATTCTTAAGGGGTTGGACAGGCTAGATGCAGGAAGATTGTTCCCGATGTTGGGGAAGTCCAGAACATGGGGTCACAGTTTAAGGATAAGGGGGAAATCTTTTAGGACCGAGATGAGAAAAAAAAAATTCACACAGAGAGTGGTGAATCTCTGGAATTCTCTGCCACAGAATGTAGTCGAGGCCAGTTCATTGGCTATATTTAAGAGGGAGTTAGATGTGGCCCTTGTGGCTAAAGGGATCAGGGGGTATGGAGAGAAGGCAGGTACGGGATACTGAGTTGGATGATCAGCCATGATCATATTGAATGGCGGTGCTGGCTCGAAGGACCGAATGGCCTACTCCTGCACCTATTTTCTATGTTTCTATGTTTCTATGAATAGCACTGGTACCAAACTGTATCTTTATATGGTCTGAACAAGTCAATATTCTTCAGCCTGCTTCTTGCTTCAGTTCAGTTAAGTTTAGTTCATTGTCACGTGTACTGAGGTACAGCGTAAAGCTTTCGTTGCTTGCTAACCAGTCAGTGGAAAGAGTTTGAAGAAGGGTTTCGACCCGAAACGTTGCCTATTTCCTTCGCTCCATAGATGTTGGCTCACCCGCTGAGTTTCTCCAGCATTTTTGTCTACAGTGGGAAGACAATACATGATTACAATCGAGCCATTTACAGTGTATAGATTTCTTGATAAGGGAATAACGTTTAGTGCAGGATAAAGCCAGTAAAGTCCGATCAAGGATAGTCCGAGTGTCCCCAATAAGGTAGATAGTAGTTCTCTAGTTGTAGTAGGATGTTCTCTAGTTGTAGTAGGATGAATCAGTTGCCTGATAAGATGTCTCTGAATCTGGAGGTGTGCGTTTTCACACTTCTGTACCTTTTGCCCGATGGGAGAGGGGAGAAGAGGGAGTGGCCAGGGTGCGACTTGTCCTTGATTATGCTGCTGGCCTTGCCGAGGCAGCGTGAGTTGTAGATGGAGTGAGTGGAAGGGAGGTTGGTTTGTGTGATGGTCTGGGCTGCCTCTACAATTCTCTGCAATTTCTTGCGGCCTTGGATGGAGCTGTTCCCAAACCGAGCTGCGATGCATCCCGACAAAAATTCTTTCTACGACGAATAGATGGTTATTGATGGCTTATTCCCAGAACATCACACAAACCAACCTCCCTTCCATTGACTCCATTTACACCTCACGCTGCCTCGGCAAGGCCAGCAGCATAATCAAGGACCCTGGCTACTCCCTCTTCTCCCCTCTCCCATCAGGCAAGAGGTACAGAAATGTGAAAACGCACACCTCCAGATTCGGGGACAGTTTCTTCCCAGCTGTTATCAGGCAACTGAACCATCCTACCAACAACTAGAGAGCGGTCCTGAACTACTATCTACCTCATTGGAGACCCTCAACTATCTTTGATGGGACTTTAGTGGACTTTATCTTGCACTAAACGTTATTCCCTTTATCATGTATCTGTACACTGTGGACGGCTTGATTGTAATCATGTATCGTCATTCCGCTGACTGGTTAGCACGGAACACTGTAACTTGGTACACGTGACAATAAACGAAAACAACTAACTAAAACACTAATTCATCTTATTACCGCCTGTGATCAAGATCAAGATAAATTTATTTGTCACACGTACCAGTTGTCACAGTGAAATGTGTGTTCACCATACAGCCATACAATAAAATAAAGAACACAACACACGATAGAGTCCAACATAAAACATCCCCACACAGCAGAATCAACGTTTCCCACTGTGAGGGAAGGCACCAAAGTCAGTCATCTTCCTCTGTTGTTCTTGATGTTCCCCCGTGGTCGGGGCCTCCCGGGCCCTCCGCTGTCACCGCTACGGGTGGCCCGATACTCAGGCCCGCCCGCTCGCCGGGATGATGGAACTCCGACGTCGAAACGGGAGAACAACCTCCAAGTCGGCCGCCTCCTACCAGAGTCCGCGGCTCCCGGAGTCCACAGGCCGCGCTGGGCGGAGATTCACGCTGGCTGGCGGCCCTCGGCAAAGGGTCCCAGGGACTCCGCGATGTTGAGGTCAGCGCCGCCCGCGTTGGGAGCTCTTCAAAGGGTCCCAGCTCCGCGATGTTGGAGCAGCAGGCCCAGCACTCCGGAGCTTCAAGCGGTGATCCCAGGTGAGGCATCGCTCCGCTCCGCGGTGAATCCAGCGCTGCGCCGCCGCTGCTGGAGCTCTGGTCCGGGTCTCCGGCAGGAAAGGCCGCTCCGATCCAGTTGGTAGGCCGCGAGGAGGGGGGCGAGGGCGCTACTCGGAGAATAGTCGTGTCCTCGCCAGGAAGCGACTGGGAAGCGGTTTCCCCTTACCCCACTCCCCTCCCCCACATAGAAAAAGTAAAGAAACTCCAAAACACACACTTTTAAGACAAACTAAAATTAAAATAAAGATAGAAAAAAAATGGACAGGCTGTAGGCAGAGGCTGCCTTCATTGCGGCGCCCCTAGTGGCTGGAGGAACTCGACAAGTCAGGCAGCATCTGTGGAGGAAATGTACAGACGATGTTTTGGATTGGGCACCTTCGTCAGACTGATTGTAGCAGAGAGGGCGAGAGAGGTGGGAAAAAGAGGTGAGAGCAGGCCAAAGCCTGGCATGTGATAGGTAGAGGAGGAGTGGAGGAAGGTAACTGCAGATGCTGGTTTAAACCGATGATAGACACAAAATTGCTGGAGTAACTCAGCGGGACAGGCAGCATCTCTGGAGAGAAGGAATGGGTGACGCATAAGGCCGAGACCCTTCTTCTGAGTTAAGGGGCTGTCCCACTGCCGCGACCTAATTTGGCGAGTTTAGGAGAGTTTGAAAAAATGTCATGTTGAAGACATCCTTCGACTATGTTGAAGACTAGCTTCGACTAGCTACGACTAACTTCGGGAAAATTGGACACCGAATAGTGGAGAGTGAAGACGACCTCCTTCGATCTCCTTCGACCTCCCTTCGACTATGATGAAGACTATCTACGACTACCTTCGATTACCTTTGACTACCCTGGATTACCTACGACTAACATGCCGACCTACTACGACCTACTTCGACTAAACCTACGAGTAAAAAAAGTATTGATTTTTTCCATGGCGACATTTGTTTACTCGCGGGCATTTTTCACACATGTTGAAAAAGACGCTGCGACCGAGCTGAGGCCTCGAGTACGCGGGGACTACTCTCGAGCATGAAGGAGAGTTCCAAAGACCTCCTAGGACCTCGTGTCGACCATGCTGCGAGTATGAGTCGAGGGCAAACTCGCCAGAACTCGCGGATTAGGTCGCCCAAGTGGGACAGCCCGGTTACTCCAGCATTTTGTGCCTAAGTGATAGGTGGATACAGGCGAGGGAGGTTTGATAGGATGGAGTAAGTGACAAATGCCGGAGGTGAGTCGGAGACAAAATGGTGTCAGATAAGAGAAGAAAAGGAGTGAAATGTAAAGTCGGGTGGAGAGGGAGGGAGATTGAGGTTGGAGAAAAGGGAAATGTGGGACTCTGGGATGGGAGATGAGCCACCACCTCTTCATTCTATCTTTCTCCCCCCTACTCCCCAAGAAGGGTCCCCAACCCAAACATCCTTTGCTCATTCTCTCCACAAATGCTGAGTGCCCAACGCTGTACGACCCTATGACTCCTCCAGCACTTTGTTTATTTTGCTCAAGGTACCAGCAACTGATTAGGGCGGCACGGTGGCGCAGCGGTAGAGTTGCTGCCTTGAAGCTCCAGAGACCCGGGTTCGATCCTGACCACGGGCGCTGTCTGTGCAGAGTTTGTACGTTCTCCCCGTGGCCTGCGTGGGTTTTCTCCGGGTGCTCCGGTTTCCTCCCACTCTGCCAAGAGGTACAGGTTGGTAGATTAATTGCCTTCGGTACAATTGTCCCTAGTGTGTGGGTTAGTGTACGGGGTGATCGCTGGTTGGCGCGGACCCAGTGGGCCGAAGGGCCTGTTTCGGCGCTGTATCTCTAAAGACTCGAGTCTAAAGTCTAAAACAGCATATTGTTGTCCCTACTGTTTCTGCATGTTTTATTTTATGGGTGTAATTATTCCAACATGCCTCATCAAAGCCTGTTTGCCTGTCTATCCGCCCTGTCTATTGAGGTTTCCACTCCAGCATTTCCACCAAGCTTTGGTTCGTTTGCAGATTTACCAGCATGCTTAGTTCTCCGACCTTGAGAGACTTGTTGGTCATGTATGAACTTTAGTTTAGTTTAGTCTAGAGATACAGCAGGCCCTTCGACCCACCAAGTCCGCACCGACCAGCGATCCCCGCACACTAACACTATCCTACAACTTACAATCTTTACCGAAGCCATTTAACCTACAAACTCGTACGACTTTGGAGTGTGGGAGGAAACCAGAGCACCCGGAGAAAACCCATGCGGACACGGGGAGAACGTACAGACTCCGTACAGACAGCGCCCGTAGTCAGGATCGAACCCGGGTCTCTGGCGCTGTAAGGCAGCAACTCTACCGCTGCACCACTTCCTTAGTTCATCATAAGTTCATTTATTATTACATACACCAATTGGTGCAGTGAAATCCACTGGCCAGGTCAGTCATACAATTTTTTAAAAAGCAACAGACTCAAAAAAACACATTTTAACATAAACATCCACCACAGTGACTCCTACACATTCCTCACTGTGATGGAAGGTGAAAATAAAGTTCCAAGTCCTTCTCTTGTTGTTCTTCCTTGGTCGGGGGCCTCGAGCCTCCGTTGACGGGACGGTCTTGAGTCCCGTAGCCGGCGGCGTTCGGGCCCTCCGCGTCGAGGCGTTCAGCTCCCGCATCGGGGCGGATGCCGGCTCCCCGCGCCGGGCGATCGCACCTCGCGTCGGGCTGGACGAACCTTCTGTGGCGTTGGAGCTCCCGACTCAGCCTCACCCGAGACTGCGAGCCCTTGAGTGGTAAGTCCGCAGGCCGCGGTGGGAGCGATAAAACAAACAAAAGAACATAAAACGAACAGAACATTAAAACAAACTTTAAACAAACGCTAAAAATAACAAAAAGGATGAAAAAAACGGACAGACTGCCGGCAGGGCTGCCATCTCCCTACTCCGGAGCCCCTATCTTGTTATCATTAATTAAAGTAGCTTCTGACACAGAACCCTCCGGGACCTCACTGGTAGCACAGTCCAGGGACAATTGTAATGCCTGGATCAGTAACAGTTCAATTAGTCAACCAATTATTATACACGGCTTTCTCATGACAAGAACCTCATTTATAGATAAGTAGCTAGTTAAACATAGAAACATAGAAAATAGGTGCAGGGGTAGGCCATTCGGCCCTTCGAGCCAGCACCACCATTCAATATGATCATGGCTGAGCATCCAAAATCAGTAGCCTGTTCCTGCTTTCTCCCCATATCCCTTGATTCCGTTAGCCCTGAGAACTAAATCTAACTCTCTCTCAAAATGGCCTCCACTGCCTTCTGTGGCAAAGAATTCCACAGATTCACAACTCTTGGCTCGGACAAAAACTCTGAACATTAATAGCCCCATTATCTGTTATTTGCACTTTATCAGTTTATTTATCCATGTGTGTATATATATATAGAATGGTATATGGACACACTGATCTGTTCTGTATTCATGCCTACTATGTTCTGTTGTGCTGAAGCAAAGCAAGAATTTCATTGTCCTATCAGGGACACATGACAATAAACTCTCTTGAATCTGGAATCTCTTGAATCTCTGGGTGAAAAATTTTTTCCCCATCTCAGTCCTAAATGGCCTACCCCTTATTCTTTATTTTTAGCACACGTGGTGATGGAAGGCTCTAGAAGGTTGGCACTTGAAACCTTACAATAATGGATTCAAATTCCTGGGGTACCGAGAGACTAGACTACAGTATATTGTACATGGACACATCATGCTGGAGTAACTCAGCGGGTCAGGCAGCATCTGTGGAGAACATGGATAGGTGACGTTTCACAGAGTGCTGGAGTAACTCAGCGGGTCAGGCAGCATCTGTGGAGAACATGGATAGGTGACGTTCACAGAGTGCTGGTGTAACTCAGGGGTCAGGCAGCATCTCTGGAGAAACATGGATAGGTGACGTTTCACAGAGTGCTGGAGTAACTCAGCGGGTCAGGCAGCATCTGTGGAGAACATGGATAGGTGACGTTTCACAGAGTGCTGGAGTAACTCAGCGGGTCAGGCAGCATCTCTGGAGAACATGGATAGGTGACGTTGTGGGCGGGACCCTTCTTCAGGCTCGATGAGTCAGCCTGAAGTCCGAAGAAGGGTCCTTACCCGAAATGTTACCTGTCTAGGTTCTCCAGGGATGCTGCCTGACCCGCTGAATTACTCCAGCACTTTGTGTCCTTTTTTGCTAACCAGCAGCCATCTCCAGTTCCTTGTTTCTATACTGTGCATGGGATGAGAAACTATATCAAAAGGCTACAAAGAAAACTCAGTATTCTGAGGAAAAATTCCCATTTTTGACAAAGAATCATATATGCTAAAATAAAATGGTGTCCTTAAAAAATAACTGGTAGAAAATATTGGACTAATATTCATATATTGGAAGTATATGAATTTGTACTATCTTTTCTTGTGATGACATTGGTATCAGATTTGGCTCAAAATGCTGGAGTAACTCAGCGGGACAGGCGGCATCTCTGGAGAGGAGTGAGTGACCTTTCAGGTCGAGACCCTTCTGAAGTCTGAAGAAGGGTCTCGACCCGAAACGTCACCCATTCCTTCTCTCCAGAGGTGCTGCCTCTACCGCTGAGTTACTCCTGCATTTTGTGTCTATCTTCGGTGTAACCCAGCATCTGCAGTTCCATCCAACACCAGCATCTGCAGTTCCTAGGACTCCACCTGTCAGATGACCTGACGTCCACGACCAACACCACAGCACTGGTCAAGAGAGCCCAGCAGCGACTACACCCTCTCCGAAGACTACGTAAAGCAGGTCTCCCCACTACACACCTACGAACTTTTTATAGGGGGACAATCGAGAGCACATTAACCTACGGCATCACTTCCTGGTTCGGGAGCTGCAAGGCGTACGAACGGCACCAACTAGACAGGATTGTGAAGACCGCCAGCAGGATTATTGGTGCTCCACTCCCTTTCCTGCTGGACATATACAGGAAGAGATGTATCAGCAGAGCCATCTCCATCATCAAAGACCCCTACCACCCATCGCATTACATATTCTCCATCCTGCCATCTGGGAAGAGGTACCAGAGCATTAGGTGCAAAACCAGCAGGATGCTCCTCAGCTTCTTCCCGCAGGTTATAAGACTGATAAACGGACTTTGTCCCCTGCCAAAGTATCGTGCACCAACCTGGACACACTGCAGCAGAGCCACTGTCGTGCCGCTGCCGATCGGAACGCCTGTTGATGTTTAGTAGAGAGTAGAGTGTTCATTTGTTCATGATATATGTATTTTTACTTCTATTTATTTTTTACTGCACACTGAAATGGACACTGGTTGAGGAACGTTTTTTTGTTTCCTCTGGGTATGTGAATACTCAGGAAATGACAATAAAGATATACAATACAATACAATACAACACATTTAGATTAGGCATTGCTCAATGAAAAAAAATGAAAACTATTCGTTTACTGCCACCTGGTGGAAAATTAAAAGGTTGCAGGGTTCAACAATTTAAATAAACCTTGAAAATTAAAAAACCCCCATAGATGCTGGATACTTGAATAGTAAGAAGCTTTTCAGCACAAATGGGCCCTTCGACCCATCTTGACCATGACGACCAAGTTGGTATACTGGGCTAGTCCCAATTGCATGCATAGAGTCATAGAGTGATACATAGAAACAGAGAACATAGAAACATAGAAAAATAGGTGCAAGAGTAGGCCATTCAGTCTTTCGAGCCAGCACTGCCATTCAATATGATCATGGCTGATCATCTAAAATCAGTTCCTCGTTCCTGCTTTTTCCCCATATCCCTTGATTCCTTTAGCCCTAGGAGATAAATCTAACTCTCTCTTGAAAACATCAGTGTGGAAACAGGCCCTTCGGCCCAACTTGCGCACACTGGCCAACATGTCCCAGCTACACTAGTCCCACCTGCCTGCACTTGGTCCATATCCCTCCGAACCTGTCCTATCCATGTACCTGTCTAACTGTTTCTTAAACGTTGGGATAGACCCAGGCTCAACTAACTCCTCTGGCAGCTTGTTCCATACACCCACCACCCTTTGTGTGAAAAAGTTACCCCTCAGATCCCTATTAAATCTTTCCCCCTTCACCTTGAACCTATGTCCTCTGGTCCCCGATTCTCCTACTCTGGGCAAGATCCTTTGTGCATCTACCCGATCTATTCCTCTCATGATTTTATACAATTATACAATTAAACCCTCGCCCTCAAAACCTTTCCAATCTATGCATCGATTCAAATTTCTGTAAAAGTTGTATTTGTTTCTGCTTCTATAGCTTCTTCTCGCAGTTTGTTCCAGATACAAACTATCCACTGAGTGAAAATGTTGCCACAAATGGGGCTGTCCCACTGTACGAGGTAATTCAAGAGTTCTCCCGAGTTCCCCCTGATTCGAACTCGGAGAATTAGGGTAATGGCCGCTCGTCGGTACTCGGGGCTCTCGTGGACATTTTTCAACATGTTGAAAAATCTTCACGAGTCTTCATGAGCTTACCGCGTTTCCCGAGTACCTGCCGTTAGCGTTACGAGCCGCTTAGAGACGTCCCCGAGCTCCGACGTACCCGCTCCGTACATTCTACGTGCTTACCACGAGTTTGATTTTTTTTAAAACTTGGGAGAGCTCTTGAATTACCTCGTACAGTGGGACAGGCCCTTAACTCTTTCTTCAATCTCTCCATCTCACCTCAAGCCTATGCCTAGTTTATGAATCCTCTACCCTGGGAAAGAAACAGTGACTGTTCACTTTATCCTTGCCCCAGTTCACATCAATCAGGTCACCCCTCAAACTGTTCCAAATTAAAAAATGTCAGCCGGTCCAACCTCTCCTGACAACACAAGCCCACGGCTCAGGCAACATCCTGGGAAATCTTTTCTGCGTCCTTCCCAAATTTGACTTTAGATTTTAGAGATACAGCGCAGAAACAGGCCCTTCAGCCCATCGAGTCTGCGCTGACCAGCAATCACTCCATACACTAGCATTAATCCCTGGGATGGCAGGACTGTCATACGAGGAAAGATTGGAAAGACTGGACTTGTATTCACTGGAATTTAGAAGGATGAGAGGGGATCTTATAGAAAGTATAAAATTATAAAAGGCCTGGACAAGCTAGATGCAGGAAAAATGTTCCCAATGATGGGGGAGTCCAGAACCAGGGGCCACAGTCTAAAAGCCCTTGTCCCACGGTACGAGTTCATTCCAAGAGGTCTCCCGAGTTAAAAAAAAATCAAACTCAGGGTAAGCACGGAGAATGAACGTAGCGGGTACGTCGGAGCTCGGGGACGTCTCTTAGCGCTAACGGCAGGTACTCGGGGAAGACTCGCTAACGGCAGGTAAGCACGGGAAGACTCGTGAAGATTTTGCAACATGTTGAAAAATGTCCACGAGAGCCCCGAGTACCGACGAGTGGCCATTACCGTAAATCTCCGAGTTTGAATCAGGGCAAACTCGGGAGAGCTCTTGGAATGAACTCGTACCGTGGGACAGGGCTATAAGAATAAAAGCGAGGCCATTTAAAACTGAGATGAGAATAAACTTTTTCACCCAGAGAGTTGTGAATTTGTGGAATTCTCTGCCACAGAAGGCAGTAGAGGCCAATTCACTGGATGAATTTAAAAGAGAGTTAGATCGAGCTCTTGGGGATAGTGGAATCAACGAATATGGGAGAAGGCAGGCACGAGTTACTGATTGTGGATGATCAGCCATGATCACAATGAATGGCGGTGCTGGCTCGAAGGGCCCAAAGGCCTCCTCATGCACCTATTTTCAATGTCTTCTATGTCTTATGTTTTTTATCCAGCACACGAGGGACTAATTACAATTTTACCGCAGCCTATCAATCCACAAGTGTGGGAGGAAACCGGAGCACCCGGAGAAAACCAACGCAGTCATGGGGAGAAAAGTACAAACTCCGTACAGACAGCACCCTTAGTCAGGATTGAACCCGGGTCTCTGGCGCTGCGAGGCAGCAATTCTACCGCTGCGCCACCGTGCCGCCCCTAACTTAATGACGTCATTTTAATAGCTGGGCAACCCGAACTGCTCACAGTGCTCCAAGTGTGGTCTCACCAACAACCTGTGCAGCTGCATCATTGATGTCCCAACCTTTGCACTCAATACCCTTCCCAATGAAAGTGAGGGAACCAAACACTTTCTTCACTACTCTGTCCACCTAACTCGTCACGGTTAGGGGACCCTGTGCTCCCAGATCTCTCTGTTATGTGAAGGGCCTGTCCCACTTACGCGATTTTTTTCGCCGACTTGCCGGCACCCGTCATAGTCGCAGCAGGTCGCCGAAAATGTTTCAACATGTCGAAAATCCAGCGGCGGCCAGAAAAAGGTACGACTCTTTCGGCGAACAGTCACGACCAAACAGGCATCATCCCTCGCGACATGTCGATACGTAACGCCTGTATAGTCGCGATTGGTCGCCCAAAGAGTCGTACCTTTTTCTGGTCGTCGCTGGATTTTCAACACGTTGCTGAAAAAATCGCGTAAGAGAATAGACAATAGACAATAGGTGCAGGAGTAGGCCATTTGGCCCTTCGAGCCAGCACCGCCATTCAATGTGATCATGGATGATCATCCCCAATCAGTACGGGGGACAGCCCCTTAACACTCTCCAGGGCTCTACCATTTACCGTGAAATTCCTTTGTCACACCAAAGTACAATACCTCACACTTCATCTCCCAATTTCATTTGCCACCCCTTGGCCCACCTTCCCAACTGAGCTAGAGTCATCGAGGCATAGAGTGATACAGTGTGGAACTAGGCCCTTCGGCCCAACTTGCCCACACTGGCCAACATGTCCCAAACTCACTAGTCCCACCTGCCTGCCAAGTTTGGTCCATATCCTTCCCAACTTGTCCTATACGTACCTGTTTCTCAACGTTGGAATAGTCCTGTAATTTGCTCGTTTCTAAGCTTCCCCCCAGTCTAATTTCAGTAAAAACACTGAATCAAGCACGTGAAACAACTAATCTTTATTTTAACAAAACACAATTACAGTTCAACTACTGTACCTATCCCACCGCGGGTTCGATCCTCGTATCTGCCTGTTCAAGCCCTCTAGGCCTCGCTCAGACAGAGACACTCCAGATGTTCACGCAGTCCCAAGCGCTCTCCCAGAAGATCGACCCTGGACCTCGTGGTAGCGGACTTTTATATGTCCCGGGTCCTCGAGGGGCCGAACCAAATGGGGGTGATCTCTTAATAATCCAATTACAGATAGCGATTAACCCCGTACATAACAGACATTTCCCTAACCCAATAATACAGCAGCTCAATACATTGTATTCAATAGTCAATAGACAATAGGTGCAGGAGTAGACCATTTGGCCCTTCGAGCCAGCACCGCCATTCAATGTGGTCATGACTGATCATCCCCAATCAGTACCCCGTTCCTGCCTTCTCCCCATATCCCCTGACTCCGCTATTTTTAAGAGCCCTATCTAGCTCTCTCTTGAAAGCATCCAGAGAATCAGCCTCCACTGCCCTCTGAGGCAGAGAATTCCACAGACTCACCACTCTCTGTGAGAAAAAGTGTTTCCTCGTCTCCGTTCTAAATGGCTTACTCCTTATTCTTAAAACCGGACTTCGCAAGGAAGCCAACTTAGAAACATTTAGTTTCTGAAGAAGGGTTTCGGCCCGAAACGTTGCCTATTCCTTCGTTCCATAGATGCTGCCGCACCCGCTGAGTTTCTCCAGCATATTTGTCTACCTTAAAAACATTTACCCTGATCTGCCAGAAACCCAGACAAGGCTCAATACCTCATCCAATCAACACTCGGCAAAGTAGAACTCTGCATCATTATTTACAATTATTTACAAGATGTATGCCTGGTTTGCAGCCATCCAATCCATTCTATGCATTTTGCACCTAATTGACAGGGTCTGCAGATGTTCTTATCCTTTTCTTGCAAATTGTATCTAAGCTCTAAACACACTGGCACCACTCCACAGCTTGTCCCAGTTCTGCAGATAGCAATTCCAATTTGATCAAATCTCCCAGCAGCCCTGAAGCTTTTACCCCATTTTAAAGTCCTAGCCTCTCCAATCTGGCCAGGATTAACAGTCCCAGCCTCTACTACCTCCTCTGGCAGCTTGTTCCATACACCCACCACCCTTTGTGTGAGAAACTTACCCCTCAGATTGCTATTAAATCTTTTCCCCTTCACCTAGAACCTATGTCCTCTGGTTCTCGATTCCCCTACTCTGGGCAAGAGATTCTGTGCATCTACCCGATCTATTCCTCTCATGGTTTTTATACACTACATCTAGATCCTGTTGTAAACCTAGATATTCTTCATCACTGTCCTCTGTCTCACCAATTTTGGTGTCATCTGCAAATTTATGAACAACGTTAACTGCGTTGTCAGCCTAATCATTAATGTGTATATGAATGGAGGATCCGACAATGATCCCTATGTAGGAAGGAACTGCAGATGCTGGTTTACACCGAAGATAGACACAAAGTGCTGGAGTAACTCAGCAGGACAGGCAGCATCTCTGGGGATGTGGAATAGGTGACATTTTTGGTCGAGGGCCTTCCTCAGACTGAGAGTCAGGGGAGAGGGAAACTAGAGGTTTGAAGAATGGCGCTTGGTTTTTTGTAACTTTTACAAAAATAATAGATCAGTCATGATCAAATGGTGGAGCAGACACGATGGGCCGAATGGCCTAATTTTGCTCCTATGACGTTTGGACTTGTGAGTTGTAGGTTCACGTGACAATTTCGGTCTGAACGAAATTTCGTTGCCTGCAGTCATACATATAATAAAAATAACAAAAACATACAATAAACACAAATTTAACATCCACCACAGTGAGTTCACCAGGCACCTCCTCACTGTGATGGAAGGCAAAAGTCTTAAAGTCTCTGTCTCTTCCCTCCTTGTTCTCCCTCTGCGCTGAGGCGATGCAGGCTTCCGATGTCGTGACCCCGCCGGGTGATGGTAAGTAAATCCCGCAGCTGAATCCGAGCTCCGCGAACGGGCCGGTTCAAACTCCGCGGCCCGGGGCGGTCAAAGCTGCCACCCTCCAGTCCAGCGGACGAAGCTGTCGTTGCGGGAGCTCCGGAAAAACAGGTCACCAACCTGTGACCTGCGAGCTCCCGACAATGTCGTCCACTGGGCCCGCGGCCGAGCCTCCGAAGTCGGGTCCGCCGCCAGAACGCCAGAACGCCGCCTCAGCTCCAAGTCTGGCCAACGCCGGAACGCCGCCACAGCCCCGAGGCCGCCAGCTCCGCCATTAGGCCTCAGCGCAGACGGAGACGGAGACGGGGGACACGACAAGAAAAAGTCGCATCCCCCCGAAGGAAGAGACCAAAACCATGTTTCTCCAACCCCCCCCCCCCCCACACACATACACAACCTAATAAACTAAACTTTAACTAAAACAGACAAAAGAAAACAACAAAAAAGACAAAACAGACGGACTGCAGGCGAGGCGCAGCTGCCAGGCAGCGCTGCCACTATACTAAACTAAACCAAACTTAACTTAACTAAACTAAACTAAACAACAAAACTTAACTAAACTTAACTTAACTAAACTTAACTTAACTAAACTTAACTTAACTAAACTTAACTTAACTAAACTTAACGTAACTAAACTTAACTAAACTTAACTAAATTTAACTAAACTAAATTTAACTAAACTAAATTTAACTAAACTAAATTTAACTAAAGTAAACTAAACTTAACTAAACTATAACTAAACTAAAAAAAGGGCTAGTAGGAGGGGAAAGAAGTGGCAGAATTCGCTAACCTTTGGGAAGGGATGCATGAAGCATCAATTTGTTCGCATAAATGCAGATTATTGTTAAGCTTATTTTCCACACAGAATATGGTTAAAAAAATGCCAATATAAATGTCCTAACAATTTGCTTCAGAGACGATGTTGGTCGCGAGTTAAATTTTGGCGAGGACTCTGGGAGAGCTCAGCTCCAGTTCACGTTGTTGTTCCATTTACGCCCACGTGAGATTCCGAAAAAATAACTGCTACAGCAGAGCAACAGACGGAATGTGCTCCCAGATCACACGCTCAAATATCGGGAGTGAGGAGGATCTAATGACCTTCTGACCCCGGTGGAAAGATACCATCTCTTTATCTGTTACCCTCCCTGTCAGTCCCGTCCCTCCCCCCCTCCACCCCCACCCCCACGGCCCAGGAGAAGAGTGAACCATTCCTTCGGACAGACATAGAGAAGGAATGGGTGATGTTTTGGTTTGAGGCCCTTCGTCGGACTGTCTCGACCAGAAACGTCACCCATTCCTTCTCTCCAGAGATGCTGCCTGTCCCGCTGAGTTACTCCAGCATTTTGTGTCTGTCTTTGGTGTAAACCAGCATCTGCAGTTCCTTCCCACACACAAATTAACCAGGGACAGTATTGGGACATAATTAGGAACAGCACGATGGTGCAGTGGTAGAGGTGTTTTTTAGAGACACAGAGTGGACACAGGCCCTTCGGCCCACCAAGTCCGCACTGACCAGCCATCCCCGCACACACGGGTGCTGTCTGTACGGCGTTTGTACGTTCTCCCTGTGACCGCGTAGGGTTTGTCCGGGTGCTCCGGTTTCCTCCCACACTCCAAAGACGTACAGGTTTGAAGGTTAATTGCCTTCTGCAAATTGTAAATCATCCCTAGTGAGCAGGATAGTGCTCGTGTACACGGTGATCGCTGGTCGGCATGGAGTTAGTGGGCCGAAGGGCCTGTTCCCGCGCTGTATCTCCTAAAGTCTGAATTTTAAAGTTCAGACCGTGGCTGGTACATTGCCGCAGTATAAATAAGGTCACTTCATTATTTAACATTTGCTCCATTAAGGGACAGGAATCGAAGAAAGAAACAGTCCAGCAATAGCATTATTTCAGTTTAGTCTATTGTCATGTGTACCGAGGTACAGTGAAAAGCTTATTGCTGCATGCTAACCAGTCAGCGGAAAGACGATACATGATTACAATTGAGCCCTTTACAGTGTATAGATGCATCAGTATAGTTTCCAGTCAATTAAGTCTATTGTCACGTGTACCGAGGTAGAGTGAAAAGCTTTTTGCTGCGTGCTAACCAGTCAGCGGAAAGACAATACATGATTGTACAATCAAATACAATAAAAGATTTAATATTTCGCTTGGGTAGTTTACCCCCCAGCGGTATGAACATTGACTTCTCTAATTTCAGGTAGTCCTTGCTTTCTCCCTCCTTCCCCTCCCCTCCCCAGCTCTCCCACGGCCTACTGTCTCCCCCTCTTCCATGTGACAAATAAAGTACCATTGAACTGCAGATGTTTAAGAAAGAACTGCAGATGCTGGAAAAATCGGAGGTCGACAAAAAAGCTGGAGAAACTCAGCGGGTGAGGCAGCATCTATGGAGAGAAGTGATAGGCGACGTTTCGGGCCGAGAAGTCTAAAGAAGGGTCTCGACCCGAAACGTCGCCTATTCCTTCTCTCCATAGACGCCACCTCACCCGCTGAGTTTCTCCAGCATTTTTGTCTACCCACATGATTACCATCAATCAAATTTTACAATCCATTTACATGATAAGGGAATAACGTTTAATAATAATAATAATAATGGATTGGATTTATATAGCGCCTTTCTAATACTCAAGGCGCTTTACATCGCATTATTCATTCACTCCTCAGTCACACTAGGTGGTGGTGAGCTACTTCTGTAGCCACAGCTGCCCTGGGGCAGACTGACGGAAGCGTGGCTGCTGATCTGCGCCTACGGCCCCTCCGACCACCACCAATCACTCACACACATTCACACACACATTCACACGCAGGCAAAGGTGGGTGAAGTGTCTTGCCCAAGGACACAACGACAGTATGCACTCCAAGCGGGATTCGAACCGGCTACCTTCCGGTTGCCAGCCGAACACTTAGCCCATTGCGCCATCTGTCGCCCGTTTAGTGCAAGGTAAAGCCAGCAAAGTCCGATCAAGGATAGTCCGAGGGCCACAAATGAGGTGGATAGCAGTTCAGGACCAAAGTCCACTCGACGAAAAAGCCGTAGTAGAGTCATGGGTAATCTTTAGCGCCATTTCCGTAACCGGCTTCCGTCTCCGCTCTAGTATCTTTGCTTTGGTCATTGCGTCTTCATACACAAATCATCTTCTTTTTCTCAGCTGCTGGTGATCATTTTGGTATTCCTGCCCAGTCTTCCTCATTAACTTTGAACATACAAAATATTGCCATTAGAAGTAGCTCTAGAAAATCCAGCACCCATTCAAGCCAGGACTGCTCCCTAGTTGTGGTAGGATGGTTCGGTTGCATGATAACACCGGGGAAATTGTTTTAAAGTTCACTAAATTATTTTGAGCTTCACTAAATGTTTTGTTGAATTTAAGAGGCCTTTTTTGTGCGATTGACCAAAGGCAAATGGGCAGAGTTCTCCCAAGTTAAACAACAGTTAAACACAAAGAGGGCCTCTGTCCTTCGATGCGGGTCTGAACTGTTGACCCCTGTTGCAATTTATGTTCTCGTTTCACTCTCGAATATTCTCAATCATCCCAATATTCCCAGCAACAACAACAAAAAAACCCAGCTGTTCCCTGAAAACCAGAGCGGAGTGTACAAACTATTCCCCGCGGAAGAGCTGGCTGCTGGGTTATTGAAGCCGTCAGCCAGGTTAATTTAGATCTGACTGCGGGTGAAAATGAGCAGCCGAAGTCCGCTGTGAGAAGGTCTCTCAGGCCAGATATGTAGTTTTTGTTTACAGCGTTGCACAAGTAATGATAAAGGAAGCGGGCGGAAAAATTCCTCTGGAATTTGAAGAGGAATTATCGACATTCTGAAGGCGCTCTGAAGAATCTGCGAGTGAGCAAAATGGCAAAATAATGAGAACTATCTTCATTGAAATGAGAGGAATAGATCGGGTAGATGCACAAAGCCTCTTGCCCAGAGTAGGGGAATCGTGAAGGTTGAAGGTGAAGGGGAAAAGATTTAATAGGAATCTGAGGGGTAACTTTTTCACACAAAGGGTAGGTGGGTGTATGGAACGAGCTGCTGGAGGAGGTAGTTGAGGCAGGGACTATTGCAACGTTTAGGAATCATTTAGACAGGTACATGGAATGGATAGGACGGGTTTAGAGGGATATGGGCCAAACACGGGCAGGTGGGACAGGTGTAGATGGGACATGTTGGCTGGTGTTGGCAAGTTGGGCCGAAGGGCCTGTTTCCACACTGTATCACTCTATGACTCAAAATATACAAAGTAATTTAGAGAGTTCAATAGAACTTCAAACATTGAGGTGCAGGAACAGGCCCTTCAGCCCACAATGTCTGTACCAAACATTGATGCCAAGTTACACTAAACTCCTCTGCCTGCATGTGATCTGTATGTCCATAGAGGTATGTGGAGGCCACATTCATAAAGTCTTAGGGTTTCGGCCAGAAACGTTGCCTATTTCCTTCGCTCCATAGATGCTGCTGCACCCGCTGAGTTTCTCCCGCATTTTTGTGTACCTTCATAAAGTCTTAGTTTAGTTCAATTTAATTTAGAGATACACCGCGGAAATAGGCCCTTCGGCCCATTGAGTTCGTGCCGACCAATTTAGAAGGATGAGAGGAGATCTTATTGAAACATATCAGATTATTAAGTGTTTGGACACGCTAGAGGCAGGAAACATGCTCCCGATGTTGGGGGAGTCCAGAGCCAGGGGCCACAGTTTAAGAATAAGGGGTAAGCCATTTAGAACGGAGATGAGGAAACACTTTTTTCACACAGAGAGTTGTGAGTCTGTGGAATTCTCTGCCTCAGAGGGCGGTGGAGGCAGGTTCTCTGGATACTTTCAAGAGAGTGCTAGATAGGGCTCTTAAAGATAGCGGAGTCAGGAGATATGGGGAGAAGGCAGGAATGGGGTACTGATTGTGGATGAACAGCCATGATCACATTGAATGGCAGTGCTGGCTCGAAGGGCCGAATGGCCTACTCCTGCACCTATTGTCTATTGTCTATTGACCAGCGATCCCCGTACACCAGCACTATCCTACAACACAGGGGACAATTTACAATTTTTTTTACCGAAGCCAATTATCCCACGAACCTGGTACGTCTTTGGAGTGTGAGAGGAAACTGGATCACCCGGAGAAAACCCACGTGGTCACGGGGAGAACGTTCAAACTCCGTACAGCCAGCACCCGTAGTCAGGATTGAACCCGGGTCTCTGACGCTGTGCGGCTGCAGCTCTATCGCTGCGCCACCGTGCCTCGTGGAGTCATAGAGCAACACACTATCGCTAAACGCTAATGTGTCGGCATTACAATACGATATGCAAGGTATGACGATACGATATACCCCTCGTACCATAATGCAGATACGATGGTGGCATTTTAAAGGCATATCTTAACGCTTAAATCCCACTATCGTATCTGCCTCCACCACCACCCCTGGCAATACGTTCCAAGCACCCACCACCCTCAACGTAAAACATAGGGTGGATACAAGATGGAACAAGAGGAATGTAGACGCTATGTTGAATAATAGAATCATGGAAAATGTTATACTCTACCAGAAAGCCATTCCACCCACCCTGTTGGTCCTGGACAAGTAGAGTTACTCAGAGCTAAGGAGCCATTGAACAACACAGTGGAAGAAAGGAAGGGAGAAAACGTATATTGTGTATGGATAGTCTTACATTACAACAGTGTCCAATGTAAACGAAGGTAGACAAAAATGCTGGAGATACTCAGCGGGTGAGGCAGCATCTATGGAGCGAAGGAATAGGTGACGTTTCTGGACGAGACCCTTCTTCAGACTGATGTGCGGGGGGGGGGGGCGGGAAGAAGAAAGGAAGAGGCGGAGACAGTGGGCTGTGGGGGAGCTTGGAAGGGGGAGGGGAAGGAGGGAGAAAGCAAGGACTACCTGAAATTGGAGAAGTCAATGTTCATAACGCTGGGGAGTAAACTACCCAAACTAAATTTTTCCAGCAACTGCAGTTCTTTCTTAATCCAATGTAAAAGAACATCATTAGGTGTAAAGGCACAAGTAGAAAGGAATATGAGGATTATCAATGGTAGACAAAAACACGGGAGAAACTCAGCGGGTGAGGCAGCATCTATGGAGCGAATGAATTGGCGACATTTCGGGTCGAGACCCTTCTTCCCGAAACGTCGCCTATTCCTTCTCTCCGTAGATGCTGCCTCACCCGCTGAGTTTCTCCCGCATTTTTGTCTACCTTAGATTTTTCCAGCATCTGCAGTTCTTTCTTAGACATGAGGAATATTAATAATGCCACATTAATATGAGTCTGCCACTTTGAATTGAGGAGTATTTCAAGTGATGGGGGCTATGCTCAAGTAGGTCTACATAATGTCCATACACACAGTATGGCATCGAAGGTGTGATGCCGAACATCTAAACATACAATCTTATACTAATCATGCAACCAGTGCAACACAGTGGCTCTGGGCGGCCACGGTGGCGCAGCGGTAACGTTGCTGTCTTACAACGCTTATAGCGCCAGAGACCCGGGTTCCATCCCGACTACGGGTGCTGTCTGCACGGAGTTTGCACGTTCTCCCCGTGACCTGCAGGGGCTTTCTACAAGATCTTCGGTTTCCTCCCACGCTCCAAAGACGTACAGGTTTGCAGGTTCATTGGCTTTGTGTAAATGTAAAACGGTCCCGAGTGGGTGTAGGATAGTGTTAGTGTGCGGGGATCGGACTAGATGGGCCAAACGGCCTGTTCCCGTGCTGTTTCTCTAAACTAAACACAGGAACAGGCCCTTCAGTCCACAATGTCTGTACCAAACAAGATCCCAAGTTATATAAAGTCCTCTGATCCATATTCTCTCAATTCACTGCATGTCCAAGTGTTATTTTTTTAAATTTTTTTTAATGTTTATTTTATTAGAAGCAATTGTACAAGGAGAAAGTAATCGACATAACAATTATACAATTTTTGTACAGCTTCAGTTTTAACATTTTATAAACTGATAAGTGAATCGGAAAAAAGTAAAAAGGAAAGAATGAAAAGGAAGAAGAAAGATACGAAAAAGAAAGAAGCCAAAACCCCTGAACTAACAAAGAAGTGAAAAAATAAGCGGTGATATATCCCACTAGCCTTCCCTACGTCCGCTCACCCAACCCTAGCGTCGGTTTTGAATTTGTGTTCAACCATTCTGTTGTTGAAGAAATTCAATGAAAGGAGACCAGATGTCCAAGTGTTATTTAAAAACCTCTTAAATGCCACTATCGTATCTGCTCCTCCACAACTTCTTGCATGCGTTCCAGGCACCTACTGCTCTCTGTGTAAAGAAAATCCTGTCACATCCATTTCCTTTAAAATGTTTCCCTCTCCTTAAGTTCATAAGTGATAGGAGCAGCATCAGCCCATCAAGTCTGCTCCGCCATTCAATCATGGCTGATCTATCTCTCCCTCTTAACCCCATTCTCCTGCCTTCTCCCCATCTCCCCTGACACTCTAAATCTATGCCCTCTAGCCTTTGACATTTCCACCCTGGGACTGTCTACCCTATCTGTGCCTCTCATGTCTATACATTGCTATCAGATCACACCTCAACCTCAAACATTCCAGGGATAACAATCCAAAGATTTTCCAACCTCTCCTTATAGCTAATAGCCTCGAATCCTCAAATCCAGACAGCATTCTGATAAATTTCCTCTGCACCCTCCCCATGGCCACCACATCATTCCTGGACCCTGTAATGGGATGACAGAACTGTACGCAATACTCCAAATGCAACCTAACCAAATCGTATAAAGATGACAGAGAGAAAGCAGCAAAGGTTCACGAGGTTAATTCCCGGGATGGCGGGACTGTCATATGTGGAGAGAATGGAGCAACTGGACTTGTATACACTGGAATTTTGAAGGATGAGAGGGAATCTTATTGAAAGATTATTAAGGGTTTGGACATGTTAGAGGCAGGAAACATGTTCCCAATGATGGGGGAGTCCAGAACCAGGGCCACATTTTAAGAAAAAGGGGTAGGGCATTAGTGATGAGGAAAAACGTTTTCACCCAGAGTTGTGAGTCTGTGGAATTCTCTGCCTCAGAAGGCAGTGGAGGCCGGTTCTCTGGATGCTTTCAAGAGAGAGTTAGATAGAGCTCTTAAAGATAGCGGAGTCAAGCAATATGGGGAGAAGGCAGGAACAGGGTACTGATTATGGATGATCATGAATGGCAGTGCTGGCTCGAAGGCCTACTCCTGCACCTATTGTCTAAGGTCATAAGTGATAGGAGCCAAATTTGGCCATTCAGCCCATCAAGTCTACTCCGCCATTCAATCATGGCTGATCTATCTCTCCCTCCTAACCCCATTCTCCTGCCTTCTCCCCATAACCTCTGGAAGCTGTAGATGTAGAATAAGCAAACATTGTGAGATCTGGTCATATGGCTTTGTATTCATGGACGTGAGCTGCTTAATGTCAGCAGTAGAACATATTCTCGGTTCGGTGGTTCACTGCTCTTGTTGTTCTGTTATGTATGTGCGTGGGTCCACAAGTTTATACCTACTTAATAATAATGAAAGGATTCTTAGTGCTCTTTATAGGCTCTCCAGAAGCACAGTGGGCAGGCAACAGGCAGTCACACTTACGTGGGTGGATTATGCTTCAGAAACACTTTGTGAGTGGATTTGGTGAATTAAACAAGAGATTTTGAACTACCTAGAGGCATAGAGTGATACAGCGTGGAAACAGGCCAACTTTCCCACACCGGCCAACGTGCCCCATCTACACTAGTCCCACCTGCCTGTGTTTGGCCCATATCCCTCCAAACCTGTCCTATCCTGTCCAAATGTCTCCTAAACATTGCAATAGTCCCTGCCTCAACTACCTCCTCAGGCAGCTCTTCCCAGACACCCACCTGTGTGAAAAGGTCACCCTTCAAGTTCCTATTACATACACCCACCACCATGCCACCCACACTGTGTTGTGCCGTCTTTGACATTTCCACCCTTGGAAAAAGGTTTCCGACCGTCTATACTATCTAAGCCTCATGTTTATAGAATGGAGCGGCTGGGCTTGTATCCACTGGAATTTCGAAGGATGAGAGGCGTTCTTTTTGAAACATATAAGGTTATTTAGGGATTGGACACGCGGGAGGCAGGAAACCCCGATGTTGGGGGAGTCCAGAACACGGGGCCACAGTTTAAGAATAAGGGATAGGCCATGTAGAACGGAGATGAGGAAAAACATTTTCACCCAGAGAGTTGTGAATCTGTGGAATTCTCTGCCTCAGAAGGCAGTGGAGGCCAATTCTCTGGATGCTTTCAAGAGTTAGATAGAGCTCTTACAGATATGGGGAGTCAAGGGATATGGGGAGAAGGCAGGAACGGGGTACTGATTGGGGATGATCAGCCATGATCACAGTGAATGGCGGTGCTGGCTCGAAGGGCCGAATGGCCTACTCCTGCACCTATTATCTATTGTCTATTACATGCTGAGGCATAGATAGGATAGACCTGATAGAGGTCACCCCTCAACTTCCGACAATCCAAAATAAAACAATCCAAGTTTGTCAGACCTCTCCTCATAGCTAATAACCTCTAATCTAGGCATCATTCTGGCAAATCTCTTCTGCACTCTCTCCAAAACCTCCACATCCTTCCTGTAATGGGATGACAGAACTGCACGCAATATTCCAAATGCAACCTTTGCCAAAGTTCTCTAAAGCTGATCGGGAGAAAACTGTGGATGTAGAATAAGCAAACATTGTGAGATCTGTAGGTAGACAAAAATGCTGGAGAAACTCAGCGGGTGAGGCAGCATCTGTGGAGCGAAGGAAATAGGCAACGTTCCGGGTCGAAACCCTTCTCTGGACATGTGCCTTTGTATTCATGGACATGAGCAGTAGAGTTTATACTTGGTTCAGAGGTTCATTGGTCTTGTTCTTCATCTGACTATGACAGATGTTGAGAACAATACGTTGTGGACCCAACCAGGGAAGAGGTTATGTAATAAGAAAGGATGAATTAGTGTATACATGGTAAACATTATCTGAACATGAATAATGATAATATGATGGAAATATAAACTTATGTTTGAGAATGACCAATTTACTTATGCAATTAGTCTTATCTAATGGAATCAAGGGATATGGGGAGAAAGCAGGAACAGGGTACTAATTCTGGATGATCAGCCATGATCATATTGAATGGCAGTGCTGGCTTGAAGGGCTGAATGGCCTCTCCTATTTTCTATGTTTGTATGAAACATAGTCTTAAACAGTTACAAAGGTAGTTTAGTTTAATTTAGTTTGGAGATACAGCGCTGAACCAGGCCCTTCTGAACACTGAAACTGCGCCGACCAGCGATCCCCGTACACTAGCACTATCCTACGCAGGGCTGGATTTAGAAGAAGAGAGGCCCTAAGCTATTTCACTTGTGAGGCCCCCCCCCCCTCCCAATCCCCCACCCCCACGACTAGAGGACCATGACGACCCGACTGTGACAGTGTGACACTTTTAGATCCTACTGTATGTTGTCATTAAACAGTTGGTTTTAAAATACATATTGGATTCACCGCGGAGCGGGCGATGCGTTACCTGGATCGGCGTTTGAAGCTCTGGATTGTTCGACCTGCTGCTTCAACATCATGGAGCTGTGGTTTGCGGAGCTCCCAGCCTCGGGCCGTGCTGATTTCAACATTGCAGAGCCCTGGGAACCCTTTGCCGAGGGCCGCCAGCGTGAATCTCCACCCAGCTCAGCCTGTGGACTTCGGGAGCCGCGGTCTCCGGGTAGGAAGTGGCTGATTCGGAAGTCCAAGCCGCTGAGAATGTTCTCCCGTTCCGACGTCGGATGGTGACCCCCAAATTTCATTGTACCAATGGCCATGAGGGGGGGGGGTCCAAGAGGAGGGGGTCCGTTGGAGACGGGAAAAGGGATCATCAATGGGGGCGAGGACTCCTTCGCATGGAAGAACGGTGTAAGGCGGAGGCGACGGAAGAAGAGCTCCAAATCGCGGCGGGCGCAGAACTCATTGAGGTGGGGATGGAGGGGGACAAAGGTGAGGCCAGGGCCGGCCTTAAGCCGATTGGACCGATTGCTCCCAATTGGGCACCGCGAGGAATGGGGCCCCGCGCCAGAGTAATCTACTCTCGGCTCGGGTAGATGTACCCTGGGTGGAGGGAGGAGAGAGGGGCGGAGAGAGAGTAGAGGGGTGGAGGGGGAAGAAAGGAGTAGATGGGGAGGGGGGTTTGAGGGGGAATGGAGAAGGGGGAGAGGAGGAGGTGGGTTGTTCCCTCACGGTTCCATGGCAGCGCTCCCGCCCCTCAAGTCGCCGTGCTTCACGCACACAGCCCCGGCTCCAGGGAGACGCAGTGAACAATACACGGAGGGCTGGGACGGGGGTTTGAGCAACGTTAACAAACCTCGGCCTCAGCTCACACCCGTCCGCCGCTCCTGCCGCCGGCCCTCTCCCTCCCTTCTCTCCTTCCCTTCCTCTCTTCTCTCCATCCTTCCTCTCTCTTTTCCCTTCTCTCATTTGCTCCATCCCTTCTTTCTCTCCTTCCCTCCCTCCTTTCTCTACTTCCCTCCCTTCTCTCCTTCCCTCCCACACACACATCACACACAGACAAATAACACACAGTTAGGATGGGGTAGATGCCCAAAGGGTAGGATGGGGCTGAAGCCCAAAATTTAATGCCTGGACTGGTTTTTCATCAATGGTTATAGATTTTCCAGGATCTATTTACTTAAATTACTTTTTTTTTTCATTTCTCAGTCACTAAATCAAGTGATATTGTAACTATGTACTTTTCAGAGGTGATCTACACATTTTATTTGTTACTTGTATGCTTATATGTATGCAATTTTATATTAAAACTAGACTAAGTGGGACCCGTTGGGTCCCAGCATCACACGGGAGGGCTGGTCACCAACGCAATATTCCACCTCTCCACCAATTCCAATATTGCTCGCCAGTGGGGGGGAGGGGGAGGGGGGGGGCATTCTGTTGCGCTAGTATGGGTGTTGCAGGCCAAAGGTACTGGTTTACAGAGGGCTAGTATAGACATTGTGGGCCAAATAGATTCTTGGGCTGGCAGCTAACTGTTGTAACGATTTTAAAAGCCAAGCCAAGGCAAACATTTTGTGAACACAAACTTTAAAAAAAGACGAGGCAAACAATTTGGCTGCAGCCACCTGACAACCAAAATTCATTTGGTGAACACAAACTTTTTAAAAAGGTGAGGCAAACAATTTGGCTGCAGCCACCTGACAACCAAAATTCATTTTGTGAACACAAACTTTTTAAAAAGGCGAGGCAAACAATTGGGCAGCAGCCACCTGACAACCAAAATTCATTTGGTGAACACAAACTTTTTAAAAAGGCGAGGCAAACAATTGGGCAGCAGCCACCTGACAACCAAAATTCATTTTATGAACACAAACTTTACAGCCGCATCGATGGGACTCACCGTGGAGAAGACGTGCATTCAGTGTTATTCGCAGCTCAGAGAGCCATGACCCTCTCGCTTCCTGGGTCTGGTAGAGACTGAGTGAGGCGCTACACTTCCGGGTTTTATAGTCCCTTCCCCTGCCGCCAGCGGGGGCAGCAGAGAGAATGGGGATTTTTTTAAAAACATGAATATCTCTCTGATCTTTCATCGATGAGAAAAATCCTCCGGTCACGGAAGGCGGAGGGGGGCTCTGAGCGAGGTGGCCAAAAATGACGGCTGTGGGTGGCGGCGTTCTCTCGGAAATTGCAGCACAGTGCGTCAAAAGCGGTCAAGATCAGACTTTTAGTAATATAGATGTAACTTAGATCTGTTTGGTCCATTAAGTCGCAGGCACTTTTTAGGTGCACATTTTGATTACTTTCCATTCTACCATAAAGATATAAAGTCTTTAATAGACATTAATTATATTTCTATGAATCTACAGACCTTGGCTGGGAACCTGGGGCTCACCAAAATTGTTCCCAATTGGGCCCTGCACCTCCTAAAGCCGGCCCTGGGTGAGGGCTCTGCTGAGGACAGACCGTTCGGTATCTGAGATGGGGAGGTCAGGAGGGATGGTGAACACACGGCAGGGATGGGGGTTGGGGCCGGAGGAAGGCAGGTGAGTGGACTGAGGCCAAGGCGATGTCTGGTGGAGGGGTGGTGGGTGGTCAGGGGGTAGGGGGATACGAGGACTGTAGTGTGGGTGGGGAAGACCTGGGGTCACATGGTTTGAGGGAACTGGGGAAGACCCAGTGGAACAGCCACTGAGATTACCAGGGTTGGGGGACTAGCACTAGGAACCAGCGCAGTCAAACCCGGGGGAGTGGGAGTCTGCAGCGTGGAAACTTCAGGCCCGGCTGCATGTAAGGCGACGGCGACAGCTGCGGGCTGCTGGAGGACGGTGGAGTGGCCAGGGTCAGTGGGCAAAGAGTAGGAGGTCCCGGTGGGCGGATGGTCGGTGGGGCGGCGAGGTTCGACGGGTCCGGTGAGGCAGCGAGGAGAGTAGGCCCCCTAGATCTCGAGGCCCTAAGCTTAAACTTTTCTAGCTTATACGTAAATCTGGCCCTGATCCTACGCACTAGCAACAACTTATCATTTTTCCAAGCCAATTAGTCAACAAACCTGTACGTCTTTGGAGAGCGGGAGGAAACCAGAGCACCCGGAGAAATCCCACGCGGTCTCCTGGAGAACGTACAAACGCCGTACAGATAGCACCCGTAGTCAGGATCGAACCCGGGTCTCTGGCCCTGTAAGGCAGCAACTCTACCACTGCGCCCCAGCTATGATGGATGAATTTGCGACGGTTGTGAAAATTAGGTGGAAGAGTGTTACGATAGTTGAGCAGTGATAGATACTCAACTATTTCACAATAATTCAAATTAATATCCACCAAGAATTAAAGGCTTTGCGAGAGGTTGATTCTTGTGTTGGTAACTGAACAATGGTACTCAGAGTTGTATTAGACTGAAAGAAAAGGTTTTTAAAATTGAAATGAACATTGCTAATCCTGAGGATTGTGAAACGTTAAGAACCTGCAAAGGCTACTGAAATTAATTGATGAGAGAGAAATTAAAAGGAAGGTCAACTAGCAGAAATATTAAAATATTAAAGGATTTTAAGAACTTCCCACCTTTCCGCAGCTCGTTTCACATACCCACCACCCTTTGTGTGAAAACGTTACCCCTCAGGTTCCTATTAAAACTTTCTCCCTTACCTTAAACCTTAAGGGCCTGTCCCACTTACACGACTTTTACGGCGACTGTCGGCACCCGTCATAGGTCGTTGCAGGTCGCCGAAAATTTTGAACATGTTGAAAATTCAGCGGCGACCAAAAAGACGCTACGACTCTTTGGGAGACTGAGGAGACGACTCACGACCATACTGGCGACACCCTGGCGACATGTCGCGGGGTTGAAGCCTGTATGGTCGTGAGTAGTCACCCAAAGAGTCGTTCCTTGTTCTGGTCGCCGCTGGATTCTCAACATGTTGAACATTTTCAACGATCTGTTACGACCTATGACGGGTGCCGGCAGTCGTCGAAAAGTCGCGTAAGTGGGACAGGCCCTTATGTCTCTGGTTCTTGATTTCCCGTCTCTGGGCTCGAGTCGGTGTGCGTCCACTTATCTATTCTTCTCATGATTTTGTACACCTCTCTACAAGCAAACATATGCAAATGTTAGAAGCTGATAATGGAAAATCAATAGTGGAGAGTTAAATCAAAATGGTGGCAATGTGAGACAAATAATTTGATCGGTTTTCACAGCAGACGTCTATAATGACTTATAATACTAGAGACCAAAGCGCAAAAGAGATTGATGATTTTAAAAACAACGATTTAACTTCAACAGCATAAAAGCACTTGGCACTCTTCATTAAGGATCCATATTTCCATTTATCAATGATCCACACCACCCTTCATGGGGTCAAGGAAGGAGCGCTCACGTCGCGGCCCTGTTTCCACCAATCTTTCCACCGCCGCGCATAAGAAGCACGAGAAGCGACAAGACAGACACCATTGTACGCAGATGGCGAGAAGTGTGTTCAACTCTGGCTGAACAACTTCTAATCTAGTGTGTGGACTCCAATAAGAAGAAGACCACCCTTCATCAAGGACCCTCACCACCCTGGCCACGCTATCATTTCACTCCTACTGCTGGGAAGAAGGTATAGGAGTCTGAAACCAAGACCTCCAGGCATACATATCACTCATCAGTACTTTAAATGGATTGATTGTAATTATATTTTATCTTTCTGCCGACTGGTTAGCATGCAACAAAAAGCTTTTCACTGTTTTCAAGAGGGAATTAGATTTAGCTCTTAGGGCTAAGGGAATCAAGGGATATGGGGGAAAAGCAGGAACGGGGTACTGATTTTTAGATGATCAGCCATGGCGGTGCTGGCACGAAGGGCCGAATGGCCAGCTCCTGCACCTATTTTTCTATGTGAGAGAAAGTACTGCAGATGCTGGATAAAATCGAAGGTAGACACAAAATGCTGGAGTAACTCAGCGGGCGAGGCAGCATCTATGGAGAGAAGGAATAGGTGGCGTTTCGGGTCTCGACCCGAAACGTCACCTATTCCTCCTCTCCAGAGATGCCGCCTCACCCGCTGAGTTACTCCAGCATTTTGTGTCTACCTATTTTTCTATGTTTCTATGTTTCTTGGAACAGTTTGGGCTACCTATATTAATAACTAGGATGAGGGGATCAAGTATTACATAGCCAAGTTATCTTCTAAACAAGTAAACAGTAATCTGTTTAACAATTAGCTACAAAAGAGAACAGAAAGATTCTGCTAAAGCAGGAAGGCAGATTAAGTGAGTTAGCATAAATATTGCCAAGAAAATATAATTGGGATAATGGAGATACAATTGCCTCAGATGCTGATTAACAAAAAAAGACACCAAGTGCTGGAGTAACTCAGCAGCTCAGGCATCATGTATCATGTATCAGTGTACTGTGAATGGATTGATTGTAATCATGTATTGTCTTTCTGCCGACTGATTAAGGGCCTGTCCCACGAGCATGCGACGGCATGCGGCAAGCGCGACCTAACTTGGTCGCTTGAGCCGTACGGCCTCGCGGGGCCGGTCCCACTTCGATCGCCGGAGTTTTGCGGAGTTGTGCGGAGTTGGTCCCGACATCGCGCGGGGCTCCGAAAAACTGACAGTGTTCAAAAATTCCGTGCGGCAATGGCCTGCCGGCCCGCACCGCCTCGACGGGCGTGCGCAGCGTCTCGATGCCGTGCGCAGCGTCTCGACGCCGTACGTCACGCGCGAACTTCCCGCGGACTTCGCTCGAACTTCACGTCACTCACTCGACCTCTGCGCGGCCCCCGCTTCCGGTTTGGTCGCGCTTGCCACATGCGGTCGCATGCTCGTGGGACCGGCCCTGTAAGGGGATCACTCGACCTCCGCGCGGCCCCCGCTTCCGGTTTGGTCGCGCTTGCCGCATGCGGTCGCATGCTCGTGGGACAGGCCCTTTAGCACGCAACAAAAAACGTTTTACTGTACGTTGGTACTCGTGACAATAAACTAAACTGAACTGAACTGAACATATTTGGTGAAATGGTATAGGTGACATTTCGGGTTGTGACTCTTCTTTCCCAATCCGAAACGTCACATTTCCATGTTCTGCAGAAATGCTGCCTAACCCGCTGAGTTCCTCCAGTACTGGGGTGGGAGATTGCAACCTTCACGTGGTCCACCCTGTTTCGACGAATGCAATCAATCTGGCGTGCACGATCAAATAAGATTTTATTTCGGAGTCACGTGAGTGATTCCGTGAAGAAGTCCTGCCAGAGCGCATGCGCGTCATTACGTCTGACGCATTGGCGCACGGACCAGCGGGAGGACAGAGCTCCTCCAGCTGTAAGTAGTTTAAAATTCCAGGTAAGTGGGAAAACTTAGCTGGAGTTTAGATTTGTTTTGCTGTGGTGCCGTGCTCTGGGTTTTCTGTTCCAGGAAGCACCGTGGGACGAGACGACCAAGGGGAAGAAGCGAGCGCAGGTAAATCGATGGAGAGCCGCGGGAGTGCGGTCTGTGAGCAGCTGCCTGGTACCCCTGCACAGATTCAGATTCAGATTCAGAAAACTTTATTGTCTGTCGTAACAGAAAATCTTCTTTGGCGTGGCTCAACATACAAACAGGAACAATGTACTGATAAGCAGTCATACAACACAGATTTCTGCGAGCACACACCGTGTGTATAGATCTTAAAAGCAAGTATAAGGATTAAAAAACTGTAAAAAAATAGACAAGATGAAAGTTGTGGATACGTGTAAAGTGACAGTGCGTCAGGGTTAATTTGTCCATTGTTCATTTTTTATTTAAGCTGTTTACGGCAATGGGTATGAATGAGTTTTTGTGGATGTTTTTCTTAGATAGGGGGACTCCGGAAGTGGCGGCGCTGTTAACAGCTGCGGCTCGCCTGCAGTCCGTCTGTTTTTACTTTTTTCTGTTGGTTTTTTTGTCCTTGTTTTGGTTAAGTTTAGTTTGTTGGGTTGTGTTAGAGGGGGTGAAACATGTTCTCTGTCTCTTCCTTCGGGGGAATGTGACTTTTTCGTGTCGCATCCCCCTTCTCTGCCTCCGTCTGCGCTGAGGCCTAATGGCGGAGCTGGCGGCCTCCAACCAGCGACCGACCCCGAGGCTACGGAGGCAGAGCCAGCCGGAATTACCAACGAGAGGCTGGCCGTCTTCGGGGCTGAGGCAGCGGTGGCCCGACTTGTTGGTGCGGCGTTCTGGCTTTCGGCGGCGGCCTGGAGCTGATACAGCGGGGTCCGGAGCGGAGACTGCGGGACCCGGAGCTGGGGCGGCGGCCTGGAGCGGAGATTGCGGGACCCAGAGCTGGGGCGGCGGCCTGGAGCTGGGGCGGCGGCCTGGAGCGGAGACTGCGGGACCCAGAGCTGGGGCAGCGGCCTGGAGCTGGGGCGGCGGCCTGGAGCGGAGACTACGGGACCCAGAGCTGGGGTGGCGGCCTGGAGCTGGGGCAGCGGCCTGGAGCGGAGACTACGGGACCCAGAGCTGGGGCAGCGGCCTGGAGCTGGGGCGGCGGCCCGGAGCTGATGCTGTGGCGGGCCGTCTCGGAGCGGAGACGGCGTTCCAGCTTTCGGCGGCGGCGACATCACCACGGAGGTCCGCTGGACTGGAGGGCGGCATCTTCGGCCTGGATCGATCGCCTCAGCGCAGAGGGAGAACAAGGAGGGAAGAGACGGAGACTAAGACTTTGCCTCCATCACAGTGAGGATGTGCTTGGTGAACTCACTGTGGTGGATGTTTAATTTGTGTTTATTGTATGTTTTGTTATTATTGGTTCTGTGTATGACTGCAGGCATCACAATTTCGTTCAGACCGAAATGTCTGAATGACAATAAAGGAATCTATCTATCTATCTATATCGGCGGCCTGATGGCAGAAGTTGGAAGGACTTGTGCAGGGGGTGGGTGGGATCCTGTGTAATGAGGTTGGCTTTCCTCATTACACCAAGTCTGCAGTCGCCGGCCGGGATTGGGGCGACTGCAGACTTGGTGTTGCAAAGCACGGAGCCAACGCCAGTCGGGTGTAAGGCCACGGACAAGTCTGCGAGGCCCTCGGACTCAACTGAGTCGGGCCGGGAGGAGCTGGATACCGTTTTTTCAATGGTTATCCCAAAGGGAGCACCTTATACAGAGGTTGCTCCAGCAAGGCACACTCCGGGGGGAGGAGTTTTGTGGGCGCCAGGCTGGAGAAGATGCCGCGCTGGCAGCACCTAGTAGAGGGCTGCTTGATAGCACCCTCATTGGAGAGGTGAGTGCAGAGGGTCAGCTGAGTTCTGACCCCGACTCTGACGGTGAGTTCGATCCTAGCGAAGAACGGCCGTTGTCAGAGGTCCCATCTCTGGCAGCACGATTCGCTGTCCCGTCAGAGTCTGGAACCGCCAAGAAACAGGAGACCCCGGAGAACTGCGTGTTGCTGAAGGTGCCAGCAGTGAACCGGGTGATATGGAGCCAGATGGGCGTGGGCAGGAGTGCCCAGGAGATGAAGCTGCAGAGAATCCTGAAATTCCTTGGCTCAGGAATCACGGCGTTCGCGAGAACGGTGGATGGAGGGCATCTGTCGGAGACGCAGCAAGAGGTACTAGGGTTGCTTTGTAGCGCCCATATTGAGATAAATTGTCTCAGGAAAAGTGCCATTCGGCCCACCATTAATCCCAAGTTTGCAGCACTCTGCCAGCCCAGCAACATTCAGCCGGCCAACCTAC
>CM075977.1:219129089-219207832 GCA_038087875.1 Malacoraja senta | reverse complement strand
GACTGTCTCGACCAGAAACGTCACCCATTCCTTCTCTCCAGAGATGCTGCCTGTCCCGCTGAGTTACTCCAGCATTTTGTGTCTGTCTTTGGTGTAAACCAGCATCTGCAGTTCCTTCCCACACACAAATTAACCAGGGACAGTATTGGGACATAATTAGGAACAGCACGATGGTGCAGTGGTAGAGGTGTTTTTTAGAGACACAGAGCGGACACAGGCCCTTCGGCCCACCAAGTCCGCACTGACCAGCCATCCCCGCACACACGGGTGCTGTCTGTACGGCGTTTGTACGTTCTCCCTGTGACCGCGTAGGGTTTGTCCGGGTGCTCCGGTTTCCTCCCACACTCCAAAGACGTACAGGTTTGAAGGTTAATTGCCTTCTGCAAATTGTAAATCATCCCTAGTGAGCAGGATAGTGCTCGTGTACACGGTGATCGCTGGTCGGCATGGAGTTAGTGGGCCGAAGGGCCTGTTCCCGCGCTGTATCTCCTAAAGTCTGAATTTTAAAGTTCAGACCGTGGCTGGTACATTGCCGCAGTATAAATAAGGTCACTTCATTATTTAACATTTGCTCCATTAAGGGACAGGAATCGAAGAAAGAAACAGTCCAGCAATAGCATTATTTCAGTTTAGTCTATTGTCATGTGTACCGAGGTACAGTGAAAAGCTTATTGCTGCATGCTAACCAGTCAGCGGAAAGACGATACATGATTACAATTGAGCCCTTTACAGTGTATAGATGCATCAGTATAGTTTCCAGTCAATTAAGTCTATTGTCACGTGTACCGAGGTAGAGTGAAAAGCTTTTTGCTGCGTGCTAACCAGTCAGCGGAAAGACAATACATGATTGTACAATCAAATACAATAAAAGATTTAATATTTCGCTTGGGTAGTTTACCCCCCAGCGGTATGAACATTGACTTCTCTAATTTCAGGTAGTCCTTGCTTTCTCCCTCCTTCCCCTCCCCTCCCCAGCTCTCCCACGGCCTACTGTCTCCCCCTCTTCCATGTGACAAATAAAGTACCATTGAACTGCAGATGTTTAAGAAAGAACTGCAGATGCTGGAAAAATCGGAGGTCGACAAAAAAAGCTGGAGAAACTCAGCGGGTGAGGCAGCATCTATGGAGAGAAGTGATAGGCGACGTTTCGGGCCGAGAAGTCTAAAGAAGGGTCTCGACCCGAAACGTCGCCTATTCCTTCTCTCCATAGACGCCACCTCACCCGCTGAGTTTCTCCAGCATTTTTGTCTACCCACATGATTACCATCAATCAAATTTTACAATCCATTTACATGATAAGGGAATAACGTTTAATAATAATAATAATAATGGATTGGATTTATATAGCGCCTTTCTAATACTCAAGGCGCTTTACATCGCATTATTCATTCACTCCTCAGTCACACTAGGTGGTGGTGAGCTACTTCTGTAGCCACAGCTGCCCTGGGGCAGACTGACGGAAGCGTGGCTGCTGATCTGCGCCTACGGCCCCTCCGACCACCACCAATCACTCACACACATTCACACACACATTCACACGCAGGCAAAGGTGGGTGAAGTGTCTTGCCCAAGGACACAACGACAGTATGCACTCCAAGCGGGATTCGAACCGGCTACCTTCCGGTTGCCAGCCGAACACTTAGCCCATTGCGCCATCTGTCGCCCGTTTAGTGCAAGGTAAAGCCAGCAAAGTCCGATCAAGGATAGTCCGAGGGTCACAAATGAGGTGGATAGCAGTTCAGGACCAAAGTCCACTCGACGAAAAAGCCGTAGTAGAGTCATGGGTAATCTTTAGCGCCATTTCCGTAACCGGCTTCCGTCTCCGCTCTAGTATCTTTGCTTTGGTCATTGCGTCTTCATACACAAATCATCTTCTTTTTCTCAGCTGCTGGTGATCATTTTGGTATTCCTGCCCAGTCTTCCTCATTAACTTTGAACATACAAAATATTGCCATTAGAAGTAGCTCTAGAAAATCCAGCACCCATTCAAGCCAGGACTGCTCCCTAGTTGTGGTAGGATGGTTCGGTTGCATGATAACACCGGGGAAATTGTTTTAAAGTTCACTAAATTATTTTGAGCTTCACTAAATGTTTTGTTGAATTTAAGAGGCCTTTTTTGTGCGATTGACCAAAGGCAAATGGGCAGAGTTCTCCCAAGTTAAACAACAGTTAAACACAAAGAGGGCCTCTGTCCTTCGATGCGGGTCTGAACTGTTGACCCCTGTTGCAATTTATGTTCTCGTTTCACTCTCGAATATTCTCAATCATCCCAATATTCCCAGCAACAACAACAAAAAAACCCAGCTGTTCCCTGAAAACCAGAGCGGAGTGTACAAACTATTCCCCGCGGAAGAGCTGGCTGCTGGGTTATTGAAGCCGTCAGCCAGGTTAATTTAGATCTGACTGCGGGTGAAAATGAGCAGCCGAAGTCCGCTGTGAGAAGGTCTCTCAGGCCAGATATGTAGTTTTTGTTTACAGCGTTGCACAAGTAATGATAAAGGAAGCGGGCGGAAAAATTCCTCTGGAATTTGAAGAGGAATTATCGACATTCTGAAGGCGCTCTGAAGAATCTGCGAGTGAGCAAAATGGCAAAATAATGAGAACTATCTTCATTGAAATGAGAGGAATAGATCGGGTAGATGCACAAAGCCTCTTGCCCAGAGTAGGGGAATCGTGAAGGTTGAAGGTGAAGGGGAAAAGATTTAATAGGAATCTGAGGGGTAACTTTTTCACACAAAGGGTAGGTGGGTGTATGGAACGAGCTGCTGGAGGAGGTTGTTGAGGCAGGGACTATTGCAACGTTTAGGAATCATTTAGACAGGTACATGGAATGGATAGGACGGGTTTAGAGGGATATGGGCCAAACACGGGCAGGTGGGACAGGTGTAGATGGGACATGTTGGCTGGTGTTGGCAAGTTGGGCCGAAGGGCCTGTTTCCACACTGTATCACTCTATGACTCAAAATATACAAAGTAATTTAGAGAGTTCAATAGAACTTCAAACATTGAGGTGCAGGAACAGGCCCTTCAGCCCACAATGTCTGTACCAAACATTGATGCCAAGTTACACTAAACTCCTCTGCCTGCATGTGATCTGTATGTCCATAGAGGTATGTGGAGGCCACATTCATAAAGTCTTAGGGTTTCGGCCAGAAACGTTGCCTATTTCCTTCGCTCCATAGATGCTGCTGCACCCGCTGAGTTTCTCCAGCATTTTTGTGTACCTTCATAAAGTCTTAGTTTAGTTCAATTTAATTTAGAGATACACCGCGGAAATAGGCCCTTCGGCCCATTGAGTTCGTGCCGACCAATTTAGAAGGATGAGAGGAGATCTTATTGAAACATATCAGATTATTAAGTGTTTGGACACGCTAGAGGCAGGAAACATGTTCCCGATGTTGGGGGAGTCCAGAACCAGGGGCCACAGTTTAAGAATAAGGGGTAAGCCATTTAGAACGGAGATGAGGAAACACTTTTTTCACACAGAGAGTTGTGAGTCTGTGGAATTCTCTGCCTCAGAGGGCGGTGGAGGCAGGTTCTCTGGATACTTTCAAGAGAGAGCTAGATAGGGCTCTTAAAGATAGCGGAGTCAGGAGATATGGGGAGAAGGCAGGAATGGGGTACTGATTGTGGATGAACAGCCATGATCACATTGAATGGCGGTGCTGGCTCGAAGGGCCGAATGGCCTACTCCTGCACCTATTGTCTATTGTCTATTGACCAGCGATCCCCGTACACCAGCACTATCCTACAACACACTAGGGGACAATTTACAATTTTTTTTATCGAAGCCAATTATCCCACGAACCTGGTACGTCTTTGGAGTGTGAGAGGAAACTGGATCACCCGGAGAAAACCCACGTGGTCACGGGGAGAACGTTCAAACTCCGTACAGCCAGCACCCGTAGTCAGGATTGAACCCGGGTCTCTGACGCTGTGCGGCTGCAGCTCTATCGCTGCGCCACCGTGCCTCGTGGAGTCATAGAGCAACACACTATCGCTAAACGCTAATGT
Source organism: Malacoraja senta (assembly GCA_038087875.1). Classification (NCBI taxonomy): domain Eukaryota; kingdom Metazoa; phylum Chordata; class Chondrichthyes; order Rajiformes; family Rajidae; genus Malacoraja; species Malacoraja senta. Next base: position 219,203,818 of record CM075977.1, on the reverse strand, counting down.
GTCGGCATTACAATACGATATGCAAGGTATGACGATACGATATACCCCTCGTACCATAATGCAGATACGATGGTGGCATTTTAAAGGCATATCTTAACGCTTAAATCCCACTATCGTATCTGCCTCCACCACCACCCCTGGCAATACGTTCCAAGCACCCACCACCCTCAACGTAAAACATAGGGTGGATACAAGATGGAACAAGAGGAATGTAGACGCTATGTTGAATAATAGAATCATGGAAAATGTTATACTCTACCAGAAAGCCATTCCACCCACCCTGTTGGTCCTGGACAAGTAGAGTTACTCAGAGCTAAGGAGCCATTGAACAACACAGTGGAAGAAAGGAAGGGAGAAAACGTATATTGTGTATGGATAGTCTTACATTACAACAGTGTCCGATGTAAACGAAGGTAGACAAAAATGCTGGAGATACTCAGCGGGTGAGGCAGCATCTATGGAGCGAAGGAATAGGTGACGTTTCTGGACGAGACCCTTCTTCAGACTGATGTGCGGGGGGGGGGGGGGGGCGGGAAGAAGAAAGGAAGAGGCGGAGACAGTGGGCTGTGGGGGAGCTTGGAAGGGGAGGGGAAGGAGGGAGAAAGCAAGGACTACCTGAAATTGGAGAAGTCAATGTTCATAACGCTGGGGAGTAAACTACCCAAACTAAATTTTTCCAGCAACTGCAGTTCTTTCTTAATCCAATGTAAAAGAACATCATTAGGTGTAAAGGCACAAGTAGAAAGGAATATGAGGATTATCAATGGTAGACAAAAACACGGGAGAAACTCAGCGGGTGAGGCAGCATCTATGGAGCGAATGAATTGGCGACATTTCGGGTCGAGACCCTTCTTCCCGAAACGTCGCCTATTCCTTCTCTCCGTAGATGCTGCCTCACCCGCTGAGTTTCTCCCGCATTTTTGTCTACCTTAGATTTTTCCAGCATCTGCAGTTCTTTCTTAGACATGAGGAATATTAATAATGCCACATTAATATGAGTCTGCCACTTTGAATTGAGGAGTATTTCAAGTGATGGGGGCTATGCTCAAGTAGGTCTACATAATGTCCATACACACAGTATGGCATCGAAGGTGTGATGCCGAACATCTAAACATACAATCTTATACTAATCATGCAACCAGTGCAACACAGTGGCTCTGGGCGGCCACGGTGGCGCAGCGGTAACGTTGCTGTCTTACAACGCTTATAGCGCCAGAGACCCGGGTTCCATCCCGACTACGGGTGCTGTCTGCACGGAGTTTGCACGTTCTCCCCGTGACCTGCAGGGGCTTTCTACAAGATCTTCGGTTTCCTCCCACGCTCCAAAGACGTACAGGTTTGCAGGTTCATTGGCTTTGTGTAAATGTAAAACGGTCCCGAGTGGGTGTAGGATAGTGTTAGTGTGCGGGGATCGGACTAGATGGGCCAAACGGCCTGTTCCCGTGCTGTTTCTCTAAACTAAACACAGGAACAGGCCCTTCAGTCCACAATGTCTGTACCAAACAAGATCCCAAGTTATATAAAGTCCTCTGATCCATATTCTCTCAATTCACTGCATGTCCAAGTGTTATTTTTTTAAATTTTTTTTAATGTTTATTTTATTAGAAGCAATTGTACAAGGAGAAAGTAATCGACATAACAATTATACAATTTTTGTACAGCTTCAGTTTTAACATTTTATAAACTGATAAGTGAATCGGAAAAAAGTAAAAAGGAAAGAATGAAAAGGAAGAAGAAAGATACGAAAAAGAAAGAAGCCAAAACCCCTGAACTAACAAAGAAGTGAAAAAATAAGCGGTGATATATCCCACTAGCCTTCCCTACGTCCGCTCACCCAACCCTAGCGTCGGTTTTGAATTTGTGTTCAACCATTCTGTTGTTGAAGAAATTCAATGAAAGGAGACCAGATGTCCAAGTGTTATTTAAAAACCTCTTAAATGCCACTATCGTATCTGCTCCTCCACAACTTCTTGCATGCGTTCCAGGCACCTACTGCTCTCTGTGTAAAGAAAATCCTGTCACATCCATTTCCTTTAAAATGTTTCCCTCTCCTTAAGTTCATAAGTGATAGGAGCAGCATCAGCCCATCAAGTCTGCTCCGCCATTCAATCATGGCTGATCTATCTCTCCCTCTTAACCCCATTCTCCTGCCTTCTCCCCATCTCCCCTGACACTCTAAATCTATGCCCTCTAGCCTTTGACATTTCCACCCTGGGACTGTCTACCCTATCTGTGCCTCTCATGTCTATACATTGCTATCAGATCACACCTCAACCTCAAACATTCCAGGGATAACAATCCAAAGATTTTCCAACCTCTCCTTATAGCTAATAGCCTCGAATCCTCAAATCCAGACAGCATTCTGATAAATTTCCTCTGCACCCTCCCCATGGCCACCACATCATTCCTGGACCCTGTAATGGGATGACAGAACTGTACGCAATACTCCAAATGCAACCTAACCAAATCGTATAAAGATGACAGAGAGAAAGCAGCAAAGGTTCACGAGGTTAATTCCCGGGATGGCGGGACTGTCATATGTGGAGAGAATGGAGCAACTGGACTTGTATACACTGGAATTTTGAAGGATGAGAGGGAATCTTATTGAAAGATTATTAAGGGTTTGGACATGTTAGAGGCAGGAAACATGTTCCCAATGATGGGGGAGTCCAGAACCAGGGGCCACATTTTAAGAAAAAGGGGTAGGGCATTAGTGATGAGGAAAAACGTTTTCACCCAGAGTTGTGAGTCTGTGGAATTCTCTGCCTCAGAAGGCAGTGGAGGCCGGTTCTCTGGATGCTTTCAAGAGGGAGTTAGATAGAGCTCTTAAAGATAGCGGAGTCAAGCAATATGGGGAGAAGGCAGGAACAGGGTACTGATTATGGATGATCATGAATGGCAGTGCTGGCTCGAAGGCCTACTCCTGCACCTATTGTCTAAGGTCATAAGTGATAGGAGCCAAATTTGGCCATTCAGCCCATCAAGTCTACTCCGCCATTCAATCATGGCTGATCTATCTCTCCCTCCTAACCCCATTCTCCTGCCTTCTCCCCATAACCTCTGGAAGCTGTAGATGTAGAATAAGCAAACATTGTGAGATCTGGTCATATGGCTTTGTATTCATGGACGTGAGCTGCTTAATGTCAGCAGTAGAACATATTCTCGGTTCGGTGGTTCACTGCTCTTGTTGTTCTGTTATGTATGTGCGTGGGTCCACAAGTTTATACCTACTTAATAATAATGAAAGGATTCTTAGTGCTCTGTATAGGCTCTCCAGAAGCACAGTGGGCAGGCAACAGGCAGTCACACTTACGTGGGTGGATTATGCTTCAGAAACACTTTGTGAGTGGATTTGGTGAATTAAACAAGAGATTTTGAACTACCTAGAGGCATAGAGTGATACAGCGTGGAAACAGGCCAACTTTCCCACACCGGCCAACGTGCCCCATCTACACTAGTCCCACCTGCCTGTGTTTGGCCCATATCCCTCCAAACCTGTCCTATCCTGTCCAAATGTCTCCTAAACATTGCAATAGTCCCTGCCTCAACTACCTCCTCAGGCAGCTCTTCCCAGACACCCACCTGTGTGAAAAGGTCACCCTTCAAGTTCCTATTACATACACCCACCACCATGCCACCCACACTGTCTTGTGCCGTCTTTGACATTTCCACCCTGGGAAAAAGGTTTCCGACTGTCTATACTATCTAAGCCTCATGTTTATAGAATGGAGCGGCTGGGCTTGTATCCACTGGAATTTCGAAGGATGAGAGGGGATCTTTTTGAAACATATAAGGTTATTTAGGGATTGGACACGCGGGAGGCAGGAAACCTCTTCCCGATGTTGGGGGAGTCCAGAACACGGGGGCTACAGTTTAAGAATAAGGGATAGGCCATGTAGAACGGAGATGAGGAAAAACATTTTCACCCAGAGAGTTGTGAATCTGTGGAATTCTCTGCCTCAGAAGGCAGTGGAGGCCAATTCTCTGGATGCTTTCAAGAGTTAGATAGAGCTCTTACAGATATGGGGAGTCAAGGGATATGGGGAGAAGGCAGGAACGGGGTACTGATTGGGGATGATCACAGTGAATGGCGGTGCTGGCTCGAAGGGCCGAATGGCCTACTCCTGCACCTATTATCTATTGTCTATTACATACTGAGGCATAGATAGGATAGACCTGATAGAGGTCACCCCTCAACTTCCGACGATCCAAAATAAAACAATCCAAGTTTGTCAGACCTCTCCTCATAGCTAATAACCTCTAATCTAGGCATCATTCTGGCAAATCTCTTCTGCACTCTCTCCAAAACCTCCACATCCTTCCTGTAATGGGATGACAGAACTGCACGCAATATTCCAAATGCAACCTTTGCCAAAGTTCTCTAAAGCTGATCGGGAGAAAACTGTGGATGTAGAATAAGCAAACATTGTGAGATCTGTAGGTAGACAAAAATGCTGGAGAAACTCAGCGGGTGAGGCAGCATCTGTGGAGCGAAGGAAATAGGCAACGTTCCGGGTCGAAACCCTTCTCTGGACATGTGCCTTTGTATTCATGGACGTGAGCAGTAGAGTTTATACTTGGTTCAGAGGTTCATTGGTCTTGTTCTTCATCTGACTATGACAGATGTTGAGAACAATACGTTGTGGACCCAACCAGGGAAGAGGTTATGTAATAAGAAAGGATGAATTAGTGTATACATGGTAAACATTATCTGAACATGAATAATGATAATATGACGGAAATATAAACTTATGTTTGAGAATGACCAATTTACTTATGCAATTAGTCTTATCTAATGGAATCAAGGGATATGGGGAGAAAGCAGGAACAGGGTACTAATTCTGGATGATCAGCCATGATCATATTGAATGGCAGTGCTGGCTTGAAGGGCTGAATGGCCTCTCCTATTTTCTATGTTTGTATGAAACATAGTCTTAAACAGTTACAAAGGTAGTTTAGTTTAATTTAGTTTGGAGATACAGCGCTGAACCAGGCCCTTCTGAACACTGAAACTGCGCCGACCAGCGATCCCCGTACACTAGCACTATCCTACGCAGGGCTGGATTTAGAAGAAGAGAGGCCCTAAGCTATTTCACTTGTGAGGCCCCCCCCCCCTCCCAATCCCCCACCCCCACGACTAGAGGACCATGACGACCCGACTGTGACAGTGTGACACTTTTAGATCCTACTGTATGTTGTCATTAAACAGTTGGTTTTAAAATACATATTGGATTCACCGCGGAGCGGGCGATGCGTTACCTGGATCGGCGTTTGAAGCTCTGGATTGTTCGACCTGCTGCTTCAACATCATGGAGCTGTGGTTTGCGGAGCTCCCAGCCTCGGGCCGTGCTGATTTCAACATTGCAGAGCCCTGGGAACCCTTTGCCGAGGGCCGCCAGCGTGAATCTCCACCCAGCTCAGCCTGTGGACTTCGGGAGCCGCGGTCTCCGGGTAGGAAGTGGCTGATTCGGAAGTCCAAGCCGCTGAGAATGTTCTCCCGTTCCGACGTCGGATGGTGACCCCCAAATTTCATTGTACCAATGGCCATGAGGGGGGGGGGGTCCAAGAGGAGGGGGTCCGTTGGAGACGGGAAAAGGGATCATCAATGGGGGCGAGGACTCCTTCGCATGGAAGAACGGTGTAAGGCGGAGGCGACGGAAGAAGAGCTCCAAATCGCGGCGGGCGCAGAACTCATTGAGGTGGGGATGGAGGGGGACAAAGGTGAGGCCAGGGCCGGCCTTAAGCCGATTGGACCGATTGCTCCCAATTGGGCACCGCGAGGAATGGGGCCCCGCGCCAGAGTAATCTACTCTCGGCTCGGGTAGATGTACCCTGGGTGGAGGGAGGAGAGAGGGGCGGAGAGAGAGTAGAGGGGTGGAGGGGGAAGAAAGGAGTAGATGGGGAGGGGGGTTTGAGGGGGAATGGAGAAGGGGGAGAGGAGGAGGTGGGTTGTTCCCTCACGGTTCCATGGCAGCGCTCCCGCCCCTCAAGTCGCCGTGCTTCACGCACACAGCCCCGGCTCCAGGGAGACGCAGTGAACAATACACGGAGGGCTGGGACGGGGGTTTGAGCAACGTTAACAAACCTCGGCCTCAGCTCACACCCGTCCGCCGCTCCTGCCGCCGGCCCTCTCCCTCCCTTCTCTCCTTCCCTTCCTCTCTTCTCTCCATCCTTCCTCTCTCTTTTCCCTTCTCTCATTTGCTCCATCCCTTCTTTCTCTCCTTCCCTCCCTCCTTTCTCTACTTCCCTCCCTTCTCTCCTTCCCTCCCACACACACATCACACACAGACAAATAACACACAGTTAGGATGGGGTAGATGCCCAAAGGGTAGGATGGGGCTGAAGCCCAAAATTTAATGCCTGGACTGGTTTTTCATCAATGGTTATAGATTTTCCAGGATCTATTTACTTAAATTACTTTTTTTTTTCATTTCTCAGTCACTAAATCAAGTGATATTGTAACTATGTACTTTTCAGAGGTGATCTACACATTTTATTTGTTACTTGTATGCTTATATGTATGCAATTTTATATTAAAACTAGACTAAGTGGGACCCGTTGGGTCCCAGCATCACACGGGAGGGCTGGTCACCAACGCAATATTCCACCTCTCCACCAATTCCAATATTGCTCGCCAGTGGGGGGGAGGGGGAGGGGGGGGGGCATTCTGTTGCGCTAGTATGGGTGTTGCAGGCCAAAGGTACTGGTTTACAGAGGGCTAGTATAGACATTGTGGGCCAAATAGATTCTTGGGCTGGCAGCTAACTGTTGTAACGATTTTAAAAGCCAAGCCAAGGCAAACATTTTGTGAACACAAACTTTAAAAAAAGACGAGGCAAACAATTTGGCTGCAGCCACCTGACAACCAAAATTCATTTGGTGAACACAAACTTTTTAAAAAGGTGAGGCAAACAATTTGGCTGCAGCCACCTGACAACCAAAATTCATTTTGTGAACACAAACTTTTTAAAAAGGCGAGGCAAACAATTGGGCAGCAGCCACCTGACAACCAAAATTCATTTGGTGAACACAAACTTTTTAAAAAGGCGAGGCAAACAATTGGGCAGCAGCCACCTGACAACCAAAATTCATTTTATGAACACAAACTTTACAGCCGCATCGATGGGACTCACCGTGGAGAAGACGTGCATTCAGTGTTATTCGCAGCTCAGAGAGCCATGACCCTCTCGCTTCCTGGGTCTGGTAGAGACTGAGTGAGGCGCTACACTTCCGGGTTTTATAGTCCCTTCCCCTGCCGCCAGCGGGGGCAGCAGAGAGAATGGGGATTTTTTTAAAAACATGAATATCTCTCTGATCTTTCATCGATGAGAAAAATCCTCCGGTCACGGAAGGCGGAGGGGGGCTCTGAGCGAGGTGGCCAAAAATGACGGCTGTGGGTGGCGGCGTTCTCTCGGAAATTGCAGCACAGTGCGTCAAAAGCGGTCAAGATCAGACTTTTAGTAATATAGATGTAACTTAGATCTGTTTGGTCCATTAAGTCGCAGGCACTTTTTAGGTGCACATTTTGATTACTTTCCATTCTACCATAAAGATATAAAGTCTTTAATAGACATTAATTATATTTCTATGAATCTACAGACCTTGGCTGGGAACCTGGGGCTCACCAAAATTGTTCCCAATTGGGCCCCGCACCTCCTAAAGCCGGCCCTGGGTGAGGGCTCTGCTGAGGACAGACCGTTCGGTATCTGAGATGGGGAGGTCAGGAGGGATGGTGAACACACGGCAGGGATGGGGGTTGGGGCCGGAGGAAGGCAGGTGAGTGGACTGAGGCCAAGGCGATGTCTGGTGGAGGGGTGGTGGGTGGTCAGGGGGTAGGGGGATATGAGGACTGTAGTGTGGGTGGGGAAGAGCTGGGGTCACATGGTTTGAGGGAAATGGGGAAGACCCAGTGGAACAGCCACTGAGATTACCAGGGTTGGGGGACTAGCACTAGGAACCAGCGCAGTCTAACCCGGGGGAGTGGGAGTCCGCAGCATGGAAACTTCAGGCCCAGCTGCATGTAAGGCGACGGCGACGATGGAGGGCTGCTGGAGGGCGGTGGAGTGGCCAGGGTCAGCGGGCAAAGAGTAGGAGGTCCCGGTGGGCGGATGGTCGGTGGGGCGGCGAGGTTCGACGGGTCCGGTGAGGCAGCGAGGAGAGTAGGCCCCCTAGGTCTCGAGGCCCTAAGCTTAAACTTTTCTAGCTTATACGTAAATCTGGCCCTGATCCTACGCACTAGCGACAACTTATCATTTTTCCAAGCCAATTAGTCAACAAACCTGTACGTCTTTGGAGAGCGGGAGGAAACCAGAGCACCCGGAGAAATCCCATGCGGTCTCCGGGAGAACATACAAACGCCGTACAGATAGCACCTGTAGTCAGGATCGAACCCGGGTCTCTGGCGCTGTAAGGCAGCAACTCTACCACTGCGCCCCAGCTATGATGGATGAATTTGCTACGGTTGTGAAAATTAGGTGGAAGAGTGTTACGATAGTTGAGCAGTGATAGATACTCAACTATTTCACAATAATTCAAATTAATATCCACCAAGAATTAAAGGCTTTGCGAGAGGTTGATTCTTGTGTTGGTAACTGAACAATGGTACTCAGAGTTGTATTAGACTGAAAGAAAAGGTTTTTAAAATTGAAATGAACATTGCTAATCCTGAGGATTGTGAAACGTTAAGAACCTGCAAAGGCTACTGAAATTAATTGATGAGAGAGAAATTAAAAGGAAGGTCAACTAGCAGAAATATTAAAATATTAAAGGATTTTAAGAACTTCCCACCTTTCCGCAGCTCGTTTCACATACCCACCACCCTTTGTGTGAAAACGTTACCCCTCAGGTTCCTATTAAAACTTTCTCCCTTACCTTAAACCTTAAGGGCCTGTCCCACTTACACGACTTTTACGGCGACTGTCGGCACCCGTCATAGGTCGTTGCAGGTCGCCGAAAATTTTGAACATGTTGAAAATTCAGCGGCGACCAAAAAGACGCTACGACTCTTTGGGAGACTGAGGAGACGACTCACGACCATACTGGCGACACCCTGGCGACATGTCGCGGGGTTGAAGCCTGTATGGTCGTGAGTAGTCACCCAAAGAGTCGTTCCTTGTTCTGGTCGCCGCTGGATTCTCAACATGTTGAACATTTTCAACGATCTGTTACGACCTATGACGGGTGCCGGCAGTCGTCGAAAAAGTCGCGTAAGTGGGACAGGCCCTTATGTCTCTGGTTCTTGATATCCCGTCTCTGGGCTCGAGTTGGTGTGCATCCACTTATCTATTCTTCTCATGATTTTGTACACCTCTCTACAAGTAAACATATGCAAATGTTAGAAGCTGAGAATGGAAAATCAATAGTGGAGAGTTAAATCAAAATGGTGGCAATGTGAGACAAATAATTTGATCGGTTTTCACAGCAGAAGTCTATAATGACTTATAATACTAGAGACCAAAGCGCAAAAGAGATTGATGATTTTAAAAACAACGATTTAACTTCAACAGCATAAAAGCACTTGGCAATCTTCATTAAGGATCCATATTTCCATTTATCAATGATTCCTTCATGGGGTCAAGGAAGGAGCGCTCACGTCGCGGCCCTGTTTCCACCTATCTTTCCACCGCCGCGCATAAGAAGCACGAGAAGCGACAAGACAGACACCATTGTACGCAGATGGCGAGAAGTGTGTTCAACTCTGGCTGAACAACTTCTAATCTTGTGTGTGGACTTCAATAAGAAGAAGACCACCCTTCATCAAGGACCCTCACCACCCTGGCCACGCTATCATTTCACTCCTACTGCTGGGAAGAAGGTATAGGAGTCTGAAAACCAAGACCTCCAGGCATACATATCACTCATCAGTACTTTAAATGGATTGATTGTAATTATGCATTGTCTTTCTGCTGACTGGTTAGCATGCAACAAAAAGCTTTTCACAGTTTTCAAGAGGGAATTAGATTTAGCTCTTAGGGCTAAGGGAATCAAGGGATATGGGGGGGAAAGCAGGAACGGGGTACTGATTTTAGATGATCAGCCATGTTCATATTGAATGGCGGTGCTGGCTCGAAGGGCGAATGGCCTACTCCTGCACCTATTTTTCTATGTGAGAGAAAGTACTGCAGATGCTGGATAAAATCGAAGGTAGACACAAAATGCTGGAGTAACTCAGCGGGCGAGGCGGCATCTATGGAGAGAAGGAATAGGTGGCGTTTCGGGTCTCGACCCGAAACGTCACCTATTCCTCCTCTCCAGAGATGCCGCCTCACCCGCTGAGTTACTCCAGCATTTTGTGTCTACCTATTTTTCTATGTTTCTATGTTTCTTGGAACAGTTTGGGCTACCTATATTAATAACTAGGATGAGGGGATCAAGTATTACATAGCCAAGTTATCTTCTAAACAAGTAAACAGTAATCTGTTTAACAATTAGCTACAAAGAGAACAGAAAGATTCTGCTAAAGCAGGAAGGCAGATTAAGTGAGTTAGCATAAATATTGCCAAGAAAATATAATTGGGATAATGGAGATACAATTGCCTCAGATGCTGATTAACAAAAAAAGACACCAAGTGCTGGAGTAACTCAGCAGCTCAGGCATCATGTATCATGTATCAGTGTACTGTGAATGGATTGATTGTAATCATGTATTGTCATTCTGCCGACTGGTTAAGGGCCTGTCCCACGAGCATGCGACGGCATGCGGCAAGCGCGACCTAACTTGGTCGCTTGAGCCGTACGGCCTCGCGGGGCCGGTCCCACTTCGATCGGTGGAGTTGTGCGGAGTTGTGCGGAGCTGGTCCCGACATCGCGCGGGGCTCCGAAAAACTGACAGTGTTCAAAAATTCCGTGCGGCAATGGCCTGCCGGCCCGCACCGCCTCGACGGGCGTGCGCAGCGTCTCGATTCCGTGCGCAGCGTCTCGACGCCGTACGTCACGCGCGAACTTCCCGCGGACTTCGCTCGAACTTCACGTCACTCACTCGACCTCTGCGCGGCCCCCGCTTCCGGTTTGGTCGCGCTCGCCGCATGCAGTCGCATGCTGGTGGGACAGGCCCTGTAAGGGGATCACTCGACCTCCGCGCGGCCCCCGCTTCCGGTTTGGTCGCGCTTGCCGCATGCGGTCGCATGCTCGTGGGACAGGCCCTTTAGCACGCAACAAAAAACGTTTTACTGTACGTTGGTACTCGTGACAATAAACTAAACTGAACTGAACTGAACATATTTGGTGAAATGGTATAGGTGACATTTTGGGTTGTGACTCTTCTTTCCCAATCCGAAACGTCACATTTCCATGTTCTGCAGAAATGCTGCCTAACCCGCTGAGTTCCTCCAGTACTGGGGTGGGAGATTGCAACCTTCACGTGGTCCACCCTGTTTCGACGAATGCAATCAATCTGGCGTGCACAATCAAATAAGATTTTATTTCGGAGTCACGTGAGTGATTCGGTGAAGAAGTCCCGCCAGAGCGCATGCGCGTCATTACGTCTGACGCATTGGCGCACGGACCAGCAGGAGGACAGAGCTCCTCCAGCTGTAAGTTGTTTAGAATTCCAGGTAAGTGGGAAAACTTAACTGGAGTTTAGATTTGTTTTGCTGTGGTGCCGGGCTCTGGGTTTTCTGTTCCAGGAAGCACCGTGGACGAGACGACCAAGGGAAGAAGCGAGCCGCAGGTAAATCGATGGAGAGCCGCGGGAGTGCGGTCTGTGAGCAGCTGCCTGGTACCCCTGCACAGATTCAGATTCAGATTCAGAAAACTTTATTGTCTGTCGTAACAGAAAATCTTCTTTGGCGTGGCTCAACATACAAACAGGACAATGTACTGATAAGCAGTCATCAACACAGATTTCTGCGAGCACACACCGTGTGTATAGATCTTAAAAGCAAGTATAAGGATTAAAAACTGTAAAAAATAGACAAGATGAAAGTTGTGGATACGTATAAAGTGACAGTGCGTCAGGGTTAATTTGTCCATTGTTCATTTTTTATTTAAGCTGTTTACGGCAATGGGTATGAATGAGTTTTTGTGGATGTTTTTCTTAGATAGGGGGACTTTATATCGGCGGCCTGATGGCAGAAGTTGGAAGGACATGTGCAGGGGGTGGGTGGGATCCTGTGTAATGAGGTTGGCTTTCCTCATTACACCAAGTCTGCAGTCGCCGGCCGGGAGTGGGGCGACTGCAGACTTGGTGTTGCAAAGCACGGAGCCAACGCCAGTCGGGTGTAAGGCCACGGACAAGTCTGCGAGGCCCTCGGACTCAACTGAGTCGGGCCTGGAGGAGTCCCTTACGGGGCTGGATACCGTGTTTTCAATAGTTATCCCAAAGGGAGCACCTTATACAGAGGTTGCTCCAGCAAGGCACACTCCGGGGGGAGGAGTTTTGTGGGCGCCAGGCTGGAGAAGATGCCGCGCTGGCAGCACCTAGTAGAGGGCTGCTTGATAGCACCCTCATTGGAGAGGTGAGTGCAGAGGGTCAGCTGAGTTTTGACCCCGACTCTGACGGTGAGTTCGATCCTAGCGAAGAACGGCCGTTGTCAGAGGTCGCATCTCTAGCAGCACGATTCGCTGTCCCGTCAGAGTCTGGAGAGGCACTGGGAGATGAGCTGGCCTCCACGATATAGAGGGCTGCTTGATAGCACCCTCATTGAAGAGGTGAGTGCAGAGGGTCAGCTGAGTTCTGACCCCGACTCTGACGGTAAGTTCGATCCTAGCGAAGAACGGCCGTTGTCAGAGGTCCCATCTCTGGCAGCACGATTCGCTGTCCCGTCAGAGTCTGGAACCGCCAAGAAACAGGAGACCCCGGAGAACTGCGTGTTGCTGAAGGTGCCAGCAGTGAACCGGGTGATATGGGGCCAGATGGGCGTGGGCAGGAGAGCCCAGGAGATGAAGCTGCAGAGAATCCTGAAATTCCTTGGCTCAGGAATCACGGCGTTCGCTAGAACGGTGGATGGAAGGCATATGTCGGAGACGCAGCAAGAGGTACTAGGGTTGCTTTGTAGCGCCCATTTTGAGATAAATTGTCTCAGGAAAAGTGCCATTCGGCCCACCATTAATCCCAAGTTTGCAGCACTCTGCCAGCCCGGCAACATTCAGCCGGCCAACCTACTCTCCGGAGAGGACCTCGCCAAGCGTGTCAAGGAGATGGATGACGAGGCAAAGATGGTGGACTTGATCAAGCCACCGGCGGTCGGCAAGTTTCCAAAAAAGAAAGTACCCCTACAAACGAGGGACAGATTGGTCTGGACCAGGAACAAGTCGGCCGGCAATGCAGATGCGCAGGTGGCATTCTGCAGCGGGAACACGGTCAAACGTCGGCTTTCCCGCCAGGGGCCGGGGACAACGGGATCCACCAGGTATCAAGGAGGTAGGTGGGCCTGGTTCTCAGGCGCACATATCAAATGTGTCACAACTAAAACCTGGGGGTACATTACATCTGTTCCGGGATGAATGGAAGCAAATTACCTCAGCTCTGTTTATACTGAGTGTTATTCAAGGGTCAAATGGAGTTCAATCCAAATTGTGATTTGCACATTCAGCATGTTCATGGGAGAACTTTTCAGTTTTCACTAACAGAACAGATGGAGGTTCAGGCTGAGCTTGAAAGCTTATGTGATAAAGGTGTAATTGGAAAGTCGGCTCACCAACTCCATCAATTTGTGTCTAATATCTTTCCCACGCCAAAAAAAGGATGGGGGATGCAGTATAGACATTTTAAGATGGAAACATTTGTCACTGCCAAGCAACTGGGTCCAGAGGATTCTATATGGCAACTATAGAGCTTAAAGATGCGTATTACTCAGTGTCTGTTCATTTGCAGGATAGAAGATATTTGAAATTCACCTGGATGGATCAACTATGGCACAAAATTGTTAAAACCTATACTAGGCATGCTGAGAGGCCAGGGTCGTGTGCTCATGGCTTATCTCGATGATATCTTGATTGCAGGGGTATCCAAGAGAACAGCCGAAGTAACCGGTGGCAGTTGTTGAATCCACTTTTCAAAGATCGGGCTTCATTATCCATCCAGAGAAATCCAAATTATCACCTGGCTATTTGGGTCACAATTTATTTATTTATTTATTTATTTATTTAATTCTTTATTTCGAACAGAATAAAAGAATAAAAAGCAAGTGTGAAACAGCATACAAAAAAACAAAACAAGAATATTTATAAAGTGTCATATACAATATCTATAAATAAATGAAATCGTATGTGTCCGAAAAGGAGCAGGAAGCCAAAGCTTATTAATTCCCACCCCTTATTCAACTGCTTATAATTATCTTATACAAATTTAGCAGCTATATGTACACCATATGTACACCAGCAGCTATATGTACACCAAATTATTTACATATATACACTAATCAAATATTTACAGCCATACAAAAAAAGAGAGAAAAAAATTAAAAAGAAAAGAAAAAACCCTCATATACTATACAGTATCTCTTAGTCAAATATACAACCCATCACCATATAATCACCCCAATACAATCAGTATAACAAATATTCCACTCACAATCACCTATCCCAATATCCTTTAAAAAAAGTGTTTTTGTACATCTTCTTTTAACATGGTAGATTCAATTAACATGGTAGTGACTCTGCCCAGGGAGGAAAGGGTAGAGCTAATTGACAGCTGTATCAAGCTAATGGAGGCACTAAGGATACATTAACTATTTAGAGCGTTTAGGAGCTTTTTATGGACAAGGCTTATTGCTCTAACAAAGGTAACCTGCATGTTCAGTGTCAGATTGACAATACTACGACAGTGGCATATATTAATCACATGGGTGGAATCAAGTCGGTATCTTGTGACAGATTGGCTAATCAAATTTGGGCCTGGTGTATTGATAAAGATATTTGGCTTTCAGCTATTTATCTACTAGGTAGATTCAACATAGTAGCAGACGCCAGGTCACGAAAGTTCCATGACAACACAGAGTGGATGTTGAACCAGGAGGTGTTCAATAATATAGTACTTATATATGAATGCCAGATATCGATTTGTTTTGCATCGAGGTTTAACCACCAGCTGCCTAAATATGTTTCATGGGAACCAGACCCGGGGGCAATTGCAATTGATGCTTTCTCGCTACATTGGGGTGGTATGTTTTTTATATATTTTCCCACCATTCTGCCTCATAGGTCTGAGTCTGCAAAAAATTCAAGCAGGATGCCGCTTCGGGGGTGCTTGTAATACCTAATTGGCCGACTCAAGCATGGTTCCCTTTGATGTTACAGTTAGCGATCCAACCTCCTTTGGTGGTTCCCAAGCGTAGGAATTTACTGGAGCACCCGCTAACACGGGAAAGTCATCCGTTATGTGACCGTATTGACTTTTTAATTTGTAGGTTTTAAGAAGGCCATACCTGGGGCGAGGATTGTCTGGGCGAACGGCGGACATGCTCACTGCAGCCTGGAGAAAGAGTACTCAAAAGCGGTATATTACTTATGTAAAAAAATGGGAGCAATATTGTGTACAAAATAATATTGACTATAGTACTGCAGGTATTGTGGATGTTTTAGAGTTCCTGTCGACACTCTACTATGATGAGGGGCTCAGTTATAGTGTCATTAATACAGCTATAAGTGCTTTGTCCTCGTATCTTTTGATGGGGTCAGGGAAATATCCTATTTGTTCTCATCCTCTCATAGCTCGATTGATGAAAGGAATTTCAACTCCAAACCTCCTAAACCCAGGTATATGGCAATCTGGGATGTAAGTGTGGTCCTCAAGATGCTTCGTCAATGGGTTCCTGTCACATCTCTGAATTGGCCAATCTCACCATGAAGGTGGTCATGCTCATGGCATTGGTATCAGCACAGCAAGTGCAGACTTTGCAAAAGCTTCAGCTGGACAGGATGGAAGTGGCTGAAGAGAATGTTATGTTCTATATTTACAACCTGCTCAAACAGAGCAGGCCAGGTGTGACAGGTTTTTAAAATTGTGTTTTCAGCATATCCTACTGATCCATGTTTATGTGTAAGGACACATTTATTACATTATATTGAAGCTACAAGGACCTTAAGAAATGTGGAAACAGGATTGTTTATCAGTTACAAGAAACCGCACAAGAGAGTGTCAGTGCAGACTATCTCAAGGTGGTTAAAGCAAGTGTTGATTCAGGCAGGTATTAACACTGACGTGTATACATCTCATTCCACTAGGGCAGCAGCAACGTCGGCGGCCAGGGCGATGGACGTTCCCATCGACCATATTCTCGCAGCCGATGGTCAAATGAATTGGTTTTTCAACATTTTTTACCATCGGTCGATTGCTAATTCAGTATTAAGTTCTGTTTAAGTTTCCCCTGGAATAGAGGGGTTACTGTTTGTTTTGATTATTCAAATCAATTGTTACTGCATGATATTCAATTTCATGTTTAACGCATTATTGATTATTTCTCATCCGAAGTCAATCAATGCAGTGAGAAGCCGGGATTTGAATCTGCGGCATAAAATCACAGAGCTTTGAACTCTTCACGGAATCACTCGTGACTCCAAAGTAAAATAGTACGATTAAACGAGAATTTACCAGTTTGAAGTTTGATCTTTATTTTATGAGGAGTTACGTTGGTGATTACGTGCCCACCACGCCCAACCCTCTCTCTCTCTCATAAAGGTCATATGGTAGTTCTCATGTTGCTGATCTTACTATGTTACTTCAAATATTCTGTTATCTGTGATTTCATACCGCTGCTTTGAAGATTGACGCGCATGCGCTCTGGCGGGACTTCTTCACGTTATCACCAACGTAACTCCTCATAAAATAAAGATCAAACTTCAAACTGGTAAGTTCTCATTTAATCTTACTATCAAATAGAATAAGTTGTCCTACGACTTTAGGCTGTGCACGCCATGCGCAAGAAGAAGACTCGAGTACTTTATTTCTTTTTAAGTACATTTAGTTTAGTTTAGTTTAGTTTAGAGATACAGCATGCAAACAGGCCCTTCGGCCCACCGAGTTCGCACCGATCAAAGATCACCAGTTCACACCAGTTCTACGTTATCCCACTCTCTGATCCTGCACACTAAGGGGGAATTTACAAAATCCCATTATCCTACAAACCTGCACGTCTTTGGAATGCGGGAGGAAATCGGAGCACCCGGAGAAAATCCGAGCAGGAATAACTCCAGGAGGCAGCATCTCTAGAGAACATGGACAGATGAGATTTCGAGTCAGGACCCTTCTTCAGATGGAGTGGGGTGGGGGGGAGGGGGGGACAAAGCTGGGTGGGGGAAGTCTGGCAAGTGAGAGATGGACACAATGTGCAGGAAAAAACTGCAGATGCTGGTATAAGTCGACGGTAGACACAAAATGCTGGAGTAACTCAGCAGGAAAGGCAGCATCTCTGGAGAGAAGGAATGGGTGACGTTTTGTGTCGAGACCCTTCTTCAGACTGAGTGAGAGGTGGATACAGATTAGGGGGGGGGGGAAGGGGTGAATGGCTGTACAAAGGCCAGAGATGAAGAGACAAAAGAAATGTTCGAAAAGGAGAGAGAGGTGCGAATTGTGAATCTAGAGGGGAACGGATAGTGTTGCCAACTATCCCTTATTAGCTGGGACATCCTGTATATTGGGTAAATTGGTCCCATATGGGACCGCCCTTGTCCCATATTTGACTGGGACCACTCGGGACGAGGGGACTGTCAGGTCGGGGCGCCCTGTCCGGCCCCGCCTCACCGTGTCCCGACGTAGTGCAGCCCGTGGAGTGCAGCAGATGCAGCGCCTCGCCCGTGGCCCTGTCGGTCGGCAGCCCGGCCAGCTGTCCGGCCTTCGGACCTACGCTTACCGCCGACACCACCACCACCCCTCCTTCTCATGGCCGATCATCGGTTCATGAGTTGGATGGGGTTGCCGGACTTTGCGCGCGACGTCGCGCGGCCCGGGCCAAAACTCCTCAGCTGGCCCGCCGGCTTGGCTTTGTGTGCAGTCCAGCACCCGGGACCAACTCATCATTCACCCAGCCACGGCCGAGTCGGTCAACGGATTGCCGTCGGGAATTTGTGCCTTATTTTGACCTTTTGTCCCTTATTTGGGAGTGAGGAAGGTGGCAACCCTGGGGAAGGATGGGGAAGGAAAAAAAAGGGGAGAAATCTAAGTGTGCTACAGGGAAGAGAATGGGAAGGAACAAAAAAAGTTTATTCCTGATTCTTATGCTGTTACATACTTAATGTGTATAAGGCAGCAACTAACAGTAGAATGAGTCACAGCAACTATAGGGTGGGACAGAGACTGAGACCAGGGTGCCAAGTCCACTGCGTGAAACACAAAACAGCATGAGAGTATTTAAAATCTTTGGGTGGATCCCAAACAGGCAGGTGAAGCCACAGTAATAATCTCTCCGGAATTAATTCAAGCTGGGAGCATGTGCCCACTCAAACTAATCTGTCTGTAACAGCAGGTTTTCATGAACACACCAACACAAGCAAAGACAACCCAAATAAATAACGTGGAAGAGACAAATGGTAAAAGCGATGAAGAGAGAAAGAGAGATTCTTTGAGCTTTAGGCTGCAGAGATAAGTTTAGTTTAGTTTAATTTAGAGATACAGCGTGATCCAAGGCCCTTCGGCCCACAGAGTCCATGCCGACCAGCGATCCCAGCACACTAACACTATCCTACACACACTTGGGACAATTTACATTTATACCAAAGCCAATTAACCCACAAACCTCTACGTCTTTGGGACATGGGAGGAAACGGGAGGAGCACCCGGAGAAAACCCGCGCAGGTCAAGGGGAGAGCGTACAAACTCCGCACAGACAGCACCCGTAGTCAGGATGGAGCCCGGGTCTCTGACGCTGTGAGGCAGCAACTCTACCGCTGCGCCACCCTGCCGCCCGAAACGGTATTTTCACCAACTGCAAATAAAGCACCAGCTCGGCGGATGCCAAGTAAATGCTCACGATATGGCAATGATCTGCTGTTCAGCCTTTCAGTATATTTAATGACACTGTCTCCATTTCATTCTCGGATGGAGCATTCCAAAGACACGCACAACATTGTGAGAGAAATAGCATAGTGGCTCAAAGGGCCGCACGGTGGCACTGTGGTAGAGTGGGTGCCTCTCAGCGCCAGGGACCCGGGTTCCATCCTGACTACGGTACACAGTCGGTACACAGTTTGTACGTCCCCCCCGCGACCTGCGTGGGTTTTCCTCTGGCTGCTTCAGTTTCCCCACACACTGCAACCGTGGCGCTGTAAAGGGCCTGTCCCACTTGCGGATTTTTTTCGGCGACTGCCGGCGTCATATCAGTGTCGCCAAAAGATTTTGAACATTTCAAAATCCAGCGGCGACAAAAAGAAATGTTGTGACTCTTGAAAGAAAACAATAGACAATAGACAATAGACAATAGGTGCAGGAGGAGGCCATTCGGCCCTTCGAGCCAGCACCGCCATTCAATGTGATCATGGCTGATCATCCCCAATCAGAACCCCGTTCCTGCCTTTTCCCCATATCCCCTGACTCCGCTATTTTTAAGAGCTCTATCTAGCTCTCTCTTGAAAGCATCCAGAGAACCGGCCTCCAACGCCCTCTGAGGCAGAGAATTCCACAGACTCACCACTCTCTGTGAGAAGAAGTGCTTCCTCGTCTCCGTTCTAAATGGCTTACTCCTTATTCTTAAACTGTGGCCCCTGGTTCTGGACTCCCCCAACATCGGGAACATGTTTCCTGCCTCTAGCGTGTCCAAGCCCTTAACAATCTTATATGTTTCAATGAGATACCCTCTCATCCTTCTAAATTCCAGAGTGTACAAGCCCAGCTGCTCCTGCGTGCGTCAATACGTCGTCACGCCGCATCACGCCGCAACACGCCACGAATTCTCCGGTGACCTGATACGTCTGTCAATGATGCCGGCAGTCGCCGAAAAAAATCGCCTAGTGGGACAGGCCCTTAAGGCAGCAACTCCACCGCTGCGTCACTTTGGCCTTGATTCTCAGGGCTCAGGAGATTAGTGTAGTTTAGTTTAGAGATACAGCGAGGAAACAGGCCATTCGGCCCACCGTCTCAGCACTGACCAGCGATCCCCGCACATTAACACTATCCTACACACACACTAGGGACAATTTTTTGACATTTGTACCAAGTCAATTAACCTACAAACCTGTACGTCTTCAATGTGGGAGGAAACCGAAGATCTCGGAGAAAACCCACGCAGATCAATGGGAGAAAGTACAAACTCCGTACAGATTAACACCAGTACCTGGGTCTCTGGTGCTGTAAGGCAGCAACTCTACTGCTGCGCCGCCATGTCTTTGATCCTAAGGGCTACGTTAAGAGGATGCATCAACACTATTTATGCCTTGAAGGCAAATTGCCGTTAAGTGATCAACAGAGGATGTACTTCCTATGACAGCTGAGGAAGCACAATCTGTCACAGGCAATGATGGTCCAATTCTACACGGCCATCGTAGAGTCTGTTCTCACCTTCTCCATCATGGTCTGGTTTGGCTCAGCCACCAAACACGACACCTGGAGGCTGCAGCGAATCGTCCGATCAGCAGAGAAGGTTATTGGCTGCAACCTTCCACCATTGACGAACTGTACACTGCAAGGGCCAGGAAGCGAGCGGGCAAGATCATCTCTGACCCCTCTCACCCTGGCCACAAACTCTTTGAATCACTTGTCTCTGGAAGGCGACTCCGGACTGTCAAAGCTGCCACAGCCAGACATAAAAACAGTTTTTATCCACTAGTAGTTGCTCTACTCAACAGCCAAAAATCTGTAGCCTCCCTTTGATCTGGTATTTTGTTGGTTCACATGCTTGATCAATGGTGTTTTATCATGAATGTTTTATTATTATTAATGTTTAGTGTTTTCTGAGTCATTCGTAACTGTCACTGTATGTCATGTTGTTACTTGTGGGCGGCGCACCAAGGCAAATTCCTTGTATGTGAATACTTGGCCAATAAACTTACTTACTTACTTACTTACTTACTTACTTACTTACTTACTTACTTACTTACTTACTTACTTACTTACTTACTTACTTAACAGAAGTATTTTAATAAAGGAGCTGGAATATATTGATTTTTAACTGGTGGTTCTATGGAGAATGGATACCTATGGGTCAATGCCCTGTTGGAATCCGATTAAAATTCAGCAGCTGAACACAAACATCAAATCCATATCGGTGAGACCAAGCGTAGGCTTGGCGATCGTTTCGCCGAACACCTCCGCTCGGTCCGCACTAACCAACCTGACCTCCCGGTGGGTTAGCACTTCAACTCCCCCTCCCATTCCGTATCCGACCTCTCTGTCCTGGGCCTCCTCCATGGCCAGAGTGAGCAACACCGGAAATTGGAGGAACAGCACCTCATATTCCGCTTGGGTAGTCTGCATCCTGGTGGCATGAACATTGAATTGTCACAATTCCGTTGCTGTCTCCTCCCCTTCCTATCTCTCCCTCAGCCCTCGAGCTCCTCCTCCTCCGTTTTCCTTTCTTCTCCCCGACCCCCCCCCCCCACCCCCTATCAGTCTGAAGAAGGGTTTCGGCCCGAAACGTTGCCTATCTCCTTCGCTCCATAGATGCTGCTGCACCCGCTGAGTTTCTCCAGCATTTTTGTCTACCTTCTTCATCTATACTTGAGGGATACCTGCAATATGCAAGGAATGTGAGGTTATGGCTCATGTCAGAGACTCATGGAGTCATACAGTGTGGAAACAGACCATTCACCCCAACTTGCCCACAGCGACCTACCTGTACATGTCCCAGCTACACTAGTCCCACCTGCCCGCGTTTAACCCATATCCCTTCAAACCTGTCCTGTCCATGTACCCGTCTAATTGTTTCATAAACGTTGCGATAGTCCCTGCCTCAACCACCTCCTCTGGCACCTCGTTCCATACACCCACCACCCTCTGTGTGGAAAGGTTACCACTCAGATTCCTGTTAAATCTTTTCCCCTTCACCTTGAACCTATGTCGTCTGGTCCTCGATTCCCCTACTCTGTGCAAGAGACTCTGTGCATCTACCCGATCTATTCCTCTCATGATTTTGTGCGTCTCTGTGTGTCTATTCATCTCATGAATTTAAACTTAACCGAATTCTCTCGGCAAGAGTAATAAGATTATTCCAAATTACAAAACAGGATCATTTTGAGTTTGGTGACAAACCACATAAGCTGTTGGCGCGTCAATTGAAAAAACAGGAAAAGGAAAATACTATAAATAAAATTAAATCCGAGAATGGTGAATTACTAACACTACCTAAAGATATCAATAAAAGATTTGCTCATGTGATCCCATTTTCTCATCCACTCCCTACACACAAATGGCAATTTACAGTGGACAATGTGTTTGGAGTGTGGGAGGAAAACCGGAGCATAGGGAGAAAACCCACGCAGGTCACAGGGAGAAGGTACAAACTCCATACAGACAGCTCCCATAGTCAGGATCGAACCCGGGTATCTAGCGCTGTGATTATTAAATCCATTTCAACCATTTTCAAATACAGCATTATGTTGATGCAGCTACAGAACAAATACGATGGAGATATACAAAATCGAGCATGTTCATCTTTATACGTTCATAAAACTTCAAATGCAGCCTAACCAAATTGTGTGAAGGTCCTGCCCCACTGTACGAGCTAATTCAAGAGCTCTCCCGAGATTTAAAACAAATCAAACTCGTGGTAAGCACGTAGAATACCAGGTAAGTATTGGTCTTGGCATCATGGAGAACTTCCAGCGTTTTCCCCACATTGCCTTCAAACACCCCTATATTCTACCACTTATCTATACACGAGAGTGTTTTTACAGTGGCCAATTAACCGACCAATCCACATGTTTTGGGGATTGGGAGGAAACCGGAGTTCCCAGAGGAAACCCACGCGGTCTTTAGTCTTAGGTTTAGAGAAACAGTGGGGAAACTGGCCCTTCGGCCCACCGGGTCCGCACCGACCAGCGATCCTTGCACATTAACACTACCAGAGCGCGGGAGGAAACCGGAGCACCCGGAGAGAACCCATGCGGTCACGGGGAGAAGGTACAAACTCCGTACAGACAGCACCCGTAGTCAGGATTGAACCTGGGTCTCTGATGCTGTAAGCACTGTAAGGCAACAAATCTACCACTGCACCACCGTGCCACCCTTGGGAACAATATGCAGACACTTCGGCTGCAATGCCGGAGGTCAGGATTGAACCTGGACTGCTGGATTCCTGAGGCAGCAGCTCCACTAGTTGCTCCAACGTGCCATCACCATGTCTTAAGGTCATAAGGTCATAAGTGATAGGAGCAGAATTAGGCCATTCGGCCCATCAAGTCGACTCCGCCATTCAATCATGGCTGATCTATCTCTCCCTCCTAACCCCATTCTCCCGCCTTCTCCCCATAACCCCCTGACACCCGTACCCGTGCTGTTTGTGTGGAGCTTGCATGTTCTCCCCGATACCACCATGTGTGCTCCGGTTTCCTCCCACATCCCAAAGACTTTAGGTAGGATAGAGTAGGATTCCACACTTTTATTGCTTCTCATGTTAGTCTGACTTTTCCGTGGATCCCTGGGTAGGTTCTACCCAGGAATCTTAAACCCAGGAGTAACTCCAGCAATAGAGTCACAGAATAAAAGAGTCATAGAGTCACACAACACAGAAACAGGCCCTTCGGCCCAACTTGCCCATGCCAACCAAGATGCCCCATCTACGCTATTCCCACCTGCCTACATTTGGCCCGTACCTCTCTAGCTAATAATGCAATGTACCATAATTGCGTTGGTTTTATCCGGATAAACAATACGCACTGGCTTTGGTAGTATTGATTTAGAAATAAGTTGCGCAGCCAAACTTTTTCTACTCTTCTACTTATTCTAGTTTCTGTGTGCTGTGCCTGTCAGTCCGTGCAAGATGGCGGTCGGAGGGGAGAGTGGACGCTGGCGCGAATTGGTCGCTGCTGCTCTCTCCTCAAATTGTGTTTCTTATTTTCTTTTGGTGCTCTTGATTTTGAATTCTGTCCTTGATTTGTGTACTGTGGTGTTTTTATATTTAATTTATTCCGATTATGTGTTTTGTATTTTTTTTTGTGATTCTATGCATTGTAAGGTGTCCTTGGGTTTTAGAAAGGCGCCAGTAAATAAAATGAATTATTATTATTATTATTATTATTATCTTCTCTACACACAATTGTTTCAAAACCTTTAATGTGAAAAGATCACTACATATCGCCCATTCCTTCTCTCCAGAGATGCTGCCTGTCCCGCTGAGTTACTCCAGCATTTCGTGTCTATCTTCGGTGTAAACCAGCATTTGCAGTTCCTTCCTACACGTTGCATGTTGCAGGTTGAGCAGGCAATAGACATTTGATTTATGGCAATCCGCATTTCACTACACCAATTGGTGTATGTGACAAATAAAGAACCTTTGAACCTTTGAACAATAGGTGCAGGAGTAGGCCATTCGGCCCTTCGAGCCAGCACCTCTTATAGAGGTGTACAAAGAGGAATAGATCGGGTAGACAGACGCAAAGAGTCTCTTGCCCAGAGTAGGGGAATCGAGAACCAGAGGACATAGGTTTAAGGTGAGGGGGGAAAGATATAATAGGAACCTGAGGGGTAACCTTTTCACACAAATGGTGGCGGGTGTATGAAATGAGCTGCCGGAGGAGGTAGTTGAGGCAGGGACTATTGCAGTGTTTAAGAAACATTTTGGCAGGTCCATGGATAGGATAGGTTTAGAGGGATATGGGCCAAATGCAGGCAGGTGGGACTAGTTTCGATGGGACATGTACAATACAATACAATACAATACAATACAATACAATTTATTTGTCATTTGGACCCCGTTGAGGTCCAAACGAAATGTCGTTTCTGCAGCCATACATTACAAAACGAAGAAGACCCGAGACACAACACAATTTACACATACATCCATCACAGCGCTGTGATGGAAGGCAAAAAATGTATCTCTCCACTGTACTCCCCCCCCCCCGATGTCAGAGTCAAAGTCAAAGCCCCCGGCGGGCGATGGTGATTGTCCTGCGGCCATTAAAGCCACGCCGGGTAATGCAAGGTCGCGCACCGGGTCTTGGTGTTAGAGCCCCAGCGCGCGCTCGCAAAGTCCCGCGGCCATTCCAAGCCGCGCGGGGCGGTGATGCAAAGCCCCGCTCCAGGTGCTCTTCAACCCCGCAACTCGGGGGGGAGAAGTCGCCGCTGCGGAAGCCCCGAAAAGCGGTCTCCCACCAGGGACCCGCGGGCTTCCGGTGTTGCCGTCCGCCAGACCCGCGGTTGTAGCCTCCGAATCTCCGGGGGTCGGGTCGCAGCAGCGCTCCACCACAGCTCCACCCGCTCCGGACTCGGCCAGCCCCGCGACGGTGAGTAGTCCGCAGCTCGGCAACTCCGCAAATGTTGGCCGGTGTGGGCAAGTTGAGCTGAAGGGCCTGTTTCCATGCCTTGTGATTATGACTCTATGCAAAGGACATTTAAAAAGTACACATCACAAGGAATAAACATGTCACAGAGTCATACAGCAGGAAAACAGGCCCTTCGGCCCAACGCCCATGCTGACCAACATGCCCCATCTACGCTCGATCCACCTGCCTGTATTTGGCTACTTCCCTCTAAACCTTTCTTATCCTTTAAACCCTGTTATAATGACTGCTTCAACTACTTGCTCTTGGTCCTTGATAGAATCAAAATGCTGGAGTAACTCAGCGGGACAGGCAGCATCTCTGGAGAGAAGGAATGGGTGACGTTTCGGGTGGAGACCCAAGGGACAGGCCATTCCTTATCTCCAGAGACGCTGCCTGTCCCGCTGAGTTACTCCAGCATTTTGTGTCTACCTTCGATTTTAACCAGCATCTGCAGTTCTTTCTTACTCCTTGATCCCTGGACTGACCACTTTTAGCCAGTCTAAGCACGATGGGCTGAATGGCCAACTTTTTTTGCATGGGTTTCTATGATTCATTGCTTCCAGGAAGATTTCCAGATTTCCACTATTTAAAATACCAATGTGCTTTTCTGATTATATATTTAATGTGTAAACTTTAATAATTGCTTTCTCATCTCTAGATATCCTAATACAATCACGCATTATTATTCAAAATGTCGATTTCTTTTCTCCTTTGAGCTTTATTCGTAACTAATATATATACTCATTTCAGTTCAGGATCAACCAAATGAAAAAAAAGTAGACGTTCTGGAAATAGACAAGAGACAATAGACAATAGGTGCAGGAGGAGGCCATTCGGCCCTTCGAGCCAGCACAGCATCGAGAGGGAACGCGCGGTGTCCACAGGGACTATGGCGGCCTTCCGTGAACGCTGGTCGCCGCGGGAGGTCGAGTGTATTGTTGATAAAGCTGGAGATATATTAATTTGATGACTGTGTGTTTGTAAACTGTCAATATAGGCAGCCTTTGATTGTGTTAATAGTCTGTATGTTTATTTATATTTTTTGAATAATAGTAATTGTATAACAAAAAAAACAAAAAATGGTCATTCTTCTGTTTCGGTACTTATGAAAATTAAACACGTTTGGTTCTCATGACACTTATAGTTTTAGTTTAGAGATACAACGTGGAAACAGGCCCTTCGGCCCACTGAGTCCGCGCCGACCAGCGATCCCCCCGCACATTAACACTACCCTACACACACATGGGACAATTTTTCCATGCCAATTAACTTATAATAGACAATAGACAATAGGTGCAGGAGTAGGCCATTCGGCCCTTCGAGCCCTCAATGTGATCATGGCTGATCATCCCCAATCAGTACCCCGTTCCTGCCTTCTCCCCATATCCCCTGACTCCGCTATTTTTAAGAGCCCTATCTAGCTCTCTCTTGAAAGCATCCAGAGAACCTGCTTCCACCGCCCTCTGAGGCAGAGAATTCCACAGACTCACCACTCTCTGTGAGAAAAAGTGTTTCCTCTCCTCCGTTCTAAATGTCTTACCCCTTATTCTTAAACTGTGGCCCTGTACGTCTTTGGAGTGTGGGAGGAAACCCGAAGGTCTCGGAGAAAACCCACGCAGGTCACAGGGAGAAGGTACAAACTCCGTACAGACAGCACCCGTAGTCGGGATTGAACCGGGGTCTCTGGCGCTGAAAGCGCTGTGAGGCAGCGACTCTACCGCTGCGCCACCGCTTCAGGTGAAGAAAATTCCTCCATTTCATCCCTGCTGTTCCTCACAACCAGGTGAAAACATTTGTTCTATCTGGCTCTTTTTCTGAAAGAAAAGAGTTCACTCTACCTATTGTGTAGGAAGGAACAGCAGATGCTGGATTACCGAATGTAGACGCAAGATGCTGGAGTAACTCAGCGGGACAGGCAGCATCTCTGGAGAGAAGGAATGGGTGACGTTTCTGGTCGAAATTCTTCGTTTCGACCCGAAACGTCATCATATTTAAGAGGGAGTTAGATGTGGCCCTTGTGGCTAAGGGGATCAGGGGATATGGAGAGAAGGCAGGTACGGGATACTGAGTTGGATGATCAGCCATGATCATATTGAATGGTGGTGCAGGCTCGAAGGGCCGAATGGCCTACTCCTGCACCTATTTTCTATGTTTCTATGTTGAAACATAGAAACATAGAAAATAGGTGCAGGAGGAGGCCATTCGGCCCTTCGAGCCAGCACCGCCATTCATTGTGATCATGGCTAATCGTCCCCAATCAATAACCCGTGCCTGCCTTCTCCCCATATCCCTTGATTCCACCAGCCCCTAGAGCTCTATCTAACTCTCTCTTAAATCCATCCAGTGACTTGGCCTCCGCTACCCTCTGTGGCAGGGAATTCCATTAATTCACAACGCTCTGGGTGAAAAAGTTTTTTCTCACCTCAGTCTTAAATGACCTCCCCTTTATTCTAAGACTGTGGCCCCTGGTTCTGGACTCGCCCAACATTGGGAACCGTCATCCATTCCTTCTCTCCAGAGACGCTGCCTGCCTGTCCCGCTGAGTCACTCCAGCGTACTGTGTCTATCTTCACTCTAATTATTGTTTGGCTCTGGCCAATTTATTGCACGTTACTTGAAATTGAATGTATACACATTGGCTCAGTCTCTCAGGCTACTCTGATTATTTTTTTTTGGAAAGAATATGAGGCCTCTAGTCCAAGTTTTCAAGCTTACTTATTCTCAGTTCTCTGCTAAAAGCCAAAAGTCTCTGAAGATTATTCATCCCCTGGATATCATATGCACCATATGATTTTCTTATCATGAAAAATAGCTTCTCTGCAATTTTCCATTATCCTTTGGCCACTAATATGAATTAGAACAACAGCCATTTGCCTTGAATCAGTATTTTTTTGCATTGAATAGACATCTCAGGGCAATTCACTGCAGCACGAGAAACATAAACCTTCTCTTTGCAGATGGTAATGATTTTTTTTCCCCGTGATTAGTAGAATAAATCAACTAAATGTTTCCTAATTCAGATTTGTTGTGGATCCAAAACTTCGAGCACTTGCATTTTATTTAACTACATTATATATCATGGTTAAGTCATGTTGCTGAATTACTTACATTTCCATTTGGTGAAAAAGATAAGTCTGAAGAAGGGTCCCGTCCTGAAACAACACCCATTCATTCCTTCTATCCAGAGATGCTGCCTGTCCCGCTGAGTTACTCCAGCACTTTGTGTCTATCTTCGGTATGAACTAGTATCTGCAGTTCCTTCCTGCACATAAGTTTAGTTTAGCTTAGTTTAGAGATACAGCACAGAAACAGGCCCTTCAGCCCACCGAGTCCGCGCCGACCAGCGATCCCCGCACACTAACACTATCCTATAGACAATAGACAATAGACAATAGGTGCAGGAGTAGGCCATTCGGCCCTTCGAGCCAGCACCGCCATTCAATGTCATCACGGCTGATCATCCCCAATCAGTACCCCGTTCCTGCCTTCTCCCCATATCCCCAGACTCCGCTGTCTTTAAGAGCCCTATCTAGCTCTCTCTTGAAAGTATCCAGAGAACCTGCCTCCACCGCCCTCTGAGGCAGAGAACTCCACAGACTCGCAACTCTCTGTGTGAAAAGGACACTATATCCACTAAGGACAATTTACAATTTTACCAAGTCAATTAGCCTACGATCCTGTAGTTATGTTGAACTCTATCCTGTGTTGTGTTCTTTATTTTTATTGTATGGCTGTATGGTGATCACATTTCACTGTGCCAACTGGCACATGTGACAAATCAACGTATCTTGTATCTATCTTGCATCTGTACTTCTTTAGAGTGTGGGAGGAAACCAGAGCACCCAGAGAAAACCCACGCAGGTCACGGTGGAGAACGTACAAACTCCGCACAGACAGCACCTGTCGTTAGGATGGAACGTGGGTCTCTGGCGCTGTGAGGCAGCAATTCCACCGCTGCCATTGTGAGCCGAAGGGCTTGTCCCTGTGCAGTACTGTTGTATCTTCTATGAAGGTGAACGTATAGCTTTTTTTTTTTTTAATTTGTATTTTATTAGAAGTACATTACATTACAACCACATACATTAGTATTTGTCATTTATATCTTCTTACAATTAATGTACTCCATTTATTTTTTACACTAGAAAAGGAAAAGATTGAAAGAAAGAAGAAAGTGAAGGAAAAAGTGGAAGTGTAGGAAATGTGACAACAAAAAAGGACGAAGACCCTATAAGAGCAAAATTAAAAAACAAAAGAAAAAGAGTTAAGAAATAGACCCTAGGAAAAAAAGAAAGAGAGAAAGAGGAAAAAGAGAGAAACAAATATTTTTATGAGCATTACGTAAATGGGACATAGCAACTCTTCAACTATCATCCCCCCTTACCTGACCTCAATTTTTTTTTTTTTTAAGTACTTTTGCACCCTATGTTTGTAATAATTCTATAAATGCAGACCACGTCAGGTGGAAATGATCTGGTTTACCTGCTAGGAGGAGTCTTATCTCTTCTAGGTGTAGGTGAACGTATAGCTAATGTTAATATTCATCGGTGTTAATATCCTTGTTGGCATTAGCTTTGTACTTTATGAGTACTTGTACAGTGGCTCTTGTCTAAACCAGAACCATTGATTTCACTGTGAACAAGTGAATGAACTGCAATATTTTTCTGATTATGTTGGTTATGGTCCAGCCCATTTTCAGAGCTCTGCATCATTTTGGACCCGTTCCAGTTATAAGCAACCCTCCAGATGGTTGGCATGGATCCCAATCACCCACTGCTAATTGCATCAGCGTGGCTTCTCAAAGTCCATTGACACCCACAGTAAGTGGTTTAATTAACAAATAACCAAGGGAAGCAATCAGGAAAGAGACATAATCTGGGCAGGGGAAGGACAAAAATGAAATTGTGGATAAAATGAATTTTTAAATTGTTAAAAGTACAGAGGAAATAGTCCGTTAAAATAGACAATAGACAATAGACAATAGGTGCAGGAGTAGGCCATTTGGCCCTTCGAGCCAGCACCGCCATTCAATGTGACCATGGCTGATCATCCCCAATCAGCACCCCATTCCTGCCTTCTCCCCATATCCCCTGACTCCGCTATCTAGCTCTCTCTTTTTTTTTTTTTTTTTTTTTTTGGAGACATTGTAATAATAATGGACGATATTAGTAATTTAAAAATGTAAGACTGGTATCGATTTTAATATGATATGTATCTACCTCCAATAAAAAATATCTTAACATTTTTTTTTTTAAATAAAATAAAAAAAAATAAAAAAAATCTAGCTCTCTCTTGAAAGCATCCAAAATGCTTGTTTACCCTGTCTAAATAAGCCTGAAGAAGGTTTCTCGACCCGAAACGTCGCCAATCCTTCTCTCCAGAGATGCTGCCTCACCCGCTGAGTTACTCCAGCATTTTGTGTCTACCTTCTAAATAAAGGCTGAAGTGATTTATTTTTTTATGTTCGTTGCAGTGGCCATTTCCGTTCCTTGTCATCTGTGTGGTAAATAAGGGTTTGTTTGGAAGTACATTCTGTCCCGTCGCACCATATATTTGGCCTCGTGACTTGAGACTTACTTCTCCTTTAGCAATCCCTCAGAGTTAATAAATGAAACACAAAATGCCGGAGTAACAGAGGGTCAGGCAGCATCTCTGGAAGATATGGATGGGTGACAGTTCAGGTCGGGACCCTTCTATAGGATTTTTGCTTTAGATTTTGGAGATACGGCGCCGAAACGGACCCTTTGTCCCACCGAGTCCGCACCGACCAACAATTACCTCATACAATAGTCAATAGACAATAGACAATAGGTGAAGGAGTAGGCCATTTGGCCCTTCGAGACAGCACCGCCATTCAATGTGATCATGGCTGATCAACTCCAATTAGTACCCCGTTCCTGCCTTCTCCCCATATCCCCTGACCGCTATTTTTAAGAACCCTATCTATCTCTCTCTTGAAAGCATCCAGAGAACCTGCCTCCACCGCCCTCTGAGGCAGAGAATTCCACGGACTCACCACTCTCTGTGAGAAAAAAAATGTCCTTCCTCAAAGTAGGGGACCATTAGGGGACAATCATCAGTCTGAAGAAGGGTCTCGACCCGAACGTCACCTATTCCTTCGCTCCATAGATGCTGCTTCTCCCGCTGAGTTTCTCCAGCATTTTTGTCTACCTATAAGGAGTTAGCCATTTAGAACGCAGACGAGGAAACACTGTTTCTCACAGAGAGTGGTGAGTCTGTGGAATTCTCTGCCTCAGAGGACGGTGGAGGCAGGTTCTCTGGATGCTTTCAAGAGAGAGCTAGATAGGGCTCTTAAAAATAGCGGAGTCAGGGGATATGGGGAGAAGGCAGGAACGGGGTACTGATTGGGGATGATCAGCCATGATCACATTGAATGGCGGTGCTGGCTCGAAGGGCTGAATGACCTACTCCTGCACCTATTGTCTATTATCTATTGTCTACCTTCGATTTTTCCAGCATCTTTTTTAAACATCACCCCGTACACTAGCACTATCCTACACACTAGCGACAATTTACAATTTTATCAATGTCAATTAACCTACAAACCTGCACGTCATTGGAGAGTGGGGGGGGGGGAGCACCCGGAGCACCTGGAGAAAACCCACGTGGTCACAGGAAGAACATACAAACTCCGTACAGGCAGTCAGGATGGGACCTGGGTCTCTGGAGCTGTAAGGCATCAACTCTACCGCTGCGCCACTGTGCCGGCCTGTACTGAAATGTCACCTATCCATGTTCTCCAGAGATGAATGAATGAATGAATGAATGAACAAGTTTATTGGCCAAGTATTCACATACAAGGAATTTGCCTTGGTGCTCCGCTCTCAAGTAACAACACGACATACAGTAGCCAATTAAGAATGACACATAAAGCATTAAACATTAATAATAAAACATTATAGTTTAAACATGTGAATGAAATAAAATGTTGTCTGACCCACTGTGCTATTCCTGCACCTTGCGGGTTTTTTTTTTGTAAACCAGCATCTGCAGTGTGTAGAGTTATATATGACTTATTTCCACTCCAGTTCAGTAGATTGTGTGGTGGTTGATGGGCCAAAGTGAGATGGAACAGGTGGTGATAGACGCTCATGTGGATGGTTTGCATGGGATGTTCTGCTTTGTTTTGCCCCACCAACTTTCTTAGGCCCACTTCAGTCATGGCTGACCATGGGTGTCTCCAGGGTTGGAGGACGCCTGCGCGTGACTTTGTTTAATGTGGGGAGACTGGTGCACAGACAACCACCCCACGTTCCTTGACAGATCTGGGTCAGGATCCAGTGGCATGGAGTCCAAGACGACCGGAGACCCTTTTCTGCTGCAGCCTTCATCCGCCTTCCCAGCCGTTGTGACGCTCCACTAAGGTCAGCCATCGTCGTCCGCCTGTTCCACCGTTGAGGTCTTGGTTGGATTGCTCTTTGTCAGGGACCTCCCCCTCGACCCTACCGCCATGGGTGGCCCTACCAGGAGCATAGCTCCAGACGGTATCGCTCTCAGGATCTCAGGTCCACACAAGCTTCTCCACCACCACAAGGTGACAATCCACCAACCAATCCCCATCTTATGGCACTTTCTCCTGCAACTCTGGCAGAGGCAACACAATTCCATTCACCCCTTCTCTTCCCATCACCCAGGCATCCGAACAGCCTTTGCAGTCAAAGCAGCAATCTCAAGCAATCGAGTTTTGAAAAATGAGGGAGGACCTCATTGAAACTTGCCGAATAGTGAACGGGCTGGACAGAGTGGATGTGGAGAGGATGTATCCACTAGTGGGAGAGTCTAGGACCAGAGGTCATAGCCTCAGAAATAAAGGTTGTACCTTTTAGAAAGGCGAATAGGAGGAATTTGTTTAGTCAGAGGGTGGTGAATCTGTAGAATTTATTGCCACAGATGGCTGTGGAGGCCAAGTCAATGGATATTCATAAGATGAAGATTGACAGATTCTTGATTAGTACGAGTGTCAGGGGTTATGGGGAGAAGGCAGGAGAATGGGGTTGAGAGATAGATCAGCCATGATTGAATGGCGGAGTAGACTTGATGGGCCGAATGGCCTAATTCTGCTCCTAGAGCTTATGAACATGAGCTTATGAATCCGTTTCATCATTGTTTTTTTTTTTTATTTTATTTTTTTTAATTTTTATTTATTAGAAGTACATTACATTACAACCACATACATTAATACTCGTCATTTATATCTTCTTACAATTAATGTACTCCCTTTATTTATTTTTTTACACTAGAAAAGGAAAAGATTGAAAGAAAGAAGAAAGTGAAGGAAAAAGTGCAAGTGTAGAAAAGTGTAGAAAATGTAACAACAAAAAAGGACAAAGACCCTATAAGAGCGAAATTAAAAACAAAAAGAAAAAGAGTTAAGAAATAGGCCCTAAGAAAAGAAAAGAGAAAGAGAAAAAAAGAGAAACAAATGTTGTTTTTTTTTTAGCATCACGTAAATAGGACATACCAACTCTTCAACTATCATCCCCCCATCATCATTGTTTCTGTGAAGGAATAAAATATATATCAGTAGAATGAAAAAGGGTTCACATCCTCAGTCAGATCATCTTGTGTTGAAGATGGGCATTGACAAACCTCAAAGACATAAGGGGGGGGGACAGCTGTGTTGAGATGTCCACGAGTATGTTCCGTCTTCAATGCAATATTTTCTTTAGAATGTAGAAACAAAGAACTGCAGATGCTGGTTTACACCAAATATTAACACAAAAGGCTGGAGTAACTCAGGCAGCTGTAGGGCACGGTGGCGCAGCCGTAGAACTGCTGCCTTACAGCGCCAGAGACCCGGGTTCCATCCTGACCACGGGTGCTGTGTGTACACAGAGCTTGTATATTCTCCCTGTGACTTGTGTGGGTTTTCTCCGGTTTGCTCCGGTTTGCTCCCACACTCTATAGACGTGCAGGTTTGTAGATTAATCATACAGAAACAGAAACATAGAAAATAGGTGCAGGAGGAGGCCATTCGGCCCTTCGAGCAAGCACCGCCATTCATTGTGATCATGGCTGATCGTCCCCTATCAATAACCCGTGCCTGCCTTCTCCCCATACCCCTTGACTCCACTAGCCCCTAGAGCTCTATCTAACTCTCTCTTAAATCCATCCAGTGACTTGGCCTCCACTGCCCTCTGTGGCAGGGAATTCCACAAATTCACAACTCTCTGGGTGAAAAACTTTTTTCTCACCTCAGTCTTAAATGGCCTCCCCTTTATTAATTGGCTTTGGTATCATTGTGATTTGTCCGTAGTGTGTAGGATAGTGTTAGCGTGCGGGGATCGCTGGTCGGCGCGGACTCGGTGGGCTGAAGGGCCTGTTTCCGCTCTGAACTAAACTCAGTGGGACAGGCAGCATCTCTGGGGGAAAGGGATGGGTGACGTTTCGGGTTGGGACCTGTCTTCAGACTTGTGCTACTCCTCCTCCTGGTGGCGATGGCATAATTTCTTTGTTCATTTCTCCTGATCTGGGCATTAAGAGATTTTTAGGCAGGCACGTGGACATATCTAGGGAGCGGATGGATATGGAGTACGTACAGCCAGTTAAAAGTTTGTCTTGGCATCATGTACCGAGGTACAGTGAAAAGTTGTTGTTGCGTGCTATCCAGTCGGTGAGAAGACTATACATGACCATGGGTGTCTCCAGGGTGCTATTCCCTACATGGAGGACGCCTGTGTGTGACTTTGTTTAACGTGGGGACACTGGTGCACAGACAACCACCCCACGGTCCTTGACAGATCTGGATCAGGATCCAGTTGCATGGAGTCCAAGACGACCGGAGACCCTTTTCTGCTGCCGCCGCCTTCATCCGCCTTCCCAACCGTAGTGACGCTCCACTAAGGTCAGCCATCGTCCTCCGCCTGTTCCACCGTTGAGGTCTTGGTTGGATTGATCTTTGTCAGTGACCTCCTCCTCGACCTTACCGCCGTGGGTGGCCCTACCAGGAGCATAGCTCCAGACGGCATCGCTCTCAGGATCTCAGGTCCACACAAGCTCCTCCACCACGACAAGGTGACAATCCACGGAGAAGCCACAGTGTACACATACAGGATAAAGGGTATAATGGTTAGTGCAACGTAACTTCCAGTAAAGTCCAATTCAAGATAGTCTGAGGGTCTTGTTCGGCAAAGACATAGTGGTCCGTAGACAGACTCAAAAAGCTGGAGTAACTCTGCGGGTTAGGCTGCATCTCTGGAGAAAACAAATAGGTAACCTTTCGGGTCGAGACCCTTCTTCAGACCCGAAACTTCACCTATTCCTTCTCTCCACAGATGCTGCCTGACCCACTGAGTTACTCCAGCATTTTGTGTGTGTCTTCGGTTTACACCAGCAGCTCCTTACAGCGCCAGAGACTCGGCTTCGATCCTGACTACGGTGCTGTCTGTGCGGAGTTTGTACGTTCTCCCCGTGCTCCGCGAAGGATTTTCCCCGGATGCTCCGGTTTCATCCCGCACTCCAAAGACGTGCAGATACAGACGTACGTATCATTAATGTTTTATTATTATTAATGTTTAGTGTTTTCTGAGTCATTCGTAACTGTCACTGTATGTCATGTTGTTACTTGTGGG
Organism: Malacoraja senta; assembly: GCA_038087875.1. NCBI lineage: Eukaryota > Metazoa > Chordata > Chondrichthyes > Rajiformes > Rajidae > Malacoraja > Malacoraja senta. The sequence goes on along the minus strand of CM075977.1, from coordinate 219,167,882 downwards.
CGGAGCACCAAGGCAAATTCCTTGTATGTGAACATACTTGGCCAATAAACTTACTTACTTACTTACAGGTTTGTAGGTTAATTGGCTTCTGCAAATTATCCCTAGTGTGTAGGACGGTGCAAATGTGATCGCTGGTCGGCGTGGACTCGGTGGGCTGAAGGGCCTGTTTCCGCACTGTATCTCTAGAGTCTAAAGACTATATTTCCCTTCCACCCACTGCCCGCACTCTCCACATCCCACTGGCCGTTGTCCAGAAAGCTTGAACCTTGACCACAATGCAAAAATGACGTAAAATCTTCCGAAAAAATTTATGAATATGAGGAAGTGCCTGCTTACACCGCCCACAGCCTGTGAATGGGAGAGAGATGAGGAGCAAGCAGAATATGCAAAGGAAGTACAAGGATAGCATAATATTGAAAGGTTTCATCCATTGTTCAATAGCTCGCACCATCTTTTCCACAGGGGTTTCAAGCCACCTCCAGTTTAAATTCCATTTGGAATATTTTTGGAGAACCAGGAAACCAAGATCCAAGGTTCAGAGATACAGGGCAGAAACAGGCCCTTCGGCCCACCGGGTCCGCGCCGACCAGCGATCCCCACACATTAACACTATCCTACACCCAATTGTTACATTTACCAAGCCAGTTAACCTACAAACCTGTACATCTTTGGAGTGTGGGAGGAAACCGAAGATCTCGGAGAAAACCCACGCAGTTCACGGGGAGAACGTACAAACAGCGCCCGTGGTCAGGATTGAACCTGGGTCTCCGGCGCTGCATTCGCTGTAAGGCAGCAACTCTACCGCTGCGCCACCGTGACCGCCCTGAGGTACAGACAACATTCTCCATCACATGGATAGGTGACGCTTCAGCCTGAGGAGGGGTCTCGTCCCGAAACGTCACCTATCCATGCTCTCCAGAGATGCTGCCTGAACATGCTGCGTTACTCCAACGCTTGGCGTCCTTTTGTGTATTAACCAGCATCTGCGGTTCCTTGTTTCTGCCTTTCCCCATCCTTGGTTAGTTCCTCTGGTTTTGGTTCAGTGCCACCTTCTGCAGTAGATGGGGAAGTGCGTGAGTCAGCCGGTGAAACATCTGTCACGGACAAACATCTGGCACAGTGGGCCGACCATGGCATGTGTGAGGCTTGCAGAAGTGGTGTCGTTTAGTTCTGTCGTTTAGAGCTACGGCGCGGAAAACAGCTTCGGCCCACCGAGTCCGCACCGACCAGCGATTCCCCGCACGTTAATACTATCCCAGCCAAAGATCTCGGAGAACGTACAAACTCCGCACAGGCAGCACCCGTAGTCAGGATCGAACCTGGGACCCGGGTGTCTGGCGCTGTGTGGCAGCAATTCTACCGCTGCGCGGGGCATCAGGTAAGTCGGGACGTTTTTTTCAGCACGTTGAAAAATGTCCACGAGTTTAAAAAAATAGCCCCGAGTACCTATGGCTGGCATCTCCGAGTTTGAATCAAGGGGAAAACTCGGGAGAATTCGTGAGTTACTCGGGAAAGTGGGACAGGGCCTTTAGGCCATTTGGCTAATTAAGCCTACTCTGCCATTCATTCAAGGCTGATCTATCTTTCCTTCTCAACCCCATTCTCCTGCCTTCTCTCCATAACCCCAGACACTCGTTCCAATCAAAGCAGGCCCTTGAGACCTGGCAACGTCCTTGTAAATCTTTCCTCTTCCTTTCTTTCCCCCCGACATCAGTCTGAGGAAGGGTCTCAATAGACAATAGACAATAGGTGCAGGAGTAGGCCATTCGGCCCTTCGAGCCAGCACCGCCATTCAATGTGATCATGGCTGATCATCCCCAATCAGTACCCCGTTCCTGCCTTCTCCCCATATCCCCTGACTCCGCTATCTTTAATAGCCCTATCTAGCTCCCTCTTGAAAGCATCCAGAGAACCTGCCTCCGCCGCCCTCTGAGGCAGAGAATTCCACAGACTCACCACTCTCTGTGTGAAAAAGTGTTTTCTCATCTCCGTTCTAAATGGCTTACCCCTTATTCTTAAAAAGTGGCCCCTGGTTCTGGACTCCCCCCAACATCGGGAACATGTTTCCTGCCTCCAGCGTGTCCAACCCCTTAATAATCTTATATGATTCAATAAAATCCCCTCTCATCCTTCCAAGTTCCAGAGTATACAATCCCAGCCACTCCATTCTCACAGCATATGACAGCCATGATTGAATGGCGGAGTAGACTGGATGGGACGAATTGCCTAATTCTGCTCTGATGACATGAACTTATGAACATTAATTTGTAGTCATAACTGGATAAACCAGAAACGCAGTTTTGTGTGGTGAACGTAACTTCATGCTGTTACAAGCATGTTGAGTTTCTGACACTGGGCCTGGGGCACATTATAACTCAAGCTGGAGTTCAGCAAAAGGGTTCGAAATGGTCTAAAATGCAACGTTCCTTGGGTACAAAATCATGAGAGGATTAGATCAGGTAGATGCACAGTGTGTAGGAAAGAACTGGGTAGATGCACAGAGTCTCTTGCCCAGAGTAGGGGAATCGAGGACCAGAGGACATAGGTTTAAGGCGAAGGGGAAAAGATTTTATAGGAATCTGAGGGGTAATGTTTTCCCACAAAGGTTGGTGGGTGTATGGAACAAGCTGCCAGAGTGGGGTACCGCAAGGCTCAGTGCTGGGACCCCAGCTATTTACAATTTATATTAATGATCTGGATGAGGGAATTGAAGGCAACATCTCCAAGTTTGCGGATGACACTAAGCTGGGGGGCAGTGTTAGCTGTGAGGAGGATGCTAGGAGACTGCAAGTTGACTTGGATAGGCTGGGTGAGTGGGCAAATGTTTGGCAGATGCAGTATAATGTGGATAAATGTGAGGTTATCCACTTTGGTGGCAAAAACAGGAAAGCAGACTATTATCTAAATGGTGGCCGATTAGGAAATGGGGAGATGCAGCGAGACCTGGGTGTCATGGTACACCAGTCATTGAAAGTAGGCATGCAGGTGCAGCAGGCAGTGAAGAAAGCAAATGGTATGTTAGCTTTCATAGCAAAAGGATTTGAGTATAGGAGCAGGGAGGTTCTACTGCAGTTGTACAGGGTCTTGGTGAGACCACACCTGGAGTATTGCGTACAGTTTTGGTCTCCTAATCTGAGGAGGGACATTATAGCCATAGAGGGAGTGCAGAGAAGGTTCACCAGACTGATTCCTGGGATGTCAGGACTTTCATATGAAGAAAGACTGGATAGACTGTGTGAAAAACTTTTTCACACAGAGAGTGGTGAATCTCTGGAACTCTCTGCCACAGAGGGTAGTTGAGGCCAGTTCATTGGCTATATTTAAGAGGGAGTTAGATATGGCCCTTGTGGCTAAGGGGATCAGGGCTATGAAGCGAAGGCAGGTACGGGATACTGAGTTGGATGATCAGCCATGATCATATTGAATGGCGGTGCAGGCTCGAAGGGCCGAATGGCCTACTCCTGCACCTATTTTCTATGTATCTATGTATCTATGTAGGAGGCAGTTGAGGCTGGGACTATCCCAACATTTAAGGACCAGTTGGACAGGTACATTACACAGAGCTTTGTGTGAAAAAGTTACCCCTCGGATTCCTATTAAATCTTTCCCCCCTCACCTTAAACTTATGTCCTCTGGTTATCAATTCCCCAACTCTGGGAAAGAGACTCTGTGCATCTACCCGATCGACTCCTCTCATGGTTTTATACACCTCTATAAGATCACCCCTCATTCTCCTGCGCTCCAAGGAATAGAGTCCCAGCCTGCTCAACCAAAGATCCTATAGCGGAGCAAGATAGACCACTCCTGCTAAATGCAATGGGGCTGACGTGTAGTACGCAACGGAACGGAACGTGGGCCTTTTTTTCATCCATTTCTGTAAACGGACCCGACCCGACCCGACCCGACTCGCAGTGTAATCAACGTTGCGGGGGAACAGTTTGTGTTAATAAATTTAAATTCTGAAAATGAGGAGAAGGTTTTTACCAAATAACTTTTATTTTTACGAGGATGTTTCCGTAACTGGCTTCCATCTCCGCACTAGTATCCTACGGGATCTTTGGTGCGGAGACGGAAGCCGGTTACGGAAATGGGGCCGAAAATTACCCATGAATCTGCCCGTGACCGTACTACGTCTTTTTCGTCGAGTGGACTATCCTGCTCTGCTATAGGATCTTTGTGCCCAACCTCTCTCTATAGCTCAGTCTCTCGTACATCCTCGTTCATCATCCGCAAATCTGCTACTCTTGTCATGTACGTTCTCATCCAAATCATTGATGTTGATGATGACAAACAGTAATTGGCCTGGCACTGAACCCTGAGGCGCACCACTAGTGGTCTAACTGCAGTTGCCTTTGTTAGCAGCTTCAACTTCCTGGGTGTGGACATCTCAGGTGACCTGTCCTGGGCCCAGCATGTAGATGTAATCATGAAAAAGGTTTAATTTAGTTTGGTTTGGTTCATTGTCACGTGTACTGAGCTACCGTGAATGGCTGAACAATCAGGTTATCAACTTAAGTAGAAGACTTTACAATTGTTGTTATGTACTATATCCCATTCCCCCATAGGTCAAATTAATAATTCCATATCTCCCAGATAGAGTGCAAACTGGTTGCTCCGGTTTCCTCCCACACTCCAATCACGTGCAGGTATGTAGGTTGGTTGGCTGTATGGAGTTTGCACGTTCTCCCCGGGACCACGTGGGTTTCCTCAGGGGGCTCAGGTTTCCTACCACAATCCAATGACGCACAGGTTTGTAGGTTAATTGGCTTCTGCAAATTGTAAATTGTCCCCTAGTGTGTGTAGGATATTGCCAGTGTACGGGGGGATTGCTGGCTGACGTGGACTCGGTGGGCCGAAGGGCCTGTTTCGGTGCTGTATCCCTAAAGTCTAAAAGAAAGGTTTGAAGGGATACGGTCGAGGGACTAGCTTGGGTAAACAACTTTGACGGCATGCGTGGGTTGGGCTGAAGGGCCTGTTCCCATGCTATATAGCACTATGATTGTGACTCTAAGTAGCTTAGTTTAGTTTAGTTGAGAATATATAGTGCAGAAACAGGCCCTTCGGCCCAACGAGTCCGCTCCGGCCAGCGATCCCCGCACATTAACACTATCCCGCACACACTAGGGACAATTTTACACATACATCAAACCTGTACGTCTTTGGAGCGTGAGAGGAAACCGAAGCTCTGGGAGGAAAACCACGCAAGTCACGGGGAGAACGTGCAAACTCCGTACAGACAGCTCCCGTAGTCAGGATCGAACCCGGGTCTACGGAGCTGCAACTGTACCGCTGCGCCACCGTGTCGCTGGAAGCGGGCAATACCAAATAACGACGGCAAGTTTAGCAAACTGGGGTTGTGTTTTTATGGCAATCCAGTCGTTTCCTGCTCACAATTAGTGAATCTAGCTTTTTATTTTAATCCTGGATATATTTAAAACTCTCAGCTGCCATGGTCAGGTTCAAACTCAATCCCAGGATCAGTGAATCTGATCATCTGGCTAGTCCTGTAACTAGGCCTTTCTGTTGGCGGAAACTCCTCACGACCATGAAGGCGACTCCCCGGCAATCACCCGCGAACATGTTGGCACTCATGAATTAAAAGCATAATGAGGGGTGGGGAAAGAAGGAGCTCTGTTCAACACTAAAGGGGCTGTCCCACTTGGGCGTCATTTGCGCGTAATTTACGCGTCATCATTTACACGTCACGTCGCACGTGACGCGCATTACGCGCGCATGGTGCGTGGTGACGTAGGCAGTGACGCGCGGTCACGCGCGGCGCCCCAGGATTTTTGGGATGTACAAAATCTTCGTGCGCCATCTGCGTGACGCGCAAATGACGCCCAAGTGGGACGGGGCCTTAACAGTGCTTCTGGCAGGGTAATGCATTTGGAGATGCTTTCATTGACTTTGATCACTCGGCACGGTGGCGCAGCGGTAGAGTTGCTGCCTTACAGCGCCAGACACCCGGGTTCCATCCTGACTACAGCTGTTGATTGGACAAAGTTTCTACGTTCTTCCCGTGACCCGCGTGGGTTTTCTCCGGGATCTTCGGCTGGCTCCCACACTCCAAAGATCTACATGTTTGTAGATTCATTGGTTTGTTATCATTGTAAATTGTCCCGAGTGTGTGTAGAATAGTGTAATGGGCCTGTCCCACTGTGGCGACTGCAGGAGACTATGCGGTCGCCACATGGTCACCACATGTTCGCGGGTGGTTGCCGGGGAGTCGCCTTCATGGTCGTGAGGAGTTTCCGCATTCTGGTAACTGGTCGCGGCCTCATTACGGTCGCCGCGAAGTTTTCAACACGTTGAAAAATTAGCGTCGGCTGGAATGAAGCCGCCATGGTGAGTAGCGAGAATTCTCGTGCCGTAGGTGGGTCGCCAGGAGGTCCTAGTGGGTTGCCAGGAGGTCGAAGGTTCTCGTAGGTTCTCGTAGGTTGTAGCCGGTGCTGGACCGGTGAGTTTCATTGGCTCATTGGGAAAAATAAACGTAAGCAGTAGTTTTCAGAACCAAGAATATCCGACCGGTAATGTTAAATGTCCGCCGAGCTACACAGCCGTGTATCTCTGGCTTCTTAAAAGTTGTCTCCACTCCTTCTCCCTCCTTCTCCCCCCTCTCCCCTCCCTCTCCCCCCCTTCTCCCCCCCTCTTTTAGGACTTACGTGACCCTACCCGTGCACTGTGCTTTCACCGTTTTAATTACAGCGCCAACCTTCCTGTTCATCGCGGTGTGTGTCTGTATCACATTGCCTTTGCACCGTGTGAATTTCACTCAGACAGCGCTCCCCCCACTTGCCCTGTCCCCCGCCTGCATAACGGGCTGGCGAAGGAAGCGATGTGTGTGCGTGTGTGTGTTCCACTCTGACAGTCGCCGGCAGTCGCCTGAAAAATCGCCGAAGTGGGACAGGCCCATAAGTGTGCGGGGATCGCTGGTCGGCGCAGACACGGTGGGCCAAAGGGCCTGTTTCCGCGCTGTATCTCTGAACTAAACTAAACTAAACTAAACACTCCGGTGAGGACATTCAGTTTAAGAACATAGAACATGGAACAAAGTTTATGCCAAATCAAACAAATCCCATGTGTCGTACATGATCCATATCCCACTATTTCTTGCACATTCACGTGCCTATCTAAAAACCTCTTAAACGCCACTCTCGTACCTGCCACCACCTCCCATGGCAATGTATTGCAGCCCCTCCCCCCCCCCCCCCCCCACTATCTGTGTAAAATACTTGTCCCACACATCTCCAGCAAACCTTCCCCCTCTCACCTTATAGCCGCCGTCTCTAGTCGGATATTTCCACCTTGGGAAGAACAGGGTTCTGACTGTCGACCCTAACTATGCCTCTAATAATTTTACACACTTCTGTCAATCTCCCCCCAACCTCCGACGTTGCAGAGAAAACAATCCAAGTCTCACCAACCTCTCCCTGTAGCTGAGAGCCTCTAATCCAGGCCGCATTCTGGTAAACCTCCTCTGCATCCTCTCCAAAGCCTCCGCACCCTGCCTGTGATGCATTGAACTTGGACAATGCAGCTCACCCCCCCCCCCCATGACACACTGGTCAACCTGAGGAGCACCTTCAGCAACAGACTGGTTCCACTAAGATGCAGCACAGAACGCCACAGGAGATCCTTCTTCCCTGAGGCTATCAAACTGTAAATCTCCTTCCCCTTCTGTCTTGGAATAGACTGACTCCCCCCTCCCCCACCCCCACCCCCCCCCCCAATAATTTCACATCACCAATCCTGGATTTTCCACTCATCACTTTGATTTCATGTTTCATGTATCCTGTTGTGCTTTATGACTGTTGGCAGACCAGTCGTTCAGGGCCCGACTGCAGTAGACCCCGTACCTGGAGTATTGTGTGCAATTTTGGTCTCCTAATTTGAGGAAGGACATTATTGCTATTGAGGCTGTGCAGAGTAGGTTCACCAGGTTAATTCCCGGGATGGCGGGACAGACATATTATGAGAGAATGGGTCGACTGGGCTTGTATTCACTGGAATTTAGAAGGATGATTGTTGATCTTATAGAAACATGAAAAATTCTTAAAGGGTCGGACAGGCTAGATGCAGGAAAAATGTTCCTGATGTTGGGGGAGTCCAGAACCAGGGGTCACAGTTTAAGAATAAGAACATGTCCCAGACAAAACAATGAAATTCTTACTTGCAGCAGCACAAAAGAATATGTAAACATAGTACACTGTAAGAATATGTCTTTTTTTAAATTGCAGTTTTTTCCTTTTTCTTCACTCCCACAAATATGTAATATGTGAATATGTGATTCTGTTCCATTCTGTTTGCAGTTTGTTTGTTTGTTTTTTGCACAATTCGCGAGCATCGCCACTTTTCATTTCACTGCACATCTCGTATGTGTTTGTGATGAATAAACTTGACTTGACTTGACTTAAAAGAGAGAAAAAAAAGTTCAGTGTGTGCATATATACACATTCAAATACACACATATGTATATAGATCATATATATATGTATACACACACACACACAGACACACACAAATACGTACACACACACACAAAAAAACTGAACCTCTGTTCTTCTAACATAGCAAAGATGAGCAGGAAGCCAGAGGATTGGGTAACGTTTAAAGAGCAACAGAAGATAACTAAAAAGGCAATACGGGGAGAAAAGATGAGGTACGTAAGCAAGCTAGCCAAGAATATAAAGGAGGATAGTAAAAGCTTCTTTAGGTATGTGAAGAGGAAAAAATTAGTTAAGACCAAAGTTGGACCCTTGAAGACTGACAAAGGTGAATTTATTATGGGGAACAAGGAAATGGCAGATGAGTTGAACAGGTACTTTGGATCCGTCTTCACTAAGGAGGACACAAACAATCTTCCTGATGTACTAGTGGCCAGAGGATCTGGGGTGACGGAGGAACTGAAGGAAATCCACATTAGTCAGGAAATGGTGTTGGGTAGACTGATGGGACTGAAGGCTGATAAATCCCCAGGGCCTGATGGTCTGCATCCCAGTGATTTAAGGAAGTGGCTCTAGAAATCGTGGATGCATTGGTGATAATTTTCCAATGTTCTATAGATTCAGGATCAGTTCCTGTGAATTGGAGGGTGGCTAATGTTATCCCACTTTTTAAGAAAGGAGAGAGAGCAAAAACAGGGAATTATAGACCAGTTAGCCTGACATCTATGGTGGGGAAGATGCCGGAGTCAATTATAAAAGATGAAATAGCAGCACATTTGGATAGCAGTAACAGGATCGGTCCGAGTCAACATGGATTTACGAAGGGGAAATCTTCTGGAATTTTTTGACTAATCTTCTGGAATTTCTTGAGGATGTAACTAGGAAAATGGACAAGGGAGAGCCAGTGGATGTAGTGAACCTGGACTTTCAGAAAGCATTTGATAAGGTCCCATATAGGAGATTAGTGGGCAAAATTAGGGCACATGGTATTGGGGGTAGAGTGCTGACATGGATAGAGAAGTGGTTGGCAGACAGGAAACAAAGAGTAGGGATTAACAGGTTCCTTTCAGAATGGCAGGCAGTGACTAGTGGGGTACCGCAAGGCTCGGTGCTGGGACCGCATCTATTTACAATATATATTAATGATTTAAATTATTTGGATTTCAATTAACATTAGCAAATTTGCAGATGACACAAAGCTGGGTGGCAGTGTGAACTGTGAGGAGGATGCTATGAGAATGCAGGGCGACTTGGACAGGTTGGGTGAGTGGGCAGATGCATGGCAGATGCAGTTTAATGTGGATAATGTGAGGTTATCCACTTTGGTAGCAAAAACAGGAAGGCAGATTATTATCTAAATGGCGTCAAGTTGGGAAAAGGGGAAGTACAACGGGATCTGGGGGTCCTTGTACATCAGTCTATGAAAGTGAGCATGCAGGTTCAGCAGGCAGTGAAGAAAGCAAATGGCATGTTGGCCTTTATAACAAGAGTAGTTGAGTATAGGAGCAAAGAGGTCCTTCTGCAGTTGTACAGGGCCCTAGTGAGACCACACCTGGAGTATTGTGTGCAGTTTTGGTCTCACAAGGTTAGGGATGGCGAGACTGTCATATGCTGAGAGAATGGAGCGGCTGGGCTTGTATACTCTGGAATTGAGAAGGATGAGAGGATATCTTATTGAAACATGTAAGATTATTAAGTGTTTGGACACACTAGAGGCAGGAAACATGTTCCCGATGTTGGGGGAGTCCAGAACCAGGGGCCACTATTTAAGAATGAGGGGTAAGCCATTTAGAACGGAGATGAGGAAACACTTTTTCTCACAGAGAGTTGTGAGTCTGTGGAATTCTCTGCCTCAGAGGGCGGTGGAGGCCGGTTCTCTGGAAGCTTTCAAGAGAGAGCTAGATAGGGCTCTTAAAGATAGCGGAGTCAGGGGATATGGGGAGAAGGCAGGAACGGGGTACTGATTGGGGATGAGCAGCCATGATCACATTGAATGGCGGTGCTGGCTCGAAGGGCCGTATGGCCTACTCCTGCACCTATTGTCTATTGTCTATTGTCTATTGTCTATTGTAAAGTTCGTTTCCACATCTTTGGCTACCTGCTTCCTCTGCCTTTTGACCCTGTCCCTTGGGGTCGATGGATTAGGGCGGCATGGTGGCACAGCGGTAGAGCTGCTGCCTTGCAATGCTTGCAGTGCCAGAGACCCAGGTTCGATCCCGACTACGGGCGCTGTCCGTACAGAGTTTGTACGTTCTCCCCGTGACCGTGTGGGTTTTCTGCGGGATCTTCGGTTTCCTCCCACACTCGAAAGACATGCAGATTTTTCGTAGGCTAATTGGTTTGGTGTAAGTGTAAATTGTCCCTAGTGTGTGCAGGACAGTGTTCGTGTGCGGGGATCACCGGTCGGTGCGGACCCGATGGGCCGAAGGGCTTGTTTCCGCGCTGTATCTCGAAACTAAATCCCTCCATCTTCTTCATCCTCCACCAAGGTTGCCCAGGGCAGTGTGGAAGAGCAGGCTGCCTGCCCTCTCTGTCCTGCCCTCTCTATCCTGCCCCCTCGGCCGCGCTTCTGATGTTGCCGCGGGTCGGATTAATCTCACACAGTGCTTTCAGCGAGCGCTGTAGGGTGGCTGGAGGCAGTGCAAGCCAGCTCGACGTAGTGTCAGCAAGCTTGGCTTTTGGATCCCCAGCTGATGCACACATCCAAAGAACAAACAAGAGCTGGCTGCAAGTAGAACTCATGCTAGCTGTAAGCAGAAATCACACAGCGCGCATGTTGAAACTTTGAAGTTTCATACTTTGATCAATGATCAAATATTTTGCCTTCTGGTTGCAAGCTCATAAGGTTATCAGTGATAGGAGCAGAATTAGGCCATTCGGCCCATCAAGTGTACTCGGCCTTTCAATCATGGCTGATCTATCCCTCCCTCCTAACCCCATTCCCCTGCCTTCTCCCCCATAACCCCTGACACCTGTACTAATCTAGAATCTATCTACCCCTGCCTTAAAAATATCCAGTGACTTGGCCTCCACAGCCTTCTGTGGCAAAGAATTCCACAGATTCACCAGCCTCTGACTAAAGAAAAATCCTCCTCATCTCCTTCGTAAAGGAACGTCCTTTAATTTTGAGGCTATGACCTCTAGTCCTAGACTCTCCCACTAGTGGAAACATCCTCTCCACATCCACTCTATCCAAGTCTTGCACTATTCTGTATGTTTCAATGAGGTCCCCCCCTCATTCTTCTAAACTCCAGCGAGCACAGGCCCAGTGCTGACAAATGCTTATCATATGTTAACCTGCTCATTGCTGGGATCATTCTTGTAAACATCCTCTGGAGCCAGCTCATCCTTCTCCAGATATGGTGCCCAAAATTGCTCGCAATATTCCAAATCCGGCCTTATGGAGCCGCAGCATTGCATCCCTTTTTTTGTATACAAGCCCTCTTAAACTATCTGGAAGGAAGTTTGGCCATTCCATCCATGAGTCAACGGAAGGGACGATGGTTTGCGTGCTGGTCTGGGCTGCGTCCATAATTCTCTGCAATTCCTTGCGATCTGGGATTGAGCTGTTGCCAAGACTGAAGTCTGAAGAAGGGTCTCGACCCGAAACGTCACCCATTCCTTCTCTCCATAGATGCTGCCTCACCCGCTGAGTTACTCCAACATTTTGTCTACCAAATATTTTGCTTTCTGCTTGCAAGGTCATGTACACTGTCGATGGCTCGATTGTAATCATGTATTGTCTTTCCGCTGACTGGTTAGCACGCAACAAAGGCTTTTCACTGTACTTCAGTACACGTGACAATAAACTTAACCATGTCTAAAGGGCCTGTCCCACTTGGCCAACATTTGCGCGCCATTTACGCGACCTGGTAGCGTGTGGGTAGTGTGTGGGTAGCGTGTGGGTAGCGCGGGACGGGCGCACGGAGTGCCGTGGAGGAGAGTGGAGTTGCACGCGGTACTGCGCAGCGCTCCAGGATTTCGTTCTGCGCGAAATCTTCGTGCGCCACCGGCCTGTCGCGTAAATAACGCCCAAGTGGGACACCCTGGCGCGGCGCAACGTCTCACCTCCAACAGCAGCAGAAGCAGGCAAGCGATCGCCGAGCTCGGCCTGGGGCTCACGGCCGTTGCGGATCCGGATCCGCCCCCACTCCTACTCCCAGAGCGGGGCCAAGACGATTGAAGATTGACACAAAACGCAGGAGTAACTCAGCGGGACCGGCAGCATCTCTGGTGCGAAGCAATGGGTGACGTTTCATAGATACATAGATACATAGAAAATAGGTGCAGGAGTAGGCCATTCGGCCCTTCGAGCCTGCACCGCCATTCAATATGATCATGGCTGATCATCCAACTCAGTATCTCGTACCTGCCTTCTCTCCATACCCCCTGATCCCTTTAGCCACAAGGGCCACATCTAACTCCCTCTTAAATATAGCCAATGAACTGGCCTCAACTACCCTCTGTGGCAAAGAGTTCCAGAGATTCACCACTCTCTGTGTGAAAAAGTTTTTCCTCATCTTAAAGATTTCCCCCTTATCCTTAAGCTGTGACCCCTTGTCCTGGACTTCCCCAACATCGGGAACAATCTTCCTGCATCTAGCCTGTCCAACCCCATAAGAATTTTGTACGTTTCTATAAGATCCCCTCTCAATCTCCTAAATTCTAGCGAGTATAAGCCAAGTCTATCCAGTCTTTCTTCATATGAAAGTCCTGACATCCCAGGAATCAGTCTGGTGAACCTTCTCTGCACTCCCTCTATGGCTATAATGTCCTTCCTCAGATTTGGAGACCAAAACTGTACACAATACTCCAGGTGTGGTCTCACCAAGACCCTGTACAACTGCAGTAGAACCTCCCTGCTCCTATACTCAAATCCTTTTGCTATGAAAGCTAACATACCATTCGCTTTCTTCACTGCCTGCTGCACCTGCATGCCTACTTTCAATGACTGGTGTACCATGACACCCAGGTCTCGCTGCATCTCCCCATTTCCTAATCGGCCACCATTTAGATAATAGTCTGCTTTCCTGTTTTTGCCACCAAAGTGGATAACCTCACATTTACTTTCAGACTGACGAAGAGTCTCGACCCGAAACATCATCCATTCCTTCTCTCCAGAGATGCTGCCGGTCCCGCTGAGTTACTCCTGCATTTTGTGTTTGTCTTCAAATGACGTCACGCGCTCCAGACGGCTGTGCGGACGCACGATGATGCACGTGACCGTCGCGAGTCAGTCACTACCGGCCTGTCGCGTAAATGACGGCCCAAGTGGGACAGGCCCTTCAGTGTCTGCCTTGTTCACACTTGCATTGCACTGGGCTTCCAATGCGCACACAAACTTTGTTCAAGCGACATGGTTCACACACCATTTGACATCATCCCACATACCAGTAGTCCCGTTTCATCAGATGCCTACAGAGTCTGGAACAGATTTAGCCAGCTGCATGACCCATGTACAGACAAACTAAATGTGTTTATCATTTATCAAAGGAGTCGTAAATTCAATTGCTTTGTTTCCTGCACAAAAATCCACTCCACAAAGCAATTTCCAGGTCATTGAATCCTATTGGGAGCCCTAGTGCACTTACTCCTCCGTTTTTGGCAGCTCGTTCCTTCTTTGAGAGATGTGCGCTCATGACCCCAACTTGTGATTCCCTACAAATGTGGAGAGATGTATAGAAATTTATAAATCTGTCCCTAGTGTAGGATCGTGTTAAGGGCCTGTCCCACTTACGTGATTTGTTCGGCGACTTGCCGGCACCCATCGTAGTCGCAGCAGGTCTCCGAAAATTTTCAACATGTTGAAAATCCAGCGGCGACCAGAACAAAGTACGACTCTTTGGGCGACTACTCACGACCATACAGGCTTCACCCCGCGACATGTCGCCAGGGTGTCGCCTGTACGGTCGTGAGTCGTCTCCTCAGTCGCCCAAAGAGTCGTAGCATCTTTCTGGTCGCTGCTGGATTTTCGCCGTTGAAAAATTTTGGCGACCTATGACGGGTGCCGGCAGTCGCCGAAAAAGTCACGCAAGTGGGACAGGCCCATTAGTGTGCGGGGATCGCTGGTGGTCGCGGACTCGAAGGGCCCGTTTCCGCTCTGTATCTCTAACTACGACTAAAATAAACTAAACGAAATGGTTTCTACAGATGACTCAACATCGGGAAAAGGTACTTGGGTGGGTTAGGGTACAGTATGATGAGCATCTGTCAACACTGGGCCTGTACTCGCTGGAGTTTAGAAGGACGACGGGGGGTGGGGGGGACCTCATTGAAACTTACCGAATGGTGAAAGGCCTGGATAGAGTGGATGCGGAGAGGATGTTTCCACTAGTGAGAGAGTCTAGGACCAGAGGTCGCAGCCTTTCAACGTGGAGCCGGCTATGAAGACCTGAAATAGAGCGAAACTGCGAGGAAGATGGTTCACTGTCAGTTCCCAAAGTGATACCAATCGAAGTCTCTTAATGCACTGCTCATATAGGGCGGCACAGTGGCGCAGTGGGAGTGTTGCTGTCTTACAGCGCCAGAGATCCTGCTTCGTTCCTGACTACAGGGACAGTTTCTTCCCAGCTGTATCGGGCAACTAAGCCATTTGATCACCAACTAGAGAGCGGTCCTGAGCTACCATCTACCTCATTTGAAAACTCCCGGACTATCTTTTATTGGACTTTACCTTGCACGTGATACATATCAGTGTACATGTATCACGTACACTGTGGATGGCTCGATTGTAATCACGTATTGTCTTTCCGCTGACTGGTTAGCACGCAACAAAAACTTTTCAATGTACCTCGGTACACCTGCCAAATAAACTAAACAAACTAACTAGGTGCTGTCTGTACGGAGTTTGCACATTCCCGCTGTGACCGTATGGATTTTCTCCGGGTGGTCCAGTTCCCTCCCAGATTCCAAAGATGCGTGGGTTTGTTGGTTATTTGGATTCTGTTGTTTGTAGGGTAGAACTAGTTTACGGGTGATCACTGGTTAGCCTGGATTTAATGGGATGAAGGGCCGGTTTCTACGCTGTTTCTCTAAACTAAATTAAATTAGACTAAACTGAACGAAACTGAACTAAACTAAATCTTTTCAATGTACAAAATCATGAGAGGAATAGTTCGGGTAGATTCACAGGAGACTCTTGCCCAGAGTAGAGGAATCGAGGACCAGAGGACATTGGTTCAAGGTGAAGGGGAAAAGATTTAACAGGAATCCGAGAGGTAACTTTTTCACACAGAGAGTGGTGGGTGTATGGAACGAGCTGCCAGAGGAGGTAGTTGAGGCAGGGACTATCCCATCGTTTAACAAACAGTTAGACAGGTACATGGATAGGACAGGTTTGGAGGGATATGGACCAAGCACAGGCAGGTGGGACCAGTGTAGCTGGGACATGTTGGCTGGTGTGGGCAAGTTGGGTCGAAGGGCCTGTTTCCACACTGTATCACTCTTTGACTCTATAAACTAAACTAAACTAAACATATGACTAACATTGAATAGAAAGCTCCAAATTACTACCAATTTCTGCCAGTGTACACTGAGATATTCATTTGTGCTCTTTACCAAGTTTATTATTGTCAATTTCTAATATCCTGCAGAAAATTGATGTGTAAAGCACAAACTGCTGGTGTAACTCAGTGGGTCAGGCAGCATCCTAAGAAGACATGGGCTGCCAACGTTTCAGCTCATGACCTTTTTTCAGACTGAGAGAAAACTTTCTTTCTTCCAAATCAATTTTCCGAAAGTAAGCATGCAGGTACAGCAGGCAGTGAAGAAAGCGAATGGCGTGTTGGCCTTCATAACAAGAGGAGTTGAGTACAGGAGCAAAGAGGTCCTTCTGCAGTTGTACAGGGCCCTAGTGAGACCACACCTGGAGTATTGTGTGCAGTTTTGGTCCCCGAACTTGAGGAAGGACATTCTCAATGGTTGACGGTGGATAGGCATTTAAAGACTGCATGGAAGAACTACAAAAATTGTTCATCCCAGTTTGGCAAAAGAATAATTCAGGGAAGGTAGTGCATCCGTGGATAACAAGGGAAATCAGGGATAGTATCAAAAAAGATGAAGCATACAAATTAGCCAGAAAAAGCAGCCTACCAGAGGACTGGGAGAAATTCGGTCCAGCAGAGGAGGACAAAGGGATTAATTAGGAAAGGGAAAATAGATTATGAAAGAAAACTAGCAGGGAACATAAAAACTGACTGCAAAAGTTTTTATAGATATATAGAGAAAAAGATTAGTTAAAACAAATGTCGGTCCCTTGTAGTCAGAAACAGGTGAATTGATGATGGGGAACAAGGACATGGCAGACCAATTGAATAACTACTTTGGTTCTGTCTTCACTAAGGAAGACATAAATAACCTGCCGGAAATAGCAGGGGACCGGGGGTCAAATCAGATGGAACTGAGTGAAATCCAGGTTAGCCGGGAAGTGGTGTTAGGTAAATTGAATGGATTAAAGGCTGATAAATCCCCAGGGCCAGATAGGCTGCATCCCAGAGTACTTAAGGAAGTAGCCCCAGAAATAGTGGATGCATTAGTGATAATTTTTCAAAACTCTTTAGATTCTGGAGTAGTTCCTGAGGATTGGAGGGAAGCTAATGTAACCCCACTTTTTAAAAAAGGGAGGGAGAGAGAAAACGGGGAATTACGGACCAGTTAGTCTAACATCGGTAGTGGGGAAACTGCTAGTCAGTTATTAAAGAGGGAATAGCAGCACATTTGGAAAGTGGTGAAATCATTGGACAAAGTCAGCATGGATTTACGAAAGGTAAATCATGTCTGACGAATCTTATAGAATTTTTCGAGGATGTAACTAGTAGAGTGGATAAGGGAGCACCAGTGGATGTGTTATATCTGGACTTTCAGAAGGCTTTCGACAAGGTCCCACATAAGAGATTAGTATGCAAACTTAAAGCACACGGTATTGGGGGTTCAGTATTGATGTGGATAGAGAACTGGCTGGCAGACAGGAAGATAGGAAGGAGTAAACGGGTCCTTTTCAGAATGGCAGGCAGTGACTAGTGGGGTACCGCAAGGCTCGGTGCTGGGACCCCAGCTATTTACAATATACATTAATGATTTGGACGAGGGAATTGAATGCAACATCTCCAAGTTTGCGGATGACACAAAGTTGGGGGGCAGTGTTAGCTGTGAGGAGGATGCTATGAGGCTGCAAGGTGACTTGGATAGGTTGGGTGAGTGGGCAAATGCATGGCAGATGCAGTATAATGTGGATAAATGTGAGGTTATCCACTTTGGTGGCAAAAACAGGAAAGTAGACTATTATCTGAATGGTGGCCGATTAGGAAAAGGGGAGATGCAACGAGACCTGGGTGTCATGGTACACCAGTCATTGAAAGTAGGCATGCAGATGCAGCAGGCAGTGAAGAAAGCGAATGGTACGTTAGCATTCATAGCAAAAGGAGTTGAGTATAGGAGCAGGGAGGTTCTACTGCAGTTGTACAGGGTCTTGGTGAGACCACACCTGGAGTATTGCGTACAGTTTTGGTCTCCTAATCTGAGGAAAGACATTCTTGCCATAGAGGGAGTGCAGAGAAGGTTCACCAGACTGATTCCTGGGATGGCAGGACTTTCATATGAAGAAAGACTGGATAGACTCGGCTTGTACTCTCTAGAATTTAGAAGATTGAGGGGGGGTCTTATAAAAACGTATAAAATTCTTAAGGGGTTGGACAGGGTAGATGCAGGAAGATTGTTCCCGATGTTGGGGAAGTCCAGAACAAGGGGTCACAGTTTAAGGATAAGGGGGAAGTCTTTTAGGATCGAGATGAGAAAAATATTTGTCACACAGAGAGTGGTGAATCTCTGGAACTCTCTGCCACAGAGGGTAGTTGAGGCCAGTTCATTGGCTATATTTAAGACGGAGTTAGATGTGGCCCTTGTGGCTAAGGGGATCAGGAGGTATGGAAAGAAGGCAGGTACGGGATACTGAGTTGGATGATCAGCCATGATCATATTGAATGGCGGTGCAGGCTCGAAGGGCCGAATGGCCTACTCCTGCACCTATTTTCTATGTTTCTATGTTTCTATTCTTGCTATTGAGGGAGTGCAGTGTAGGTTTACAAGGTTAATTCCCGGGATGGCGGGACTGTCATATGCTGAGAGAATGGAGCGGCTGGACGTATACTCTGGAGTTTAGAAGGATGAGAGGGTATTTTATTGAAACATATAAGATTATTAAGGGTTTGGACACGCTGGAGGCAGGAAACATGTTCCCGATATTGGGGGAGTCCAGAACCAGAGGCCACTGTTTTAAAATAAGGGGTAAGCCATATAGAACGGAGATGAGGAAACACTTTTTCTCACGGAGAGAAGTGAGGCCGTGGAATTCTCTGCCTCAGAGGCCGGTTCTCTGGATACTTTCAAGAGAGAGCTAGATAGGGCAAGATAGCGGAGTCAGGGGATATGGGGAGAAGGCAGGAACGGGGGGTGCTGTTTGTGGATGATCAGCCATGATCAGTTTGTATGGCGGTGCTGGCTCGAAGGGCCGAATGGCCTACTCCTGCACCTATTGTCTATTGTCGATTGTCAATCTGAAAAAAAGTTGCTGAGCCCAAACGTTGCCTGTACGTTATCTCCACAGATGTGGCCTGACCTGTGGAGTTCCTCTGGCACACATTGTGTTTTGCTCGAGATTCCAGTTTGTTGGGGTGACTACAACTGGAAAATGGTCCACACATGTTAAACCTCATTAGAGGAAAGAAAATGCCAAACTCTGGCCATTTTATCTGCTTTTTGGGAGGATGAAGATATTTGATCTAGCTGTCAAAAGAATGTTTTCATTATTTCTCTCAGGTCCCCGGCGATGATTAGCAAGGCAATATTTATTGCACATCTTAATGGAGAAACGAGGAACTGCAGATGCTGGAATCTTGAGCCAAGCACAAAGTACTGGAGTAACTGTAAAGGTACTGGAGGAACTGTGAAGGGAATGGACAGTTGAAGTTTCAGGTCAGGATCTGTTTTCCGGCACAAGAGAATGAAAGCTTTCTCCCCCCCAACTACAGGGTCCCGACGTGAAACATCGTGTGGTCCATCTTCGCTGGCCATGCTGCCTGACCCGCTGAGTTGCTGCCTGACCCAGACAGGGCCTTACATCGCCCGACGCGGCTTAAACGGCCGCGGGACTTACCATCGCCCGCCGGGGGCTCTAACATCAAAGGCCTCGACCAGCTCGATGCAGCACTGCGGGAGAAGGAAAATAAAGAACAGGGAAGAGATAAGACTTTTGCCTTCCATCACAGTGAGAAGGTGTTTGGGGATTCACTGTGATGGATGTTTGTGTGGAATTGTGTTAATTGTGTGTTTTAGTTTTTTGCTGCTATGACTGCAGGAACGTAATTTCGTTTGAACCTTGTATGTTTTTATTTTTTTTATTTTTTATTTTTATTTTTTTTATTTTTTTTTATTAGAAGTATTTTACATTACAGTAATCTGCAATAACGTAAATTTATACAGTTCTTATACCACTTCTGTTTTTCTACTTTAATAGAAGGAAAGGATAGAAAAAGCTAGCAAAGACAGTCAGTGAGTGAATGAAAAAGTGGTCCAGGAACACACATGTGAACCTAAACCACAGGAAGTAGTTAAAGAAGAAAAGAAAAAAAGAGAAAAAAGAAAATAAGATAGGACAATATGAAAGGGATGCACCTACTTCTTATCTTTACTCACTGAACCTTGTATGTTTAAATGACAATAAACTGTATTCTATTCTATTCTATTACTCCAGCACTTTGTGTTTTACACATCTTAATTTTCTCTGGGAATTAACAAAGGCTTTGGAGACTGAACTTTCGTTTAGTTTAGAGATACAGCATGGAAACAGTGGCCCTTCGGCCCAATGAGTCCGTTGACCATCAATTTAGACTAGTTCTGTGTTATTCTAGTATCATATCCACTCACTCCGTACTGTTCGGCTATTTTTTTTACCGAGGCCAATTAACCTACAAACCCGCACGACTTTGGGATGCGGGAGGAAACCTGAGCATGTGGAAGAAACCTCTGTGGTCAGAGGGAGAACGGGCAAACTCCACACAGACAGCCGCGCCACCGTACTGCTGTCAAGGGTAGGTTAGGGCAGGTTAGGAGTTGCAGGGGGCAGCTGACAACCCAGTGGTATGAATATTGATTTCTCTAACTTCAAGTAACCCTTGCACCCCCTTCTCTCGCTCCGTCCCACCACCACCCCTGTCGTGGTGCTGGCTTCAAAGTCGTCTTGTTGAGTCTCATTGTCTGTAACTCGTTTCAATCAATCACAATATTACTTTATTAGCCAAGTACGTTTTGCAACATACGAAGAATTTCATTTGCCAGGTCAGTCATACAAATAAAAAGCAACGGAACACACAAAACACATTTTAACATAAACATCCACCACAGTGACTCCTCCACATTCCTCATTGTGATGGAAGGCGAAAAAAAGTTCAAATCTCTTCCCTTAGGTCTCCCGTGGTCGGGGACCTTGAGCCCTCCGTTGACTTGACGATCTTGACTCCCCTAGCCGGCGGCGTTTGGGCCCTCCACGTCGGGGCGATCAGTTCCTGCATCGGGGGGATGTCAGCTCCCCCACGCCGGGCGATCGAACCTCGCGTCGTTGGAGCTTCCCGACTCAGCCTAACAATGGCCTGTTTCCGTGATCAGCGTTGCTTTATTCCATATCTTCCATTCGTTTGTTCTATATCTCTCTATATCACCGTCTATATCTCTCGTTTCCCTTTCCCCTGGCTCTCAGTATCCAGAGATGCTGCCTGATCTGCTGAGTTACCCCAGCGTTTCGTGTCTGTCTTCCGTCTCTCGTAACTCGCTCCTTGGTTTAGAGCTGAGGTTCCTCAGTGGAACCTGAATCCACGCCTTTCCGATCCATGGGTGGAAATGTAACCACGGAACAACAGTTGA
Organism: Malacoraja senta; assembly: GCA_038087875.1. Taxonomy (NCBI): domain Eukaryota; kingdom Metazoa; phylum Chordata; class Chondrichthyes; order Rajiformes; family Rajidae; genus Malacoraja; species Malacoraja senta. The sequence continues at coordinate 219,146,526 of CM075977.1, read as the reverse complement.
CACCTGCAGATTCAAAGTATAGGGTGCAACACCATGAAACTGAACACAGAGAAAAGGCAAGCTTAACTTTTCTTTCTGAAATAGCCTTCTCTCATTTAGCTGCTGGGGAAGTAGATGAAAAATGTGGATTATGTGGTTTCCTGAGACATCAATGCCTCTAACCACTGTATCGAAAGTTGCCTAGACATGTCTGTGGACCCAACAAGTTCCACATAACATGAGCGCCTTGATTCAGCCCATTGACTTAAGCCGGAATACAGATGAGAAAGAATGGGAATACTAAATGTGGGTGAATCAAGCTTGCTTTGTTCAGTTCAGTTTATTGTCACGTGCACCGAGGTCCAGCGAAAGGCTTTCTGTTGCGTGCTAACCAGTCAGCGGAAAGGCCATACATGATTACAATCAAGTGTACAGATACTGGATGAAGGGGAAGGTAGACAGAAATGCTGGAGAAACTCAGCGGGTGAGGCAGCATCTATGGAGCGAAGGAATAGGGAGAAACTCACCCGCTGAGTTTCTCCAGCATTTTTGTCCACCTTCGATTTTTCCAGCATCTGCAGTTCTTTCTTAAACAGGATGAAGGGGATAGCGTTTAGTGCAAGATAAAGTCCAGTGAAGTCTAAGTGAAGACAGTTGGAGGGTCTCCAATGTGGAAGATAGTGCAGATGAGCAAATGGTAATATTATTAAAGGCCATGGATATATTGGAACAGTATGAAACAAAACGGGTTAATGTAATTTGGAAGGGAACCATGTAATGAAAAGTTATTTTTTATAATCTGCCAAGTTAATGTTTTTAAATGTTCTGTGTTTATATTGCTGTAAATCTGCAAAGAAACTCTCCTGAAAAGTTATTTGATCAGAGGTGTGTTAAGGAAGTGCAGAAAGTGTTAACATATTTGCCAAGAAAGTGACCAAGCTAGGGAATAGTAAGATTAAATGAGAACTTACCAGTTTGAAGTTTGATCTTTATTTTATGAGGAGTAACGTTGAGGGATTACGTGAAGACCCCGCCAGCACGCATGCGCGTCAATCTTCAAAGCAGCGGTGTGAAATCACAGATAACAGTAGTTGAACTGAACATAGTAAGATAAGAGAACTAGAATGCCAGTTGACCTTTATGATAGAGGGTGGGCGTGGAGGGCACGTAATCCCTCAACGTTACTCCTCATAAAATAATGATCAAACTTCAAACTGGTAAGTTCTCGTTTAAATCTTACTATTTTACTTCGGAGTCCCGTGAGTGACTATGTGAAGATTTTAAAGCTCTGTGATTTCATGCCGTAGAACAAGTCCATGTGTCACACACTGTCGTAATTGACCAAAGGAGGAAGTATGTTAACATATTCAGACATGAATCAGTTGTTCAAAACAATGATAAATTTGTTAACAAACAATAATAACCCCTTTCCTTCGGGGTAAATTATAATACAGAACTTAAAATGAGTCTGTAAACACCGCAGGTTTGGCAACCGGTTTGTTATAAAATTGCTGAGAGGTCCTCTCTCTTAGACCATCCTGCTGTACCCAGGATGTGGTCCATGGAGACTTCCAACTCCCTTGCTGCCGATGTTGCTGCAGCCCTGGTGGAATGAGACTTAAAAACACCAGTATCCACCCCTGCAGCCCCCAAAACCTGTCTAAGACACCTTGATATGGTTTGCACGGATACCCTAGTATGAGGCTGTTTATGGCTGAGCAACAACGCCATGTCCTTGCCTCTAAGATGTTTTGTGACTTATATAATGTAATAGATGCATCACAATGCATAGGCGACCATCTATAGGGTATGCTCGGAACTCCAATTTGAGGCCTGATGATCCAGGCCTTTTTGCTTCTCTAATTCATGGATGTAAGGAGTTATTTTATTGGTCGATATGGCAATCATGTCCAGCTTTAATTTGTGCAGTGACTGGACCCATTGTGTCGAGACTAGTGCCATCAACATGACTATTTTATGTGTTAGTGTTTCCCCCAGGGACAGGTACATTGCTGGTGATCAACCCCTGAGCAACGTCAAGACAACACTCACATCCCAACCCTGCGAGTACCTTGCCCTAGGGGATTGGTGTTGAAGATACCCCTCATTAGTTTTGATACCAGAGGGTGAGAAGGGATCCCCACGAGAACCATAGTCCTCCGTAGCAGGTTCCCGTGGTCCGTGGGCGGCTTCCTCGCATTGTTCCCCGTCGGGTTTTCCCCCAGCAGGCTGGGTATCCCCCGCGATATCCATAGTCAGGGGGATCCTCGTAGTTTTCCCAGCCGGGATTTCCCCGCGGTCCGTAAAAGGGATCCCCGCGATATTCACAGTGGGGGGGGTATCTTCGCTGTTTTCGCAGCCGGTGATTTCCCCGCGGTCCCGTAAATAGGATCCCGCGATCCATAGTGGGGAGGGGATATCCCCGCTGTTTTCGCAGCCGGGATTCCCCCCCCCCTCCCGGGGTCCCTGTGAGAGGGATTCCCCCGCCGGGAGGAGCTGAGATTTCGACCCCGGGACGTCTTCCAGCAGGACTCTGCAAGAGCTTCCTGCAATTGGAAAATAAACCTGGAAAAGTTGAAAATACTTACCTTCAGGTTTGAGCTGGTGGAGCAGCACGCCACCAGCCCGTCGTTGCACAATGCGAGAGATGATATGAACGCGCATGCGTGCTGGCGGGGTCTTCACGTAGTCACTCACGTGGCTCCGAAGTAAAATTATATTTTAAATGTACTAACATGCAAATCTGTTGGGAGGGTAACGTTGCAGTTGTACAAGGTGAGACCGCATTTAGAATATTGTGTTCAGTTCTGGGCACCATGTTATAGGAAAGATATTGTCGCGCTTGAAAGGGTTCAGAAAAGATTTACGAGGATATTGCCAGGACTAGAGGGTGTGAGCTATAGGGAGAGGTTGAGTAGGCTGGGTCTCTATTCCTTGGAGCACAGGAGGATGAGGGGTGATCTTATAGAGATATACAAAATCATGAGAGGAATAGATCGGGTAGATGCACACAGTCTTTTGCCCAGTGTAAGGGAATCGAGGACCAGAGGACATAGGTTCAAGGTGGAGGGGAAAAGATGTAATAGGAATCCGAGGGGTAACTTTTATACACAAAGGGTGGTGGTGTATGGAACAAGCTGCCAGAGGAGGTAGTTGAGGCTGAGACTGTAAATTGCTCGTTCTAAGCTTCCCCGCCTGTCTAGTTTCAGTAAACACACTGAATCAAGCACTTGAAACAACTAATCTTTATTTTAACAAAAGCGCATTACAGTTCAATTACTGTACCTATCCCACCGCGGGGTTCGATCCTCGTGTCTGCCTGTTCAAGCCCTCTAGGCCTCGCTCGAAACAGAGACACTCCAGAAGGTCACGCAGTCCCAAGCGCTCTCCCAGATGATCGATGCTGGACCTCGTGGTAGCGGACTTTTATAGGTTCCGTGACCTCGAGGGGCCAAACCACATGGGTGTGGTCTCTTAATAATCCAATTACAGATAGCGATTAACCCCATACATAACAGACATTTCCCTAACCCAATAATACAGCAGCTCAATACATTGTATTCAAACCGGACTTCACAAGGAAGCCAACTTAGAAACATTTACCCTGATCTGCAAGAAACCCAGACAAGGCTCAATACCTCATCCAATCAACACTTGGCAAAGTAGAACTTTGCAACATTATTTACAATTATTTACAAGGTGTATGTCTGGTTTGCAGCCATCCAATCCATTCTATGCATTTTGCACCTAATTGACAGGGTCTGCAGATGTTCTTATTCTTTGCTTGCAATTTGTATCTAGGTTCTAGACACACTGGCACCACTCCACAGCTCGTCCCAGTTCTGCAGAGAGCAATTCCAAATTGACCAAATCTCCCAGCAGCCCTGATGCTTTTACCCCATTTTAAAGTCCTGGCCTCTCCAATTTGGCCAGGATTAACACTCCTTCCTTTTTTATCATATATGATACCCACCATTTATAGTATAATAATCAGCTAACCAGATATACATAAGTGTGTCCATTACATTTCCCATCTTTCAGCAACACAAGATGATGATGTTTCTTCCCAGAATCTTGCCAAGCGTCCAGAGTTTTCATGGGCATAACTTCACAATTTCCATCAGATGAGTCTTCACCTCCCAAGTTTTCATGGGCGAGAATTCCTCCATCCGTATTGCTGCCCATTCTTCCATCACTTTCCATAGTTGAACCTCAAACTTAAAATTCCTGAAAAACTTGGGACAAAGCAAGTTACCATCATGCACCCATGCTTTCCCATACATTCACTGTAATTCTGCAATACTATCCCTATTTGAACCTATTATATTCTGATCTATCACTGTATCCCTATTCCTATTCTGTTCCCTAATATACTCTTTATTATCCTAGGATCAACACTAATCAACCTTCTTCATACTCACACGATGTTAAAATATGTATATCTGATGACGGGTCCTCAGATAAATTTCAGCTGGGTTCTTCTCGGGACATATCCAACTGAGGGAAATGGACCAAGTGCAGGCAAGTGGGACGTGTAGCTGGGACATTGTTGGCCGGTGTGGGCGAGTTGGGCCGAAGGGCCGGTTTCCACACAGTATTACTCTATGACTCTATGTTGGCCTCAGCAGTACATGGAACATCAGTGAAAGTGAAGCTGGGAGGGATGTAACAGGGGTTGTTAATCCAATCCTGGCAGTTTCCTGCAGTGTGGGTTAGGTGTGACTCATCCATCTTGATGTAGTTACACAATTAAATGGAATTCTTGATTCCAAAGTTCCAGGAGCAGAAATAGGCCATTTGGCCCATCACGTCTACTCTGCCATTCAATCATGGCTGATCTATCTCTCCTTCCTAACCCCATTCTCCTGCCTTCTCCCCATTACCTCTGACACCCGTACTAATCAAGAATCTATCAATCTCCCCCTTAAAAATATCCATTGACTTGGCCTCCACAGCCGTCCGTGGCAATGAATTCCACAGATTCGCCACCTTTTGACTAAAGAAATTCCTCCTCATCTCCTTTCTAAAGTTACGTCCTTTTATTCTGCGACTATGCCCTCAGGTCCTAGACTCTCCCACGAGTGGAAACATCACATTCACTCTGTCCAGGCCTTTCACTATTGACAATGCCTTGGTCCCCTAGTATTTACGGGGACGACAGATGGCGCAATGGGCTAAGTGTTCGGCTGGCAACCGGAAGGTAGCCGGTTCGAATCCGCTTGGAGTGCATACTGTCGTTGTGTCCTTGGGCAAGACACTTCACCCACCTTTGCCTGCGTGTGAATGTGTGTAAATGTGTGTGAGTGATTGGTGGTGGTCGGAGGGGCCGTAGGCGCAGATTAGCAGCCACGCTTCCGTCAGTCTGCCCCAGGGCAGCTGTGGCTACAGAAGTAGCTCACCACCACCGAGTGTGACTGAGGAGTGAATGAATAATGCGATGTAAAGCGCCTTGAGTATTAGAAAGGCGCTATATAAATCCAATCCATTATTATTATTATCATTATTATTACGGGAGATTGTTTGTGTCTTCCTTAGTGGATGCAGAACCAAAGTACTTGTTGAACTGTTCTGCCATTTCCTTGTTTCACATTATAAATTCACCTGTCTCTGATTGTAAAGGGCCTGTCCCACTGTACGAGGTAATTCAAGAGTTCTCCGAGTTTTCACCTGATTCGAACTCGGAGAATGTCCGTAGCGGGTCCGTAGGAGTTCGTGGATGTCTCGTAGCGGCTCGTACGAGTAAAAAGTAACTATTTTTTTCATCACGAGTATTTTTTTTACTCGTGGACATTTTTCACAGCGTTGAAAAAACTTCACGAGTTTACCAGATTTCCTGAGTACCTACCGTTACTTGTACGAGCCGAGTTCGAATCAGGGGAGAAACTCGGGGAGAACTCTTGAATTACCTCGTACAGTGGGACAGGCCCTTAAGAGATCTACATTCGACTTCATTAATCTTTTCCTTTTACATACCTAAAGAAACTTTTACAGTCAGTTTTTATACTCCCCGCAAGCTTTCTTTCATGCACTTTTTCCCCCCCTCTTAATTAACCCCTTTGTCCTCATCTGTTGAGTTCTAAACTTCTCCCTGTCCTCTGGTTTGCCGCTTCTTCTGGCCAATTTATATGCCTCTTCTTGGCTTTAACACTATCCTTGACCTCCCTTGTCAGCCACGGTTGAGCCGCCTTCCCAGTTTTATTTTTTCGCCTGGTTTTATTTTATTTTAATTTTCATTTTTTATTCAAATGGTTAGCAACCGGGAGATCCAGTCGGCCTTGGCGGACCGAGCACAAGTATTTGGCAAAATGGTCGCCGTGTCCACGCTTGGTCTCGCCGATGTACAGGAGGCCATATCGGGAACACAGATGCAGTGGATGAGATTAGACGAGGTGCATGTAAACCTCTGTAACACCTGGAAGAACTGATCCAGTCCTTGTTTCTACACCTTGCTTTCACATAGCATTTGTTACAAAACTTAGTGACTGATTTACTTCTGTGTTCTTAGAGTCATAGAGTGATACAACGTGGAAACAGGCCCTTCGGCCCAACTTGCCCACACCGGCCAACAATGTCCCAGCTACACTGGTCCCACCTGCCTGCGCTTGGTCCATATCCCTCCAAAACCTGTCCTATCCATGTACCTGTCTAACTGTTTCTTAAATGTTGCAATACTTGATTTGCATTGATAAATGATCTAGAAACCTACTACAGGAAATGGAATTCATTACACACCTGAGGAGGAACAAACAATGAAATGAGACCCAGAATTTTAAATAGCAAATGCATTCTTAAATGAAATGAGGCAACCACTAAAGCAAAGGACAAGGACAAAGGACATTTATTGTCACATACAAGTGGATTATGACCATCTGCTCAACAGCACGATACACAGTAAACCAAGTAGACTTAACAAGAGCTTACAACCCAGCGGTATGATCATTGAATTCTCTAATTTTAAATAACATCTACTTACACTCCCTCCCCTTCCCTCTCCCTCCCCTCTTCCATCCCCCTTCACCTACCCTCCCCTTCCCCTTCCCCTCCCCCACTTCCTCCCCCTCCCCCTCCTCACCCTCGCCACTTCCCTTTCCCCCTTCCTCTTCCCCCCCCCCCCCACCCTCCCCCTCCACACTTGTAATTTTTACCAGTTCCACAGAACTCCACATTGTTTCTCTTGAGGTCACACCATCCCAAGCCAACTATGGGCATACCGGGATCGCCCCGCCTGAAGTCATTTGTGGATGGTTCTGGTCTTTTCTCACCATCAGCTCTTCACCCTGTCCTCACCACCCCCCACCCCACCCACCCCCCACCCCACCCCACCCCACCCACCCCCAAGAAGGGTCCCGACCCGAAACGTCACCTCATCGTTTTTCTCCAGACGCTACCTGTCCCGCCGAGTTACTCCAGCATTTTGTGACTATCTTTGGAATAAACCAGTTTCTGCAGTTCCATGTTTCTACATCTTAACGAGAGCTTGATGTTTGCATCCCAAATCATTGAATAGATTCCACTGAACTAAACCAACATACAAATGAAAAGTAAGATTAAACAGAATTAAATAATAACAGCGGGTCAGGCAGCATCTCTGGAGAACATGGATAGGTGACGTTTCACAGAGTGCTGGAGTAACTCAGCGGGTCAGGCAGCATCTCTGGAGAACGTGGATAGGTGCCATTTTGGGTTGGGACCCTTCTTCTGACAGATGGAGAGTGGTGGGGGGAAGACAAAGCAGGAAGAGATTTGGGGGCATGATGAAGCCTGACAAATAATAGGTGAGGTAATAGGTAACAGGTGAGGGTTGGGGAGGGGTGGGGGAGGGGGTGGGGTGGTGGGGGAGGGGTAGTTAATAGGCAGATGGTCGGACAAAGGCCAGAGATGTAAAGACAAAAGAAATGAGATAAGGATAGAAGAGGTGCAAATTGGGAAGCCAAAGGAAGGAATACAGGTTTAGTTTAGTTTAGAGATAGCATGGAAATGGGCCCTTCGGCCCACCGGGTCTGCACTGAACAGCGATCTCCGCACACTAGCACTATCCTACACACTATGGACAATTTACAATCTTTACGGAAGCCAATTGACCTACAAACCTGCAGGTCTTTGGAGTGTGGGAGGAAACCGGAGCCCTTAGAGAAAACCCACGCGGACAAGAGTCAAGAGTGTTTTATTGTCATATGTCCTGGATGGGACAACGAAATTGTTACTTGCTACAGCATAACAGAATCTGTGAATATGTAAACATTGTATATAATGGGGACAAAAAAAGAAAAAGTTCAATAGATAACAAATATAGAACAAATAACAAATAATAATATAGTCTTTTGCAGTTCAGGGCTTATTCTGAGTCTAAAGAAGGGTTTCGACCAGATACGTTGCCTATTTCCTTTGCTCCATAGATGCTGCGTCACCCGCTGAGTTTCTCCAGCATTTTTGTCTTCCTTCGATTTTCCAGCATCTGCAGTTCCTTCTTAAAAACTCAGAGCTTATTCGTTGTGTTTAACAGCCTGGTGGCTGTGGGGGAGTGGCTGTTCCTGAACCTCGACGTTACAGTCTTCAGGCTCCTGTACCTTCTTCCTGATGGCAATGGTGAGATGAGTGTGTGGCCAGGACGGTGTGGGTCCTTGATGATGCTGGCTGCCTTTTTGAGGCAGCGACTGCCATAGATCCCTTCGACAGTGGGGAGGTCAGAGCCGGTGATGGACTGGGCAGTGGTCACAACTTTTTGTAGTCTCTTTCGCTTCTGGACATTCAAGTTGCCAAACTAGGCCACGATGCCACCAGTCAGAATGCTCTCTACTGTGCATCTGTGGAAGTTTAGGAGAATCTTCTTCGACATGCCGAATCTCCGTAATCTTCTCAGGAAGTAGAGTCGCTGATGTGCCTTCTTTATAATTGCATCGGTGTGCTGAGACCAGGAAAGATCTTTGGAAATATGCACGTCCAGAAATTTGAAGTTATTGACCCTCTCCACCATCGTCCCATTGATATGAACAGGATTGAGGGGAGGTCATGGGGAGAATGTACTAACTCTGTATAGACAGCATCTGTAGTTGGGATTGGACAAGCAGAATAGATAAGGGAAATCCAGTGGATGTGGTGTATCTGGACTTTCAAAAAACATTTGACAAGGTCCCACACAAGAGATTAGTGTGCAAAATTAGAGCACATGGTATTGGGGGTAGGGTATTGACATGGATAGAGAACTGGTTGGCAGACAGGAAGCAAAGAGTAGGAATTAACGGGTCCTTTTCAGAATGACAGGCAGTGACTAGTGGGGTGTCGCAAGGCTCGGTGCTGGGACCCCAGTTGTTTACAATATATATAGACGAGGGAATTAAATGTAACATCTCTAAGATTGCGGATGACGCAAAGCTGGGTGGCACTGTGAGCTGCTAGGAGGATGCTATGAGGTGGCAAGGTGACTTGGATAGGTTCAGAAGCAAGGCAGATGCAGTATAATGTGGATAAATTTGAGGTTATCCACTTTGGTGGCAAGAACAGGAAGGCAGATTATTACATATCTGAATGGTGTCAGATTAGGAGAAGGGGAGGTGCAACGAGACCTGGGTGTGCTTGTACACCAGTCACTGAATTTAAGCATGCTGGTACAGCAGGCAGTGAAGAAAGCCAATGGCATGTTAGCCTTCGTTGCGAGAGGATTTGAGTTTAGGAGCAAGGAGGTCCTACTGCAGTTGTACAGGGCCCTGGTGAGACCGCACCTGGAGTATTGTATGCAATTTTGGTCTCCTAATTTGAGGAAGGACATTATTGCTATTGAAGGAGTGCAGCGTAGGTTCACCAGGTTAATCCCCGGGATGGCGGGACTGACATATGATGAAAGAATGGGTCGACTGGGCTTGCATTCGCTGGAGTTTAGAAGGATGATAGGATATCTTATAGAAACATATAAAATTCTTCGAGGATTGGGCAGGGTAGAGGCAGGAAAAATGTTCCCAATGTTGGGGGAGTCCAGAACCAGGGGTCACAGTTTAAGAATAAGCAGTAGGTCATTTAGGACTGAGATGAAGAAATACTTTTTAACCCAGAGAGTTGTGAATCTGTGGAATTCTCTGCCACAGAAGGCAGTGGAGGCCAATTCACTGGATGTTTTCAAGAGGAAGTTAGATTTAGCTCTTAGGGCTAAGGGAATGAAGGGATATGAGTGAAAAGCCGGAACAGGGTACTGATTTTGGATGATGAACCATGATCATATTGAATGGCGGTGCTGGCTCAAAGAGCCAAATGGCCTACACCTATTTCTATCCTAACCAAAGAGCAGTGCTGAAATACTGTCTAATCCATTGATGACCCTCGGACTATCCTTGACCGGACTTATCCATCTTTATCATAATGGTTGTTCCCTTATCATGTATCTGCAGTATATACTGCAAATGGTTCAATTGTAACCATGTATTGTCTTTCTGCTGCCTGCTTAGTACGCAACTGAAAGCTTTTCACTGTACCTCAGTACACATAGAAACATAGAAAATAGGTGCAGGAGGAGGCCATTCGGCCCTTCGTGCCAGCACCGCCATTCATTGTGATCATGGCTGATCGTCCCCAATCACTAACACGTGCCTGCCTTCTCCCCATATCCCTTGATTCCACCAGCCCCAGAGCTCTATCTAACTCTCTCTTAAATCCATCCAGTAATTTGGCCTCCACTGCCCTCTGTGGCAGGGAATTCCACAAATTCACAACTCTCTGGGTGAAAAAGTTTTTTCTCACCTCAGTCTTAAATGGCCTTCCCTTTATTCTAACACTGTGTCCCCCTGGTTCTGGACTCGCCCAACATTGGGAACATTTTTCCTGCATCTAGCTTGTCCAGTCCTTTTATAATTTTATATGTTTCTATAAGATATCCCCTCATCATTCTAAACTCCAGTGAATACAAGCCTAGTCTTTTCAATCTTTCCTCATATGACAGTCCCGCCATCCCAGGGATCAATCTCGTGAACCTACGCTGCACTGCCTCAATCACAAGGATGTCCTTCCTCAAATTAGGAGACCAAAACTGCACAAAGCTCCTGATGTGGTCTTACCAGAGCCCTATACAACTGCAGAAGAATCTCTTTACTCCTATACTGAAAACCTCTTGTTATGAAGGCCAACATTCCATTAGCTTTCTTCACTGCCTGCTGTACCTGCACGCCAACTTTCAGTGACTGGTGTACAAGGACACCCAGGTCTCGCTGCACCTCCTCCTTACCTAACCTAACCCCATTGAGATAATAATCTGCCCCCTTGTTTTTGCCGCCAAAGTGGATAACCTCACATTTATCTATATTATACTGCATCTGCCACGCATCTGCCCACTCACTCAACCTGTCCAGGTCACCCTGCAACCTCCTAACATCCTCTTCACAGTTCACACTGTCACCCAGCTTTGTGTCATCCGCAAACTTGCTAGTGTTGCTCCTAATTCCCTCTTCCAAATCATTAATATATGTGGTAAACAGTTGCAGCCCCAACACCGAGCCTTGCGGTACTCCAATCGCCACTGCCTGCCATTCTGAAAAGGAACCGTTCACTCCTACTCTTTGCTTCCTGTCTGCCAACCAATTTTCTATCCATGTCAACACCCTACCCCCAAAACCATGTGCTCTAATTTTAGTCACCAGTCTCCCGTGCGGGACCTTATCAAAGGCTTTCTGAAAGTCTAGATACACTACATCCACTGGCACCCCTTCATCCATTTTACTTGTCACATCCTCAAAAAATTCCAGAAGATTAGTCAAGCATGATTTCCCTATCATAAATCCATGTTGACTTGGACTAATCCTTTTACTGCTATCCAAATGCCCCATTATTACCTCTTTAATAATTGACTCCAGCATCTTTCCCACCACCGGTCAGGCTAACTGGTCTGTAATTCCCCGTTTTCTCTCTCGCTCCTTTCTTGAAAAGTGGGATAACATTAGCTATCCTCCAATCCACAGGAACTGATCCTGAATCTATTGAACATTGGAAAATGATCACCAATGCGTCCACTATTTCTAGAGCCACCTCCCTGAGGACCCTGGGATGCAGACCATCAGGCCCCGGGGATTTATCATCCTTCAGTCCCATTAGCCTACCCAATACTATTTCTCTCTGAATGAAAATTTCTTTCAGTTCCTCTACCCCCTTAGATCCTCTGTCCTCCAGTACATCCGGGAGATTGTTTGTGTCTTCCTTAGTGAAAACAGATCCGAAGTACCTGTTCAACTCTTCTGCCATTTCCTTGATACCCATAATAATTTCACCGTGTCTTCCTTCAAGGGACCCACATTTGCCTTTGCTACTCTTTTACCCTTAACATATCTAAAGAAGCTTTTACTGTCCTTCTTTATATTCCTGGCCAGCTTTTCCTCGTACTTCATCTTTTCAGCACGTATTGCCCGTTTTGTTTCCTTCTGTTGTCCTATGAAAGTTTCCCAATCCTCTGGCTTCCGGCTACTCTTTGCTGTGTTATACATCTTTTCTTTTAGTTTTATTCTCTCTTCTAGATAGAGCTCTAGGGGCTAATGGAATCAAGCGATATGGGGAGAAGGCAGGCACGAGTTATTGATTGGGGAAGATCAGCCATGATCACAATGAATGGCGGTGCTGGATCGAAGGGCCGAATGGCCTCCTCCTGCACCTATTTTCTATGTTTCTATGTTTCTATCCCTAACTTCTCTTGTCAGCCACGGTTGCCTCCTACTCCCCTTAGAATCTTTCTTCCTTTTTGGAATGAAATGATCCTGCGTCTTCGGATTATGCCCAGAAATTCCTGCCATTGCTGTTCCACCGTCATTCCTGCTAGGATCCCTTTCCAGTCTTCTCATGCCTTCGTAATCCTCTTTGTTCACCTGCATCACTGCCACTTCCGATTTAACCTTCTCCTTCTCAAATTGCAGATTGAAACTAATCATATTATGATCACTACCTCCAAGCGGTTCCTTTACCTCGAGTTCTCTTTATCAAATCTGGTTCATTGGACAACACTAAATGGTCGTGACAATGAACAAAATTAAAACTAAACTAAACTCCAACCTGGGCACAAAGAGACCCAGCAAGGAGTTAAATGCTAAGATAGAAATATCAGGCAGGTTTTAATTTGTGAAGGGATAGAAGAAGGGTTTGGATTGAAACATCACCCATTCCTTCCCTCCACAGATGCTGCCTGACCCGCTGAGTTACTCCAAGCACCTTTGTAAGGGAGTGACAGTGTTGTCAGGGTGGGGGAGAGGGCGCATAGCGGGGGCGCGCGCGAGTGGCAGGGACGGGGCGCGGGGGCGCGCACAGGCTGCAGGCGCGGGGACGAGCCTGGGGGAGGCGGGAGCGCGCACTGGGGAGGCTGCAGCCGGCGCTTGTGCTTGTGCTGTGCTGTGTGTGTGTGTGTGTGTGTGTGTGTGGTTTTTGACTGGAGATGCCTGCCTCAAAGTTCAGTCCCGGCTGCTGCAACCTCCTCTCGCCAGCAGGCAGTTATTAGGGAGGAGGAGAGGAGAGGAGAGGAGAGGAGAGGGGGAGAGAAGAAGAGAAGAAGAGGAGAGAAGGAGAGAAGGAGGGGAGAGCAGAGAAGGGAGAAGGGAGTAGGAGAGGGGAGAGAGAAGTGGAGGGAGAGAAGGGGAGGGCAGAGAGGAGAGGGGAGAGGAGAGGAGTGGGGGGAGAGGAGAGAGTGGAGAGAGTAGGGGAGAGCAGAGAAGGAGAGGAGAGAGTAGGGGAGGGAGAGAGAAGGGAGAGAAGGGGAGAGAAGGAGAGCAGAGAAGGAGAGGAGAGAGTAGGGGAGGGGAGAGAGAAGGGGAAAGGGGAGAGAAGGAGAGGAGAGAAGGGAGGTGAGAGGGCAGAGTGGAGAGGAGAAGAGAGCAGGGGGGAGGGGGGAGAGAGAAGGGGAGGGAGAAGAGAAGGGAGAGGAGAGCAGAGAGGGGAGAGCAGAGAGAGGGGGAGAGCAGAGAGGGGGAGAGGAGAGGAGGAGAGGAGAGAGGGGGGGAGAGGAGAGAGAGGGGGAGAGCAGAGAGAGGGGAGCAGAGAGGGGAAGGAGAAAGAAGGCGAGCTAACCTCCAAGCATCGCCCCAGATGTGCCCGGGGTGTGTGTGTACGCCTGGGTACCATGCACTCCCTCCCCTTCCCTTCCCGCCGGGCTGCAGGCAGTGCAAGTGAGGAGGGGTTATTCATTCACACCGTGAGGACGGGCGCCAGGCATGGAGGGGAAACTGGAGACCTCCGGAGAAAGATGCCTCTGAGAGTTCGTCCGATACCCTGTCGGAGGGCGAGCAAGAAGACCTCGGCGCCGGGGAAGAAGACAGCGAGTGCTCGCAGCGGGGCAAAGGCAATGACCCAGAGGGGAACAGCAGCGACGAGGAAACACTGGACAGGGACGAGGAAAGTGAACGAGTAGGTAACATTTTAATCCCTGCTTTAAAAAAATAAATAATTTTGAATACATATTCCCCCCCCCCCCCTTGTAAGATCAACACCATACTTGCTTGTAAATGATGCTGCCTGCCTTCACACCCAGCCAACACCCAGAGAGTTGTGAATCTGTGGAATTATCTGCCATAGAAGGCCGTTTTCAAGGGAGAGTTGGATTTAGCTCTTAGGGAATGAAGTGATATGGGGAGAAGGCAGGAACGGGGTACTGGTTGTGGATGATCAGCCATGATCATATTGAATGCCGGTGCTGGCTCGAAGGGCAGAATGGCCTCCTCCTGCACCTATTTTTCTATGTTCTATGAAGGGCCGAATGGCCTACTCCTGCACCTATGTTTCTATGTTCTATGAAGGGCCGAATGGCCTCCTCCTGCACCTATTTTTCTATGTTCTATGTTCTACGAAGGGCCGAATGGCCTCCCTCCTGCACCCATTTTTCTATGTTCTATGTTCTATGAAGGGCTGAATGGCCGCCTCCTGCACCTATTTTCTCTGCCATAGTTTTGCATGGAGTGTCATCAGTGAATTTACAGAAGGTGACTCCAACTTTAGACAGGTGTAGGAAGGAACTGCAGATGCCGGTTTACACCGAAGATAGACTCAAAATGCAGATGTCCCGCTGAGTTACTCCAGCGTTTCGTGTCCAACTCTAGTCTGAAGAAGGGTCTCGACCCCGAAACGCCACCCGTTCCCTTCTCACCAGAGCTGCTTGCTGCCTGTCCCCGCTGAGTTACTCCCTCCAGCATTTTGTGTCTCTCTTCGGTTTAAACCCAGCATCCGCAGTTCCTTCCTGAAACCTTCAGACGCATTCGGTTGTGTATGCAGTGTGCTTTACTGGTGTTTGCTTTGTGTTTGTACTAGTTGTTGGAAACAGTCAGGTGGGCGATAAGTTTGGAGACTAAACAAATGTACGAATTGCAGCACCGTCACATGATGCGTGAAGAGAGTTTTTCATTATCTTACCCCAAAAAAAAAAAGCTAAATAAAAGCCAGCAGATGCTGGAAATGGAAATGGAGGTGAGAAAAACGTTTTCCACCCAGAGAGTTGTGAATTTGTGGAATTCCCTGCCACAGAGGGCAGTGGAGGCCAAGTCACTGGATGGATTTAAGAGAGAGTTAGATAGAGCTCTAGGGGCTAGTGGAGTCAAGGGATATGGGGAGAAAGCAGGCACGGGTTATTGATTGGGGACGATCAGCCATGATCACAATGAATGGCGGTGCTGGCTCGAAGGGCCGAATGGCCTCCCCCTGCACCTATTTTCTATGTTTCTATGTAAAAGCAAGATGCTGTAAATACTAAAGATGGAACATAGAACAGTACAGACACAAAGTGCTGGAGCAGCTCAAAGTGTCGGGATGCAGCCTGACCCACCGTGTTACTCCAGCAACTTGTGTCTTTTTATTTGTAAACCAGTATTGGCGGAACAGTACAGCACAGGAACAGGCCCTTCAGCCCGCAATGTAAATGTCATGGGATGTGCAGAACAGCACAGGAACAGGCCCTTCAGCCCACAATCTAAATGTCATGGGATATGCAGAACAGCACAGAAACAGGCCCTTTGGCCCGCAATGTCAGTGTTGAACATGATGCCAAATTAATGTAATCCCCTCTGTTTTCACATAATCCATTTCCTGTGCATCAATGTACCTATCCAAAAGTCTCTTAAACACCACGATAATATCCGCTTCACCACCCATGGTAGCACATATCAGACACCCACCCCTCTCTGTGTAGAAAGAAAAGTTTCCCCCACTCTTAGTCATAGAGTGATATAGCCTGGAAACAGACCCTTCAGCCCAACTTGCCCACACCGGCTAACATGTTCCAGCTATAGTCCATATCCCTCCAAACCTGTCCTATCCATGTACCTGTCTAACTGCTTCTTAAATGTTGGGATAGTCCCAGCCTCAGCTACCTCCTCTGGCAGCTTGTTCCATACGCCCACCACCCTCTGTGTGAAAATGTTACCCCTCAGATTCCTATTAAATCTTTTCCCCTTCACCTAAAACCTATGTCCTCTGGTCCTCGATTCACCTACTCTGGGCAAGAGACTCTGTGCATCTCCCCAATTTATTCCTCTCATGATCTTATACACCTCTATAAGATCACCCCTCATCCTCCTGCGCTCCAAGATTCAAGAAGTTTATTGCCATGTCAACAAGTTTATAGGAATGTGTCTTGGTTCGCTCTCAGACAGATACAATTCAGTACAATACATCCACCACATACACCACAATAAATAATATATAATACAGACAATATCGTACGAAGGACAATATATACAGGAAGGACAGTACCCAGCAGCGTCATGTTAAACGTAGGTGCAAGTGCAAAAGAAAATACAAAGTGATTAGTGCAAATTCAAATATCTGATGGCTTGGAGGTAGGTGCTGTCTCTGAAGCGAGATGTTTTACTTTTAATGCTTCTATATCTCCTTCCTGATGGGAGGAGATTAAAGAGGTGATGTGCCGGGTGAAAGTGGTCTGCTATGATTTTTTTGGCCTTTCTGGTGAGTCTTGTTGAGTAAAGTGATGTCACTGAGGGAAGTGTGCTGCAACCGATGATCTTAGAAGCTCGGCGCACTATTCTCTCCAGCCGAATCTTATTCTGCGAGGTTGTGTGACCATACCAGACAAGCATGGAGAATGTGAGTATGCTTTCTATGGTAGACCTATAGAAGTGGGTCATGGCTGGTCGACTGACCCTGAATTTTTTGAGCTGCCGCAGGAAGTAGAGTCGCTGGTGGCACTTACTGATTATGAGACTAGTGTTGAGCTCCCATGATAGGGATTGATGTATGGTGGTCCCGAGGAACTTAAAGAAGGTGACCCTCTCAACCACCTCTCCATTGATGAAGAGAGGGAGGAGGGGGGTGGCTCTATATACACTATATATACATGATCTTATACACCTCTATAAGATCACCCCTCATCCTCCTGCGCTCCAAGGAATAGAGTCCCAGCCTACTGTCCAGATCCAGGGCCGCAGTTTAAGAATAAGGGTAAGCATTTAGAACGGAGATGGGGAAATACTTTTTCACACAGAGAGTTGCGAGTGTGGAA
>CM075977.1:219060739-219128889 GCA_038087875.1 Malacoraja senta | reverse complement strand
GAATTGAGATGCATGTCTTAACTCTGCACTAAGTTGGCTAGGTCCTCATTACCACGTGGAGGTGCAGATAAGAAGGAAAGACACAAAATGCTGGAGTAACTCAGCGGGACCAGGCAGCATCTCTGGAGAGAAGGAACGTGTGCTTTTTTTTTTTCGGGTCGAGAGCCTTCTTCAGATCCGACCCGTGACATTTCGGTCTCTCCAGAGATGCTGCCCGTCCCGTTGAGTTACCCCAGCATTTTGTGTCTATCTTCGGTTTAACTCAGCATCTGCAGAAGGGTCTCGACCCGAAACGTCACCCATTCCTTCTCTCCAGAGATGCTGCCTTTCCGCTGAGCCCCCATTGCTTCTCTCCAGAGATAGACAATAGACAATAGGTGCAGGAGTAGGCCATTCGGCCCTTTGAGCCAGCACCGCCATTCAATGTGATCATGGCTGATCATCCCCAATCAGTACCCCGTTCCTGCCATCTCCCCATATCCCCTGACTCTACTATTTTTAAGAGCCCTATCTAGCTCTCTCTTGAAAGCATCCAGAGAACCTGACTCTACCGCCCTCTGAGGCAGAGAATTCCACAGACTCACCACTCTCTGTGAGAAAAAGTGTTTCCTCGTCTCCGTTCTAAATGGCCTACCCCTTATTCTTAAACTGTGGCCCCTGGTTCTGGACTCCCCCAACATCGGGAACATGTTTCCTGCCTCCAGCGTGTCCAAGCCCTTAACAAGCTTATATATTTCAATGAGATCCCCTCTCCTCCTTCTAAACTCCAGAGTGTACAAGCCCAGCTGCTCCATTCTCTCAGCATATGACAGTCCCGCCATCCCGGGAATTAACCTTGTACATCAATCTTTCTTATACATA
The DNA here is from genome assembly GCA_038087875.1 of Malacoraja senta. Lineage (NCBI taxonomy): Eukaryota > Metazoa > Chordata > Chondrichthyes > Rajiformes > Rajidae > Malacoraja > Malacoraja senta. The sequence continues at coordinate 219,128,028 of CM075977.1, read as the reverse complement.
AATATAATCGAGCCAAACTCAACTATAATAAGTAGAGCAAAGGGGAAGATACAGAGTGCAGGAATTAGAACCCAGCTTTGTACCGCATCAGTTCCAGAGAAAACAAAGGTTTTGTTTTGCATGCTATCTAAACAGATAAGAATACTATGTATAATAATTGCAATCAAGTCAAACCCAAGTACAATAGGTAGAGCAAAGGGGAAGATGCAGCGTGCAGGATAGAGTTCTCTGTATTGTAGCGCATCAGTTCCAGGGACAAAGTCCAATGTCCGCAATGGAGGTCGAGGTTATTCGGACAGTGCCCTAGCTTAAGAAAGGACCGCTCAGGTACCCGATAACAGATTCACAACTCTCTGTGTGAAAAGGTGTTTCCTCATCTCCGTTCTAAATGGCCTACCCCTTATTCTTAAACTGTGGCCCCTGGTTCTGGACTCCCCCCAACATCGGGAACATGTTTCCTGCCTCTAGCGTGTCCAAGCCCTCAACAGCCGCTGCCTGTCCCACTGAGTTACTCCAGCATTTTTTGTCTTACCATCTGCAGTTCCTTCCTGCACAAAGAAGAGAAAGAAGGCTGTGGTGGGTGGGGGAGGTGGAGGGAAGGCACGCTGGTGGGATTTTGCTGCTTCAGATTCGAAACTTGTCAGTGGAGAAACGCTGATATTCCATCCACATCTGTCTAGTGCAGGCGAGCTCCTTTCAAATGGTAATTAGTGCTTCTCCACCATTGATTCATTCTGTTTGATGTAACTCTCAACACATTTCAAGGTAATCCAAGCTATAGGCACTCTATCCTGATGATTATATTAATGTCATGCGGCACTTGAGTGAAATATCCCCATTCGCACCTCAGGATTTAGAGCCATGAATTATATTTTGAGAGGAGTTGTTTGTGTCAGAGCTTTTCCCATCGTACATAGTTGTCCATTTCTATATATCCATATTTCCTTCGCTCCATAGATGCTGCTGCACCCGCTGAGTTTCTCCAGCATTTTTGTGCACCTTCTATATATCATCTATTGTTTTCGAGCCTGTCACTAACAAGATATTTTACTATTTTGAAAAAGAGATGCAATGTGCTGGTGTAACTCAGCGGGCAGGCAGTTTTTTTCTTTTTCCACGAGTAGTAGCTCTACTCAATAACCAAAAGTCTGTAGCCTCCTTCCTTTTGCTCTAGTATTTTATTTAATTCACATGTTTAATCAATAATGTTTTATTATTAATGTTTAATGTTTTATGTGTCATTCCTAACTGTCACTGTAAGTCGTTGTCACTTGCAGGCCGAGCACCAAGGCAAAGGAGGGCAGCGTAGGTTTACAAGGTTAATTCCCGGGATGGCGGGACTGTCATATGCTAAGAGAATGGAGCAGCTGGGCTTGTACACTCTGGACTTTAGAAGGATGAAAGGGAATCTTATTAAAACATATAAGATTGTTTAGGGTTTGGACACGCTAGAGGCAGGAAACATGTTCCCGATGTTGGGGGAGTCCAGAACCAGGGGCCACAGTTTATGAATAAGGGGTTAGAACGGAGATGAGGAAACACTTTTTCTCACAGAGAGTTGTGAGTCTGTGGAATTCTCTGCCTCAGAGGGCGGTGGGGGCCGGTTCTCTAAATACTTTCAAGAGAGAGCTAGATAGGGCTCTTAAAGATAGCGGAGTCAGGGGATATGGGGAGAAGGCAGGAACGGGGTACTGATTGGGGATGATCAGCCATGATCGCATTCAATGGCGGTGCTGTCTCGAAGGGCTGAATGGCCTACTCCTGCACCTATTGTCTATTGTTCAAGAAGGAACTGCAGATGCTGGAAAATGGAAGGTAGACAAAAATGCTGGAGAAACTCAGCGGGTGCGGCAGCATCTATGGAGCGAAGGAAATAGGCAACGTTTCGGGCCGAAACCCTTCTTCAGTCTGATGCAGGGTGGGGGGGAGGGGCGGGAACATGTCTATTGTCATGTTGCCTGACCCGCTGAGTCCTCCAGCACTTAGTATCCTTTCCATACACCAGCATCTTCAGTTCCTTGTTTCCACAAGATGTTGAAATAACCACAATCTCCCGGTTGCCAAACACTTTAACTCCCCTTCCCATTCCCACACTGACCTTTCTGTCCTAGGTCTCCCTCACTGTCAGAGTGAGGGCAACATGTAAACTGGAGGAACACCATCTCATTTTTCGCTTGGGCAGCTGACAACCCAGTGGTATGAATATTGATTTCTCAAATTTCAAGTAACCCTTGCATCCCCCCTCTCTCTCCATCCCTCCCCCCACCCTAGTCGTCCTGCCAGTTCCACTCTTCACATCCCTTTGTTATCGCCTCTTCCACAGCCAACAATGGACCATTGTGGGCTCCGCCTTTCCTTGGTCATTAGCGCCGGCTCTGATTTCTTCCGAACATTTTCATACCTCTAGTATCCCTCCCCCCCCCCCTGACTCTCAGTCTGAAGAAGGGTCTCGACCAAAAACGTCACCAATGGCTTTTATCCAAAGATGTCGCCTGACCCGCTGAGTTACTCCAGGATTTTGTGTCTATCTTCATTGAAATAGCTTTACACTTTGTGTAGGAAGGAACTGCAGATGCTGGTTTAAACTGAAGACAGACACAAAATGAATTAGAATTAGAATTAGACTTAGAATTAGAATGCCATTTATTGTCATTTAACACCAAGGTTCAACGAAATTGCGTTGAAATGCTGGAGTAGCTTAGCGGGACGGGCTGAGTTTCTCTAGCATTTTGTGTCTATCTTCATTGAAATAACTTTACACTTTGTGTAGGATGCAGATGCTGGTTTAAACAAGAGTCAAAAGTCAAGTCAGGAGAGTTTATTGTCATGTGTCCCAGATAGGACAATGAAATTCTTGCTTTGCTGCAGAACAACAGAATATGTAAACATAATACAGAACGGGAGATAAAAGTTCAATGTGTCTATAGACCATAGACCATATAAACACAATAAGTAACAGATGGCGCAGCGGTAGAGTTGCTGCCTTACAGCAAAATGCAGCGCCAGAGACACGGGTTCGATCCCGACTACGGGTGCTGTCTGTATGGAGTTTGTAGGTTCTTCCCGTGACCTGCGTGGGTTTTCTCCGAGATCTCCAGGTTTCCTTCAACACTCCAAAGACGTACAGGTTTGTAGGTTAATTGGCTTGATAAAAAAATGTTAAATTGTCCGTTGACGATAGGCAGAGTACTGCCCTGCCGACTACAAAATACAGAAGATTCAGAAGATAAAGTGCAATAGTAATAATAGACTATTATTGTTCAGAGCTTATTGATGTCGTGTTTCATAGCCTGATGGCTGTGGGGAAGCAGCTGTTCCTGAACCTGGATGTAACAGATTTCAGGTTCCTGTGCCTTCTTCCCGATGGCAACGGAGAGATGAGTGTGTGGCCGGGAAGGACACCAAATGCTGGAGTAACTTAGCGGGAGAGGCTGAGTTACTCCAGCGTTTTGTGTCTAATTTAACTTTACACTTTGTTAAGCCCCTGTTCCACGATGCGAGTTTACCCAAGAGCTCTCCCGAGTTTAAAATTAAAAATCAAACTCGTGGTACTTCATCGCGAGTATTTTTGGAAATTTTTCACACTGTTGAAAAAACTTCACGGGTTTCTGCGTTTCCCGAATACCTGCCCTTAGCATTATGAGCCGCCACGAGACATCCACGAGCTCCGACGTATCCCCAACGTACATTCTACGTACTTACCACGAGTCTGATTTTTTTTTTTATACTCGGGAGAGCTCTTGTAACTCGCATCGTGGGACAAGGGCTTTAGCCACTGTTGCTTGAAGACTCTGGGCCGGGCATAGTTGGTTGGAGGTTGGAGCGCACTGTTTGGGACGGTGGAATTTCTTCACAGCCTCTCTTTGATTTTGTAACACATCTTCCAGTTCTATAAGCACCTTCTGCATTGGAAGAAACCTGCATTATTTATGCATTTTCCCAGATCTGTGTCATGTCACCCTCAAAGGAATTACGTTTTATGATTTTCTCCACTTGCTTGGACTCCTCGGACTGGAATGATCTTTTTTTTAATGCTTTATTTCATCGGCCTTCGGGCAGAGACTGGGGAAAACCTGGCTTCACCAGTCATGCACAGAAGATCCAAACTTGGTTTTGATTTGCATTGAAAGCTTTCAGCATTAGGTTTGGGCACAGTAGCATCACCAATAGCTACCCAAGTATATTCTTCCTTAGGCGGGTCTAAACTGCTCAGTGCTGCAGCTGGTAGAACCTCAGCCTTGCAGCACCGGAGACCCGGGTTCGATCCTGATCTCTGGCTCTGTTGTTGTTGAGTTTGCACGTTCTCCCTGTGACCAGACGGGCTTCCTCTGGGTGCTCCGGTTTCACGAGGTCATCACTGATAGGAGTAGAATTCGGCCATTCGGCCCATCAAGTCTACTCCGCCATTCAATCACGGCTGATCTACCTCTCCCTCCTAACTCCAATCTCCTGCCTTCTCCCCGTAACCTCTGACACTCGTACTGATCACACACCCACCCACATCCCAAAGACGTGCGGGTTCATGGATTAATTGGCCTTTGTAAAATTGCCCCCAATGTGTATGTGTTTAAGAAGGAACTGCAGATGCTGGAAAAATCGAAGGTAGACAAAAATGCTGGAGAAACTCAGCGGGTGCAGCAGCATCTATGGAGCGAAGGAATAGGTGACGTTTCGGGTCGAGATCCTTCTTCTGACTAATGTGTGGGGGGGGGGGGTGGGGGGCTGGAAGAAGAAAGGAAGAGGCGGAGACAGTAGGCTTGTGGGAGAGCTGGGAAGGGGAGGGGAAGGAGGGAGAAAGCAGGGACTACCTGAAATTGGAGAAGTCAATGTTCATACCGCTGGGGTGTAAACAAGCCAAGCAAAATATGAGGTGCTGCTCCTCCAATTTGCGGTGGAACTCACTCTGGCCATGGAGGAGGCCCAGGACAGAAAGGTCGGATTTGGAATGGGAGGGGGGAGTTGAAGTGCTGAGCCACCGGGAGACCAGGTTGGTTTGTGTAGGGAATGGATGTGGAAGTGGTATAATATAGAACTAGTGTGAATGGCTGATCAATGCTCGGAATGGACTCGGTGGGCCGAAGGGCCCTGTTTACATGCTGTATCTCAATGATATTTAATTAAATCAACGATAAACACACGCAGAGGCAAATATATTGTACAGTTTCGTTTAGAGACTCAGCACGGAAACAGGCCCTTCAGCCGATCGAGTCCACGCTGACCAGTGATCCCTGCACACTAACACTATCCTACACACACACACACGGGACAATTTGCAATTTAACCAAAGCAATTAGTCGACAACCCTGCACATCTTTCGAATGTGTACGTCAAATCTAGACGCCGTGACACTGAGGAAATTCTGACCCATCTTGCCTTCAACTCCACCAGCATTTCTTTTCACTTCCATCACCAAAGACATCATCCCCGCGTTCCACGGGATCCTTGACACTTTATTGGGGTGACGAAAAAAGACACAAAGTCCAGGAGTAACTCAACGGGTCAGGCAGCATCTCTGGAGGACATCAATTGGCAACGTTTCGGGTCGGGACCCTTCTTTAGTCTTCCAACCCGCCCTCGAAATTCACGTGGACTTTCTCTGAGCTTCAGTACTTTCTGGGGGTGATGGAGCAGAGAACTGGGTTGGGAGATTGCAACCTTCACGTGGTCCGCCCTGTTTCAACGTATGCAATCGACCTGGCGTGCACAATCAAATAAGATCAAATAGAACAAGTTGTCAGAAGAAGGGTCTTGGCCCGAATTGTCACCTGTCCACGCCCTCCAGAGATGCTGCCTGACTCGCTGAGTTAAGGGCCTGTCCCACTCTCACGACCTAATTCACGACCTCTGTCGAGTTTGCCCTTGACTCATACTCGCAGCATGGTCGTCACGAGGTCGTAGGTAGGTCGTAGCAGGCCGTGATGCTAGTCGTAGGTACTCGTGGCATCAAGTAGGTCGGGGCGTTTTTTCTAGCTTGATGAAAAATGTCCACGAGTAAAAAATGTCGTGAATTAGGTCGTGAAAGTGGGACAGGCCCGTCCGGAAGTGGCGGTGCTGTTGAACAGCTGCGGCTCGCCTGCAGTCCGTCTGTTTTTACTTTTTTTGTTTTCTTTTGTCCTGTTTTAGTTAAATTTTAGTTTATTGGGATGTGTATGTGTGGGGATGTATATGTGTGGGGTGGGGGGTGAAACATGATTTTTGTCTCTCCCTTCGGGGGAATGCGACTTTTTCTTGTCGTAACCCCCTTCTCTGCCTCCGTTTGCGCTGAGGCCTAATGGCGGAGCTGGCGGCCTCCAACTGCGACCGACCGACCTCGAGGCTCCGGAGGCAGAGCCAGGACTTACCAGCGCGGGGCTGGCCGGCTTCGGGGCTACGGTGGCGTTCCGGCGGTGGTGACCGAGGACACGAATCCGGAGGCTCGGCCGCGGGCCCAGTGGACGACATCGTCGGGAGCTCGCAGGTCACAGGTGGGTGACCTGTTTTTCTGGAGCTCCCGCAACTACAGCTGCGTCCGCTGGACTGGAGGGCGTCAGCTTCGGCAGATTCGACCACCCCGGGCCGCGGGGTTTGAACCGGCCCGTCGCGGAGCGGAGCTCGGATTCAGCCGCGGGACTTACTTACCATCACCCGGCGGGGTCACAACATCAGAAGCCTGGATCGCCTCAGCGCAGAGGAAGAACAAAGCGGGAAGAGACAGACTTTTGCCTCCATCACAGTGAGGAGGTGCCTGGTGAACTCACTGTGGTGGATGTTAATTTATGTTTATTGTGTGTTTTGTTATTTATTATTATATGTATGACTGCAGGCAACGAAATTTCGTTCAGACCGAAAGGTCTGAATGACAAATAAAGGAATCTCTAATCTCTCTCTAATCTCTAATCTCTACTCCAGCACTTTGTGTGTTCCTCAAGATTCCAGCGTCTGCAGGCTCTTGTGTCGTCATTTGATATTGAACTCCAATTAGAATGCTCCAAGTAAATAATATCATTTAAAATGTATCTTGGTGTCAAGTTAAAGTTATTTATGTCATGAATTTATTTTAGTGAAAATTAGAATCAAAATAATTTAAAAACATCAACGTGGGAAGGAAGTGCAGATGCTGGTTTATCCGAAGATAGACACAAAATGTTGGAGGAACTCAGCGGTAACACTATCCTAAACACACTGGGGACAATTTTACATTGATACCAGGCTAATTAACCTACAAACCTCTATGTCTATGGAGCGTGGGAGGAAACCGAAGATCTCGGAGAAAACCCACGCAGGTCACGGGGAGAATGTACAAACTCCATACAGACAGCGCCCATAGTCGGGATCGAACCCAGGTCTCTGGCGCTGTGAGGCAGCGACTCTACCCCTGCTCCACCGTGCTGTTACTCCAGCTTTTTATGTCTATCTTTGGTAAAAACATAAGTGGGCTGTTTGTCTGCTTGTACCTGTTCTGCATTTCAATGGGATCATAGATGAAGTTGTGCTGGAGCATTAATTTCCAGAACTAATTCCATATCCCTTGATATCCAAAAATCTATTGAAGTTGGAATTACAAAATACTGTAGATGCTGGGTATTTGGAATACCAAAGACAGACATCGTTAGGCAGGTCATGTAGTATGCGTAATGGTTCAGGCTGTTGGGCCCTTCAAACATTAGTCTGGATTGTCAACTCTATTGTTATTTACGAAGGATTCTCGGTTAATTTTACGTTTGGATATCAGAAACTTTGCACCATGAAGGGTCCGCTGATCCATCTTGCGGCGATCATTGCCGCCTTGATTAGTGCGGGTGTCAGGGGTTACGGGGAGAAGGCAGGAGAATGGGGTTGAGAGGGAAAGATAGATCAGCCAAGATTGAATGGCGGAGTAGACTTTAGTTTTGTTAAGCGATACAGTGCGGAAACACGACCTTTGGCCCTCCGAGTCCACACCTACCAGCGATCCCCGCACACTAACACCATCCTATACTCGCCAGAGACAATTTACAAATATATCATCTTTGGAGTGTGGGAGGAAACCGGAGCACCAGGAGAAAACCCACGCAGGTCACGGGGCGAACGTACAAACTCTATACCGTAGTCAGGATGGAAGCCGGGTCTCTTGTGATGTAAGGCAGCAACTCTAACGCTGCGTAGACTTGATGAGCCAATAGACTGGATAGTTCTGCTCCTAGAACTTATAATTTTATGATTATCTGGCTGTTAAAACGCCTTCATTTATTGATGGAATTGTTGGCATTGCCAGCAGTAATTGTCCATTTTGCCCTTGAGAAAGTGCTGACGAGCCATCACGAAGCACTGGGTCTTATTATAGTGAATAATAAATAATAATAATAATAAATGTATTTGTATAGCACATTTAAAAACAACTCGCGTTGACCAAAGTGCTGTACATCAGTGCAGGTACTAATTTGCTACATACAACGGTACACAGACCTAACAATACATACATAAACTGTTTACAGCGCCCCCTCAGATGGGGCTCAAAAACGCTAGGGAGTAGAAATAGGTTTTGAGTCGTGACTTAAAGGAGTCGATGGAGGGGGCAGTCCTGATGAGGAGAGGGATGCTGTTGCACAGTCATAGGTGCTGCAACCGCAAAAGCACGGTCACCCCTGAGCTTAAACCTAGACCGCAGGATAGTCAGTAGCCCCAAGTCGGCCGACCTGAGGGACCTGGAGGTAGAATGGTGGGTTAAAAGATTTTTGATGTAGGTGGAGGCAAGCCCGTTAAGGGCTTTGTATACGTATAAGAGGAGCTTGAAGTTGATTCTATACCGTACTGGGAGCCAGTGGAGAGAGGCCAGGATCGGGGTGATGTGGTCCCCGATCCTGGTAGGTACTGTGTGGCGTGTAAGAGAACTTTAACAATCAGAACCATCGCTGCCGAAGGAACAACGATATATTTCTAGTTCGGATGGGGGGTGATGCGATGACGGACTTACAGTCGCTGATGTTACGATTGACAAGTAGCGCTTGTTCTTTAGAGTCTTGAGAGAGATACAGAGTTGAAACGGGCCCTTCGGCCCACCAAGTCCACAGCGATTGCCCTCGTACACCAGCACTGTCCTACACACTGGGGACAATTTGCAACTTACAGAAGCCAATTAACCTACAAACCTGCATGTCTTTGGAGTGTGGGAGGAAACCGGAGCACCCGGAGAAAACCCACACGGTCACGGGGAGAACGTACAAAACTCTGTGCATATGGCACCTGTCGTCAGGATTGAACCCGGGTGTCTGGGGCTGTGAGGCAGCAACTCTGCCACTGCGCTGCCCGTGAGATGGTGGGTGACACAATGAGGGACTCGCGGTCGCTGATGTTACTATTGACATGTAGCGCGTTTTCTTTGGAGTCTTGAGAGAGATACAGTGTGGAAATGATTCAGGATAGCACTTTGCAAATCCATGACAACCAAAAAGGTCAGCACAGCAGCGCTGCGGTAGAGTTGCTGCCTCACAGCGCCAGAGAACCGAGTTCAATCCTGACTACGGGTGCTGTCTGTATGGAGTTTGTACGTTCTTCCTGTGACAGCGTGGATTTTCTCCAGGAGCTCTGGTTTCCTCCCACACTCCAAAGACGTACAGGTTCATAGGCTAATTGGCTTTGGTATAATTGTAAATTGTCCCTAGTGTGTGTGTGTAGGATAGTGTTAGTGTGCAGGGATCGCTGGTCGGCGTGGACTCGGTGGGCCGAGGGGAATGTTTCCGTGCTGTATCTCTAAACTAACTAAACTAAACATTAAACCGGATAGGTGGATGATATTCCATCGCGCTCCGGAGTTGTCCTTTGTTGATGGAAGATTCTGAAATTAGGAAGAGATCCATTTACTGCAGGATACGCTGTCTCTGATTTGGTCTTATTACCAGTGTACTTGAGTCACTGCATCATTCAATATTCTTGCTATTGAGGGAGTGCAGCGGAGGTTTACAAGGTTAATTCCCGGGATGGCGGGACTGTCATATGCTGAGAGAATGGAGCAGCTGGGCTTGTACACTCTGGAGTTTAGAAGGATGAGAGGGCATCGCATTGAAACATATAAGATTGTTAAGGGCTTGGACACGCTGGAGGCAGGAAACATGTTCCCGATGTTGGGGGAGTCCAGAACCAGGGGCCACAGTTTAAGAATAAGGAGTAAGCCATTTAGAACGGAGATGAGGAAACACTTTTTCTCACAGAGAGTGGTGAGTCTGTGGAATTCTCTGCCTCAGAGGGCGGTGGAGGCAGGTTCTCTGGATGCTTTCAAGAGAGAGCTAGATAGGGCTCTTAAAGATAGTGGAGTCAGGGGATATGGGGAGAAGGCAGGAACAGGGTACTGATTGGGGATGATCAGCCATGATCACATTGAATGGCGGTGCTGGCTCAAAGGGCCGAATGGCCTACTCCTGCACCTATTGTCTATTGTCAACCTCTGGTTATTGGTGAATTTGGTTGACCAGAAACGTTACCCATTCCTTCTCTCCAGATGTGTTCCCTGTCCTGCTGAGTTACTCCAGCCTTTTGTGTCTCTCTTCCTAGGAGTGCTATCCCGGCCTCTGCTCTCAACTCATGAGTGTCAAAGGCATGTATTGGTATTGTTCAGAGATATTTAAAAGCATTATGACAATAATAAATCAACACCAATATGCAGTTTTAGTTTTTTAGTTGAGTTTAGAGATACAGCGCGGAAACAGGCCCTTCGACCCACCGAACCCGCGCCGACCTGCAACCCGCGCACACTAACACTATTCTACACATACTCTGGACAATTTACATTTATACCAAGCCTATTAATCTGCAAGCCTGTACGTCTTTGGAGTGTGGGAGGAAACCAAAGATCCCAACAAGTCACGGGGAGAACATGCAAACTCCGTACAGACAGCACCCGTAATCAGCATCGAACCGGGGTCCCTGGCGCTGTAGTAGGCCTGTCCCACTTAGGCGACTAGTTTGCAACTACAGGCGACTAGTTTGTCGCCACATGTTCGCCGGTGGTCGCCGGGAGTCGTCTCCTCAGTCGCGCAAAAAGCCGTAGCGTCTTTCCAGTCGCCGCTAAATTTTCAACACCTTGAACATTTTTCGGCGACAGCGAGTTTGACGCCAATGAGCGTAGCTTGAAAGCCCTGTCCCACGGTACGAGTTAATTCCCAGAGCTCTCCCGAGTTTCCCCTGATTCGACCTCGGAGATTTACGGTAATGGCCGCTCGTAGGTACTCGGGGCTCTCGTGGACATTTTTCAACATGTTGAAAAATCTTCACGAGTCTTCCCGTGCTTACCTGCCGTTAGCGAGTCTTCCCGAGTACCTGCCGTTAGCGTTACGAGCCGCTAAGAGACGTCCCCGAGCTCCGACGTACCCGCTACGTTCATTCTCCGTGCTGACCACGAGTTTGATTTTTTTAAAACTCGGGAGAGCTCTTGGAATGAACTCGTACAGTGGGACAGGGCTTTGACTTCTCCTGATGTAGGTTGTCACCGTTTTTTCTGCGACCTGCTACGACTATGACAGTCGCCTAAAACAATCGCCCAGTGGGACAGGCCCATAATGCAGCAATTCTACCGCTACGCCGCCGGGCCCTTATTGATGGTTTTTGTGTTATTAACTTCATGAAATGATTCGGGATAGCAAACTTAGAATGGCCAAATGTTGTTCCAATAAATAGTGACATGACGGACCCATCTGTGATACACTTCTGCGTTCCACTTGCGTTCCTGTATTCAGGATACTTGTCAGTGTAGGGGGAACTAATGTATATGCTGTCTTAAATAACGCAGCAGTCAAAGCTAATATTAGCACGTAGTAGGTAACCTTGTACGAGGTGTATATATTTACAGCAATCCTTCCATCTGGCAGGCAGAACTATTTTAAATTGCTCAGCTGCTGAAGGGCAAATGATACGGCGGTTTCAATTTTAGTTTACCCCAGTGTTACAGGAGTCCGGGCAATGGAAACTTGGCCTTGCGGAATTCAGAAATCGCTGCCAAAAAAAAGAAAACATGAGACGCGGTATAAAAATTTGCACGCACAAAATTGCCAGGGCGGCACGGTGGCGCAGCGGTAGAGTTGCTGCCTTGCAGCGCCAGCGCCCCGGGTCCCAGGTTTGATCCTGACTACGAGGGCTGTCTGTATGGAGTTTGTACGTTCTCCCTGTGACCTGCGTGGGTTTTCTCTGAGATCTTCGGTTTCCTCCCACACTCGAAAGACGTGCAGGTTTGTAGGTTAATTGGCTTGGTAATCTTCTCTTTTGTTTCTTTTTTCTTTCTTTTCTTCTTTTTTTCTCCTCATTTTTTTTCTAGGGCTATTTTGCTATCTCACGCAACACTTCATCTCAATCTTTCCTTTTGTAATCTTTCATTTCTTATTTTTGCTTCATTATTAAATTAAAAATAAAAAGTTGTATAAGAGTTGTAATATGTCAATAAGTATTAAGTACTTTGGTACCACATTATTGTGCTTCTAAAAAATAAATTAAAATTAAAAAATTTAAAAAAAAAATTGGCTTGGTAAATGTAAAAATTGTCCCTGGTAGGATAATGTTAATGTGCGGGGATCGCTGGTCGGCACTGACCCGGTGGGCCGAAGGGCCTGTTTCCGCGCTGTATCTAAACAAAACTGTCCAAGTATATTTTCAATGTTGTTTCAGTTCCTTGCACAATGCCAGATTGCCGTTTCAAAACCCTTTTTTCAAAACAGTGAGGAGAAGGGGTTATTTAAGTTAATTTACATAATTGGAGTTTGACTTGTAAAGAAAGCATTCCGGTTCCTAATTGCTAGAGGTAGTTTATAAACAGATTGTGACTGTTCTCCCGGAATTAGATGCACCTGCAGTCTTCAGTGGTGTTATCAGGCTGAAACCAGGGAATGGAGATGATGTCGTTGTTAACATTTCCATTGCAGATGTTCTGTACAGGCGAACATGCAAAGGACTGAATACTGAAGATGCACAAAAAAAGCTGGATTCACTCAGGGGGACAGGCGACATCTCTGGAGAGAAGGAATGGGTGACCTGAAACATCCAGAGATGCTGCCTATCCCGCTGCGTGACTCCAGCTTTTTGTGTCTATCTTCGGTGTAAACCAGCATCTGCAGTTCCTTCCTACGCAAGGACTGAATACTGCTCTCATATACACTGAACTCGGCTACTCAAGAGTCGTCAACAGTGTTTTATTGTCATATGTCCCAGATAGGACAATGAAATTCTTGCTTGCTGCAGCACAACACAATATGTAAACATAGTACATAACGGGAGAAAAAAAGTTTGGTGTGTGTATATACACATGCACGCATACTCAATCAATCTCAAATATAATGCAATAATAATAATAATAGTCTGTTGTAGCTCAGAGCTTATTTGTTGTAGTGTTTAATAGCCTGATGGCTGTAGGAAAGAAGCTGTTCCTGAACCTGGACGTTACAGTTTTCAGGCTCCTGTACCTTCTTCCCGATGGCAGCGGTGAAATGAGTGTGTGGCCAGGATGGTGTGGGTCTTTGATGATGTTGGCCGCCTTTTTGAGGCGGGGACTTCGATAGATCCCTTCGATGGTGGGGAGGTCAGAGCTGGTGATGGACTGGGCAGTGGTCACAACTTTTTACAGTCTTTTCCGCTCCTGGACGTTCAAGTTGCCGAACCAGGCCATGATGCAGCCAGTCTGTATGCTCTCTACTGTGCACCTGTAGAAGTTCAAGAGAATCCTCTTTGACATACCGAATCTCCACAGTCTTCGCGGGAAGTAGAGGCGCTGATGTGCCTTCTTTATAATTGCATCATAAAAGTTGGAGGTCATGTTGCAGTTATATAAGACGTTGGTGAGGCCACATTTGGAGTATTGTGTTCAGTTTTGGTCACCAGGTTATAGGAAAGATGTTGTCAAGCTGGAAAGGGTGCAGAGAAGATTTACGAGGATGTTGCCAGGACTCGAGGACATGAGCTATAGGGAGAGGTTGAGTAGGCTGGGTCTCTATTCCATGGAGCGCAGGAGGATGAGGGGTGATCTTATAGAGGTGTATAAAATCATGAGAGGAATAGCTCGGGTGAACGTCCGGAGTCTCTCGCCCAGAGTAGGGGAATTGAGAACCAGAGGACATAGGTTTCAGGTGAGCGGGAAAAGATTTAATAGGAATCTAAGGGGGAAACTTTTTTACACAATGGGTGGTGGGTGTATGGAACGAGCTGCCGGAGGAGGTCGTTGAGGCAGGGACTATCGCAACATTTAAGAAACATTCAGACAGGTACATGGGTAGGACAGGGTTGGAGGGATATGGGCCAAATGCGGGCAGGTGGGACTAGTGTGGATGGGGCATGTTGGTCAGTGTGGGCAAGTTGGGCTGAAGGGCCTGTTTCCATGCTGTATCACTCTAAGAGTCTATGATTCTATGTTGCGATACCTCTTTCAGAGCACTTCTCAATTTGACTTGCTCTGCTGGACCTTCTTCATTGCTCTCCCATTTCAATTAATTATTGACCCCCCTTTTTGAGTAAACTGTTCAATCTGCCTCCACTCCGCTTTCGAGCGGTGCGTTGAAGATCACGGCAGCCTATGTCACCGCTGGGTTTTGCTAATCACCTTGGGTTTGCTGTCTCGGTTTAACTTCTACTTTTATTTACTCGATCAAAACGTCACCAGTCTGAGCAGCTCCATCAAGTCCCTTCTCAAATGTTTCTGCTCTAAGAGGAGCAACCCCTGCCTCCCCATGTGATAATCCACAATTACCAACTTGGAGAAGCTCCTCCAAGGTTGATAGAAAGATACAACATGGAAACAGACCCTTCGGCCCGTCGTGTCCACTCTGACCATCGGTCACCCGGTTGATACGAGTTCCGTGTTTTCCCTCTTTTTCACCCTTTCCCGATGCACTAGGGGCAATTTACAGAGATCAATTAACCTGCAAACCCGCACGTCTTTGGGATGTGGTATGAAACCAGGGCACCCGGAGGAAACCCATGAGGTCCAATGTGGGAGAATGTCCAAACTCCACATAGACAGCACCCGAGGCCAGGGTCGAACCCATGTCTCTGGCGCTGTGAGACAGCGGTGCCACCAGCTGGTCCAGATCCAGGGGCCACAGTGTAAGAATAAGGGGTAAACCATTTAGAACGGAGATGAGGAAAAAGATTTTCACACACAGAGTTGTGGGTCTTTGGAATCCTCTGCCTCAGAGAGCGGTGGAGGCTGGTTCTCTGGGTGCTTTCAAGAGAGAGCTAGATAGGGCTCTTAAAATTAGCGGAGTCAGGGGATATGGGGAGAAGGCAGGAACGGGGTACTGATTGGGGATGATCAGCCATGATCACATTGAATGGCGGTGCTGGCTCGAAGGGCCGAATGGCCTACTCCTGCACCTATTATCTATTGTCTATTGCCTATTGTCTATTGTCTATTGTCCACTGTACAGGCCTTGACACAAAGTGCTGGAGTAACCCAGTGGGTCAGGCAGCATTTCTGGAGGAAGTAGGTAGATGATGTTTTGACTTGGGATCCTTGAGTCTTTGTTTTTGTAAACCAGCATCTGCAGTACCTTGAGTCTCTGAGACCTTGTCATCCACCTTGAAGTGAAATGCCCAGATTGTCCTCTATACTCTAGCTGGGATGAATGGGTGTGGGATGCTGTTATAGGGTCGCCAACTTTCTCACTCCCAAATAAGGGACAAAAGGTCAAAGTACGGGACAAATTCCCGACGGCAATTCGTTGACCGACTCGGCCGTGGCTGGGTGAATGATGAGTTGGCCCCGGGTGCTGGACTGCACACAAAGCCCAGCCGGCGGGCCAGCTGAGGAGTTTTGGCCCCGGGCGCGATGTCGCGCGCAAAGTCCGGCACCCCATCCAATTCATGAACCGATGATCGGCCATGAGAAGGAGGGATGGTGGTGGTGTCGGCGGTAAGCGAAGGTCTGACAGCTGGCCGGGCCGCCGACCGACGGAGCCACGCGCGGGGCGCTGCTGCTGCTGCTGCACTCCATGGGCTGCACTACGTCGGGACGGGTGAGGCGGGGACCGGACGCGGCGCTCCGACCCGACAGTCCCCTTGACCCGAGTGGCAGCAGTCAAATACGGGACAAGGGCGGTCCCGTACGGGACAAACCAATTTAGCCCAATATACGGGATGTCCCGGCTAATACGGGACAGTTGGCAACCCTAGTGTCAGAGCTCCTGCAGTCTTCGTAACAGCCACACTTACTCAATCACCTTCAATATGTGCCCAATACTCTACAGTGCTATCCCTATCCAAATACCTCTGATATTACCACAGTCTATGGATTCCGGGGAGGTTCAGTGTCCCTGTACATAACTCTGAGGTGTTTTAAATAAACAGCATGGGTCATTTGCTGGTCAGAAGTTTAAATGTCATGCAAAATGCATTGAAGAACACTGTACCATGTTGCTACATATCACTCAGTCACAGCTTTAATTTTCATTTTGGTTTCTCTGGAGTGTCTGCTATGGAATATAATCTTCTGCAGTCTTGTATGTTTGTTTCTGTGAATGTGTATATTTAGATGGTGATGGTGAATAATTTTAGCTTCCATTTGGGTTCCTGATGTCAACTGTGTCAGCATGGCCTGTTGCTATTCCATCAGGGGGGAGAGGACTGAGCTCATTGAAGGGAAGGATTGATTGAGTTGACCTTGAAACAGTTGTAGGGGCTGCCGGCGTGCAGAACAAGAAAATGGCACGCACTGTATACATTCACGTGTGCGGCGATTATTCGGGCGCGGCACGGTGGCGCAGCGGTTGAATTGCTGCCTCACAGCGCCAGAGACCCCGGTTCGATCTTGACTACGGGTGCAGTCTGTACGGAGTTTGCACGTTCTCCCCGTGACCTGCGTAGGTTTTCCCCCCTGGCGCTCCGGTTTCCTCCCCCACTCCAAAGACGTACAGGTTTGCAGGTTAATTGGCTTCGGTTAAATTGTCCTCAGTGTATGTCTGATAGTGTTGGTGTACAGAGATCGCTGATCGATGCTGAAGGGCCTGTTTCCGCTCTGTATCTCAAAACTAAATCTATTCTCTCGAACTCCTTATTTATGCTCTGTAGAAATTGGAAAAGCTTTGGGGTGTCAGGAAATAGGTCATTTCCTGCAGAATTGCCACAGAAGGCTGTGGAGGCCAAGGCAGTGGATATTTGTTAAGGCAGAGATAGATAGATTCTTGATTAGTATGGATGTCAGCGGTTAAATGGGGAGAAGGCAGGAGAATGGGGTTATGAGGGAGAGTTGGATCATCCATGATTGAATGGCGGAGTAGACTTGATAGGCTAATTCGACTATTCCTTATGACCTTATGACCTCAATCCACTGAATCGAATCTGTGCATTATGTTTAAAACCTGTATGTTCCTCGACAGTTATTGGCATCAGCTGCATTTCATATTCCATTTTGGGTAGGAAGCTAAATATTTGTGAGTGGATGCCATTGAATACTTTTTTAAAAACTTCTGCCAATAAGATTCAATTTACTTCACAATTTACGGTGTGAACTGAATTCGTAGGAAGTTGACGAGCCCGTGCCAAGTTAAGTCAAGTTTGTCGTCACGTGCACCGGTGCAATACAATGAAAATCTTGGAGACACAAGGAATTGCAGATGCTGGTTTACAAAAAAAAATTACAAAGTGCCTGAGTCACTCAGCGAGTCGGGCAACATCTCTGGAGGACATTGACGTGTGACGTTTTGGGTCAGGACCGAAACGTTACCTATCCACATCCTTCAGAGATGCTGCCTGACCCACTGAGTTACTCCACCACTTTATTTTCCTCAAAATGAAACTCTTAAGGGGCTGTCCCACTTGGGCGACATAATTGGTGAGTTTAGAAGAGTTTAGGAGAGTTTGAAAAAAAGTCTTGTTGAAGACCTCCTTCGACTATGTAGAAGACCTCCTTCGACCTCCTTCGACTATGTTGAAGAACAGCTTTGACTAGCTACGACTAGCTACGACTTACTTCGGGAAAATTGGACACAGAATAGTGGAGAGTGAAGACGACCTCCTTCGATCTCCTTCGACCACCCTTCGACTATGATGAAGACTATTTACGACTACCTTCGACTACCCTTGATTACTTACGACTAACATGCCGACCTACTACGACCTACTACGACTAAACCTACGAGTAAAAAAAGTATCGATTTTTTCCATGGTGACTTTTTTTTACTCGCGGGCATTTTTCAACATGTTGAAAAAAACGCCGCAACCTAGCAGAGGGCTCGAGTACGCGGAGACCACTCTCGAGCATGAAGGAGAGTTGCAAAGACCTCCTACGACCTTGTGTCGACCACGCTGCGAGAATGAGTCCAGGGCAAACTCGCCAGAACTCGCGGATTAGGTCGCCCAAGTGGGACAGGCCCTTTAGCTGTACTAGCATTGCAGGCACATACTCAGACACTACAAGAAAACATGCGTTGTACATAAATAATATCTAAATTATACACGTGAAAAAAATACTGTGAAACAAGGTTGGAAGACTGTACCAATTCCATGGTTCGGAGTGTTTCAGTACTGAGACAGGATTAGGTTTATGCAGGTCATTTCAATAACCTGATGCTTGCAGGAAAGTAGCTGCAGGACTTCAAGCTTCTGTACCACCTGCCCAATGTTGGCAGTGAGACGAGGGCATGCCATGGATCTTTGAAGATGGTTGCCACCATCTTGAGGCAGACCTGACTCAGGAACTGTTTCTTCCCCTCTGTTATCGGGTACCTGAGCGGTCCTTTCTTAAGCTAGGGCACTGTCCGAATCACCACGACCTCCATTGCGGACATTGGACTTTGTCCCTGGAACTGATGCGCTACAACAGAGAACTCTATCCTGAACGCTGCATCTTCCCCTTTGCTCTACCTATTGTACTTGAGTTTGACTTGATTGCAATTATTATACATAGTATTATCTTATCTGTTTGGATAGCATGCAAAACAAAACCTTTGTTTTCTCTGGAACTGATGCGGTACAAAGCTGGGTTCTAATTCCTGCACTCTGTATCTTCCCCTTTGCTCTACTTATTATAGTTGAGTTTGGCTCGATTATATTTATGTATAAGAAAGATTGATGTACAAGGTTAATTCCCGGGATGGCGGGACTATCATATGCTGAGAGAATGGAGCAGCTGGGCTTGTACACTCTGGAGTTTAGAAGGAGGAGAGGGGATCTCATTGAAACATATAAGATTGCTAAGGGCTTGGACACGCTAGAGACAGGAAACATGTTCCCGATGTTGGGGGGAGTCCAGAACCAGGGGCCACAGTTTAAGAATAAGGAGTAAGCCAGTTAGATCGGAGACGAGGAAACACTTTTTCTCACAGAGAGTGGTGAGTCTGTGGAATTCTCTGCCTCAGGGGGCGTTGGAGGCGGGTTCTCTGGATGCTTTCAAGAGAGAGCTAGATAGGGCTCTTAAAAATAGCGGAGTCAGGGGATATGGGGAGAAGGCAGGAACGGGGTACTGATTGGGGATGATCTGCCATGATCACATTGAATGGCGGTGCTGGCTCGAAGGGCCAAATGGCCTACTCCTACACCTATTGTCTATTGTCTATTGTCTATTGTCTATTGTCTACTGCCTCACCCGCTGGAGCAACTCAGCGGGTGAGGCAGGATCTATGGAGAGAAGGAATAGGCAATGTTTCGGGTCGAGACCCTTCTTAATCCTTCTCTCCATAGATGCTGCCTCACCCGCTGAGTTGCTCAAGCATTATATGTCTACCTTATATTTATGTGTAGTACAGTATTGTCTGATTTAATGGGATAATGTGCAAATAAGAACTTTTTGCTGTACCTTGGTACACATGACAATAACAAACGTAAACTTAAGCCATCATTCTATACTGTGTAAAATACACATACTGTTGACCGAACATCTTTGAAGGGATTGCATTACAATATAATATAATTATAAGTGTAACATAAATATTGGGGTTAATATAATTGTTAATGTAAATATAGAAACATAGAAACATAGAAAATAGGTGCAGGAGTAGGCCATTCGGCCCTTCGAGCCTGCACCGCCATTCAATATGATCATGGCTGATCATCCAACTCAGTATCCCGTACCTGCCTTCTCTCCATACCCCCTGATCCCTTTAGCCACAAGGGCCACATCTAACTCCCTCTTAAATATAGCCAATGAACTGGCCTCAACTACCCTCTGTGGCAGAGAATTCCACAGATTCACCACTCTCTGTGTGAATTTTTTTTTTCTCATCTCGGTCCTAAAAGACTTCCCCCCCTTATCCTTAAACTGGGTCCTTTGTTCTGGACTTCCCGAACATCGGGAACAATCTTCCTGCATCTAGCCTGTCCAACCCCTTAAGAGTTTATAGGTAACCGTCACATTGTGGAGGCTACAATCTGAGACAGTGGACCACATCACGAGTTTCTGGAATGTGAAGACGCATCATCTGTGCGCACATGACGAAATGTACCTGCAAGGCAGTGCCATGGTTGTATTGCTGCCTCACCGCGCCACAGACCCAGGTTCAATCCTGACTACGGGTGCTGTCTGTATGGAGTTTGTACGTTCTCCCCGTGACCTGCGTGGGTTTTCTCCGGGTTCTCCGGTTTAGAAACATAAGACACGTAGAAAAATAAATGCAGTAGTAGGCCATTCAACCCTTCGAGCCAGCACCGCCATTCAATATGATGATGGCTGATCATCTGAAATCAGTGCCCCGTTCCTGCTTTTTCCCCATATTCCTGGATTCCTTTAGCCGTAAGAGTTAAATCGAACTCTCTCTTGAAACCCACTCCAAAGACGTGCAGGTTTGTAGGTTCACAAAAATGCTGGAGAAACTCAGCGGCCCGAAACGTTGCCTATTTCCTTCGCTCCATAGATGCTGCTGCACCCGCTGAGTTTCTCCAGCATTTTTGTGTACCTTCGATTTTCCAGCATCTGCAGTTTCTTCTTTAACAGGTTTGTAGGTTGATTGGCTTTTGCAAATTGTCCCTAGTGTGTAGGATAGAACTAGCGCACGGGTGACCGCTGGTCAGTGTAGACTCGGTGGGCTGAAGGGCCTGTTTCCATTCTATAACTCAAAACTAAACTAAAACAACAACAAAAATCGCAAGTTGCAGAAACCAGAATTTTGCTTTTTGTATTTTTTTATTTTCCACATAAATTCAGTCAAAGAAAGCGTCTGATGGATGTGTCTGTTATGTTATGGGCCTGTCCCACTTAGGCCACTGCCAGGGACTAATTTTAATGGAATTCACCTACGATACCTGGCGACAACCTACGACAGCACCTACGGCAACCTACGACAATCTACGGCAACCTAAGACAGCAAAAATTGTCGCCACTTTCGCCGAATTTTGCGGCAGTCGCCTGCAGTCGCCAAAAAATCGCCTAATTGGGACAGGCCCATGTTGAAATAATTAGACGCTACCATTTCCCTACTGGTGCAAATATTTCAAATAGTTTTATCCCCTCTTCCACCTTTCCACATCGCGCACATGTTTCTGTGCCCTTATCCAGATTTCCACCTATCAATGTCCATGTGTAAACACTTCCAATTAGAGGAGCTCTTATCTTTGTTTTATTTTAGGAATGACTTTAATTGCCCGCACAATCCTTTGCCAAATATAGTTCATGCTTGTGCTGAAGTTCATCTGGCAGGTTTAGATGTGTTTCCAGCCATCATTCATTTCCCTTTCGTCCACATCTATCTGAGTGGAGATGTTTTTGAAACACATGTCTGCTATGCCTTGCTATTGAGGGAGTGCAGTGTAGATTTACAAGGTTAATTCCCGGGATGGTGGGACTGTCATATGCTGAGAGAATGGAGCGGCTGGGCTTGCATACTCTGGAGTTTAGAAGGATGAGAGGGCATCTCATTGAAACATATAAAATTGTTAAGGGCTTGGACACACTAGCGGCAGGAAATATGTTCCCGATGTTGGGGGAGTCCAGAACCAGGGGCCACAGTTTAAGAATAATGGGTAAGCCATTTAGAACAGGGAAACACTTTTTCTCACAGAGAGTGGCGAGTCTGTGGAATTCTCTGCCTCAGAGGGCGGTGGAGGCAGGTTCTCTGGATGCTTTCAAGAGAGAGTTAGATAGGGCTCTTAAAAATAGCGCAGTCAGGGGATATGGGGAGAAGGCAGGAACGGGGTACTGATTGGGGATGATCACCCATGATCACATTGAATGCCGGTGCTGGCTCGAGGGGCCAAATGGCCTACTCCTGCACCTATTGTCTATTGTCTATTGTCTATTGTCTATTGTCTATTGCCTATTGTCTATTATGTATTGTCTATGTTGTGCAAAACTGACAGCAGAGCTGCTGGAGGAATGTACCGGGACAGCCAGTATCTGTGGAGGGAACTGGACAGTCAAATGGACAGTTCTGGATCCAGACCTGTGCCTAATTTTTTGTTTAGTATAGAGTTACAGCACGGAAACGGGCCCTTCGGCCCATCGTGTAGGCACTGACCAGCGTTCCCGCACAATAACCATCCTGCGCACACACAAGGGACAATTTAAAGAAGCCAATTAATCTACAAACCCGCACGTCTTTGGAGTGTGGGAGGAAAACGGAGCGCCCGGAGAAAACCCACGCAGGTCACGGGAAGAACGTACAAACTCCGTACAGACATCACCCGTAGTCAGGATCGAACCCGGGTATCTGGTGCTGTAAGTTAGCAACTCAGCCGCTGCGCCACCGTGCCGCTGTCTGGTATAATTGAGTCGTAGTTTGGGATGCAATGTGGGGAGGCTAAAATGGGTGCCATGATGAAGGCGGGCAAATGGGAGTTGCTTCGAAGGGGCATCCTGGTCATTATGGACGGATTGTGCCATTTCCGTGCCGTGTGACTCTAACACTTCTTAAGCCTTCTTCAGCTCTATGAATAAAACACAGCTAAGGTCATTGATTAAATTGTGAGAGGAACGGCGCATGTATAGGATCATATCATGTCCTCCAGAAGCAGTGGCTCGGTGGCGCAGCGGTAGAGTTGCTGCCTCGGAGACCACGGGTTCGATCCTGACTACGGGCGCTGTCTGTACGGCATTTGTACGTTCTCCCCGTGACCTGTGTGGGTTTTCTCCGGGATCTCCGGTTCCCTCCCACACTCCAAAGACGTACAGGTTTGTAGGTTAATTGGCTTGTGAAAAATTGTAAATTGTCCCCAGTGTGTGTAGATAGTGCTAGTATAAGGGATCGCTGGTCGGTGCAGACTCGGTGGGCCAAAGGACCTGTTTCTGCGCTGTATCTTTAAACTAAACTAAACTGACAAAAATGGAGAAAGATAATGAGTGGTAATTAATGTCAATAGAAAAGGAGGCCAGAGCATCCCATATTAGCCGCGACATCCCGTATATTGGGCTAAATTGGTTTGTCCTGTACGGGGCCACCCATGTCCCAATAGACAATAGGTGCAGGAGTAGGCCATTTGGCCCCTCGGCCCTTCGAGCCAGCACCGCCATTCAATGTGATCATGGCTGATCATCCCCAATCAGTACCCCGTTCCTGCCTTCTCCCCATATCCCCTGACCGCTATCTTTAAGAGCCCTATCTAGCTCTAGCTCTTGAAAGTATCCAGAGAACCGGCCTCCACCGCCCTCTGAGGCAGAGAATTACACATACTCACAACTCTCTGTGTGAAAAAAGTGTTTCCTTATCTCTGTTCTAAATGGCTTACCCCTTATTCTTAAACTGTGGGCCCTGGTTCTGGACTCCCCCAACATCGGGAACATGTTTCTTGCCTCTAGCATGTCCAAACCCTAAATAATCTTATATGTTTCAATAAGATTTCCTCTCATCCTTCTAAACTCCAGAGTGTACAAGCCCAGCCGCTCCATTCTCTCAGCATATGACAGTCCCGCCATCCCGGGAATTATCCTTGTAAACCTACGCTGCACTCCCTCAAAAGCAAGAATGTCCTTCCTCAAATTAGGGGACCAAAACTGCACACAATACTCCAGGTGTGGTCTCACTAGGGCCCTGTACAACTGCACAAGGATCTCTTTGCTCCTATACTCAACTCCTCTTGTTATAAAGGCCAACATGCCATTCGCTTTCCTGTATTTTGTCCATGTCCCGTATTTGACTGCTACTACTCGGGTCGGAGCATCGTGTCCGGCCCCGCCTCGACGTAGTGCAGTCCATGGAGTGCAGCAGCAGCAGCAGCAGCGCCTCGCCCGTAGCCCCTTCGGTCATCAGCCCGGCCAGTTGTCCGACCTTCGGACCTTCGCTTACCGCCGACACCACCACCGCCCGTCCTTCTCATGGCCGATCATCGGTTCATGAGTTGGATGGGGTGCCGGACTTTGCGCGCGACGTCGCGACGTCCAAAACTCCTCAGCTGGCCCGCCGGCTGGGCTTTGTGTGCAGTCCAGCACCCGGGGCCAACTCATCATTCACCCAGCCACGGCCGAGTCGGTCAACGAATTGCCGTCGGGAATTTGTCCTTTATTTTGACCTTTTGTCCCTTATTTTGTCCTTTAGTCCCTTATTTGGGAGTGAGAAAGTTGGCAACCCGAGATATATGAGAGCGAGGTTATTTTTTTTTACTGCGGATGGAAATGTTCCAAGGCATTTTGTGGAGAGATTAACAGAAGAAAGAAAGTGAACGGCAGACGCTAAAGGAATAGATATTAGGACTGTGGTTAGCAGAGATGGTCGTGTTGTGGTGGGAGGGGTTGGGTCTGGTGGTTTATCTCAAACAGTGCGGCAGCAGATTACAAAGTGCTGGAGTAACTAGGCTGTTAAGGTATCGTCTCTGGAGGACATGATAGGATCCTATCCATGTTGTGCAGAGATGCTGCCTGACCCGCTCATTTACTCCAGTACTTTGTTGTTTTTTTCCCTGTAAACCAACAGGAAAAAAAGCAGTGGAGTTGCTGCCTCACAGCGCCAGGGACCCGGGTTTGATCCCGACTATGGGTGCTGTCTGTACGGAGTATGTACGTCCTCCCCGTGCGTGACCTGCGTGGGTTTTCTCCATGATTTTGGTTCCCTCCCGCACTCCAAAGACGTACAGGTTTGTAGGTTAATTGGCTTGGTATAAGTGTAAGTTGTCCCTCGTGTGTGTGTGTAGGATGGGTTTAGTGTGCGGAGATCGCTAGTCGGTGCGGACACGGTGGGCTGAAGGGCCTGTTTCCGCGCTGTATCTCTACACTAAACTAGACAACATCTGCAGTTCCTTGTGTCTCCATATGTTGGTAGGTTGTTTGTTTTCCAGCGTCAGTTTTGGATCACTGCCACTTTATTCTAAATAGGTCACCCGTGCAAGTTTATTTGGGTGGAAAATTAGCTTTTAGTTTTGTCTTTTACTGGCTAACTGTCTAATCCCTGTCCCTGCCCAACCCAAACGTCACCCATTCTTTCTCACCAGAGATGCTGCCTGACCCGCTGAGTTACTCCAGCTGGGTTACTCCAGCATTTTGTGTCTCATCTCATCCCATTAACCAACTGAGTGAAATGAATATTTTTGTTTCAGAGTTGCAGCCTGGAAACAGGCCCTTTGGCCCATCGACCATTCGCACTTGTTCTCTGCCACCCTAGTGTTGTAAAAAGCATTTGGCTCGCATAGAAACATAGAAATATAGAAAATAAGTGCAGGAGTAGGCCATTCGGCCCTTTGAGCCACCACCGCCATTCAATATGATCATGGCTGATCATCCAAAATCAGTACCCTGTTCCTGCTTTCTCCCAATATCCCTTGATTCCATTTGTCCAAAGAGCTAAATCTAAACTCTCTCTTGAATACATCCAGTGGATTGGCCTCCACTGCCTTCTGTGGCAGAGAATTCCACAGATTCACAACTCTCTGGGTGAAAATGTTTTTCCTCATCGCCGTCCTAAAAGATCTACCCCTTATTCTTAAACTGTGACCCCCCTGGTTCTGGACTCTCCCAACATCGGGAACATTTTTCCTTCATCTTTTCATGCATCCTGCATGTCCTTGGAGGAAGGAAAACTCATATTTTTACTCGGGTTTTGTTCCATGTGTTGCCTCTTAAACGCCTGCTGAAAAGGTTCAGCGTGTAAGAAGGAACTGCAGATGCTGATTTATCCCAAAGATAGTGACAAAATGCTGGAGTAACTCAGTGGGTCAGGCAGCATCTCTGGAGAAAAGGAATGGGTGACGTTTCAGGTTGAGACACTTCTTCAGACTGATGAAAGGGTTTGACCCAAAACACCACACACATCATATTAGCGGGCTCAGGATTGTTTCTTTATAATGGGCACAATTCTGGCCTTGCTGTATATGCATGCTATATATAAGACTTTAGAGAAACAGTGTGGAAAGTAAGCATGAAACAGTATGATACAGTATGAAAGTAAGCATGCAGGTACAGCAGGCAGTGAAGAAAGCGAATGGCATGTTGGCCTTTATAAGAAGAGGAATCGAATATAGGAGCAAAGAGGTCCTTCTGCAGTTGTACAGAGCCCAAGTGAGACCACACCTGGAGTATTGTGTGCAGTTTTAGTCCCCTAATTTGAAGAAGGACATTCTTGCTATTGAGGGAGTGCAGCGTAGGTTTACAAGGTTAATTCCCGGGATGGCGGGACTGTCATATGCTGAGAGAATGGAGCAGCTGGGTTTGTACACTCTGGAGTTTAGAAGAATGAGAGGGGATCTCATTGAAACATATAAGATTGTTAAGGGTTTGGACATGCTGGAGGCAGGAAACATGTTCCCTTTGTTGGGGCAGTCCAGAACCAGGGGCCACAGTTTAAGAATAAGGAGTAAGCCATTTAGAAGGGAGACGAGGAAACACTTTTTCTCACAGAGAGTGGTGAGTCTGTGGAATTCTCTGGTGGAGGCAGGTTCTCTGGATGCTTTCAAGAGAGAGCTAGATAGGGCTCTTAAGAATGGCGGAGTCAGGGGATATGGGGAGAAGGCAGGAACGGGGTACTGATTGGGGATGATCAGCCATGATCACATTGATTGGCGGTGCTGGCTCGAAGGGCCGAATGGCCTACTCCTGCACCTATTGTCTATTGCCTATTGAAACAGGACATTTGGGGACATTTCTCCAGATCTGATAAATGTGTAGAAAATCATGAGAAGAATAGATCGGGTAGATGACCAGAGTCTCTTGCCCAGAATGGGTGTATCGAGGACCAGAGGACATAGCTGAGGCTGGGACTATCCCAATGTTTAAGAAACAGTTAGACTAGTATATGGATAGGATAGGTTTGGGGGGATGCGGGCAGGTGAGACTAGTGTAGATGGGACACGTTGGTGGGTATGGGGAAGTTGGGCCGAAGGGCCTGTTTCTACGCTGCATGTCTATGACGATGCTGCCTGACCAGCTGAGTTACTCCAGCATTTTATGTCTAGCAAGGGTTGGGGATGCATGTGAAGGTTGACCTTGCCGGAAATATTTACATCCCATGACCAAATGTAGGCGAGGAAAGAAAAGACCAACATCCAAGCTCCTTGTGCCAGAAGTTTGGGATTGAATGCGTTTGAATCAAGGCTGCGGATTAATTATTGATTGCATGTCTCAGCATTTGTGGTATGTCTTTAGGCACAAGGTCTGGATGACCTTGGGATAGGTTCCTTGTGCTGTTTGCTGCTTTCAGTCAGGTGGTGGCAGGGAATCTATGACTAACATTCCAGGTCACAGTCACAGAGTGATACCGCGTGGAAACGGGCCCTTCATCCCAACTTGCCCACACCGGCCCACATGTCCCAGCTACACTAGTCCCACCTGCGTGTATTTGACCCATATCCCTCCAAACCTGTCCTATCCATGTACCTGTCTAAATGTTTCTTAAACATTGCGATAGTCCCAGCCTCAACTACCTCCCCCCGGCAGCTCGTTCCATACACCCACCACCATTTGTGTGAAAAAGTTAACCTTCGGATTCCTATTAAGTCTTCCCCCCCCCCCTTACCTTAAACCAATATCCACTGGTTCTCGATTCCCCATACTCTGGGCAAGAGACTGTGCGTTTACCTGATCTATTCCTCTCATGATTTTGTACAGCTCTATAAGATCACCCCTCGTCCTCCAGCACTCCGAATGGAGTCCTAGCCTGCTCAACCTCTCCCTGTAGCTCAAATGCAACATAGGTGCAGGAGGGGGCCATTCGGCCCTTCGAGCCAGCACCGCCATTCATTATGATCATGGCTGATCATTCACAATCAGTAACCCGTGCCTGCCTTCTCCCCATACCCCTTGATTCTACTAACCCCAAGAACTCTATTTAACTCTCTTATAAATCCATCCAGTGAATTGGCCTCCACTGCCTTCTGTGGCAGAGAATTCCACAAATTCACAACCATCTGAGTGAAAACTTTTTTTTCTCATCTCATCTTTAAATGGCCTCCCCTTTATTCTTAGACTGTGGCCCCTGGTTCTGGACTCGCCCAACATTGGGAAGGACCATTTTCCCTGCATCTAGCTTGTCCAGTCCTTTTATAATTTTACATGTTTCTATAAGATCCCCTCTCATGCTATTAAATTCCAGTGAATACAAGCCCAGTCTTTCCAATCTTTCCTCATATGACAGTCCCGCCATCCCGGGGATCAATCTCTTGAACCTACGCTGCACTGCCTCAATCACAAGGATGTCCTTCCTCAAATTAGGAGACCAAAACAGCACACAATACTCCAGATACCAAAACTGCACACAATACTCAGGCCCTCGAGTCCTGGCAACATCCTCATACATCTTCTCTGCACCCTCTGTGCCAGGTCTTGGACGATAGAAGATGGGAATCCATTGAATAATAATAATATTACACTTTATTGTCTTTGTAAATACATACAACAAAATTTCAGGTGCACTGCCTGAGCGGAGTTCCAACGTATCGGACACGGATGTATTGGACAAGCTAGAGGCAGGAAACATGTTCCCGATGTTGGGGGAGTCCAGAACCAGGGGCCACAGTTTAAGAATAAGGAGTAAGCCATTTAGAACGGAGACGAGGAAACACTTTTTCTCACAGAGAGTGGCGAGTCTGTGGAATTCTCTGCCTCAGAGGGTGGTGGAGGCAGGCTCTCTGGATGCTTTCAAGAGAGAGTTAGATACAGCTCTTAAAGATAGCGGAGTCAGGGGATATGGGGAGAAGGCAGGAACGGGGTACTGATTGGGGATGATCAGCCATGATCTCATTGAATGGCGGTGCTGGCTCGAAGGGCCGAATGGTCCACTCCTGCACCTATTGTCTATTGTTTATTGTCTATTGTATCAGATAAATAAATAACAACAACTAATAATGGCAAGAAAAACAAGTCAGAATGTGCAATATTTCACAGTATAGGGTTATAGCAGTACAAAATATTGACAATGGGGTCTGTGTGTTCAGTGCAGAGATCAGGGTGGTGATGGCCTTGGGGTAGAAACTGTTTGTTAATCTTGTGATGTGTGATTTGATGGACCTGTAACGCTTACCTGAGGGCAGAAGGGCGAACAAGTGACGTGCGGGGATGAGGTGAGTCCTTTACGACGCGTGATGCCTTCCGCAGGCAACGAGAGCTCGAGATCTCTTCCAGGGCAGGCAGGTGTGTGTTGGTGATCTTCTGGGCTGCGTTGATGACTCTCTGCAGAGCATCCTTGTCAGCCGCAGAACTGTTGCCGTACCGCACCGGGATGCCATGTGTCAGGACACTCTCCATGGAGCAACGGTGAAATGACACCAGCAGCTGTTGTGGCAAGTTGACTTTCCTGAGTGATCTTCGGAAGTAAAGCTGTTGTCGAGCCTTCCTTACCAGGGAGTTTGTGTTAGTTGACCACCTGAGATCTGCTGAAAGTGTATTATTATTATTGTTGTTATTATTAGTATTATTATTATGAAGAATATTTCTGATTGCAGCAAAATCACTTTTATGGAGAAAATATGGATACTGACAGGACAGAATCTGGGATCAGACCTGCTCCCAGCTCCACTCCCTGTATAAAAGGTTGTGTCTAATTGTGACTTTTAGTTTAGTTCAGAGATAAAGCATGGAAACAGGCCCTTCGGCCCACCGAGTCCGCACCGACCAGCGATCCCTGCACATTAACGCTATCCTACTCACACTAGGGACAATTTACATTTACACCAAGCCAATTAACCTACAAACCTGAGGTACACAAAAATGCTGGAGAAACTCAGCGGGTGCAGCAGCATCTATGGAGCGAAGGAAATAGGCAACGTTTCGGGCCGAAACCCTTCTTCAGACTGATAGGGGGTGGGGAGAAGAAAGGAAAAAAGGAAAAAGGCGGAGGAGGAGCCTGAGGGCTGGGGACAGCAAGGGCTAGCAGAATTGGGATTCTCCCAATTCTGCTAGCCCTTGCTGTCCCCTCCCCTTCATCAGCCCTCTGGTTGTCTCCTCCCCTCCCCCAGCCCTCAGGCTCCTCCTCCGCCTTTTTCCTTTTTTCCTTTCTTCTCCCCACCCCCTATCAGTCTGAAGAAGGGTTTTGGCCCGAAACGTTGCCTATTTCCTTCGCTCCATAGATGCTGCTGCACCCGCTGAGTTTCTCCAGCATTTTTGTGTACCTTCGATTTTCCAGCATCTGCAGTTCCTTCTTTAACACAACCTACAAACCTGTACGTCTTTGGGGTGTGGGAGGAAACCAAAGATCTTTGAGAAAACCCACGCGGTCACAGGGAGAACGTACAAACTCTGTACGGACAGCACCCATAGTTGGGATCGAACTCGGGACTCTGGCGCTGTAAGCATTGTAAGGCAGCAACTCTACCGCTGCACCAGCGTGCTGCCCCTCTTGCATCAAAGTTGTGCCCTCTAGTATTTGATATTTCCACCCTGGAGAAAAGTTTCCGACTGCCTAGCCTCCGTATGAAATGCTGGAGTAACTCAGCGGGTCAGGCAGCATCCCTGCCGGACAAGGATAGGTGCCGTTTCGGGTTGGAACCCTTTTGACCCAGAACCTTCCCTTTGGATCTTCTCCAGAGATGCTGCCTGACCCGCTGAGTTACTCCAGCACTCTGTGAAACGTCACCTATCCATGTTCTCCACAGATGCTGCCTGACCCGCTGAGTTACTCCAGCAGTTTGTGTCTTTCTTTGCTACTAACTACCGTCTTTAGTTTAGTGTGTTGCCAACTGCACTGAAGTCCAGTGAAAAGGTGTTGCTGCGTACTAACGAATCCGCGGAAAGACCATACATAATTACAATCGAGCCGTCCACAGGGCACAGATACATGATAAAGGGAATATATAGGAAGGAACTGTAGATGCTGGTTTACACCAAAGAAAAACACAAATGACACAAAACATACAAGATTGTTAAGGGATTGGACAAGCTAGAGGCAAGAAACATGTTCCCGATGTTGGGGGAGTCCAGAACCAGGGGCCACAGTTTAAGAATAAGGGGTAAGCCATTTCGAACGGAGACGAGGAAACACGTCTTCACACGGGGAGTTGTGAGTCTGTGGAATTCTCCACCTCAGAGGGCGGTGGATGCCGGTTCTCTGGTCACTACCAAGAGCTAGATGGGGCTCGGGATATGGGGCGAAGGCAGGAACGGGATACTGATTGTGGATGATCAGCCATGATCACATTGAATGGCGGTGCTGGCTCGAAGGGCCGAATGGCCTACTCCTGCACCTATTGTCTCTTGTCTATTGCCTATAAATGCTGGAGTAACTCATCATGTCAGGAGCATCTGGGGAAAAGGAATAGACTTCCGGTCAAGACTCTTCTTCAGACTCTTTTGATAAAGGGAATAACGTTTCGTGCGAGGTAAAGGCCGAATAAAGATAGTCCGAGGGTCTCCAATTACATAGCCTTTGTATGAACCCTGTTTATAGTTTAGAGATACAGCATGGAAACAGGCCCTTCGGCCCACCAAGCCTGCGATCCCCGTACATGAGCACTATCCTGCACACACTAGGGTCAATTTACAGATTTACCAAAGCCAATTAACCTACAAACCTGCACGTCTTTGGAGTGTGGGAGGAAACCGAAGATCCCGGAGAAAACCCACGCAGGTCACGGGCAGAACGTCAGGTTCGAACCCCGGGTCTCTGGCGCTGTAAGGCAGCAACTCTACCTGCAGCACCACTGCTGAACAGGATTGCACTCTGCTGATGTTACTCCTATTTTTAATGCCATGTTATGGTGTTTTGCGTCAGTTGAAGCCTAAGGATTACAAGTGGGTTTGGCCAGGGTGTTGTCACCGGGTGAGTTACAGTAAGACCTGGCGTCATTAGCAGCAGAATGGAAGTGTCAGCACGCATCATACAACTGCTTCATTGATGCTTCCTGCATGTTTACTGTAATTACCTCAGTGGTGAATTATTGCAAGATCTGATGCTACTGTCTGCCTTTTCAAGTGGAAAAAACAGAAAATGTTGAAAGCACGACAGTGCAGCGGTAGAGTTGCTGCCTCACAGCGCCAGAGACCCGGGTTCGATCCTGACTACGGGTGCTGTCTGTACGGAGTTTGTACGTTCTCCCTGTGACCTCTTACGAAAAAAAATAAATAAATCTTAGAATAAAGGGGAGGTCATTTAAGACGGAGGTGAGAAAAAACTTTTTCACCCAGAGAGTTGTGAATTTGTGGAATTCCCTGCCACAGAGGACAGTGAAGGCCAAGTCACTGGATGGATTTAAGAGAGAGTTAGATAGAGCTCTAGGGGCTAGTGGAGTCAAGGGATATGGGGAGAAGGCAGGCACGGGTTATTGATTGGGGACGATCAGCCATGATCACAATGAATGGTGGTGCTGGCTCGAAGGGCCAAATGGCCTCCTCCTGCACCTATTTTCTATGTTTCTATGTGACCTGCGTGGGTTTCCTCTGGGTGCTCTGGTTTCCTCCCACATTCCAAAAACGTACAGGTTTGTAGGTTAATTGTTCTTCCGTGAATTGTAATTTGTCTACTAGTGTGTGGGACAGTGCTGGTGCATGGTTTGATCGCTGGTCAGCACGGACTCGGTGGGCCAAACGGCCAGTTTCTACGGTGTATCTCTAAAGTCCAAAGCAAAGTCACTCCGCAGGTCAAGCAGATCAGGTGTGATGAAGCTGGCCATTGGTGTCTGAGGAAGGGTTCCATAGAAACATAGAAACATAGAAAATAGGTGCAGGAGTAGGCCATTCGGCCCTTCAAGCCTGTGCCGCCATTCAATATGATCATGGCTGATCATCCAACTCAGTATCTTGTACCTGCCTTCTCTCCATACCCCCTGATCCCTTTAGCCACAAGGGGCACATCTAACTCCCTCTTAAATATAGCCAATGAACTGGCCCCCAACTACCTTCTGTGGCAGAGAGTTCCAGAGATTCACCACTCTGTGTGTGAAAAATGTTTTTCTCATCTCGGTCCTAAAGGATTTCCCCTTTATCCTTAAACTGTGATCCCTTGTCCTGGACTTCCCCAACATCGGGAACAATCTTCCTGCATCTAGCCTGTCCAACCCCTTAAGGATTTTGTAAGTTTCTATAAGATCCCCCCTCAATCTTCTAAATTCTAGCGAGTACAAGCCGAGTCTATCCAGTCTTCATATGAAAGTCCTGACATCCCAGGAATCAGTCAGTTCCGACCCGAAACATCACCTGCTCATTTTCTCCAGAGGTGTTGCCCGACCCGTTGAGTTACTGTACCATTTTTTGTCTATTTTCTTTCGAGGTTTGTAGGAAGGAACTGCAGATGCTGGTTTAAACCGAAGATACACACACATAACACTGGAGTAACTCAGCGGGACAGGCAGATACTGGTGTAACTCAGCGAGATACTGGTGTAACTCAGCGGGACAGGGAGCACCGCTGGAGAGAAGGAATGGGTGACATTTCGGGCCGAGACCCTTCTTCAGACTTAAAGGGTGACATTTCGGGTGGAGACCCTTCTTCAGACCCAGAAGGGTCTCGACCCGAAACGCCACCCATTCCTTCTCTCCAGTGGTGCTGCCTCTCCCGCTGAGTTACTCCAGCATTTTGTGGCTCCCTTCTTTGGACGTTCGTTTGCATTGATCCTGTGAAGGACATGAGTCGCCCTGTCTGTGCTGAGAGGCTGGTAATGTGATCCCTAGCAGGTTGAGGTCAAGGTTTAGCTTTCTTGTCGCCCCGTGAAGCAGGCCCCACCTTTGGAAAACACTGGCAGGATTGATGACGCGATCGTCTGTGGAAGGTGCTCAGCTGGTTTGACAATAGCTAGCAAACGGGCAGGGAGACGGTAACCAGGTGGATATTGGCCTGGGGGTACAAAGAGGAAGGGTGTACCTAAGGAATAAATAAATATGGATTTTGGGCGTGTTATGCATGTGAAGCAAAGCTCCACATTACATGAGATTGTGTTGTGAAGATGATCTAAAGGGTTTTTGGAGGGGCGATTATGCTCGGAGCACAGTAATATTGTGGGAGAATCAGCTCAATGTTTCAATGATGCTTTTATTGTCGCATGTGCGAGGTGCTAACTCAGTGAGATTCTTTATCTTGTCGACAGTCCAGTAGAGTATTGCCATACCCCCGATCCTCGATTAGCAAGTGTACTGAAATAGTCCACTGAGCCCGCATGCTAGAGGTAGGATTGCCAACATTCTCACTCCCAAATCAGGGACAAAATGTCAAAATAAGGGACAAATTCCCGGCGGCAATTCGTTGACCGGCTCGGCCGTGGCTGGGTGAATGATGAGTTGTCCCGGGTGCTGGACTGCACACAAAGCCCAGCCGGCGGGCCAGCTGAGGAGTTTTGATCCGGGCGTGCGACGTCGCGCGCAAAGTCCGGCACCCCATCCAACTCATGAACCGATGATCGGCCATGAAAAGGAGGGGTGGTTGTGTAGGTGGTAAGCGAAGGTCCGAAGATCGGACAGCTGGCCGGGCTGTGGACCGACGGGGCCACGGGCGAGGCGCTGCTGCTGCTGCACTCCATGGGCTGCACTACGCCAGGGCCGGACGTGGCGCCCCGACCCGACAGTCCCCTCGACCCGAGTAGTAGCAGTCAAATACGGGACAAGGGCGGTCCCGTACGGGGCAAACCAATTTATCCCAAAAAATGGGGTGTCCCGGCCAATACGGGTCAGTTGGCTACCCTAGCAAGAGGTGCCATGTTTTGCCGCCATTTTGAGCTCCTCGTTTAGCAGAAAGAAAGGAAGGACCTGTTAATGTCATGGTTTTCCATCAGTTTGTTTTTTTTGGGGGTAGAATTGGGTTGAGAGGGAAAGGCCGGATCAGGGGAGAATGTAGAAACTCTGTACAGACAGCACCCGTAGTCAGGATCGAACCTGGGTCTCTGGTGCTGTAAGGCAGGAACTCCACCGTGCTGCCCCTTACTTTTGGGTGCAGGCCCTTCTCCAGGATCTTTAAATAAAGATGGTCCGTGTGACAACAACGCTGACGTTTGTCGGATGAGGACGAATTGTAAATGAGTCTTAGCATTTGAATCCACGCACGTCTTGCTGAGAAACGCTGTCAAAGTCCTGAATATATTGAGCAGGGTTAAAATATGCTGATTGTTTTCGGGATGGGGGGGGGGGGTGATAGCCAATGTGGAATTCTCTGCCACAGACGGCTGTGGAGGCCGTCAATGGATATTTTTTTACGGCAGAGATAGATAGATTCTTGATTAGTACGGGTGTCAGGGGTTATGGGGAGAAGGCAGGAGAATGGGGTGAAGAGGGAAAGATAGATCAGCCGTGATTGAATGGCGGAGTAGACTGAACTTATACACATATTCGCACAAACAATAATAGTGCAAAAAGGCAAAATCAGTGCCTCCATGTCAAATCACCTATTTCTGCTCCTATAACTTATGAACATATATTAAAAAAACATTGGTAGTGTAAAGACAAAAACAATGCCCCCCGGTCTATGTAGTTTAGAGCTTATTTGGAGATTGTCGTATTCAATAGCCTGGTGGCTGTAGGGAAGAAGCTGTTCCTGAGCGTGGGCGTAAAGGGCCTGTCCCACTTGGGCGACTTTTAATGCGAGTGCAGGAGACCCTGCGCTCACCTCATGATCGCCACGTGGTCGCCACATGTTCGCCGGTGGTCTCTAGTGAGTCTCCTTCATGGTCGCGAGGAGTTCCCGCATTCTGGGAACTGGTCGCGGCCTCAGTATGGTCGCCGCGAATTTTTCGACGAGATTCTTGATTAGTACGGGTGTCGGGGATTAGGCAGGAGAATGGGGTTAGGAAGGAGAGATAGATCAGCCCATGATTGATGGGCCGAATGGCCTAAACCTACTCCTAACACCAGCAATGTTAACGACAAGCCCATGCAACGTAAGGGAGGTTGGTGCATGTAAAGGTGGAAGTTCAAATGTTATCTTGCTATTAGCTCAGAGTACTTCAATAATCTGGTCATGTTTGAACAGATCGGTT
Organism: Malacoraja senta; assembly: GCA_038087875.1. Taxonomy (NCBI): domain Eukaryota; kingdom Metazoa; phylum Chordata; class Chondrichthyes; order Rajiformes; family Rajidae; genus Malacoraja; species Malacoraja senta. The sequence continues at coordinate 219,091,864 of CM075977.1, read as the reverse complement.
ACTATTAAAGCATTTAAAAATGACTTGAAGCTATGTGATAGAAGAACACACATCAATGACATGTCAAAACAAGAGGTATGTTGAATTGCAATCCCAAATTGTTGGCTACGTTTCAAAAGTTTGCAATAAATCTCACAGACTTAAATTGACCTGCAATCATCCCCTCCCAATTTTTCACCTCTACCTCCCTTTGCAACTGGTTCATTGACTTCCTCATTGGCAGATAGATCCCAATCAGTGTGGATCGGTAACAACAACTCCACCTTTATGACCTTCAAAGTTGCACCTCAAAGCTGCGTGTTTGTAGCCCCCCTGGTCTATTTGAGTTTAGTTTGGAGATACAGCGTGGAAACAGGTCCCTCGGTCCACCGGGTCCACACCGTACACCAGTTCTGCCCCGCACACCAGAGACAATTTGCAGAAGCCAATTGACCTACCGACCTCCGAGGAAACCGGAGCACCCGAAGAAAACCCACGCGGTCACGGGGAGAACGTACAGATTTTCACAGACAGCACCCGAGATCAGGATCGAACCTGGGTCTCTGGCACTGTGAGCTCTACCGCCCCACTGCCGTTCTTTATGGCCTTGTGTATTCCGTGTATTGTCTGAGTCTAGGTGCAACGTGTTTTACTGCTGCACGCAAGCTTTTCATGTACCTCACTGTAACAATATATTCAACGATGGTGTTTAATTTAATTAGGGTGGCACGGTGGCGCAGCGGTAGAGTTGCTGCCTCACAGCGCTGGAGACCCGGGTTTGATCCTGACTACGGGCGCTGTCTGTACGGAGTTTGTACTTTTGTTCCGTGATCATGCGGATTTCCACCGGGAGTTCCAAAGACGTACAGGTTTGTTGGTTGATTGGCTTTGGTGAACAAAACAATTGGAAACTGTCCCTTCTTCTTCTTCTTGCGTATGGCGTGCACAGCCTAAAGTTGCAGGACAACTTGTTCTATTTGATCTTATTTGATTGTGCACGCCAGGTTGATTGCATTGGTCGAAACAGGGCGGACCACGTGAAGGTTGCAATCTCCCACCCCGAAATTGTCCCTTGTGTGTGAAGGATGTGTGCTAGTGTACGGGGTGATCGCTGGTCGGCGCAGACTCAGTGGGCCGAAGGGCCTGTTTCCACGCTGTATCTCTAAACTAAACTAAACTAGACTTGAGTGCATTAGTTAATGCTCATGAATACAATAAGGTTTTTGTTTAATGTCACGTGTACCGAGGTGCAGTGAAAAGCTTTTATTGCGTGCTAACCAGTTAGTGGAAAGACAATACATGATTACAATGGTGCCATGCGCAGTGTACAGATACATGATAAAGGGAATAATTTAAGTAATGTTTAGTGCAAGGTCAAGTCAGTACAGTCTGATCAAGGACCCAAGGGCCTCCAATGAGGTAGATAGTAGTTCATGACCGCTCTCTGGTTGCGGTAGGATGGTTCAGTTGCCTGATAACAGCAGGGAAGAAACTGTCCCTGAATCTGGAGGTGTGCGTTTTCGCACTTCTGTACCTTTTGCCTGAGGGGAGAGGGGAGAAGAGGGAGTGGCCAGGGTGCGACATTCTGATTGCTGCCTTCTGGCCTTGCTGAGGCAGCGTGAGGTGTAGGGTGAGGAGAGGTGAGGGACCTCAGTTCACGGGAATTGCTCCAGTACATCGAGCGCTCACGGGCCGACCAGACCTCGGACTTTGAATAATGGTGCCAAAAATACCGCCCCCGCACTTGTAGTTTCTGCAAAATGAGTTTCACTGTGCAGTTAAGGGCCTGTCCCACTTTCACGACCTAATTCACGACCTCTGCCGAGTTTGCCCTTGACTCATACTCGCAGCATGGTCGTCACGAGGTCGTAGACAGGTTGTAAGTAGGTCGTAGCAGGCCGTGATGCTAGTCGTAGGTACTCGTGGCATCAAGTAGGTCGGGTCGTTTTTTCTAGCCTGAGGAAAAATGTCCACGAATAAAAAAGGTCGTGAATTAGGTCGTGAAAGTGGGACAGGCCCTACATGCGTGACAAATGAAACACTATTGACTTAAGTAGCAATAGTCAGTATGATCAATCTTGCTTTCCCAAATAGTGGGAAAGAATTCTGACTTTGGGTACTTCAGTAACAGTGTTATGAATAATGTCTTCCCTTGTGGTCGAATCAAATTGAGTTGGCTGTTAGTTTACAGGAAAAAAAAATCTTATTGGCTTCAACTTAGTTGGCAGTGTGCCCATCTATGAGTGTAAAGAACTGGGAGAGACTGATCCCAGCAAAAACATTATAGAAGTTCTTCGACTGGAGCTGGGAGTTGGTTAGTTGCCGTCCCTCTGTGAATTTGTGCAATTATCTAAACAATATGGAACAAGTTCTTACAGGGTCAGTGTTTCATTTTGAAAGATGAACTGAGGTATTAGGGGTGAATTCTCAATGTATTTGGCAGCTTAACCTTTGTATTCTCCCTTGACATGCAACATCTGGTTTGTTTTTTTCTGACTGGAGGATGTGATTTCCGTGGGAACGAGAAACAATTGAAATATAATTGAACAGATGTGGCTTTATACTTCGGCAAATGGAAAGCTATTGCAGTTCCTATCATGCTGATGAAGCCAACTAATCAAGGAAAGGGTTATCCTTGGGTTTTTTTTAAAGTACAGTTTGCCTAAGGCAGGATGATGTGCATCCAATTTCTCAAGATAATACCTGGGTGCCTCCAATGTATCGGCTAAAGGAATGAAAATAAGGTTGTCCAGGGGTTATGTAAGTAAGTAAGTAAGTTTATTGGCCAAGTATTCACATACAAGGAATTTGCCTTGGTGCTCCGCCCACAAGTAACAACATGACATACAGTGACAGTTACGAATGACTCAGAAAACACTAAACATTAATAATAATAAAACATTAATGATAAAACACCATTGATCAAGCATGTGAACCAACAAAATACCAGATCAAAGGGAGGCTACAGATTTTTGGCTGTTGAGTAGAGCAACTACTCGTGGATAAAAGCTTTTTTTATGTCTGGCTGTGGCAGCTTTGACAGTCCGGAGTCGCCTTCCAGAGGGAAGTGATTCAAAGAGTTTGTGGCCAGGGTGAGAGGGGTCAGAGATGATCTTGCCCGCTCGCTTCCTGGCCCTTGCAGCGTACAGTTCATCAATGGAGGGAAGGTTGCAGCCAATAACCTTCTCTGCTGATCGGACGATTCGCTGCAGCCTCCAGGTGTCGTGCTTGGTGGCTGAGCCAAACCAGACCATGATGGAGAAGGTGAGAACAGACTCTACGATGGCCGTGTAGAATTGGACCATCATTGCCTGTGGCAGATTGTGCTTCCTCAGCTGCCGCAGGAAGTACATCCTCTGTTGTGCCTTTTTGACTGTGGAGTCAAATTATGCGGCGAAGGCAGGAGAATGGGGTTGAAAGGGAAAGATGGATCAACCATGATTGAATGGTGGAGTAGACTTGATGGGCCGAATGGCCTAATTCTGTTCCAAGAACTTGACTGATACAAGTCCAACAGATGTTTAAGAAAGAACTTAAACAGCTTTAAGAAAGAAATGCAGATGCTGGAAAAATAGAAGGTAGACAAAAATGCTGGAGAAACTCAGCGGGTGAGGCAGCATCAATGGAACGAAGGAATGGGTGACGTTTCGGGTCGAGACCCTTCTTCAGACAGATTCATCACTTTGCAAGACTGACGGAAAAAGCAAATTTGCATTTTTTTTGTATTTTTAACAATCCTTTCAGGTTCCCCTAGTGAGCTTATACGTAATAGCCCTGACCCACGGTTCGAGTTCATTCCAAGAGATCTCCCGAGTTTAAAAAAATCAATCTCGTGGTAAGCACGGAGAATGAACGTAGCGGGTACGTCGGAGCTCGGGGACGTCTCTTAGAGGCTCGTAACGCTAACGGCGGGTACTCGGGAAGACTCGCTAACGGCAGGTAAGCACGAGAAGACTCGTGAAGATTTTTCAACATGTTGAAAAATGTCCACGAGAGCCCCGAGTACCGACGGGTGGCCATTACCATAAATCTCCGAGTTCGAATCAGGGCAAACTCGGGGGAGCTCTTGGAATGAACTCGTAACGTGGGACAGGGCTTTTAGTATGGTCACTGTTGTAATGCAGGAAATGTACAGCTAAATTGTACATTGTGTCTATGGAACTGATGGACTACATTGCTGCAAACTGTATTCTGCAACTCTGTTTTTTCCCCTTTGCTCTCTCTGTTATACGTGATCAGCCATGATCATATTGAATGGCAGTCCTGGCTCTAAGGGCCGAATGGCCTACTCCTGCACCTACTGTCTATTGTGAGTTTGACTTGATTGTGTTTAAGAGTGGTGTATCTGAGCTGTTTGGGTAGCGTGCAAAACAAAGCTTTATTTCCCCACAGAGTGTTGGAGTAACTCAGTGGGTCAGGCAGCATCTCTGGAGAAAGAAGGATGCGAGACGTTTCGGGTCGGAACGGAATCCTTCGGACTGCGAAATCTCCTCGAGCCATTCAGTCCGAAGAAGGGTCCCGAACCGAAACGTCACCCGTCTTTTCTCTCCAGAGATGTTGCCTGACCCAACGAGTTACTCCAGCACGTTGTGTCTAACCGCATCTGCAGTTCCTTCCTACGTACAAAGGTTTTTTTCACTGTACCTCACTATGTGAAAATAATAAACCTAAATAATGCACAGCAAACGTTCAAAAGCAATGATGCAATGATGTCGGGTGAATCAATTTTTTTTTGGTGATGCAGATTGAGTGAGGTATGAGCACTGGGCAGAACACAAAGGATTGGTCATCTTCTCCCCACCCCCTATCAGTCTGAAGAAGGGTTTCGGCCCGAAACGTTGCCTATTTCCTTCGCTCCATAGATGCTGCTGCACCCGCTGAGTTTCTCCAGCATTTTTGTGTACCTTCGATTTTCCAGCATCTGCAGTTCCTTCTTTAACACAAAGGATTGGTCATTTGAGAGGGTGATCAGAAACTTGGCTTCCATAGACAACATTCCCTTACCACTCAGCTGGAGCGGAAGCCAGGTTTTTGGGCAAGAACTGAACTGGTGGTCTTCGTAGAAGGTCGTCTTCGGTATCAACCCGCACCTGCGCACTTCCTTCCTACACGCTGACGGTCTTTGTACTTGGTCGAGAATCATTCGTCCAGCACATGGTGAATCACGTGTGGGAGAACGCATGTGAATCCAAGTTTATGACTTTATTTATTTTGTATGTGCTTTGGAGTATTTGCACAGGATGTCAAGAGTTTATTTTGCCAATTTATGCATGTTTGTATGCATTTGTGTTCTCAGATAATTAAGCTGCTCTTCCGTGATGTTTTAACGACATTGATATTTTGGAGCAAGAGCTCGGCACAACAGATTCGCTACCTTGCTTCATTTCCATGTTCCCTTCTCTAATATTTACTGGAGTTTAGAAGGATGAGGGGGATCTTATAGAAACATATAAAATTATAAAAGGACTGGACAAGCTAGATGCAGGAAAAATGTTCCCAATGTTGGGCGAGTCCAGAACCAGGGGCCACAGTCTTAGAATAAAGGGGAGGCCAATTTAAGACTGAGGTGAGAAAAAACTTTTTCACCCAGAGAGTTGTGAATTTGTGGAATTCCCTGCCACAGAGGGCAGTGGAGGCCAAATCACTGGATGGATTTAAGAGAGAGTTAGATAGAGCTCTAGGGGCTAGTGGAGTCAAGGGACATGGGGAGAAGGCAGGCACGGGTTATTGATTGGGGACGATCAGCCATGATCACAATGAATGGTGGTGCGGGCTCGAAGCACCTATTTTCTATGTTTCTATATTTCTATATCTAACCATTTCTAATTACAAGGTCTTTAATTCATTTTGTTTTGCTTCATTTCTCCATCAGCACAGTGGGGCAGCAGGTAGTGCTGCTGCATCACAGTGCATGCACCTAGTTTCCATCCTGACCCCCGAGAACTCACCGTGTGGAGTCTCATCATTTTAAACAGATGGATTTTGTCGTTGGAGACGCAAGGAACCGCAGATGCTGGAACCATGAGCAAGATGCTAAGTGCCGGCGGCACAGTGGTGCAGCGGTAAGAGTTGCCGCCTAAAGGGCCCGTCCCACTTTCACGACCTAATTCACGACCTCTGCCGAGTTTGCCCTTGACTCGTACTCGCAGCGTGGTCGTCACGAGGTCGTAGGAGGTGGTAGGTAGGCCGTGATGCTAGTCGTAGGTACTCGTGGCATCAAGTAGGTCGGGGCGTTTTTTCAACATGATGACAAATGTCCACGAGTAAAAAAGGTTGTGAATTAGGTGGTGAAAGTGGGACAGGCCCTTTACAGCGCTGGAGACCTGGGTTCCATCCCGACTACGGATGCTGTCTGCACGGAGTTTGTACGGTCTCCCCATGACCCGTGTGGACTTCTCCGAGATTTTCGGTTTCCTCCCACACTCCAAAGACATACATGTATATAGGTAAATTGGCTTGGTAAATGTAAAATATTGTCCTGTGTGTGTGTGTGTTAGTATTAATGTGCGAGGGATCGCTGGTCGGCGCGGACTCGGTGGGCCGAAGGGCCTGTTTCCGCGCTGTATCTCCAAAACTAAAAGACTGTAGAAATTCATGAGAATATTTGTCGACATGCCGAATCTCCTCAACCCTCTAAGGAAGGGCTTTCTTTACGATTGCATCAAAGGTCTAGGACAGATCTGCGGAGACGTGCTTACCCAGAATGGTATTGAAGTTGCTGCCTCTCTCCAATGCCTCTCTCTCCCTGCAAGTTTTCCTTCGGGAGTCCATCCCTTCCGTTAGTAAAATTTGGAATGACTGTGGTGGACTTGTTGTGGGGACTTGTTGTGGTGGTACCCTGTGTGTGCGGCTCGGTGAATAATGGCGGCGTAATCCCACCGCACGCTCATGGAACAATTCCTCCAAATAGTGAGTCGGGTGAATGACTCGTCTACAAACTGGTTCTTTCTTAAAATGTGTAAAGGAACAATGCTATTCAAGCTGGGAGAATTCCAAAATGGACTATTTGATTTGTTGTCTCTCTGTTGGCTGGTTCACCAAAGGCGAACAGATGGGGTTGTATCCATTTGGAGAAAATGATTGGATTGCTGCTGATTTATTCGTACGATTTTTCCGTTTGACTGCAGTTTCCGATGCCATTTCACGCACCCTCTCGCGCCCCACCCTTCATGCACAAACCAGCACCATATGGAGAAAAGTACTTAAGTCTTGCAACTGTTCAGATGCTCAGTGCTCAAAACAATGAAACGTTACACATTAATCTGCCTCCCATTGATGTTTCCTTGATGTTATCACGGTGCGTTCACATTTTTGTTTAATCATTGACGATGTGGTGTTGCTGTCAAGACCAGCATTTCAACACCGGTTCAGTTGAGTTTAGTTCATTGTCACGTGTACCAAGGTACAGTGAAAAGCTTTTGTTGCCTGCTGACCAGCCATTAGAAAGGTGCCACATGAGTACAACCGAGCCATTTACAGCGCACAGATACATGATAAGGGAATAACGTTTAGTGCAAAGTAAAGCCAGTAACGTCCGATCAAAGATAGTCCGAGGGTCACCAATGAGGTCGATAGTAGTTCAGCACAGCTCTCCAGTTGTGGTAGGATGATTCAGTTGCCTGATAACAGCTGGGAAGAAACTGTCTCCGAATCTGGAGGTGCGCGCTTTCACACTTCTATACCTATTGCCCGATGGGAGAGGGGAGAAGATTGAGTGGCCAGGGCGCCTTGCTCTATTTACTGTTGATACCTACACAAAATGCTGGAGTAACTCATCAGGACAGGCAGCATCTCTGGAGAAATGGAATGGTGGATGTCTCGGGTCGAAGAAGAGCCGAAGTCTGAAGAAGGGACTCGACCCGAAGCGTCACCCATTCTTCCTATCCAGAGATGCTGCCTGACCCTTCTTCCTAAGAAGGAACTGCAGATGCTGGACAATTTGATGCTGGAAGAAGGGTTTTGGCCCAAAACATCGCCTATTTCCTTCGCTCCATAGATGCTGCCTCACCCGCTGAGTTTCTCCAGCATTTTTGTCTACCTTCGATTTTCCAGCATCTGTAGTTCCTTCTTGAACATGCTGCCTGACCCGTTGAGTTACTCCAGCATTTTGTGCCTATCTTCGGTGTAAACCAGCATCTGCAGTTTCTTCCTGCCTATTTACTGTGGAGCCGATAGCGTTGAATCATTTTGATTCATTTTAAACCTCTGTGGTGAAGAGACACAGATACTGGTGTGTTATTGGTGTGTTATTGACTCATACAACCAATAAGGAACTGCGGATAGTCATAGTGTGATACAATGCGGAAACAGGCCCTTCGGCCCAACTTGCCCATACCGACCAACAATGTCCCAGCAACCTGGCCGCGTTTGGTCCATATCCTACCGCGCCCTGCATATCCCTCTGCAGTCCGCGCTCTAGTGCTTATGAGCGCTGCCCGATCCAGGCAAGCCCCAGGCTGCTGCAGGGCCTCCAGCCATCATCTATCATGGTCCACCTTGGTGCCCCGGGTGTGCCTCCTGCAGCCAACCTCGAGGGCGCGGTAGGCCTGACCCGACCGGTAGGCGGTTCCCTCATCTGGACGAACTCAACGGGTCAGGCAGCATCCGTGGAGGGAGAGCACAGCTGACGTTTCTGCTCCTCGCCCATTGTGTCCATCGTCATCACCGGCTCCATCCCTAGTCCCTAGTCATCCGCTCTCTCCTCCCCCCACACCCCCCTCTGTGCGCTTATCTCCCATTTTCGAATCCCGTATTTTTCTTTGCGCCCATGCCCCCTTCTCTTCGTCTTGCATTTCACTCCTCCTTTATTCCTTACCTGACACCCTTTTTGTCTTGTTTTCATCTCCAGCCTTTGTCATTATCTCCGCCCATCTGTCAATTCCCCTCCTCACCCTGTACCTTGTACCTTGTGAAGAGTCCACCAGGGACTATGCTGGAAGTTGGACGATTTTTATACTGAACAATTTTTACATTTACCAAGCCAATTCACCTACAAACCTGTATGTCTTTGGAACGTGGGAGGAAACCGAAGATCTCGGAGAAAACCCACGCAGGTCACGGGGAAGAACGTGCGAACTCCGTACAGACAAGCGCCCGTAGTCGGGATCGAACCCGGGTCTCCGGCGCTGCATTTTGCTGCAACTCTACCGCTGCGCCACCGTGACTGGATCCCAATCTATCACTGACCAGGATTTGTCCCACGCCCACCTCTCTTTTCCAGTTTTCTCCTCTCCTACTCCATCAGTCGGAAGAAGCGTTCCGACCTGAAACAGTGGCTGTGCTTTCCCTCCACAGATGCTGCCTGGCCCTCGGAAATTCATCCAGCCTTTTGTGTTTTACTCAAGATCCCAGCATCTGCAATTTTATGTCTCCATGCCCAGCATATTCACTGAAATATTCGTCATTCCAGTGGAAATGTACACACTTGGTGCGCTGACACCCAATTGCCGTTCTTGCCGACTTAAAATTCTACTTGCTTATTGTTTTTGTAGACCAGAAAGCTAATAGAAAAATTGAAAAATTAGATCATGACCGCCCCTTCAGCTATATCGTTTTATTTCCAGAGAGAAATAGACAATAGACAATAGACAATAGGTACACAAAAATGCTGGAGAAACTCAGCGGGTGCAGCAGCATCTATGGAGCGAAGGAAATAGGTAACGTTTCGGGCCGAAACCCTTCTTCAGACTGATAGGGGGTGGGGAGAAGAAAGGAAAAAAGGAAAAGGAGGAGGAGGAGCCCGAGGGCTGGGGGAGGGGAGGAGACAACCAGATGGCTGATGAAGGGGAGGGGACAGCCAGGGCTAGCAGAATTGGGAGAATTCAACGTTCAGGCCACCAGGATGTAGACTGCCCAAGCGGAATATGAGGTGCATTTCCTCCAATTTACGGTGTTGCTCGCTGTGGCCATGGAGGAGACCCAGGACAGAGAGGTCAGATACGGAATGGGAGGGGGAGTTGAAGTGCTGAGCCACCGGGAGTTCAGGTTGGTTCAGTATAAAATTGTCCAACTTCCACAATAGTCCCTGGTGGACTCTTCGGAAGGTACAAGGTACAAGATACAATAACGTGACAACTCCAGAGTATTGAGTATAGAAGTTGGGACGTCATGTTGCAGTTATATTGTGCTTCTGATTTTCTTTTTTGTGTTTTTGGAAGGAATTCTGTCCCTGATTTGTGTATTGGTCTTTATAACTTTTTTTTTTTAAATTCTGAATATATGTTTCCTATAAATCTCTGTAAGGTGTCCTTGAGAACTCGGTATAAGGCGCCCGTAAATAAAATTCATTATTATTATTATTATTATATAAGACGTTGGTGAGGCCACATTTAGAGTAATGTGGTCAGTTTTGGGCACCATGTTACAGGAAAGATGTTGTCAGGGTGGAAAGGGTGCAGAGAAGATTTATGAGGATGTTGCCAGGACATGAGGGCCTGAGCTGCAGGGAGAGGTTTGAGCAGGCTGGGACTCTATTCCTTGGAGCGCAGGAGGATGAGGGGTGATCTTATAGAAGTGTACAAAATCGTGAGAGGAATAGATCAGGGTAAACGCACAGTGTCTCTTGCGCATAGAAGGGAAATCGAGAACCAGAGGATGTAGGTTTAAGGTGGGGGAGGAAAGATTTAACAGGAACCTGAGGGGCCTATGTCTGCCTTCCGCAAAGACCGCTCCCTCCGTAACTCCCTTGTCAATTCTTCCCTTCCCTCCCATACCACCCCCTCCCCTGGTACTTTCCCTTGCAACCGCAAGAGATGCAACACTTGTCCCTTCACTTCCCCCCTCCACTCCATTCCAGGACCCAAGCAGTCGTTCCAGGTGCGACAGAGGTTCACCTGCATCTCCTCCAACCTCATCTATTGCATTCGCTGCTCTAGATGCCAGCTGATCTACATCGGTGAGACCAAGCGGAGGCTTGGCGATCGTTTCGCCGAACACCTCCGGTCGGTCCGCAATAACCAACCTGAACTCCCGGTGGCTCAGCACTTCAACTCCCCCTCCCATTCCGTATCTGACCTCTCTGTCCTGGGTCTCCTCCATGGCCACAGCGAGCAACACCGTAAATTGGAGGAAATGCACCTCATATTCCGCTTGGGCAGTCTACATCCTGGTGGCCTGAACGTTGAATTCTCCCAATTCTGCTAGCCCTGGCTGTCCCCTCCCCTTCATCAGCCATCTGGTTGTCTCCTCCCCTCCCCCAGCCCTCGGGCTCCTCCTCCTCCTTTTCCTTTTTTCCTTTCTTCTCCCCACCACCTATCAGTCTGAAGAAGGGTTTCGGCCCGAAACGTTACCTATTTCCTTCGCTCCATAGATGCTGCTGCACCCGCTGAGTTTCTCCAGCATTTTTGTGTACCTTCGATTTTCCAGCATCTGCAGTTCCTTCTTTAAGACAATAGACAATAGTTGCAGGAGTAGGCCATTTGGGCCTTCGAGCCAGCACCGCCATTCAATGTGATCATGGCTGATCATCCCCAGTCAGTACCCCGTTCCTGCCTTCTCCCCATATCCCCTGACTCCGCTATCTTTAAGAGCCCTGTCTAGCTCTCTCTTGAAAGCATCCGGAGAACCGGCCTCCACCGCCCTCTGAGGCAGAGAATTCCACAGACTCACCACACTCTGTGAGAAAAAGTGTTTCCTCGTCTCCGTTCTAAATGGCTTACCCCTTATTCTTAAACTGTGGCCCCTGGTTCTGGACTCCCCCAACATCAGGAACATGTTTCCTGCCTCTAGCGTGTCCAAGCCCTTAACAATCTTATATGTTTCAATGAGTACCCTCTCATCCTTCGGACAAAATTGATGATTTTAGTTTAGCGATACAGCACAGAACCAGGCCCTTCAGCCCACCAGGTCTGTGCCGACCAGCGATCACCCCCACACACCAGCACTATCCTACACACACTAGGGACAATTTACAATTCACAGAACCCAATTCACCTACAAACCCGCACGACTTTGGTGTGTGGGAGGAAACCGGAGCACCCAGAGAAAACCCACGTGGTCACGGGGATAACGTACAAACTCCGTACAGACAAGCACCCGCAGTCAGGATCGAACCCGGGTCTCCGGCGCTGTAAAGCAGCAACTCTACCGCTGTGCCACCCGTGTTATTGAGGACCAGAAAGCTAATGGCAATGTAGAAAAGTATATCATAATTGCCCTTTCACCCACGTAGTTTTGGAGAGAGAGATTATGGGCAGAATTGATGATTTGTGACGCTGTTTTTACATCTAAATAAAACCAATGCATCTCTGTCCTGATTTTGTACAGTTCCTGGTGTGAACTACACTGGGTTTTGATTTCTACTGATTTTAATTGAGGTATATTAGTTGTATAGATCGTAAGGTAAAAAAATGATAGGGGTAGAATTAGGCCATTCGGCTCATCAAGTCTACTTCGAGCCAGCTCTGCCATTCAATGTGATCATGGCTAATCATCCCCAATCAGTACCCCGTTCCTGCCTTCTCCCCATAACCCCTGACTCAGCTATCTTTAAGAGCCCTATCTAGCTCTCTCTTGAAAGTATCCAGAGAACCGGCCTCCGCCGCCCTCTGAGGCAGAGAATTCCACAGACTCACAACTCTCTGTGAGAAAAAGTGTTTCCTCGTCTCCATTCTAAATGGATTACCCCTTATTCTTAAACTGTGGCCCCTGGTTCTGGACTCCCCCAACGTCGGGAACATGTTTCCTGCCTCTAGCGTGTCCAAACCCCTTATAATCTTATAGGTTTCAATAAGATATCCTCTCATCCTTCTAAACTCCAGAGGGTACAAGCCCAGCCGCTTCATTCTCTCAGCATATGACAGTCCCGCCAACCTGGGAGTTACCCTTGTGAACCTACGCTGCACTCCCTCAATAGCAAGAATGTCCTTCCTCAAAAACTGCACACAATACTCCAGGTGTGGTCTCACTAGGGCCCTAAACAACTGCAGAAGGACCTCTTTGCTCCTATACTCAACTCCTCTTGTTATGAAGGCCAACATGCCATTCGCTTTCTTCACTGCCTGCTGTACCTGCATGCTTACTTTCATTGACTGATGAACAAGGATCCCCAGATCCCGTTGTACTCCCCCCTTTTCCCAACTTGACACCATTTAGATAATAATCTGCCTTCCTGTTTCTGCTCCCAAAGTGGATAACCTCACATTTATCTGCATTATATTTCATCTGCCATGCACCTGCCCACTCCCCCAACCTGTCCAAGTCACCCTGCATTCTCCTAGCATCCTCCTCACAGTTCACACTGCCACCCAGCTTTGTGTCATCTGCAAATTTGCTAATGTTACTTTGAATCCCTTCATCCAAATCATTGATGTATATTGTAAATAGCTGCGGTCCCAGCACCGAGCCTTGCGGTACCCCACTAGTCACTGCCTGCCATTCTGAAAGGGACCCATTAATCCCTACTCTTTGTTTCCTGTCTGCCAACCAATTTTCTATCCATGTCAGCACTCTACCCCCAATACCATGTGCCCTAATTTTGCCCACTAATCTCCTATGTGGGACCTTATCAAATGCTTTCTGAAAGTCCAGGTACACTACATCCACTGGTTCTCCCTTGTCCATTTTCCTAGTTACATCCTCAAAAAATTCCAGAAAATTAGTCAAGCATGATTTCCCCTTCGTAAATCCATGCTGACTCGGACCCATCCTGTTACTGCTATCGAAATGTGCCACTATTTCATCTTTTATGATTGACTCCAGCATCTTCCCCACCAACGATGTTAGTGTAACTGGTCTATAATTCCCCGTTTTCTCTCTCTCCCGCCTTTCTTAAAAAGTGGGATGACATTAGCTACCCTCCAATCCACAGGAACTGATCCTGAATTTATAGAACATTGGAAAATGATCACCAATGCGTCCACGATTTCTAGAGCCACTTCCTTAAGTACCCTGGGATGCAGACCATCAGGCCCTGGGGATTTATCAGCCCTCAGTCCCATCAGTCTATACAACACCATTTCCTAATGTGGATTTTCCTTCAGTTCCTCCGTCACCCCAGATCCTCTGGCCACTACTATATCAGGAAGATTGTTTGTGTCCCCCTTAGTGAAGACAGATCCAAAGTACCTGTTCAACTCATCAGCCATTTCCTTGTTCCCCATAATAAATTCACCTTTTTTCAGTCTTCAAGGGTCCAACTTTGGTCTTAACTAATTTTTTTCCTCTTCACATACCTAAAGAAGCTTTTTCTATCCTCCTTTACATTCTTAGCTAGCTTACCTTCGTACCTCATCTTTTCTCCCCGTATTGCCTTTTTAGTTATCTTCTGTTGCTCTTTAAACATTAAACATGGGTGGAGGGGGGGATGTGGGGGAAACCGTTAGTCTCTTCCCTGTACGGGGACCCGACTTTTTCCCTGTCGGGTCTCCGGTGTCGTTGGGCCTAACATCGTGGAACCGGCGGCAGCCTCCGGCCGGGACCAACCTGAGGGCTCCAGTCGCGGAGCCTGCGGACCTGCCATCGCGGAGCTGGCTGTCTTCGGAGCGGGGAGAGCTGTGGTGGCGCACGGCTGCGACCCGACTTTGGAGTTTCGGAAGCTCCGGATGCAGGCGCGGTGGACAGGAACATCGGGAGCTCGCAGGTCCCTGGTGGGAGACCGCTTTTCGGAGCTCCCGCAACGGCAACTTCTCCCGCTTGAACCGCGGGGTTTAAAGGACACGGAGCCGGGGCCTAACATCGCCCGGCGTGGCTAAACGGCCACAGGACTTACCATTGCCAGCCGGGGGCTTTAACATCGGAGCCCCAGTTCGCCTAGACGCTGTAGTTGGACTGCTGGACCGCGGGTGAAGAACAAAGGGAAGAGATAAGATTTTGCCTTCCATCACAGTGAGGAGGTGTTGGAGACTCACTGTGATGGATGTTTATGTAAACTGTTAAGTGTGGGTCTTGGGGTTTTTTGTAATGTAACAAAACTGTAATAAATGAAATTTCGTTCAAACCTAGGTTTGAATGACAATAAATAGCATTCCATTCCATTACCCAATCCTCTTGCTTCCCACTAAACTTTGCTACGTTGTACTTCTTCTCTTTTATTTTTTATACTGTCCATGACGTCTCTTGTCAGCCACGGTCGCCCCTTATTCCCCTTGGAATCTTTCTTCAATGTTTGTACCATATTTGTCACATGTCCCGAGGTACAGTGAGATTCATTTGTGTATACAGCTCATTACAAGTATCACTATACATATGAACCTAGATACATCTTAGATAAGTATCTCAGATACCGTTAGGGTTGCCAACTTTCTCACTCCCAAATCAGGGACAAAAGGTCAAAATACGGGACAAATTCCCGACGGCAATCCGTTGACCGACTTGGCCGTGGCTGGGTGAATGCTGAGTTGCCCCGGGTGCTGGACTGCACGCAAAGCCCAGCCGGCGGGCCAGCTGAGGCGTTTTGGCCCGGGCCGCGCGATGTCCGGCACCCCATCCAACTCATGAACCGATGATCGGCCATGAGAAGGAGGGGTGGTGGTGGTGTCGGCGGTAAGCGAAGGTCCGAAGGTCGGACAGCTGGCCGGGCTGCCGACCGACGGGGCCACGGGCGAGGTGCTGCTGCTGCTGCTGCTGCACTCCATGGGCTGCACTACGTCGGGACGGGTGAGGTGGGGCCGGACGCGGCGCTCCGACCCGACAGTCCCTCGACCCGAGTGGTAGCAGTCAAATACGGGACAAGGGCGGTCCTGTATGGGACAAACTAATTAGCCCAATATACGGGATGTCCCGGCTAATACGGGACAGTTGGCAACCCTAGATACCGTGCAAGTGTATAGCAGTAGTGCACTGAGATTGTATACAAGAGTTGTGTAAGAAGGAACTGCAGATGCTGGTTTACACCGAGGATAGACACAAAATGCTGGAGTAACTCAGTGGGTCAGGCAGCATCTATGGAGATAAGGTTTTCCCCAGTATACAAGAGTTGCCAGGTTTGGCAGCATTTCCAAGTCCAAATTGCTGTCGGCGTAGAGTTCTTGACCTGACCATGAAGGCCCGATGTCCTGCCATTAATTGAATGCATTCATTTCCGACTGTGAGCATGCCTGGGACCTTTCCCTGGCATCTGTGGTGATGTTTTGTGGAAATGCAAAACCCCGGAGACATTACGACAACTGCAATAAGTCAAACCCTCACTGGACGGTAAATACATCACGTTCACACGAACATTCCCTAATTTGTAGCCCAGATGCCTCGAGATTCAATTGAGTAATGATCATCTTTCCAAATTGTTATGTGAGGTTTGAGCAACTCCAGTCTTGGTTTGCACTGCAGAGAGGATAATGCAGACTTGAAGTGCCATCTTTGGGATTTATCCTGGCAGATCCCGTGGAATTGTTTGGATGAAACATAGACAATAGGTGCAGGAGTAGGCCCTTTGCCCCATCGGGTCCGCGCCGACCAGCGATCCCCGCACATTAACACTATCCTACACCCACTAGGAACAATTTTTTTGAAACATTTACCAAGCCAATTAACCTATATACATGTACGTCTTTGGAGTGAGGGCGGAAACCGAAGATAATAGACAATAGGTGCAGGAGTAGGCCACTTGGCCCTTCGAGCCAGCACCGCCATTCAATGTGATCATGGCTGATCATCCCCAATCAGTAACCCCGTTCCTGCCTTCTCCCATATCCCCTGACTCCGCAATCTTTAAGAGCCCTATCTAGCTCTCTCTTGAAAGCATCCAGAGAACCTGCCTCCACCGTCCCCTGAGGCAGAGAATTCCACAGACTCACCACTCTCTGTGAGAAAACCCTCTCGGAGAAAACCCACGCAGGTCACGGGGAGAACGTACAAACTCCGTACAGACAGCACCCGTAGTCGGGGTCGAACCCTGATCTCCAGCGCCGCATTCGCTGTAAGGCAGCGACTCTACCGCTGTGCCACCATGACCGCCCAGTGCGAACAACCTGGTGTATCTGACTTCCCACATTATACTGGTGACGGTGGAAGCACGGAAGGTTTAGTGTGCGAGGACCACATTCTATGGTCCTTCCGCTGCTGGACATTCTGAGGGGCTTTTTAGTTTAGTTCAGAGATACAGCGTGGAAACTGGCCCTTCGGCCCGCCGAGTCCGCGCCGACCAACGGTCACCCCGTACACTAGTTCTATCCTACACACACACACACACACACACACACTCTAGGGACAATTTACAGAAGACAATTAACCTACAAACCTTTGGAATATGGGAGGAAACCGGACCATCCGGAGAAAACCCACGCAGGTCACGGGGAGAACGTGCAAACTCCATACAGACAGCACCTGTAGTCAGGATCGAACCCGGGTCTCTGGAGCTTTTTGTGTCTATCTTTGGTTTAAACCAGCGTCTGCAGTTCCTTCTTGGTTCTCTCGATTTTTCTGCTCTAAAACTATCGTTTTGTTGAGCCAAGGCAGTGGAACTTGTGGAACAGTTTGAACTTATTCTACTCTACATCGACTAATAATTGACTAAGCAATTTCATTTGACAATACAGCAAATTATGGGTGATTGTTTTCAAGATATTATAAGATATAAGGGATGTTACAAAATATTTGGTGTAAAAGCCATTTCTACGGGCTGTAACACCGAGGACGAGGCGGCTTGGCTTAAAAAATTACAGGCAAATTTTCTAAGAGTGAAGATAGACACAAAGTGCTGGAGTAACTCGGTGGGTCAGGCAGCAACTCTGGAGTAAAAGGACTGGTGACATTTCGGGTCGGGGACTATTCTTCAGAACTCCGGACCTGAAACGTTGCTTGTCTTCTTTCTCTAGACCCAGTCTCTCACAGTAGAACAATCCATCCATCCTTCAGATCTAGGAATCAATCCGTTGAACCTTTTATTGCTCTCCCTCGGGTGAGGAGGTCAAACGGGGGGGGGGGGGGGGGGGGAGGCAATCTTACGCGTGCAACTGAAGCAAGACCCCACGTATTTGTAGTAAGATGTCCTTACTCCGTACTCAAATCATCGTGCAAAATAGACCACCATCATCTCTGCTTTGCCAATTGTGTGTGTGTGGTACCTACATGCCAATGTTGTGTTTGATGTTCAAGGGTATTTTGGTCCCTCTGAACGCCGACACGTTTTGGAGGGCGGCAGGCCCTCGAGTCCTGGCAACATACTTGTAAATCTTCTCTGCATCCTTTCCCGCTTGACAATACCAGCTCAGGCCCTCGACTCCTGGAGTCCTCGAGTGTGTCTATATTTATACAATGGTATATGGACACACTGATCTGTTCTGTATTCATGCCTACTATATTCTGTTGAGCTGAAGCAAAGCAAGAATTTCATTGTCCTATCTGGGACACATGACAATAAAACTCTGGAGAAACTCAACGGGTGCAGCAGCATCTATGGAGCGAAGGAAATAGGCAACGTTTCGGGCCGAAACGTTGCCTATTTCCTTCGCTCCATAGATGCTGCCGCACCCGCTGAGTTTCTCCAGCGTTTTTGTCTACCCCCGATTTTCCAGCATCTGCAGTTCCTTCTTAAACAATAAAACTCTCTTGACTCTTGACTTAACATGGTGCCCAAAACGGAACTCAATACTCTAATGTGGCCTGGCCAATGTCTTGCATAACTGCAGCATGACCTCCCAACTTCTATACTCCAGAAGTTCTATACCATACCTTCCTCCACTGGTTCAACGGAATCATGGACTCATTATTGGTTGACCATCACTTTAAGTGTTCAACTGAAATGTGGCTAAACATTAGAGAGCTTAAGTAGTGCATCTTGAGTTTAAGCTTCATAATTACATTTTATTAAATGCTCTTGTTCTGCTTCAGTTTTGGCCATTTCGAGTGCCCAGGGCAGTGGCTTGCTCTTAATGACATTTATTTTCCCTGTTGGCCTTTAATTTTCTACAAAGTACAGTTATTATCGAGGAATTAGCTGTCCCACTTGTAGGATTACCGCACCGAAGTCTCTCGTCTATTCAATGAAGAGTTCGTGCTTTCCCTCGATCATTTTGAGTAGTTTCCACAGCAATAGAAGGATGGTTGCCTAATTATTCATGCTCAATGTAATCGCTCGCCCTGCTTTCCTATTTCATAGTGTAAGATGGTTCAGTGAATTGGAAATATTCGGTCTGGTGCGTTATTTGTCACATTTAGGCCAGTTTAGTTTATTGTCACGTGTACCGAGGTATAGTGAAAAGCTTTTAGCTTAGTTTTAGCTTAGCTTAGCCTAGAGCTCAATGCTCTTAAAACAGTGGAATTGATTGTAGACTTTAGGAGAGCTCCCCCTCCCCCTCCCCTCACCCCACTCACCATCAACAACACCACAGTCCACATCTGTGGAGTCTTTTAAGTTCCTGGGAACCATCATCTCCAAGGACCTTAAGTGGGGGGCTACCATCGACCCCACAGTCAAAAAGGCACAACAGAGGATGTACTTCCTACGGCAGCTGAGGAAGCACAATCTGCCACAGGCAATGATGGTCCAATTCTACACGGCCATCGTAGAGTCTGTCCTCCCCTTCTCCATCATGGTCTGGTTTGGCTCAGCCACCAAGCACAACACCTGGAGGCTGCAGCGAATCGTCTGATCAGCAGAGAAGGGTATTGGCTGCAACCTTCCCTCCATTGATGAACTGTACACTGCAAGGGCCAGGAAGTGAGCGGGCAAGGTCATCTCCGACCCCTCTCACCCTGGCCACAAACTCTTTGAATCACTTCCCTCTGGAAGGTGACTCCGGACTGTCAAAGCTGCCACAGCCAGACATAAAAACTGTTTTTATCCACGAGTAGTTGCTCTACTCAACAGCCAAAAATCTGTAGCCTCCCTTTGATCTGGTATTTTGTTGGTTCACATGCTTGATCAATGGTGTTTTATCATTAATGTTTTATTATTATTAACGTTTAGTGTTTTCGGAGTCATTCGTAACTGTCACTGTATGTCATGTTACTTGTGGGCGGAGCACCAAGGCAAATTCCTTGTATGTGAATACTTGGCCAATAAACTTACTTACTTACTTAGTTTTCAGGCCGGGGCCCTTCTTCAGCCGAAATCTGTACGTTGTCTGGGTCAAGCCAGTATTCTTGAAATTGTGACGTGGCTCTTTTAAAAAATCATTGGGATTGATTTATGAAGAGCCAGAAGAAATGTGTATACAATGTGGGCGTGTAGTTGAGCTGTTTATTGTTTGTAGCAAGAAGTGATGTTCCCCGAGATGCTCTAGACTTCCTGTCTGGCCTGCTGACTCACTCCTGCACTTTGTTTAGTTTAGTTTAGAGATACAGCGCGGAAACTGGCCCTTCGGCCCGCCGGGTCCGCGCCCACCAGCGATCCCCGTTACACTAACACTACCCTACACACACTGGGGACAATTTACAAATTTACAAATTTACCAAGCCAATTAACCTACAAACCTGTGCGTCTTTGGAGTGTGGGAGGAAACCGGAGCACCCGGAGAAAACCCACGCAGGTCACGGGGGAGAACGTACAAACTCC
This sequence comes from Malacoraja senta, assembly GCA_038087875.1. NCBI lineage: Eukaryota > Metazoa > Chordata > Chondrichthyes > Rajiformes > Rajidae > Malacoraja > Malacoraja senta. Next base: position 219,071,454 of record CM075977.1, on the reverse strand, counting down.
GTACAGACAAGCACCCATAGTCAGGATCGAACCCAGGTCTCTGGCGCTGTTACTTTCTGTTACTTTCCACATTACGGTATTATTCACAATACTGTAGTTACATTGATTGTGGGAACATTCTGTTGATTTAATTTTAAAGAAAGGAATTTACGTTTGTAATACTTTTCTTATGCTCAGACTGTCCTGTAGCCAACAAAGTACTTTATCCTGAAGTTCCGTTGCTGCCATGATACACATAGGCACCAGACAGCCCTTTAGAGATACTGCAGGGAAACAGGCCCTTCAGCCCACCGAGACCACGACGACCAGCGATCCCCGTACACTAGTTCTATCCCACTCACTAGGGACAATTTACAACCAGAAGCCAATTAAGCTACAAGCCTTTACGTCTTTGGAAGTTGGGAGGAAGCCGGAGCACCCGGGGCAAACATGCGCAGGTCATGGAGAGAAGACACAGACAACACCCATAGACCGGATGGAACCCCATGTCTCTGGCGCTGTTAGGCAGCAACTCTACCACTGCGCCACTGTGACTGTATTGGTCGAAGATATCGGAGTGTGATGACCTTGGACTTAGTTCATGCGCAGCCATCGTAAGACAATTCTGCACGGTGGTGCAGCGTTAGGCCTACTGCCTTGCAGCGCCAGAGACCCGGTTCGATTCTGACCATGGGCGCTGTCCGTACGGAGTTGGTACGTTCTCTCCGTGACCTGCGTGGGTTTTCTCCGGGTGCTCCGGTTTCCTCCCACACTCCAAAGACGTGCAGGTTTGTAGGTTAATTGGCTTCGGTAAAAAATTATTAATTGTCCCCAGTGTGTGTGGGATGGAGTAAAGGCCCTGTCCCACGATGCGAGTTTACCCAAGAGCTCTCCCGAGTTTAAAAAAAAAATCAAACTCGTGGGAAGTACGTAGCGGTTACGTCGGAGCTCGTGGATGTCTCGTAGCGGCTCGTAATGTTAACGGCAGGTACTCTGGAAACTCGGAAACTGGTGCAGTTTTTTCAACAGTGTGAAAAATTTCCAAGAGTAAAAAAATACTCGTGGTGAAGTACCACGAGTTTGATTTTTTTTTAAACTCGGGAGAGCTCTTGGGTAAACTCGCATCGTGGGACAGGGGGCTTTAGTGCGCGGGGATCGCTGGTCGGCGCAGACTCGGTGGGCAGAAGGGCCTGTTTCGGCCTCTGTATCTCTAAACCATGTGCTGCGAGTGAAAACTAAATGCTCAGCAACGGAGATAATTGGGTATAACCCCACAGCTTTGTGAATTATTTTGTGTGGATTTCTCTGGGCAGAAATCTGTTGTTTACACAACCTGTCTTTGCAGCACTGTTGATCTTCACACTATTCCCCTCTGAGATGAATCATTGATTGCCAGCGAGATATAATTCGTTATTGTTGCTATTGCAAGCAGATAATTACTTCGTAGTATCAGTGAGCACCATTAAAACATTTTGCGATGCATCTTAGTTTAGTTTAGAGATACAGCGCAGGAACAAGCCATTCTGCCCACCGAGTCCATGCCAACCAGCGATCCCCGCACATTAACACCATCCTACACACACACACACACACACACACACACACACACGAGGGACAATTTACAATTATGCCAAACCAATTAACCCTACAAACCTGTACGTCTGTGGAGTGTGGGAGGCAACTGAAGATCTCGGAAAAACCCCACGCAGGTCACGGGGAGAACGTACAAACTCCGAACAGACAGCACCCGCAATCAGGATCGAACCCGGGTCTCTGGCGCTGTAAGGCAGCAACTCTACCGCTGGTCCACCGTGCTGCATTTACTTTCAACATCTTCATCACATTCCCTCTATTACAAGATTAAAGATGGAAGCAGGAATAGACCATGTTCCTGCACTCAACAAAGCCATTGTTGGTCTTTTCCTTTTGCCCATAATATCCATAAATATTTTTTGGTATTGGTATCTAGAGAGAGAGAGAATGTTGTGGGGGGCCTTGACGAGGATCTTTGTTTCTTCTCCAGCTGCAGGCGAAGTCCCGGAGGACTGGAGAGTGGCCAATGTTGTTCCTTTGTTTAGGAAGGAAAGTGGAGATAATCCAGGGAACTGTAAAGGGCCTGTCCCACTTTCGCAATTTTTTTTTTCGGCGTCACCCCGCGACATTACGCCTGTATGGTCGTGGTGACGCCTGTTTGGTCATGAGTAGTCGCCCAAAGAGTCGTACCTCTTTCTGGTCGCCGATGGATTTTCACCAGGTTGAACATTTTCGGCGACCTGCTGCGACTAAGGCGGGTGCCGGCAAGTCGCCGAAAAAAATCGCATAAGTGGGACAGCCCCTTACGCCAATGAGCCTCACAACAGTGGTTGGGAAACTATTGCAGAGAATTAGTTTCCATATCACTGAGGCTTACTGGCCGAAGAATGAATGAATGAATGAATAAGTTCATTGGCCAAGTATGTACACATACAAGGAATTTGCCTTGGTGCTCCGCTCGCAAGGAACAATACGACATACAATGACAATTAAGAATGACGCATAAAACATTAAACATTAATAATAAAACATCACAGTTTAGGGTCTGTTGAAGGGTTCTGACCCTGTTCCTTTTCACCAGAGATGCTGCCTGACCTGCTGATTACTCCAGCCTTTTGTGTCCGTCTATTGGAGAGAATGATTGGAGATAGGATTTACTCCCTCCTGGAAGAGAATGGGATAATTAGGGATAGACAGCATGACTTTAGCGTGGAGATCCAACATGGATACAGGCCCTTCAGCCTTCAACGCTGACCTGTTCCATTCTGCACCTGAGGGTCAATTCGCACAATCCAATTAACCTACCAACCTCCACGCCTATGGAATGTGCAGGTCTATGAAACCCAGGTGGTCAGCGGGACAACGTGCAAACTCCTCGTAGACAGCACCCGAAGTCAGGATCGAAGCTGGGTCTCTGGTGCTGTAAGCCAGCAGCTCTACAAGCTGCACCAACCATGCCGCCCCCCCCTCTTTATTTCCCCCCACCCCCTCTCTATTCCCCACCCATTCATTATTCCCCCCCCACCCCTCATTATTCCCCCCCACCCCTCATTATTCCCCCCCACCCACTCATTATTCCTCCACCCAACCCCATCACTATTCCACTCCACCCCCTCATTATCCTCCCCACCACACCCCCTCATTATTCCCCCCACCTCCTCTGTCCAGTCTCCCCCTCATTATCCCCCCCCACCCCCTCATTATCCCCCCACCAAACCCCCTCATTATTCCCCCCACCCTCTCTGTCCAGTCTCCCCCTCATTACCCCCTCCACCCCCTTGTTATTCCCCCCACCTCCTCTGTCCAGTCTCCCCCTTTACCTCTATCCCTCCATCTGGGTTTACCCGTGACTCCTCTTATCTCCTCCCCTCCGTTTTGTTGAGTTTAGTATATGTTGTTTATTTGTTTATTGTCCCGTGTGCCGAGGTACAGCGAAAAGCTTTTTTTGTTGCGTGCTAACCAGTCAGCGGAACGACGATACGTGTTTACAATGGAGCCGTCCACAGTGTACAGATACATGATATAGGGATTAACGTGGTCAGAGGCACCGTTTGTCTCCATTTCACCTCCAGCATCTGACACTCCACCCAGTCAAAGGGGTGGGATTTAATTTTGTTTTATTTAGGAAAAGGGACGATGTTCTTTGTTTTTGTTTTTTTAAACGGGTTATTGCTACAGCTGTGCCTGTGTGATCCTGCATATCCACAGAGCACCAACATCTGTACCGTTTCTTCGCCAAGGTCAGATGGTAGTTCAGGTTAGGTTAGAGATACAGGGCGGAAACAGGCCCTTCAGCCCACCGAGTCGACGTCGACCAGCGATCCCCGCACACTAACACTATCCTACACACACACACACACACACACACACACACTACGGACGATTTACAATCTTACAAAGCCAATTAAACCTACAAACCTGTACTGCCCTAATTTGACAAAAGGAAGCAACTGACAATGTTGTCAAAATGGAGTTATTGCTTGTTTTAGGGTATTTGAGATATGCTCCACACAATGGTGAACAAAATAAGTCTTCTCTGAGTACAATTTGAAAATGTTAAGAAATTCCATCGCAGACAGCTGAAAGAAAAACACATTTTCCTCATTTACAAGAAAACGCCTTTCTGTCAGTTGCCTTCCTTTTGTCAAAGTAGGCAGTGCACGTCTTTGGAGTGCGGGAGGAAACCGGAGCACCCGGAGAAAAACCCACGCAGGTCACAGGGAGAACGTACAAAGTCCGCACAGGCGGCACCCGTAGTCGGGATCGAACCCGGGTCTCTGGCGTGGTGAGGCAGCAACTCTACCGCTGCGCCACCGTGACCTCCAGTGTCCAGCAGAGGTCTCTGATCCCTTGTGCAGAATCTTTTCACCAGGTAGTTTAAACAATGCAAGTATTCCCATTCTTCTACTCAATAAACCAGCATCTATTTCCTTTGCATTTTTAGCAATAAGTGATTTGCCCGCTAATTTGACGGGGCTCGGCGGATTGAAACTAAATGGTACGGCTGCCCTGTAGTGTTTTCATTTGAATTTAATGATAAAAGTGGATTTGTCTTGAACTCTGACTTCATCTATTTCTAATTAGCCCACTCAAGTGGAAGAAAATCTGGGAGATTTTGGCATGGTGAATAAATTTGTAGCCAATTTGCATTGAGATATATGGATTCCTTTCAGATGAAAATGAGTCCCAGTGGACGATGGTCCTGGATAGCGAGTCTGGAATAATTGTCATGTGAAAGACAAGGAAGCCTGCATTAAATGCTATTGGGAGGGGGGGGGGGTGGGGGGGGGGGGGATAAAATAACACTACGGAGCACAAAACAATTGGAAGGAAACATTGCACCAAATCCAAGAAGGGCGGAGAGAAGAAAGAAGTGAAGGTTTCAACGTGCTGTTTGATTCAAGGCAGAGCTGAAAGAAAAATAAGATGTTTCACCAATTCTCGAGACCGTGCAAATCTGAGCAGAGGGGGAACTCCTTTCTTAACACGTGAAAGAGGGATCAAGGGAACAAGAGAGGAACTGCCCCCCCCTTATATCCTGCCTGGGTACCTTGCAACGCAACGGTATGAATCTTCAACTCTCCAGTTTTAAGTCATTTGAAAGGGCTCTGCAGATTGAGACCAAATCATACGGTTGTCTTATAGTGTTTTTTAATTGAATTTAGACCATAGCCAATTTATTGATAAAAGTGGAATATCTTGAAATTCCCCAAATTTAATAATCAATTAAGAATTCCCCCAAGTAATACCCCTACCCTGGTCATCGTCAGAGTCGTGCAGGGAGGAATCAGGCCCTTCAGCCCAACTTCTTGCTTCTTGCTGCGGGGACTTTAAATCTTCGACCGCCGGCCTGCGGCCTACACCAACCTGAAGCTGCGGTCTACGGTGGGGAGGCACCGATTCTGGACTTACTTGGACTTTTTACCTCGTCTACACATCTGGACGCCCGCAGCGACGGCTGCAGAGGGTTGAGGTCCCGACCACGGGGGAAAATGGAGGAGGACTGGCCAAATTTTGTGCCTTCCACCACAGTGATGAATGCTGTGGTGGATGTTTGTGTTAAATTGTTATTGTGTTTTTGTGTGTTCTTTATCATTGTACCGCTGCTGGCAAATTCATTTCACTTGCACTTTATTGTGTATGTGATGAATAAAACTGCTATTGATATTGATTGATTGAACTTGCCACACCTATCTCTCCCACTATCTCCCACCCTCCTCCTGTCACCCTGCACTTCATACTTTCATCTCCCTCATTTCTCTTTTATTCCCTCCCCCTCCCCCCTATATTCCTCCACCTGGCTTAACCTGTCAGTTCTCTTCTCTCCTTCTTGCCTCCTTTTTCAAATCAACCATTTGTCACTTACTGGTCCACCCAATCAACCTCTCCCCGCCCATAGACGGACACAAAAGGCCGGAGCCACTCGGCGGGACCGGCAGCATCTCTGGCGAAAAGGAACAGGCGACGCCTCGGGTCGAGACCCTTCTTCAGAGTCAGGGGAGAGGGAAACGGGAGATATAGACGGCGATGTAGAGTGTTATACAACAAAACGAAAGAAAGATGTGCAAAACAGTAACGATGAATGAGGAGACGGAATAAAGGAGTTAGCTGTGGGCGAGGTGAAACGAGTTACAGACAATGAGACTCAACAAGACGACTTTGAAGCTGGTACGACTTGGGTGGGGGAGGGAATGGAGAGAGAGGGGATGCAAGGGTTACTCCTTACCTGTATCCACCTATCACTGGATGTTTGTGTTAAATTTTTATTGTGTTTTTGTGTGTTCTTTATCATTGTACCGCTGCTGGCAAATTCATTTCACTTGCACGTTATCACTAGCCAGGTTTTTGCCAAACCCCCACCTCTATTCCTGCTTTTCCCTCCAACTACAATCAGTCTGAAGAAGGGTCCCCGACCCGAAGTACTGTCTGCCTGTCCATTCCTTCCACATATGCTGCCTGACCTGCTGAGTTCATCCAGAACTTTGTGTTGCTCAAGATATTTCACTTCCGTTTGGCACGTTGTCTTAGCTCTATTTCTTGAAGTTCCTAAAGCAGAATTCAATTTCTGGAGCATACAATGTTCATGTTTACATTTTACCAAAATATGAAAGCAATAGGTGTTTTTTTTTTAGATACAGCGCGGAAACAGGCCCTTCGGCCCACCGGGTCCAGCGATCCCCGATCAGTAACACTATCCTACAGCCACTAGGGACAATTTTTACATTTACACCAAGCCAATTAACCTACAAGCCTGCACGTCTTTGGAGTGTGGGGGGAAACCGAAGATCTCGGAGAAACCCACGCAGATCACGGGGAGAACTTACAAACAGCGCCCGTAGTCGGGATCGAACCCGTGACTCCGGCGCTGCGTTCGCTGTAAGGCAGCAACTCTACCGCTGCGCCATCGTGACTTGTCCATTTGTGGTGTAGTTTCAGATACTTGTATAATATAAATACTGTAGAACATAGAACAGTACATCACAGGAATACAGTGGGTGGCGCAGTGGTAGACTACCGCCTTACAGCGCCAGAGACCCGGGTTCCATCCTGACCACGGGTGCTGTCTGTACGGAGTTTGTATGTTCTCCCCGTGACCTGCGTGGGTTTTCTCCGGGTGTTCCGGTTTCCTCCCACACTCCAGACGTACAGGTTTGTAGGTCAATAGGCTTCTGTAAATTGTAAATTGTCCCTGGTGCATAGGATATTGCTAGTGTACGGGCTGGTCGGTGCGGACTCGGTGGGCCGAAGGGCCTGTCTCCATGCTGTATCTCTACAGTCTTACAGTACAACACTGTGGGGAATATGGTGATTAGAGCATTCAATAGAAACAAAGTTTTTTAAATGGTTCATAAGTGATACTAGCAGAATTAGGCCATTCGGCCCATCAAGTCAACTCCACAGTTTAATCATGGCTGATCTATCTTTCCCTCTCAACTCCATTCTCCTGCCTTCACACTATAACCTGTGACATGGTTGGAATGTAGAACATACAAGGTGCATCTTATATTCCTGTTAAACGGTGTCAACTTTCAGCTTTGCCCCACACCATTAACATGATATGAATGAACTCGGCTGAATGCTGAAAGTTTCTTCAACATAGGAAATAAGTGACTATCCTAAAAGCCCTGTCCCCACGGTACGAGTTCATTCCAAGAGTTCTCCCGAGTTTGCCCTGATTCGAACACGGAGATTTACGGTAATGGCCGCTCGTCGGTACTCGGGGCTCTCGTGGACATTTTTCAACATGTTGAAAAATCTTCACGAGTCTTCCCGTGCTTACCTGCTGTTAGCGAGTCTTCCCGAGTACCTGTCGTTAGCGTTACGAGCCGCTAAGAGACGTCCCCGAGCTCCGACGTACCCGCTACGTTCATTCTCCGTGCTTACCACGAGTTTGATTTTTTTAAAACTCGGGAGAGCTCTTGGAATGAACTCGTACCGTGGGACAGGGTTATAAGGGTGCAACATTCTGGCAGTCAGTGAACACAATGTTCTCTGTGGATTGTCACCTTGCCGTGGTGGAGAAGCTTGTGTGGTCCTGAGATCCTAAGAGCGATGCCGTCTGGAGCTACGCTCCTGGTAGGGCCACCCATGGCGGTAAGGTCGAGGGGGGGATCTCTGACAAAGAGCAATCCAACCAAGACCTCAACGATGGAACAGGCGGAGGACGATGGCTGACCTTAGTGGTGCGTCACAACGGCTGGGAAGGCGGATGAAGGCTGCAGCGGAAAAGGGTCTCCGGTCGTCTTGGACTCCATGCCACTGGATCCTGACCCAGATCTGTCAAGGACCGTGGGGTGGCTGTCTGTGCACCAGTCTCCCCACGTTAAACAAAGTCACGCACAGGTGACCTCCACGAGTGACCGCCGATGATGATGATTCAGGACTCAATACTCTAGAGCTCTGATTTAGAACTCTGCAAACTCCCTCTCTCTAACACTCGCAATGTTCAACTTGTAAAGCAACTAATGTACTTGGTGGGATGCCCGCCCAGCTGTAGTGGAAGAACTCTATAGACTAGGCAGCATCTGTGGAAGTCAATGGACAGTCAACATTTTGGATTTGAAAGTCATAAGTGATAGGAGCAGAATGAGCCATTTGGCCCACCAGGTCTACTGCGCCATTCAATCATGGCTGACCTATCGTTCCCTCTCAACCACATTCTCCTGCCTTCTCCCCATAACCTCTGAGACCAGTTGGAATACATTTGTAGCCTGCTCAACCCTCCCTATAGCTCAGACCTTCGAGACTATTGCTATTGAGACTAAGCACCTTGAGTATTAGAAAGGCGCTATATAAATCCCATCCATTATTATTATTATTATTATTGAGGGAGTGCAGCGTAGATTTACAAGGTTAATACCCAGGATGGCGGGACTGTCATATGCTGAGAAAATGGAGCAGCTGGGCTTGTACACTCTGGAGTTTAGAAGGATGAGAGGGCATCTCATTGAAACATATAAGATTGTTAAGGGTTTGGACACACTAGAGGCAGGAAACATGTTCCCGATGTTGGGGGAGTCCAGAACCAGGTGCCACAGTTTAAGAATAAGGAGTAAGCCATTTGGAATGGAGACGAGGAAACTCTTTTTCTCACAGAGAGTGGTGAGTCTGTGGAATTCTCTGCCTCAGAGGGCGGTGGAGGCCGGTTCTCTGGATACTTTCAAGAGAGAGCTAGATAGGGCTCTTAAAAATAGCAGAGTCAGGGGATATGGGGAAAGGCAGGAACGGGGTACCTGATTGGGGATGATCAGCCATGATCACATTGAATGGCGGTGCTGGCTCGAAAGGGCCGAATGGCCTACTTCTGCACCTATTGTCTATTGTAAACAATATATCACACTCACACTCACACTCACACTCACACTCACACACACACTCACACTCACACTCACACTCACACTCACACTCACACACACTCACACTCACACACACACACTCTCTCTCTCTCACTGATAGTGCATAAAGACAAAACCAATGCCCCCAAGTGTATGTAGTTCAGAGCTTATTGGAGGTTGTAGTGTTTAATAGCCTGATGGTTGTCGGGAAGAAGCTGTTCCTGAAGCCTTGTATACAGTTTTCAGGCTCCTGTACCTTCTTCCCGATGGCAGTGGTGAAATGAATGGTGTGGCCAGAATGGTGTGGGTCTCTGATGATGCTGGCTTCCTCCTTGAGGCAGCGACTCCGGTAAATCCCTTCGATGGTGGGGAGGTCAGAGCCGGTGACGGACTGGGCGGTGCTCACCAATTTGTTTCCAGTCTTCTTCGCTCCTGGGCGTCCGAGTTGCCGAACCGGGCCATGATGCCACCGGTCGGTGTGATCTCCACTGTACATCTGTAGAAGTTCAAGAGAATCCTCTCTCAGGAGGAGACCATGAGGTGGGGGAAGTGTGGGAGACGGGAGAAGGGGTTATCACTGGGGAGAGGAGGGACTCCACCCCATAGGGAAAAGGACTGGAGGGGAGGCGGCTGAAGCGTCTTGACCCAAAATGTCATCTGTCCATGTCCTCCAGAGGAGCTGCTTGACTTTAAGACTTTAAGACTTTTGCCTTCCATCACAGTGAGGAGGTGCCTGGTGAACTCATTGTGGTGGATGTTAAATTTGTGTTTATTGTGTGTTTTGTTATTTTATTATATGTATGACTGCAAGGCAACGAAAATTTCGTTCAGACCGAAAGGTCTGAATGACAATAAAGGATACTTTGACTTTGATTTGACTTTGACTGAAGAAGGGTCCCGAGCCAAAACATCACCTATCCATTTTCTCCAGAGATGCTGCCGGACTGAAGAATAGTCCTCACCAGAAAACATCACCCATCCATTTTCTCAAGAGATCCGTGTTCTCCAGTCCCATTGAGTTATTTCAGTACTATATGTCCTTTTTAATCTTTCAAGGTGGTGCGAGATGGCGATGTTAATGCCACTTTAATGAGGTATTAACGGCTGCTGCTCCTGCCCCAATATAATAAGTGTTCTTAATGCATTTAAAATAATGCCTTAGTAAATGAAGGCTGTGTCGTTGGAAAATGATCATTGTAATTTGCTTAATGTGGGTAGCCGCCCAGTGTAATGTCGGTTTTATTTAAGCACCGCCGCACGGCCCCGGAATTGTACATTCTCACGAGTGCGCGGTCTATGGCGGCAGAATTCTTCCCGTTTCGCCGCCAATGACCGCAAGACTCGTGAGACAGGCCTTTAAGGTGATGG
>CM075977.1:219028373-219060539 GCA_038087875.1 Malacoraja senta | reverse complement strand
GGTCTGCGGTCATTGGCGGCGAAACGGGAAGAATCTGCCGCCAATAGACCGCGCACTCGTGAGAATGTACCAAATATCGCCGGGGCCGCGTCGACCAGCGATCCCCGCACATTAACACTATCCTACACCCGCTAGGGACAATTTTTACATTTACCAAGCCAGAACCAGGGGCCACAGTTTCAGAATAAGGAGTAAGCCATTTAGAACGGAGACGAGGAAACACTTTTTCTCACAGAGAGTGGCGAGTCTGTGGAATTCTCTGCCTCAGAGGGCGGTGGAGGCCGGTTCTCTGGATGCTTTCCAGAGAGAGCGAGATAGGGCTCTTAAAAATAGCGGAGTCAGGGGATATGGGGGAGAAGGCAGGAACGGGGTACCGATTGGGGATGATCAGCCATGATCACATTGAATGGCGGTGCTAGCTCGAAGCCTCTTCTAGGGCGGCACGGTGGCGCAGCGGTAGAGTTGCTGCCTTAGAGCGAATGCCGCGCCGGAGACCCGGGTTCGATCCCGACTAAGGGTGCTGTCCGTAGGGAGTTTGTACGTTCTCCCCGTGACCTGCGTGGGTTTTCTCCGAGATCTTCGGTTTCCTCCCACACTCCAAAGACGTACAGGTTTGTAGGTTAATTGACAATAGACAATAGACAATAGGTGCATTGTCTACATCCTGCAAGGGAATACATTTAAAATCATGAAACAAATTAATGAGAATCAAAGAATGAAGAACTAAAAAAAAACCTTGGATTGCAGCAAACTAATCTCATGCACTATTAATGAGGTCGATGCATTCTTTACGCTGACTTTCCCCTCCTCTCATGGAGGTACATTCATCAACAACAAGCAGCGTATTATATTTTTATGCCACACGCACACACACACACACACACACACACACACACACACACACACACACACACACACACACACACACACACACACACACACACACACACACACAGACACGCGCACACACGCACACACACACACACACACGCGCGCGCACGCACGCACGCACACACACACACACACACACACACACACACACATAAACACACGCGCACACACACACACACCACACACAAACACACACACACACACACACACACAAACACACACACACACACACACACACACACACACACCACACACAAACACACACACACACACAAACACACACACACACACACACACAGACACACACACACACACACACACACACAAACACACACACACATAAACACACACACACACACACACACAAACACACACACACACACATAAACACACGCGCGCACACACACACACACACACACACATACACAAACACAAACACATCGCTAAGGCGGGGGCCAGGGAAAGCTGGGGAGCGCTGTCTGACATTCACACGGTGTAAAGACAAGGTGATACAGACACACACCGCGATGAACAGGAAGGTTAAGACAGCTAGCGCAGTGTACGGTAAGTCTTTTAAAAGAGGGAGTGGAGGGGAGAAGGGGAGAAGGGGAGAAGAGGGAAAGAAGGGAAGAAGGGGAGGGGAAAGGAGTGGAGACACTTTTAAGAAGCCAGACAACATTTAATAAGCCAGAGATACACAGCTGTGACGTTTGGCGGACATTTAACATTACCGGTTGGTTATCCTTGGTTCTGAAAACTCGTGCTTACGTTTTTTCCCCCCAATGAGCCAATGAAAATGCCCGGTCAGCAAAGGCGATAACTAAAACTACCTACGACTACATGGCGACCCCACTACAACTGCACCTACGACTACAGGATTATCGATTTTCTCCATGGCGACCAATTTTTGGTCGCAGAACATTTTTCAACACGTTGAAACATTCGCGGCGACCATACTGAGGCCGCGACTAGTTCCCAGAATGCGGGAACTCCTCGCGACCATGAAGGAGACTCACCAGAGACCACCGGCGAACATGTGGCGACCATGTGGCGATCATGAGGCGAGCGCAGAGTCTCCTGCACTCGCCTAAAAAGTCGCCCAAGTGGGACAGGCCCTTTACGCCCACACTCAGGAACAGCTTCTTCCGTACAGCCACCAGGCTATTGGATACGACAATCTCCAAATAAGCTCTAAACTACATGGACTTCGGGGGGCATTGTTTTTGTCTTTACACTAATCAATGTTTTTTTTAATATGTTCATGTTATAGGAAATATAGGTGATTTGACATGGAGGCACTGATTGTGTCTTTTTGCGCTATTATTGTTTGTGTGAATACGTGTATAAGTTCAGTCTACTCCGCCATTCAATCACGGCTGATCTATCTTTCCCTCTTCACCCCATTCTCCCGCCTTCTCCCCATAACCACTGACACCCGTACTAATCAAGAATCTATCTTTAAAATCTGCCTTTAAAATACCCATTGACTTGGCCTCCACAGCCGTCTGTGGCAATGAATGTGTATAGGCTCGTATATACACATATTCCCCATTTCTTATATTGTTTACAGAGTATTTAGTAGGCTTCCATATTCTGTCGTGCTGCAGCAAGTAGGAATTTTATTCTTCCATCTGGGACATGTGACAATAAAACATTCTTGACTCTTCAAGTGCAAGGTCCACACACAAAAGGTGCGTGTGTATGTGTGTGTGAATGTGTGTGTGTGTGTGTGTGTGTGTGTGAATGTGTGTGTGTGTGTGTGTGTGTGTGTGAATGTGTGTGTGAATGTGTGAATGTGTGTGTGTGTGTGTGCGTGTGTGTGTGGACATCCTTGTTTATTCTATTGTTTACAGAGTTTGTTTCCATATCCCGTTGTGGTGCTACAATTAAGAATTTCATCGTACTGTCTGGGCCATATGACGATATGAAACGCTCTTGACTCGTGATTGCCACTGCAAACCCAGAAACTCCTCCACACGGGTCTCGCCCCATTGTTCCATCTTGAACCTTGTCGCCAACCCTTCCAACAGTCTATCAGAGGCCGCCCTCACCACATCACGAACGCTCGGACACCGTCACTCACTGGGCACAGCTGCAAACATCACACGCACGCCTCGTGCCGTGCACACGAGGCAAGCTTGTGTTCAACATCAGCAAGGATTCACTCATCTTGCAGGATGCAAGAAGGAAAGCATTCACCCAAGGTCATGAGCTATAAGGCGAGAGGAGGAAAGTGTAATGGAGAAGTGCGGGGGGAGATTTTTTTTTAATTTACAGAAAGTGGTGGGGGCCGGGAACACACAGCCAGGAATGTTGGTGGAGGCAGATACGATAGTGGCGTTTAACAGGCTTTCAGATGGGCACATGGAAATGCAGGGAATATAGGGATATGGGTCAATATTTCATACAGTCGTACAAAACGAAAACAGGTCCTTCCGCTCAACTTGCCCACCCGACCAACGTGCCCCATCGACAATAGTCCCACCTGCCCGTGTTTCCCTCCAAATCAATCCTATCCATGTACCTGTCCAAATGTTTCTTAAACATTGCGGTAGTACCTGCCTCAACTACCTCCTCCTACCTTACTCCATATACCTAACCACCCTTTGTGTAAAAAGGTTGCACCTCGAGTTCCTCTGGCATCTGTTCCCCCTCGCCATTAACCTATATCCTCTAGTTCTTGATTTCCCTACTCTGGGTAAAAGCCTACGCATTTACCCTACCTACACCTGTCATGACCTTGTACACTTCCACAAGGAATGAAGTCCATGGGACTAGCCCAGTATGATTGGGATGATCAGCCATGATCACATTGAATGGCGGTGCTGGCTCGAAGGGCAGAATGGCCTACTCCTGCACCTATTGTCTATTGCCATGCCAATTTAGTCAATCCCCTCTCTCAACAGGCAGAAGTTATAGAAGTGTGAAAACGCACACCTCCAGATTCAGGGACAATTTCCCAGCTGTTATCAGGCAACTGAACCATTCTATCAACAACTAGAGAGCGGTCCTGAGCTGCTATCTCCTCTGTCATTGGAGACACTCAGACTATCTTTAGCCGGTCGTTATGTTGCAATAAACGTTATTCCTTTATTATGTATCTGTACACTGTGGATGGCTCGATTGTAATGATGTCTTGTCTTTCCGTAGAATGGATAGCATGCAACAAAAGCTTTTCACTGTTCCTCACTATACCTAGAGAGTCTCGGACCAGAGGGCATAGCCTCAGAATAAAAGGATGTACTTTTAGAAAGGAGATGAGGAGGGATTGCTTTCATCAGAGGGTGGTGAATCTGTGGAATTCTTTGCCACAGACGGCTGTGGAGGCCGTCAATGGGTATTTTTAAGGCAGAGATTGACAGATTCTTGATTTGTACGGGTGTCAGGGGTTATGGGGAGAAGGCAGGAGAATGGGGTTGAGAGGGAGAGATAGATCAGCCATGATTCAATGGCAGAGTAGACCTGATGGGCCGAATGGCCTAATTCTGCTCCTATCACTTATGACCTTATGAACCTCGGTACACGTGACAATAAACTAAACTAACTGAAGACAAGGTGGACTGAAGGGCGATGTCCAGCTCTAAAACTCTACGTAGACACCATCCCAACAGTGGATGAGATCAGCAATGAACCCAGGTCCTTGGAGCGGTGAGGCTCTTCTAGCCTCTATCTCTAATTGCCCTTGAAGTGCGGAGGCAGCTGCAGATGATCCTTGATCAGACTTTGACAGTAATAGGTGTAGGAGTAGGCCATTCGGACCTTCGAGCCAGCACCGCCATTCAATGTGTTAAAGAATCTGAAGAAGGGTTTCGGCCCGAAACGTTGCCTATCTCCTTCGCTCCATAGATGCTGCTGCACCCGCTCAGTTTCTCCAGCCTTTTTGTGTACCTCCGCCATTCAATGTGATCATGGCTGATCATCCACAATCAGTACCCAGTTCCTGCCTTCTCCCCATATCCCCTGACTCCGCTATCTTTAAGAGCCCTATCTAGCTCTCTCTTGAAAGCATCCAGAGAACATGCCTCCACCGCCCTCTGAGGCAGAGAATTTCACAGACTCACGACTCTCTGTGTGAAAAAGTGTTTCCTCATCTCCGTTCTAAATAGCTTACCCCTTATTCTTAAACTGTGGCCCTGGTTCTGGACTCCCCCAACATCGGGAACATGTTTCCTGCCTCTAGCGTGTCTGAGCCCTTAATAATCTTATATGTTTCAATAAGATTCCCTTTCATCCTAAATTCCAGAGTAAACAAGCCCAGCCGCTCCATTCTCTCAGCATATGACAGTCCCGCCATCCCAGGAATTAACCTTGTGAACCTACGCTGCACTCCCTCAATAGCAAGAATGTTATTTTGCTGGCTTTTCCATGCACTAAATATTCCCGTCTGATGTATCTGTACACTGTGGATGGCTCGATTGTAATCATGTATTGACTTTCTGCTGACTGGATAGCACGCAATGAACGTTTTTCACTGTACCTCGACATACGTGACAACAAACTAAACTGGTTGAACCATATGTGGCATTTATGAAACAAGTGTCGTAGGGTCATGGAGTGACACACCACACTGGCCAACATATATGGTTATATGGTTATATGTCCCAGCTACGCTAGTCCCACCTGCCTGAGTTTGGTCCAAATCCCTCCAAACCTGCCCCTATCCATGTACCTGTCTAACTGTTTCTTAAACGTTGGGATAGTCCCAGCCTCAACTACCTCCAAACGTCCAAGTAAAAATGTCTCCAATAAATATATTAACCTTGGACTAGAGCCCTTTAGTTTTGCAATTGGAATTTATTGCCTCAATGTTATCTGTATCTCATATATTAAAGGCCTTGAACATCCTATATGGAAAGCAGTTTGTTACATAGTTATGTGTTTATACTGTCCAAGTCCAAGGATCAACCTTGTTAGGGTGTTCATTTGTCTTTCTTTGTCTCTGGGCGTGGGGGAGGGGGGGGGCATGGGGGAAGGGTTTATGGGTGGGCGGGGGCATATGGGGGAGGGGTTGTGTGGGGGAGGTTTGTGTGGGGGAGGGGTTGTGTGGGGGAGGGGTTGTGTGGGGGAGGGGTTGTGTGGGGGAGGGGTTGTGGGGGAGGGTTTGTGTGGGGGAGGTGTTGTGTGAGGGGTTGTGTGGGGGAGGGGTTGTGGGGGAGGGGTTGTGTGGGGGAGGGGTTGTGTGGGGGAGGGGTTGTGTGGGGAGGGGAGGTGTTGTGTGAGGGGTTGTGTGGGGGAGGGTTTGTGTGGGGGAGGGGTTGTGTGGAGGAGGGGTTGTGTGGGGGGAGGGGTTGTGTGGGGGAGGGGTTGTGTGGGGGAGGGGTTGTGTGGGGAGGGGTTGTGTGGGGGAGGGGTTGTGTGGGGGAGGGGTTGTGTGGGGGAGGGATTGGGTGGGGGAGGGGTTTGTGTGGGGAGGGGTTGTGTGGGGGAGGGGTTGTGTGGGGGAGGGGTTGTGTGGGGGAGGGGTTGTGTGGGGGAGGGGTTGTGTGGGGGAGGGGTTGTGTGGGGGAGGGGTTGTGTGGGGGGGGTGTGTGTGGGGGAGGGTGTGTGTGGGGGAGGGGTTGTGTGGGGGAGGGGTTGTGTGGGGGAGGGTGTGTGTGGGGGAGGGTTTGTGTGGGGGAGGGGTTGTGTGGGGGTGGGTTTGTGTGGGGGGAGGGGTTGTGTGGGGGAGGGGTTGTGTGGGGGAGGGTGTGTGTGGGGGAGGGTTTGTGTGGGGGAGGGGTTGTGTGGGGGTGGGTTTGTGTGGGGGGAGGGGTTGTGTGGGGGGAGTGTGTGTGTGTGGGGAGGGTGTGTGTGGGGGGAGGGGGGTGTGGTGGGAAGGGGGTGTGTGGGGGAGGGGCTGTGAAAGAGTATTGGGTGTGTGTGGGGGGTAGGGGGTGTGGAGGGGAGGGGCTGTGAAGGGGGGTTGGGGGGTGTGTGGGAGGTAGGGGGTGTTGTGGGTTAGGGAAGGGATGTATGTGGGAAGGGGAGGAGGGGTGTGTGTGGTGGGGGGTGTGGGCTCAACGGCTCCTGGCTCCGAACGCACTCTCCGGTGCCAGGACCCAGACACACTCAACGGCTCCCGTCCCCGACTGCTGTTGCAATCAGCGGCACCCGGCTCATCGTGGTGGTCGCCACCGCCACCTGCGGACACAGCCCCGCCCGCAGAACACAGCCCCCGCACACGAACACAGGAGAGAAGACCAATAACTTTTGTAATATTTCATCGATCGGAACAAACTTGATGCACTTTCAGCACAAGAGAATGGCGAGTAAGGTGGCGAAAAATCGTAGCGCCATCGGGTACAGTTTTTGCGCAGATTTAAAAACAACGCAACCAGAAGAGGACAAGATGAGAGTTTTATATTTAGATAGGACAGGTTGAGTAGGCTGGGACTATTCCTTAGAGTGCAGGAGGATGACAGGTGATCGTATAGAGGTGTATAAAATCATGAGCGGAATAGATCAGGTAGACACACGGAATTTCTTGCCTAGAGTAGGAGAATCGTGGACCAGAGGACATAGGTTTCATGTGAAGAGGAAAAGACTTAATAGGAATCTGAGGGGTAACTTTTCCAACTAAGGGTGGTGGGTGTATGGAACGAGCTGCCAGAGGAGGTAGTTGAGGCAGAGACTATCGCAATGTTTAAGATACAATTAGACAGGAACATGTATAGGACAGGTTTGGAGGGATATGGACCAAACGCAGGCAGGTGGGACTAGTGTAGCTGAATCATGTTGGCCAGTGTGGGCAAGTTGGGCTGAAGGGCCTGTTTCTTGACTCTTTGACTCTCTCTACGACGAGGATTTGCAAATGCTGGTTTGCAAAAGAAGGCACACAGTGCTGGAGTAACTCAGCGGGTAAGGCAGTGTCTCTGGAGAATATGGAAAGATGACGTTTTGGGTCTGAAGTAGAATTCCGACATGAAACGTCACTTATCCATGTCGTCCAGAGATGCTGCCTGACCCGCTGAGTTACTCCAGCACTCTGTGAAACGTCACCTATCCATGTTCTCCAGAGATGCTGCCTGACCCGCCGAGTTACTCCAGCACTCTGTGAAACGTCACCTATCCATGTTCTCCACAGATGCTGCCTGACCTGCTGAGTTACTCCAGCACTCTATGTCTCTGATTGCTTTTTTCTTTCAGGTGGAAATAACTGTTTACCTGTTTATCTCTTCCTCTTCTTTCCCGCAAATAGGTGAAACTTTTACATGAGTAATTGTCCTGAGTTTCGTGCACACAAATATATTTTATCCATTGATTTTTCTTCAATTTTTAATCCCCTTATGTATTTGTGCATTAGCTTCAATGCATCTTGCTTCTGAAGCAGAAGTTCAGTTTGTTAACCTGTTCACTGACCTGTGAAGCGATCATTAAAAATAGATTTTGACTAATGTGGAAAATTTGGGTCAAATAAATGAAATCTTAGTCATGGAGTCAGTCATAGAATCATACAGCATGGAAAAGGCCTTTTGGCCCAACTCACTTATTCCAACCAAGATTCCCCATGTCATCCCTACCAACCAAGATGTCCCATCTAAACTGGTCCTATTTGCCAAAATTTGGGCCATATCCCTCTCAACATCGTCCTTTCCCAACCATAGTCATTGAATCTCAGGCAGGGAATGGAGAGGTATGCATCATGTGCTGGCAGAGGAGATTAGTTTAACTTTGCTTCATGTCTGGCACGGACTTTGTGGGCTTAAGGACTTGTTCCTGTGCTATACTGTTCTATATTCTAGGTTATTTAATTTTAAAAAGTCAAGCTACCTAATTTTCTGCTGTCTTTCCATTTAACTGAACCAATACCAATAACAATTTGGGGCGGCAAGGTGGTGCAGCGGTAGAGTTGCTGCCCTATAGCGCCAAAGACCCAGATTTGATCCTGACTATGGGTGCTGTCTGTACGGAGTTTGCACGTTCCCACTGAGACCGTGTGGGTTTTCTCCGGGTGCTCCAGTTTCCTCCCACAACTCACAGACATGTGGGTTTGTAGGACAATTGGCTTTGATAATGTTGTAAAGTGTCCCTAATGTGTAGGATAGTGATAGTGTATGAGGATCGCTGGTCGGCACGTACTCGGTGGGCCGAAGGGCCTGTTTACGCGCTGAATCTCGAAAGTCTAACGTCAATACCTAAAATGTTGTTCAGAGTGATTTTTATGGACTCTTTATGCATACATTTTCTACATTTACTGGTAGTTACCCAAGGATGTATTTTGCTGACTTTGCTGGTTAATATCTATTGCTATATTGCCTAGCTAGTTGAATGGATAGATGCTGCGCATGTTGCTTTAAGTATAGAGAAACGGTGTGGACACAGTCCCTTCGGCCCACCGAGTCCGCACCGACCAGCGACCATCCCATAGGCTAGCTCTCTCCTCCATACAAGAGACAATGTTACAACGTTGCCTGTTTCCTTCGCTCCATAGATGCTGCTGCACCCGCTGAGTTTCTCCAGCATTTTTGTGTACCTCAGACAATGTTACATGCTGCCTGGACTTTAGTTTAGATTTGTTTACCGATAGAGCGCGGAAATAGGGCCCTCGGCCTACCGAGACCACACCGACCAACGACCCCCGCACATTAACACTATCCTACACACACTAGGGACAATTTAATATTGAGACCAAGCCTATTAACCTACAACCCTGTACGTCTTCGGAGTGTGGGGGGAAACCGGAGCACCCGGACGAAACCCAAGCAAGTCAGAGGGAGAATGTACAAACTCCGTACTGGCAGGCAGTCAGGATGGAACCCGGGTCTCTGTTAAACCCCTGTCCACGGTACGAGTTCATTCCAAGAGCTCTCCCGAGTTTGCCCTGATTCCAACTTGGAGATTTACGGTAATGGCCACTCGTCGGTACTCGGGGCTCTCGTGGACATTTTTCATCATGTTGAAAAATCTTCACGAGTCTTCCCGTGCTTACCTGCCGTTAGCGAGTCTTCCCGAGTACCTGCCGTTAGCGCTAAGAGACGTCCCCGAGCTCCGACGTACCCGCTACATTCATTCTCCGTGCTTACCACGAGTTTGATTTTTTTTTACCCGAGAGAGCTCTTGGAATGAACTCGTACCGTGGAACAGGGCTATTAGGCAGCAACTCTACCGCTGCACCACCCTGCCGCCCATCGGACGTTCCTGAATTCTCCAGAATTGCACATTGCCATTCTTGGACTTGATACACAGCACTTGTAAGATAAGATTGACTAGTATCGTCTGGCGTCTGCCATGGGCTGCTCTCTGAGATGATCCTGTTCTGTCTGTATTGGTCAGAGCAGCATGAGCAGCTTAAAGTTTTGGTCAGCTGAGTAGGAAGAATGAATAGGAGGTATAATTCCTGCCGACATGTACGGAAGAGACGCCGTGTTAAAGGATGGTATGAAATCTTCCTGGCACTTCGCTTCAACCAAGAGTTTAACGTTAAGTAAAAAAAGAAAGGCTTTCTCTTATAATTGAAAATGCAGTTAATTTAAACTACAGGGCTTAATCGTAGAAGAGGCTTTTCGAGGAGTAAGAGGATTATATTAGTAGATTTGAACGTGCACTTTGATTTGGAATCCTCTCGCATTAATAGTTGGAGTGCTGCTGGGAATAAAATGCGTGTGTTTATGTAAATAAATTAGTTGAAGTTGTGATTTGATTTACATCTTAGTCCATTATTTACGAAGTACAAATAACGTTGTCATTTGTTCTTTATAGGACAAATGATAAAACCGATGCTAGGGAGGGGTGAGCGGGGGGGGGGGGGGGTGAAGGACAGTGGGGCATATCTCCTTCTTTTCTCTCATTTCTCTTTTTTCTTCTCGCACTTCTTTGGTAGTTTAGGGGTCTTTTCTTCTCTCTCTTTTGCATTCCTCTTCTTTTTCTTCATTCTTTCCTTTTTTTCCTTTTTTTTTAAAATTTATGTATTAATGTTAAAAATGAAGCTGTACGAAAATTGTATAACTTTCATGTCGATTGCTTTATTCTTGCTTCTAATAAAATAAAATCAAAAAATCAAAAATCATAGATACATAGATACATAGAAATTAGGTGCAGGAGTAGGCCATTCGGCCCTTCGAGCCTGCACCGCCATTCAATACGATCATGGCTGATCATCCAACTCAGTATCCCGTACCTGCCTTCTCTCCATACCCCCTGATCCCCTTTAGCCACAAGGGCCACATCTAATTCCCTCTTAAATATAGCCAATGAACTGGCCTCAACTACCCTCTGTGGCAGAGAGTTCCAGAGATTCACCACTCTCTGTGTGAAAAAGTTTTTCCTCATCTCGGTCTTAAAGGATTTCCCCCTTATCCTTAAGCTGTGACCCCTTGTCCTGGACTTCCCCAACATCGGGAACAATCTTCCTGCATCTAGCCTGTCCATCCCCATAAGAATCTTGTACGTTTCTATAAGATCCCCTCTCAATCTCCTAAATTCTAGCGAGTATAAGCCAAGTCTATCCAGTCTTTCTTCATATGAAAGTCCTGACATCCCAGGAATCAGTCTGGTGAACCTTCTCTGCACTCCCTCTATGGCTATAATGTCCTTCCTCAGATTTGGAGACCAAAACTGTACGCAATACTCCAGGTGTGGTCTCACCAAGACCCTGTACAACTGCAGTAGAACCTCGCTGCTCCTATACTCAAATCCTCTTGCTACGAAGGCCAACATACCATTCGCTTTCTTCACTGCCTGCTGCACCTGCATGCCTACTTTCAATGACTGGTGTACCATGACACCCAGGTCTCGCTGCATCTCCCCATTTCCTAATCGGCCACCATTTAGATAATAGTCTGCCTTCCCGTTTTTGCTACCAAAGTGGATAACCTCACATTTATCCACATTATACTGCATCTGCCAAACATTTGCCCACTCACCCAGCCTATCCAAGTCACCTTGCAGTCTCCTAGCATCCTCCTCACAGCTAACACTGCCCCCCAGCTTAGTGTCATCCGCAAACTTGGAGATGTTGCTTTCAATTCCCTCGTCCAGATCATTAATATAAATTGTAAATAGCTGGGGTCCCAGCACTGAGCCTTGTGGTACCCCACTAGTCACTGCCTGCCATTGTGAAAAGGACCCGTTTACTCCTACTCTTTGCTTCCTGTTTGCCAGCCAGTTCTCTATCCACATCAATACTGAACCCCCAATACCGTGTGATTTAAGTTTGTATCCTAATCTCTTATGTGGTACCTTGTCGAAAGCCTTCTGAAAGTCCAGATACAACACATCCACTGGTTCTCCCCTATCCACTCTACTAGTTACATCCTCGAAAAATTCTATAAGATTCGTCAGACACGATTTACCTTTCGTAAATCCATGCTGACTTTGTCCAATGATTTCACCACTTTCCAAATGTGCTGCTATCCCATCTTTAATAACTGACTCTAGCAGTTTCCCCACTACCGATGTTAGACTAACTGGTCTGTAATTCCCCGTTTTCTCTCTCCCTCCCTTCTTAAAAAGTGGGGTTACGTTTGCTACCCTCCAATCCTCAGGAACTACTCCAGAATCTAAAGAGTTTTGAAAAATTATCACTAATGCATCCACTATTTCTGGAGCTACTTCCTTAAGTACTCTGGGATGCAGCCTATCTGGCCCTGGTGATTTATCGGCCTTTAATCCATTCAATTTACCCAACACCACTTCCCGACTAACCTGGATTTCACTCAGTTCCTCCATCTCCTTTGACCCGCGGCCCCCTGCTATTTCCGGCAGATTATTTATGTCTTCCTTAGTGAAGACGGAACCAAAGTAGTTATTCAATTGGTCTGCCATATCCTTGTTCCCCATGATCAATTCACCTGTTTCTGACTGCAAGGGACCTACATTTGATTTAACTAATCTCTTTCTCTTCACATATCTATAAAAACTTTTGCAGTCAGTTTTTATGTTCCCTGCCAGTTTCCTTTCATAATCTATTTTCCCTTTCCTAATTAAGCCCTTTGTCCTCCTCTGCTGGTCTCTGAATTTCTCCCAGTCCTCTGGTATGCTGCTTTTTCTGGCTAATTTGTACGCATCATCTTTTGCTTTGATACTATCCCTGATTTCCCTTGTTATCCACGGATGCACTACCTTCCTTGATTTATTCTTTTGCCAAACTGGGATGAACAATTTTTGTAGTTCATCCATGCAGTCTTTAAATGCCTTCCATTGCATATCCACCGTCAACCCTTTTAGAACTAATTGCCAGTCAATCTTGGCCAATTCACGTCTCATACCCTCAAAGTTACCTTTCTTTAAGTTCAGAACCGTTGTTTCTGAATTAACAATGTCACTCTCCATCCTAATGAAGAACTCAACCATATTATGATCACTCTTGCCCAAGGGGGCCACGCACAACAAGTCTGCTAACTAACCCTTCCTCATTACTCAATACCCAGTCTAGAATAGCCTGCTCTCTCGTTGGTTCCTCTACATGTTGGTTTAGATAACTATCCCTCATACATTCCAAGAAATCCTCTTCCTCAGCACCCCTGCCAATTGGATTCACCCAATCTATATGTAGATTGAAGTCACCCATTATAACTGTTTTGCCTTTGTTGCACGCATTTCTAATTTCCTGTTTGATGCCATCCCCAACTTCACTACTACTGCTAGGTGGCCTGTACACAACGCCCACCAGCGTTTTCTGCCCCTTAGTGTTTCGCAGCTCTACCCATACCGATTCCACATCCTCCAAGCTAATGTCCTTCCTTTCCACTGCGTTAATCTCCTCTCTAACCAGCAACGCCACCCCACCTCCTTTTCCTTTCTCTCTATCCCTCCTGAATATTGAATATCCCTGGATGTTCAGCTCCCAGCCTTGGTCACCTTGGAGCCATGTCTCCGTGATCCCAACTATATCATAATCAAAAAAGACAAGTGAAGCTCACCTTCTCTTAGTTAACAATGAACTATTCTACATTTCCTTGAGCATCATCTGCTTTGGTCTGTGTAAGAAGGAACTGCAGATGCTGGTTTAAACCGAAGATAGACACAAAAAGCTGGAGTAAAGGGCCTGTCCCACTTTCACCACCTAATTCACGACCTTTTTTACTCGTGGGCATTTTTCATCAGGCTAGAAAAAACGCCCCGACCTACTTGATGCCACGAGTACCTACAACTAGCATCACGACCTGCTACGACCTACCTACGACCTCCTACGACCTTGTGACGACCATGCTGCGAGTATGAGTCAAGGGCAAACTCAGCAGAGGTCGTGAAAGTGGGACAGGCACTTAACTTGGCGGGACAGGCAGCATCTCTGGGGAGAAGGAATGGGTGACGTTTCCATTCCTTCTCTCCATTGATGCCGCCTGTCCCGTTGAGTTACTCCATAACTCTCTACTTCCTACCATCAAGCCATTTAAAAAAAAATATTTCTAACACAACTCTCCTCAAAAGAAAGTAAATTATCAGAGGCATAGAAGGTAGACAGTCAGAACCTCTCCCCCAGGATAATGTTGATGTTCGGGGATGCTGGAAGTCAGCGTATTGAGGATAACTGATGATTTGAGTGGTTTTGACCAGCTGGGTGCAGAGAGAATTTAGAACTTGATCCTTGTATAAAATGCATTATTTCTCAAGAGTATTATCAACCTTTGCTTCGATTACTCTTCATTGGGGCGGCACAGTGGTGCAGCGGTAGAGCTGCTGCCTTACAGCGCCAGAGACCCCGGTTCAATCCTGACTACGGGTGCTGTCTGCACATACGTTTATACGTTCTGCCTGTGACCGGGTGGGTTTTTTCCAGGTGCTCTGGTTTCCTCCAAAGATGTACAGGGTTGTAGGCTTTGTTAAAATGGCTTTAGTAAAATTGTAAATTGTCCCTCGTGTGTAGGATAGTGTCAGTGTACGTGGTGATCCTTGATCAGTGCGGACTCGGTGGGCCGAAGGGCCTGTTTTCGTGCTGTATCTCGTAGTCAAAAGATGTCCAGGAAGTTTAAGCAAGTTTAAGGAAGGAAGGATTGATTCTATAAAAGCAAGGTTGCTGGGAGTTGGTGTGAATGTGGAATTGAGGATATAATAAGAACTAGACTAAGTGGGACCTGTTGGGTCCCAGTCACATGGGAGGCCTGGTCCCCCAACGCAACCCATTCCCCCAACGCAATATTCCACCACTCACCCCTTCCCCCAACGCAACCCGTTCCCCCAACGCAATATTCCACCATTCACCCATAGCCCCCAACTGTGCAGGCGCGGTTCATTTCCTCTCATCCCCCAGCAACCCCCCCCCCCCTTCTTCATGTGCGGGAGGGGAGGGGGGGAGGGAAGTGGGGTATGTGGCGGGGAGGGTGTGTGGTGGGAGGGGAGGAGGGGGGGAAAGAGGGTGGTGAAGGGTGAGGGGGGACGTGGGGGAGGGGGTGTGTGGCGGGAGGAGGTGTGTATGTGGCCAGGAGGGTTGTGGGAGGGGGGCACGGAGGGATGTGGGGG
Source organism: Malacoraja senta (assembly GCA_038087875.1). NCBI lineage: Eukaryota > Metazoa > Chordata > Chondrichthyes > Rajiformes > Rajidae > Malacoraja > Malacoraja senta. The sequence goes on along the minus strand of CM075977.1, from coordinate 219,045,269 downwards.
AGGGATGTGGAGGGGGGTGTGTGTGTGTGTGCGGGTGTTGTGTATGGGCGGATGGGGGGTGTGCGGTTGGAGGGGTTGTGGGGGAGGGGTGTGTGAGCGGGGGAAGGGGTGTGTGGAGGCAGGGGGGGTTGTGGGGGCGGGATGGGGTGGTGGGGGGGGTGTTGTGGGGGGGTTGTGGTAGGGGGTGTTGTGGGGGAGTGTGGGCAGCGGGTGTGTGTGTGTGGGGGCGGGGTGGGTGTGGGTGTTTTGTGGGGCGGGGGTTGCGGGGTGGGTGGGGATGGTTGTGGGGGCGGGGGGTTGTGGTGGGGGGGTTTGTGGTGGGGGGGTTGTGTGGGTGTGTGGGCAGGGGGTGTGTGTGGGCAGTGGGTGTGTGTGGGCAGTGGGTGTGTGGGCAGGGTGTGTGTGTGTGGGCAGTGGGTGTGTGTGGGCAGTGGGTGTGTGTGGGCAGGGTGTGTGTGTGGGCAGTGGGTGTGTGTGGGCAGTGGGTGTGTGTGGGCAGTGGGTGTGTGTGGGCAGTGGGTGTGTGTGGGCAGTGGGTGTGTGTGGGCAGGGGGTGTGTGTGGGCAGTGTGTGTGTGTGGGCAGTGGGTGTGTGTGGGCAGTGGGTGTGTGTGTGGGCAGTGGGTGTGTGTGGGCAGTGGGTGTGTGTGGGCAGTGGGTGTGTGTGGGCAGTGGGTGTGTGTGGGCAGTGGGTGTGTGTGGGCAGTGGGTGTGTGTGGGCAGTGGGTGTGTGTGGGCAGTGTGTGTGTGGGCAGGGGGTGTGTGTGGGCAGGGCGTGTGTGTGGGCAGTGGGTGTGTGTGGGCAGTGGGTGTGTGTGGGCAGTGTGTGTGTGTGGGCAGTGGGTGTGTGTGGGCAGTGGGTGTGTGTGGGCAGTGGGTATGTGTGGGCAGGGGGTGTGTGTGGGCAGTGGGTGTGTGTGGGCAGTGGGTGTGTGGGCAGTGTGTGTGTGTGTGGGCAGTGGGTGTGTGTGGGCAGTGGGTGTGTGTGGGCAGGGGGTGTGTGTGGGCAGTGTGTGTGTGTGGGCAGTGGGTGTGTGTGGGCAGTGGGTGTGTGTGGGCAGTGGGTGTGTGTGGGCAGGGGGTGTGTGTGGGCAGGGGGTGTGTGTGGGCAGTGTGTGTGTGTGGGCAGTGGGTGTGTGTGGGCAGTGGGTGTGTGTGGGCAGGGGGTGTGTGTGGGCAGTGGGTGTGTGTGGGCAGGGGGGGTGTGTGTGGGCAGTGTGTGTGTGTGGGCAGTGGGTGTGTGTGGGCAGTGGGTGTGTGTGGGCAGTGGGTGTGTGTGGGCAGTGGGTGTGTGTGGGCAGGGGGTGTGTGTGGGCAGTGGGTGTGTGTGTGGGCAGTGGGTGTGTGGGCAGTGGGTGTGTGGGCAGTGGGTGTGTGTGGGCAGTGGGTGTGTGTGGGCAGTGGGTGTGTGTGGGCAGTGGGTGTGTGTGGGCAGGGGGTGTGTGTGGGCAGTGGGTGTGTGTGTGGGCAGTGGGTGTGTGGGCAGTGGGTGTGTGGGCAGTGGGTGTGTGTGGGCAGTGGGTGTGTGTGGGCAGTGGGTGTGTGTGGGCAGTGGGTGTGTGTGGGCAGTGGGTGTGTGTGGGCAGTGGGTGTGTGTGGGCAGTGGGTGTGTGTGGGCAGTGGGTGTGTGTGGGCAGTGTGTGTGTGTGGGCAGTGGGTGTGTGTGGGCAGTGGGTGTGTGTGTGGGCAGTGGGTGTGTGTGGGCAGGGGGTGTGTGTTGGCAGGGGGTGTGTGTGTGGGCAGGGGGTGTGTGTGTGGGCAGTGTGTGTGTGTGGGCAGGGGGTGTGTGTGGGCAGGGGGTGTGTGTGGGCAGTGGGTGTGTGTGGGCAGGGGGTGTGTGTGGGCAGTGGGTGTGTGTGGGCAGGGTGTGTGTGTGGGCAGGGGGGCTTGTTTGGGAGAGGGGTGTGTGATTGGGGGCGGAGTGAGCTCGGAGATATGATGGGAAAGAGCCATGGGGGAGGGGGGGGAAGAGCCAGTGAGGGGGACCAGAGGGGTAGTGGTTGGAATTGGCGGTGCGATGGGGACTCACAGCGGGCGCTGGTCGCCGGTCGTTCTCCTCCGCTGGAATCAGAGTCTCCACTTTCCGTTTGGCGACATCTCCGATTCCGGGCTGGGCTGGGTCGGGTCTCTGACGCGGGGCGGGGCTGCTGCTGGGGGCGGGGCTGCTGCTGGGGTGGGGGGGGGGCCCTGCTGTTTGGGGCGGGGCTGCTGCTGGGGGCGGGGCTGCTGTTTGGGGCGGGGCTGCTGCACGGGGCGGGGCTGCTGCTGGGGTGGGGGGGCGGGGCTGCTGTTTGGGGCGGGGCTGCTGCTGGGGGCAGGCTGCTGCTGGGGGCGGGGCTGCTGCTGGGGGCGGGGCTGCTGCTGTTTGGGGCAGGGCTGCTGCTGTTTGGGGCGGGGCTGCTGCTGGGGGCAGGGCTGCTGCTGGGGGCGGAGCTGCTGCTGGGGGCAGGGCTGCTCGGGGCTGGGCTGGATCGGGTCCCTCCGAAAGTCCGGTTGGAAACCTCAGCTCCAGTAGGGACGCGATGGCGCAGGAAGGGGCGGACCGTCCCGGGGAGTGACAGGGGAAGAGACTAATACGCACGGCGCTGACTGACAGGAGAAGAGATCGATCTGCGCATGCGCGGTTTTAAAGATTTTTAAACCTCGCTAACTTTTACGACATTCAACCGATCGGAACGAAACTTGGCGCACTCGCAGCACAAGAGAATGGTGAGTGAACTGGCGAAAAATCGTAGCGCTATCGCGAACCGTTTTTTGCGCAAATAGAATGACCGCCGAGCCGGAAGATAACAAGATCAGAGGTTTAGTTATGGATAGATAGATAATAATAATCTTATTGAATGGTGAAACAAGCTTGAGGGGTGGCTGGAGTACAGGCTCCAAGTTTGCAAGTAATTGGCAAAAGAACGAGAGTAGAGTATTGGAACGTGGAAACAGGCCCTTCGGCCATCACAGGCCCTTCGGCCCTCACAGGCCCTTCTCCCCCCACAAAGATCACCTCTCATCCTCCTGCGCTCCAAGGAATAGAGACCCAGCCTACTCAACGATGGTTTAGTGGTTATAATTGAGGGGATGCGGAGAGTGTGGTGAAGTGTGCTAATTTGGATGACGTTTGTATATTTTTTGTACATTTTGTAAATTCAGAGACAGTTTCTTCCCATCAGGCAACTGCACCATCCTATCAACAACTAAAGAGCTGTCCTGAACTACTGTCTACCTTATTGAAGACCCTTGGACCATCTTTAATCAGACTTTACCTTGCACTAAACGTTATTCCCTTTATCATGTATCTGTACTCTGTGAATGACTCGATTGGAATCATCCATAGTCTTTCTGCTGACAGGATAGCATGCAACGAAGGCTTTTCACTGCACCTCGGTACACGTGACAATAAACTAAACTAAACAGATGTGAAGGCAGGAACGGCAGAGTAAAAGATCAGCCAGGTTGCTGGAAAGGTGATACACCAGGCCAGGCAGGGACCGCACCTTTCCTTCATAGAGTCATAGAGTGATACAGCGTGGAAACCGGCCCTTCAGCCCAACTTGCCCACAACGGCCAACAATGTCCCAACTACACTAGTTCCACCTGCCCACGTTTGGTCCATATCCTTCTGAGCCTGTCCCATCCATGTACCTGTCTAACTGTCTGAAGAAGGGTTTCGGCCCAAAACGTTGCCTATTTCCTTCGCTCCATAGATGCTGCTGCACCCACTGAGTTTCTCCAGCATTTTTGTGTACCTTTGATTTTCCAGCATCTGCAGTTCCTTCTTTAACACATAACTGCTTCTTAAATGTTGGGATAGTCCCAGCCTCTACCTCCTCTGGCAGCTTGATCCATAAACCCACCACCCTTTGTGTGAAAAAGTCACCCCTCAGAATCCTATTAAAGATTTTCCCCTTCACCTGAAACTTATAATTCTTTTCCCCTTCACCTTTAAACCTATCAAGACCTCTCAAGAGAAGGAAATGATAAACAGTATATTTCATCTGAATGGAGATGTACTTTGTAATTATTGTGGATATGTTTATGTGACAGGAGGAAAGGTTTCATGTATATTTGAAGTCATTCAAGTTGATAATTTAATGTTTAGAAATGAGCAGCTAAATTTTCTGCTTTGGGAACATTTGATGTATTGGCAATAATTCCGTTTTGAAAAGCTTCTTCCTCCTCCTCTAGTTTCCCTACTGATTCATCTGCATTTCATCAAAGTCAAACATTGGCAATGAACCAGGAGAACTGTTTGTTAATCATTCTTTAAAGAAAAATTTAAAAATCCTATTCCTATATTTTTAAATGTAAGAATATGTGGTTCACAAAAAGAATTAATTTGTTTTAAACCACAAATTCACGCACATAATTAGGACATAGAACAGTGCAGCACAAGAACAGGCCCTTCGGCCCACAATCTCTGTGTTGAACATGTTTAGTTTTTTAGTCTTAGAGATGCAGCGCGGAAACAGGGCTTTCTGCTAACAGAGTCCGCACCGACCAGCGATCCCCACACATCAACCCTATCCTGGGGGAGAGGTTCTGACTGTCCACCTCTCTGTCTCTGATAGTTGACTTTCTTTTGGGGGGGGGTTGTGATAGAAATATATATTTTTTTTTAAATGGCTTCACGGTAGGAAGTAGAGGGTGATGGTGGAGGATAAATACGTCACAGAGTGCTGGAGTAACTCAGCGGGTCAGGCAGCATCTCTGGAGAACATGGATAGGTGACGTTTCACAGAGTGCTGGAGTAACTCAGCGGGTCAGGCAGCATCTGTGGAGCGAAGGAAATGGGCAACCTTTCGGGCCGAAACCCTGAAGGAAATAGGCAACGTTTTGGGCCGAAACCCGGAAGGGTTTCGGGCCGAAACGTTGCCTATTTCCTTCGCTCTATAGATGCTGCCGGAACATGGATAGGTGACGTTTCACACAGTGTTGGAGTAACTCAGCGGGTCAGGCAGCATCTCTGGAGAACATGGATAGGTGACGTTTCACAGAGTGCTGGAGTAACTCAGCGGGTCAGGCAGCATCTCTGGAGAACATGGATAGGTGACGTTTCACAGAGTGCTGGAGTAACTCAGCGGGTCAGGCAGCATCTGTGGAGAACATGGATAGGTGACGTTTCACAGAGTGCTGGAGTAACTCAGCGGGTCAGGCAGCATCTCTGTTCCACAAGCTACCCAAATGGAATATGAGGGTGTCTAGTGTTGTGCTCAGTGGTCATGCTAGTCCCATTGTTGATTTGTGTGATGGTCCGGGCTCCGTCCACAATTCTCTGCAGATTATTGCGGCCTTGGATGAAGCTGTTCCCAAACCATGCATCCCAATAAAATGCTTTCCACCCTCTGACCAAAGAAATTTCTCCTCATAGAGCCATAGAGTGATACAGTGTGGAAACACGCCCTTCGGCCCAACTTGCCCACACCGGCCAACATGTCCCATCTACACTAGTCCCACCTGCCCGCGCTTGATCCATATCCCTCCAAACCTGTCCTATCCATGTACCTGTCTAACTGTTTCTTAAACGTTGGGATAGTCCCAGCCTCGACTACCTCCTCTGGCAGCTTGTTCCATACACCCGCCACCCTTTGTGTGAAAAAGTTACCTCTCGGATTCCTATTAAATCTTTTCCCCTTCACCTTGAACCTATGTCCTCTGGGCCTCGATTCCCCTACTCTGGGCAAGAGACTGTGTGCATCTACCCGATCTATACCTCTCTTGATCTTATACACCTTTATCTCCCCTCATCCTCCTGCGCTTCAAGGAATAGAGACCCAGCCTACTCAACCTCTCCCTATAGCTCACACCCTCTAGTCCTGGCAACATCCTCGTAAATCTTCTCCGAACCCTTTCAAGCTTGACAATATCTTTGCTATAACATGGTGCCCAGAACTGAACACAATATTCTAAATGCGGTCTCACCAACGTCTTATTCCTCGTCTCCTTCCAAAGGGAATGTCCTTTAATTCTGAGGCTGTGACCTCCAGTCCTAGACTCACCCACTAGTGGAAACATCCTCTCCACATTCACTCCATCCAAGCCTTTCACTATTCTGTGTGATTTCCAAGCATCTGCAGAAGTTAGCAACATTTGGAGCCAATAGACAATAGACAATAGGTGCAGGAGTAGGCCATTCGGCCCTTTGAGCCAGCACTGCCATTCAATGTGATCATGGCTGATCATCCCCAATCAGTACCCCTTTCCTGCCTTCTCCCCATATCCCCTGACTCCGCTATTTTTAAGAGCCCTATCTAGCTCTTTCTTGAAAGCATCCAGAGAACCGGCCTCCACCGCCCTCTGAGGCAGAGAATTCCACAGACTTTGTAAACCTTCAGGGAGAGGTGATCTCATTGAAGCTGAAAAAATTCCGAGGGGTTACGAAGTTGAAGTTGTGAGGATATTTTCCTGCAACTCAGAAGGAGGGGGTGTAGTTTACGCAGGTGAAGAATGATAGATATTTGTTCAAAGGTAGAATTGTAGGTTATGGAAAGAGAGAGTGAAGTGGAGTTGAGTTTAGTTTACTGTCACGTGTGCAGTGAAAAGATTTTGTTGCATGCTAACCAGTCAGCGGAAAGACAATCCATGATTACAATCAAGCCATCCACAGTGTACAGATACGTGATGGAAGGGAATAACCTGAATAGCGTTTAGTGCAAGATGAAGCCAGTAAAGTCCGATCAAAGATAATCCAAGGGTCTCCAATGAGGTAGATATTAGTTCAGGACTGCTCTCTGGTTGTTCACTTGCCTGATAACAGCTGGGAAGAAACTGTCCCTGAGTCTGGAGGTAGACAAAAAAGCTGGAGAAACTCAGCGGGTGAGGCAGCATCAATGGAGCCAAGGAATAGGTGACGTTTCGGGTCGAGACCATTCTTCAGACTGATGTGGGGGGGGGGAAGAAGAAAGGAAGAGGCGGAGACAGTGGGCTGTCGGAGAGCTGGGAAGGGGAGGGGAAGGAGGGAGAAAGCAGGGACTACCTGAAATTGGAGAAGTCAATGTTCATACCGCTGGGGTGTAAACTATCCAAGCGAAAAATGAGGTGCTGCTCCTCCAATTTGTGGTGGGACTCACTCTGGCCATGGAGGAGGCCCAGGACAGAAAGGTCGGATTCGTAATGGGAGGGGGAGTTGAAGTGCTGAGCCACCGGGAGATTAGGTTGGTTAATGTGAACCGAGCAGAGGTGTTGGGTGAAGCGATCGCCAAGCCTACGCTTGGTCTCACCGATGTAGAGCAGTTGACACCTCGAGCAACGGATGCAATAGATGAGGTTGGAGGAGGTGCAGGTGAACCTCTGCCTCACCTGGAAAGACTGCTTGGGTCCTAGGATAGAGTCGAGGGGGGAGGTAAAACATTTGTAGCATTTACTGCAGTTGCAAGGGAAAGTACCAAGGGAGGGGGTGGTTTGGGTGGGAAGTGACGAATTGACCAGGGAGTTACGGAGGGAGCGGTCTCTGCGGAAAACCGAAAGGGGAGGAGAGGTGTGCTTTTTCACACTTCTATACCTTTTTGCCCGATGGGAGAGGGGTGGAGAGTGTGACCAGTGTGCGACTTGTCCTTGATTATGCTGCTGGCCTTGCGGAGGCAGTATGGAGTATAAACGGTGTCAATGGAAGGGAGATTGGTTTGTGTGATGGTCTAGGTTGCATCCACAATTCTCTGCAATTTCTTGCGCTCTTGGATGGAGCTGTTCCCAAACCAAGCTTGAGTTGTGACTAGGGTTGCCAACTTTCTCACTCCCAAATAAGGGACAAAAGGTCAAAATACAGGACAAATTCCTGACGGCAATTCGTTGACTGACTGGGCCGTGGCTGGGTGAATGATGAGTTGGCCCCGGGTGCTGGACTGCACACAAAGCCCAGCCGGCGGGCCAGGTGAGGAGTTTTCCCCCCCCCCGCGAGGTCGCGCGCAAAGTCTGGCACCCTATCCAACTCATGAACCGATGATCGGCCGTGAGAAGGAGGGGTGGTGGTGGTGTCGGCGGTAAGTGAAGTTCCGAAGGTCGGACAGCTGGCCGGGCTGCCGACCGACGGGGCCACGGGCGACGCCCTGCTGCTGCAATACGTCGGGGCGGGTCCAGACGCGGCGCCCCGACCCGACAGTCCCCTCGACCCGAGTAGTAGCAGTCAAATAGCAGTCGGGACAAGGGCGGTCACGTGTGGGACAAACCAATTTAGCCAAAAATAAGGGATGTCCTGGCTAATACGGGACAGTTGGCAACCCTAGTCACAACTGAATGATGGAGCGGGCTACATGTTCTTAAATTAGTGCAGTTATGTGGAACTGTGAACATTTTTTTTTTAACAGGCTTCACGGGTAACACAAGAATCTCAGTTTTGCTGAAGAATAATACGTGCAAATTCCTTGCAATATAATCGTCAAGTGAGAAAAATATGGGCTCTGGTGAAACATCATTGACCTAACCCATTATTCTTTCCACAATGCTGTCTGACCTAGTCATACAGGCACGGAAACGGGGCCTTCACCCCAACTTGCCCATACCATCCAAGATGTCCCATCTACGCTAGTACCACCTGCCTGCGTTTGGTCCATATCCCTCTCAACTTTTCCCATCCACGTACATACCAGTCCAAATGTCTTTTAAATGTTATTGTGCCTGCCTCAACATCTGGCAGCTCATTCCATACACCCACCAACCACTGTGAAAACGTTAACCCCCCCCCCCCCCGAGTTCCTGTTAAATCTGTCCCACCTCATCTTAAACCTATGTTCTCTGGTCTTCATTCCTCTTCTCTGGGTAAAAGATTTAGCGCATTCACCCTATCTATTCCTCTTAAGATTTTATACACCTGTTGAGTATTTGCTGTATATTCTGTTCATATTTCGAAAGTTGGAGAAGTGGCCACAAACACACTACAGTTGACTGGAGGCTTGCATTAGTAGCGGTAGAGTTGCTGCCTGACAGTGCCAGAGACCCGGGTTCCATCCTGCCTACAAGATCACTTCAGTTTAGTTTATTGTCACGTATACCGAGGTACAGTGAAAAGCTTTTTGTCGCGCGCTATCCAGTCAGCGGAAAGACAATACATGAGTACAATCGATCCATTTACAGTGTACAGATACGTGATAACGGAATAACGTTTAGTGCAAGGTAAAGCCAGCAAAGTCCGATCAAGGATAGTTCGAGGGTCACCAATGAAGTGGATAGTAGTTCAGCTCTGCTGATGGTTGTGGAAGGATGATTCAGTTGCCTGGTTTTTATGTTCTCCCTGTGACCTGCGTGGGTTTTCTTCGGGAGCTCTGGTTTCCACCCACACTTCAAGACACTTGTGCAGATTTGAGGCTACTTGGCTTGATGGTAAAATTGTAAATTGTCCCTAGTGTGTGTGTAGGATAGTGTTAGTGTGAAGGGATCGTTGGTCGGTGCGAACTCGGTGGGCTGAGTGGCCTGTTTACACGCTGTATCTTCATTAAACTGAAGTAGACTGGAATCCTGAGGCTGAAAATTACAATTTTAATGACATTTTTGAAAAAATGTGATTTTATACCAGCCTGTAGAGTGTTGAGTATTGAAAATATCCTTGCTTGGCATGTGGATTTGGGTATAATTTCATCTGTGATGTACCAGTGGTAAGATAATAGCAGCCAGAGTTCCACCACAGTCCCTGAACATTTAAAGAATTTGGACCTTATTGAAACATAGGGTTTGGACACGGTAGAGCAAGAAACATGTTCCCGATGTTGGGGGAGTCCAGAGTTTAAGAATAAGGAGTAAGCCATTTAGAACGGAGACGATGAAAACACGTTTTCTCACAGAGAGTGGTGAGTCTGTGGAATTCTCTGCCTCAGAGGGCGGTGGAGGCAGGTTCTCTGGATGCTTTCAAGAGAGAGCTAGATAGGGCTCTAAAAAATAGCGGAGTCAGGGGTTATGGGGAGAAGGCAGGAACGGGGTACTGATTGGGGATGATCAGCCATGATCACATTGAATGGCGGTGCTGGCTCGAAGGCCGAATGGCCTACTCCTGCACTTATTGTATATTGTCTATTGAAATGTTTTATAAGAAAATTGTGGATTATTACTAGTAAGAAGATGGCACAATGACTGTGTGGCTCTATATAAGGTTCAAGGGTCAAAGGTTCAAAGGTCAGTTTAGTGTCACATGTACCAATTAAGGTACAGTGAAATTTGAGTTACCATACAGCCACACCAAGTGAAAAGCAACAAGACACACCTCCACATAAAAGTTAACATAAACATCCACCACATCGGATTCCCCACATTCCTCACTGTGATGGAAGGCAATAAAGTCTCAACTTCTTCCACGTTTATTCTCCCGCGGTCGAGGCAGTCGAACCATCCGCAGTCGGAGCGATCGAAGCTCCCCACAGCCGGCGGTCGAATCTCCTGTGGCTTGGAGCCGACTCCCGAAGTCGGTCTCTAACCAGGGGCCGCGAGCCCCACGATGCCAACGTCCATACACAAGTTTGCGTGTGACGCCACTGTGGTGGGCTGGATCAGAAACAACGACGAGATGGAATACTGGAAGGAGAATTGATGTCAAGACAACAATCTCCCCCCCAAAGATAGACACAAAATGCTGGAGAAACTCAGGGGGACAGGCAACGTGTCTGGGGAGAAGGAATGGGTGACGATTCGGATCGAAGCCTTTCTTCAGACTGATTCTCCCTCAAAGTCAGTCAGATGAAGGAGTTAAGTTGGTGCCTCTGGAAATGTGGTGGAGTTGGTGCCTCAATCAGCATCAATGTGTTGAAGTAACAATGGGCAAGATCTTCAAGTTGTGTAGGAAGGAATTGCAGGTGCTGGTTTATACCAAAGATTGACACAAAACGCTGGAGTAACTCAGCGGGACCGGCAGCATCTATGGAGAGAAGGAATGGATGATGTTTCGGGTCGAGACTTGCTTCAGTCTGAAAGAAGGGTCTTGACCCGAAACATCACCCATTGCTTCTCTCCAGAGATGCTGCCGGTCCCGCTGAGTTACTCCAGCATTTTGTGTCTATCTCCAATCGTCTTGGCCCCACTCTGGGAGTAAGAGTGGGGGCGGATGCGGATCCGCAACAGCCGTGAGCCCCAGGCCGAGCTCGCCGATCGTTTGCCTGCTTCTGCTGCTGTTGGAGGTGAGACGTTGCGCTGCGCCAGGTCTTGGGCCTGTCCCACTTTGGCCGTCAGTTACGCGACAGGCCGGTGGCGCGCGAAGATTTCGTGCAGGATGAAGTCCACACTCCTCCACACCATGCCATGCGCCGTCCCTCGCTACCCACACGCTAGCAGGTCACGTAAATGGCGCGCGAATGACGGCCAAGTGGGACAGGCCCTTTACAAACTTCTACAGAAAGAACCGTAGAAAGATTACTGTGGGGTTGCATCACAGTTGGTTTGGGAACAGCTCTGCCCAAGACCCAGAGAGTTACAGAGAGTACTGGTGCAACCCAGTCCATCACACTGACCAGACTCCCCGCCATTGACTCCGTCCACACTTCAAGCAGCCGCGGTAAAGCAGTCAACATAATCAAATTCCTGTCCCACCCCAGTCACTCCTCCTTCCTCGCTCCATCAGGCAGACAGTACAGAAGCTTGAAAGCAGACGCGTATTAAATCAGGAACAGCTTCATCCTCTGTGTATCAAGTCTCTGAATGGTCCTTGCATAAGCTAGGGTACGGTCTGATTCACCTCAACCCCATTTTGGACATTGGACTTTGTCTGTGGAACCGTGAGCAGCAGTAGACAATAGACAATAGACAATAGGTGCTGGAGTAGGCCATTCGGCCCTTCGAGCCAGCACCGCCATTCAATGTGATCATGGCTGATCATCCCCAATCAGTACCCCGTTCCTGCCTTCTCCCCATATCCCCTGACTCCGCTATCTTTAAGAGCCCTATCTAGCTCTCTCTTGAAAGCATCCAGAGAACCGGCCTCCACCGCCCTCTGAGGCAGAGAATTCCACAGACTCACCACTCTCTGTGAGAAAGCAGTGTTTCCTCGTCTCCGTTCTAGAGTTGCTGCCTCACTGCGCCAGAGACCCGGATTTGATCCTGACTTACGGGCGCTGTCTGTGCGGAGTTTGTACGTTCTGCTTGTGACCACGTGGGTTTTCTCCGGGTGTGCTCCAGTTTCCTCCCGCACTCCAAAGACGTGCACGTTTGTCTGCTAATTGGCTTTGGTGAAATTGTAAATTGTTCCTAGTATGTGGGACAGTGTTGGTGTGCGTGGTGATCGCTGGTCGGCGAGGACGCGGTGGGCCGAAGGCCTGTTTCCGCACTGTATCCCTAAAAGTAAAACTGGCACGTTACGAGGCTGAGAACCATATTCTGCACTCTGTATCTTTCCCTTGCTCTGCCTATTGTACTTGACTGTATCAATGTCCCTTCTACACTAGTACCACCTGCCTGCATGTATAGGTGTATGTATAGCTGCATGATAGATGTATCTATCGGTGGGCGGCGCGACTCTCGTCAGCAGCGCCTCTGCAGTCCGTCTGTCTTTTTATTATTTTTGTCTCATTTTTATGTAGTTTTTTATTTATTTTTTTGTCGGGGTATGTGTGTGTGGGGGGGTGGGGTGGGGGGGGGGAAACTTTAAAATCTTTCCCCTGCACGGAGACCCAACCTTTTCTTTGTCGGGTCTCCGTTGTCGTTGGGGCTGGGCAACGTGGAGCGGCCTCCAGCAGGAACGACCTGGGGCTCCAGTTGCGGAGCTGCGGACTACTCACCGTCGCGGGGCTGGCCGAGTCCGGAGCGGGTGGAGCTGTGGTGGAGACAATCGCTGCTGCTACCCGACCCCCGGAGATTCGGAGGCTACAACCGCGGGTCTGGCGGACGGCAACACCGGAAGCCCGCGGGTCCCCTGGTGCGGAGACCGCTTTTCGGGGCTTCCGCAGCGGCGACTTCTCCCGCCCGAGTTGCGGGGTTGAAGAACACGTGGAGCGGGGCTTTATCCCCCCCGCGCGGCTTGGAGTGGCCGCCGGACTTTGCGAGCGCGCGCGCCGGGGCTCTAACACCAAGACCCGGTGCGCGACCTTGCATTAACCGGCGTGGCTTTAATGGCCGCGGGATAATCACCATCGCCCGCCGGGGGCTTTGACTTTGACTCTGACATCAGGGGGGGGGGGGGGGTGCAGTGGAGAGATACGTTTTTTGCCTTCCATCACAGCGTTGTGATGGATGGATGTGTAAATTGTGTTGTGTCTCTGGTCTTCTTCGTTTTGTAATGTATGGCTGCAGAAACGACATTTCGTTTGGACCTCACGGGTCCAAATGACAAATTTGTCCAAAAGACAAATAAATTGTATTATTATAGATATAGTATTATCTAATTGGAAAACAAACAAAAGCTTTTTGTTTGCCAAACAAAGCTTTTCACTGTACCTCGGTACAACTGATAATTACAAAATTCTAAACCTAATAATGACATTCTTCTTGGTGCCAATCCAATCTTTGGCTTAGTATCTCGTAATTAGCCTAGGTTTTTTGTGTGTACTAATCAAGTTAGACAAGTCTGGATAGATTTTGATTTAATTACTGACACAGTATTTGCTTAATGTGGAACATGTGGGCATGGATCTAGCTTGTAGTGCAACCAGAGTACGAAGAACCTGCCCTACAATTGTAATGCGTCTGCCGACTCCCAGTGGTGGATTAGTTAGTTGCTAATGCGGACACAATGTTGACAGGAAACACATACAAGGATTGGACAGGCTAGATGCAGGAAAAATGCTCCCGATGTTGGGGAGTCCAGAACCAGGGACCACAGTTTAAGAATAAAGGGTAGGCCATTTAGGACTGAGATGAGGAAAAATGTTTTCACCCAGAGAGTTGTGAATCTGCGGAATTCTCTGCCACAGAAGGCAGTGGAGGCCGATTCACTGGATTATTCAAGAGAGAGGCAGATTTAGCAATAAGGGTTAAAGAATTAAGGGATATGGAAAAAAGCAGGGGACTGATTTTGTATGATCAGCCCGCCATCATATTGATGCAAGTGCTGCTCGAAAGGCCGAATGGCCTACGACCTCCCTGCACCCTATTTTCTATGTTTCTACGGAAAAGCAGCTTTGCACTGGTCTTAATGTTCGCTGTGCTGGTTACAATTAGACTGCAGGGATGTGTGCAGTTGCAGTAATCTCCAATCTCAGCTCCCCTGTCCTAGTGGGCATGAGGTACCCTGACCGTCTTGGGCTTCGACGCGTAGGGGGGGGGGTGAGAAGGACGGGAGGGTGGGAAGAGGGATGAGCACTTCTTGTAACTTTGTTGGCCGGCGCCTCTTTGTGGCACGTATTCGAGATGTATTGGAGAGAGAGTTCGATTTAGCTCTTGGGGCAACAGAATCATATGGGGAGGAAGCAGAAACGAGGTACTGATTTTGGATGATCAGCCATGATCATATTGAATGGCGGTGCTGGCTCGAAGGGCCGAATGGCCCACCCCCACACCGATTTTCCTTGTTTCCATGACTCTTTTGTGTACTTTGTAGCAAAAACAAAGAATCTCACTGCACTAGCTCTGACAATAAAATATCATCATCATCTTAAAGAGAGACACAAAACGCTGGAGTAACTCAGCAGGTCAGGCAGGCAGAGAAGAAATTGGTGAGGTGGTGGTTCAAGACCCTTCTTCAGACATAAGGGTCTCGACCCAGAAACATCACCTGTTTCCTTTTCTCCAGACATGCTGCCTGCCCCGCTGAGTTAAGCCCCTGTCCCACTTTCACGACCTAATTCACGACCTTCCTTACTCGAACATATTCTTCCACGGCTAGAAAAAAACGCCCCGACCTACTTGATGCAAGTACCTGACTAGCATCACGGCACTTCTACGCCTCCTACGCCCTACCTACAACCTACACCTACCGACCTCCTACCTACCTACTACCTACGACCCCTCGTGACGACCACGCTGCGAGTATGAGTCAAGGGCAAACTTGGCAGAGGTCGTGAATTAGGGTGAAGGTGGGACAGGCCCTTTACTCCAGCATTTGGTGTCCTATTTTCAGTGTAAACCAGCATCTGCAGTTCCTTCCTACACAGGTAATACTTTTTATTGTTTGAAGAGAAAAATATCCTGCTGTAGTACCAGTCTGACCAGGCATTGATCTTAATGAGATCAGGGCGGCACGGTGGCGCAGCGGTAGAGTTGCTGCCTTGCAGCGCCAGAGACCCGGTTCAATCCTGCCAATGGGTGCTGCCTGTACGGAATTTGTATGTTCTCCCCGTGAACCTACTAGAATTTATTGAACTAATGAAGTGATTAGGACTTGGATTGCACTGCCTGAAAAGGTGCTGGGCACACACAGTTATAAACATACACTATCCAGAAACAGCCTTCAGCCCCAACTAGCCTATGCCGAGCAAGACGCCCCCATCTAATCTAGTGCCACCTGACCCATATCTCTCCAAACGTCATAGACAATAGACAAAAGGTGCAGGAGTAGGCCAATCGCCCTTCGAGCCAGCACCGCCATTCAATGTGATCAATGGCTGATCATCCCTAATCAGTACCCCGTTCCTGCCTTCTCCCCTTATCAGCTGACTCCGCTATCTTTAAGAGCCCTAGCTCTGTCTTGAAAGTATCCAGGGAATACTTTCCTATCAATGCACCTGTTCAAATAATGAACAAAACCAAGGGACTGCCATTCAATCTGCACCTAAAAAATATCCATGCCAGCCTCCGCAGCAATGAATTCCATAGATTCACCACCCGTTGACTAAAGACATTCCTCCGCATCTCTTTTCTAAAGTGAGAGTAGGAATGGAGCGAGGTGGAGGATAAATGCGTGGCTGAAGGACTGGTGCAGAAGGCAGGGATTCAAATTTCTGATCATTGGGACCTCTTTTGTGGAAGGTACGACCTGTACAAAAAGGATGGGTTGCACTTGAACCTGAGGGGGACCGATATCCTGGCGGGAGATCTGCAAAGGCTACTGGGGAGACTTTTAAACTAGAATGGTTGGGGGAGGGACTCAAATAGAGAATGCTATTAGACAGTGTGTGAGGCAGGAGGGCAGAGAAGGAAAGCACTCAGACCCAACATGTAGGGGGGAAAGAAGAAAACAATAATAAACAGAGAATAAGAGTGGTGGGGTTCTTAAATGGGTGAGCAGAGAAACAGAGGGTGCAAAATGCGGGCGGAAGCAATAGGTAGCAAGGTGAAAAGTAAAAGTGGCAGGCAGACAAATCCAGGGCAAAAATCAAAAAGAGCCACTTTCCAACATAATTGTATAAGGGGTAAGAGCGTTGTAAAACAAGCCTGAAGGCTTTGTGTCTCAATGCAAGGAGCATTCGTAATAAGGTCGATGAGTTGAACGTGCAGATAGCAATTAATGATTATGATATAGTTGGGATCACGGAGACATGGCTCCAGGGTGACCAAGGCTGGGAGCTGAACATCCAGGGATATTCAATATTCAGGAGGGATAGAGAGAAAGGAAAAGGAGGTGGGTAGCGTTGCTGGTTAGAGAGGAGATTAACGCAGTGGAAAGGAAGGACATTAGCTTGGAGGATGTGGAATCGGTATGGGTAGAGCTACGAAATACTAAGGGGCAGAAAACGCTGGTGGGTGTTGTGTACAGGCCACCTAGCAGTAGTAGTGAAGATGGGGATGGCATCAAACAGGAAATTAGAAATGCGTGCAACAAAGGCAAAACAGTTATAATGGGTGACTTCAATCTACATATAGATTGGGTGAATCAAATTGGCAGGGGTGCTGAGGAAGAGGATTTCTTGGAATGTCATGAGGGATAGTTATCTAAACCAACATGTAGAGGAACCAACGAGAGAGCAGGCTATTCTAGACTGGGTATTGAGTAATGAGGAGGGTTAGTTAGCAGACTTGTTGTGCGTGCCCCTTGGCAAGAGTGACCATAATATGGTTGAGTTCTTCATTAGGATGGAGAGTGACATTGTTAATTCAGAAACAACGGTTCTGAACTTAAAGA
>CM075977.1:218998994-219028173 GCA_038087875.1 Malacoraja senta | reverse complement strand
TGTATGCAAAAACAAAGAATCTCACTGCACCTAGCTCTGACAATAAAATATCATCATCATCTTAAAGAGAGACACAAAACGCTGGAGTAACTCAGCAGGTCAGGCAGCATCTCTGGAGAGAAGAAATTGGTGAGGTGGTGGTTCAAGACCCTTCTTCAGACATAAGGGTCTCGACCCGAAACATCACCTGTTCCTTTTCTCCAGACATGCTGCCTGCCCCGCTGAGTTAAGCCCCTGTCCCACTTTCACGACCTAATTCACGACCTTTTTTACTCGTGGACATTTGTCTTCAGGCTAGAAAAAACGCCCCGACCTACTTGATGCCACAAGTACCTACGACTAGCATCACGGCCTGCTACGCCCTACCTACGACCTCCTACAACCTACCTACGACCTCCTACTACCTACCTACGACCTCGTGACGACCACGCTGCGAGTATGAGTCAAGGGCAAACTTGCAGAGGTCGTGAATTAGGTCGTGAAGGTGGGACAGGCCCTTTACTCCAGCATTTGGTGTCTATTTTCAGTGTAAACCAGCATCTGCAGTTCCTTCCTACACAGGTAATACTTTTTATTGTTTGAAGAGAAAAATATCCTGCTGTAGTAACCAGTCTGACCAGGCATTGATCTTAATGAGATCAGGGGCGGCACGGTGGCGCAGCGGTAGAGTTGCTGCCTTGCAGCGCCAGAGACCCGGGTTCAATCCTGCCAATGGGTGCTGCCTGTACGGAATTTGTATGTTCTCCCCGTGACTACTAGAATTTATGAACTAATGAAGTGATTAGGACTTGGATTGCACTGCCTGAAAAGGTGCTGGGCACACACAGTTATAAACATACACTATCCAGAAACAGGCCCTTCAGCCCAACTAGCCTATGCCGAGCAAGACGCCCCCATCTAATCTAGTGCCACCTGACCCATATCTCTCCAAACCGTTCAATAGACAATAGACAAAAGGTGCAGGAGTAGGCCAATCGGCCCTTCGAGCCAGCACCGCCATTCAATGTGATCAATGGCTGATCATCCCTAATCAGTACCCCGTTCCTGCCTTCTCCCCTTATCAGCTGACTCCGCTATCTTTAAGAGCCCTATCTAGCTCTGTCTTGAAAGTATCCAGGGAATACTTTCCTATCAATGCACCTGTTCAAATAATGAACAAAACCAAGGGACTGCCATTCAATCTGCACCTAAAAAATATCCATTGCCAGCCTCCGCAGCAATGAATTCCATAGATTCACCACCCGTTGACTAAAGACATTCCTCCGCATCTCTTTTCTAAAGTGAGAGTAGGAATGGAGCGAGGTGGAGGATAAATGCGTGGCTGAAGGACTGGTGCAGAAGGCAGGGATTCAAATTTCTGGATCATTGGGACCTCTTTTGTGGAAGGTACGACCTGTACAAAAAGGATGGGTTGCACTTGAACCTGAGGGGGACCGATATCCTGGCGGGGAGATCTGCAAAGGCTACTGGGGAGACTTTAAACTAGAATGGTTGGGGGGAGGGACTCAAATAGAGAATGCTATTAGACAGTGTGTGAGGCAGGAGGCAGAGAAGGAAAGCACTCAGACCCAACATGTAGGGGGGAAAGAAGAAAACAATAATAAACAGAGAATAAGAGGTGGTGGGGTTCTTAAATGGGTGAGCAGAGAAACAGAGGGGTGCAAAATGCGGGCGGAAGCAATAGGTAGCAAGGTGAAAAGTAAAAGTGGCAGGCAGACAAATCCAGGGCAAAAATCAAAAAGAGCCACTTTCCAACATAATTGTATAAGGGGTAAGAGCGTTGTAAAAACAAGCCTGAAGGCTTTGTGTCTCAATGCAAGGAGCATTCGTAATAAGGTCGATGAGTTGAACGTGCAGATAGCAATTAATGATTATGATATAGTTGGGATCACGGAGACATGGCTCCAGGGTGACCAAGGCTGGGAGCTGAACATCCAGGGATATTCAATATTCAGGAGGGATAGAGAGAAAGGAAAAGGAGGTGGGGTAGCGTTGCTGGTTAGAGAGGAGATTAACGCAGTGGAAAGGAAGGACATTAGCTTGGAGGATGTGGAATCGGTATGGGTAGAGCTACGAAATACTAAGGGGCAGAAAACGCTGGTGGGTGTTGTGTACAGGCCACCTAGCAGTAGTAGTGAAGTTGGGGATGGCATCAAACAGGAAATTAGAAATGCGTGCAACAAAGGCAAAACAGTTATAATGGGTGACTTCAATCTACATATAGATTGGGTGAATCAAATTGGCAGGGGTGCTGAGGAAGAGGATTTCTTGGAATGTATGAGGGATAGTTATCTAAACCAACATGTAGAGGAACCAACGAGAGAGCAGGCTATTCTAGACTGGGTATTGAGTAATGAGGAAGGGTTAGTTAGCAGACTTGTTGTGCGTGCCCCCTTGGGCAAGAGTGACCATAATATGGTTGAGTTCTTCATTAGGATGGAGAGTGACATTGTTAATTCAGAAACAACGGTTCTGAACTTAAAGAAAGGTAACTTTGAGGATATGAGACGTGAATTGGCCAAGATTGACTGGCAATTAGTCCTAAAAGGGTTGACGGTGGGATATGCAATGGAAGGCATTTAAAGACTGCATGGATGAACAACAAAAAATGTTCATCCCAGTTTGGCAAAAGAATAAATCAGGGAAGGTAGTGCATCCGTGGATAACAAGGGAAATCAGGGATAGTATCAAAGCAAAGATGTTGCGTACAAATTAGTCAGAAAAAAGCAGCATACCAGAGGACTGGGAGAAATTCAGAGACCAGCAGAGGAGGACAAAAGGCTTAATTAGGAAAGGGAAAATAGATTATGAAAGGAAACTGGCAGGGAACATAAAAACTGACTGCAAAAGTTTTTATAGATATGTGAAGAGAAAGAGATTAGTTAAAACAAATGTAGGTCCCTTGCAGTCAGAAACAGGTGAAGTGATCATGGGGAACAAGGATATGGCGGACCAATTGAATAACTACTTTGGTTCCGTCTTCACTAAGGGAAGACATAAAATAATCTGCCGGAAATAGCAGGGGGCCGCGGGGTCAAAGGAGATGGAGGAACTGAGTGAAATCCAGGTTAGTCGGGAAGTGGTGTTGGGTAAATTGAATGGATTAAAGGCCGATAAATCACCAGGGCCAGATAGGCTGCATCCCAGAGTACTTAAGGAAGTAGCTCCAGAAATAGTGGATGCATTAGTGATAATTTTCAAAATTCTTTAGATTCTGGAGTAGTTCCTGAGGATTGGAGGGTAGCAAACGTAACCCCACTTTTAAGAAGGGAGGGAGAGAGAAAACGGGGATTACAGACCAGTTAGTCTAACATCGGTAGTGGGGAAACTGCTAGAGTCAGTTATTAAAGATGGGATAGCAGCACATTTGGAAAGTGGTGAAATCATTGGACAAAGTCAGCATGGATTTACGAAAGGTAAATCGTGTCTGACGAATCTTATAGAATTTTTCCGAGGATGTGACTAGTAGAGTGGATAGGGGAGAACCAGTGGATGTATTGTATCTGGACTTTCAGAAGGCTTTCGACAAGGTACCACATAAGAGATTAGGATACAAGCTTAAATCACACGGTATTGGGGGTTCAGTATTGATGTGGATAGAGAACTGGCTGGCAAACAGGAAGCAAAGAGTAGGAGTAAACGGGTCCTTTTCACAATGGCAGGCAGTGACTAGTGGGGTACCGCAAGGCTCAGTGCTGGGACCCCAGCTATTTACAATTTATATTAATGATCTGGACGAGGGAATTGAAAGCAACATCTCCAAGTTTGCGGATGACACTAAGCTGGGGGGCAGTGTTAGATGTGAGGAGGATGCTAGGAGAACTGCAAGGTGACTTGGATAGGCTGGGGGAGTGGGCAAATGTTTGGCAGATGCAGTATAATGTGGATAAATGTGAGGTTATCCACTTTGGTGGCAAAAACGGGAAGGCAGACTATTATCTAATGGTGGCCGATTAGGAAATGGGGAGGTGCAGCGAGACCTGGGTGTCATGGTACACCAGTCATTGAAAGTAGGCATGCAGTGCAGCAGGCAGTGAAGAAAGCGAATGGTATGTTGGCGTTCATAGCAAGAGGATTTGAGTATAGGAGCAGGGAGGTTCTACTGCAGTTGTACAGGGTCTTGGTGAGACCACACCTGGAGTATTGCGTACAGTTTTGGTCTCCAAATCTGAGGAAGGACATTATAGCCATAGAGGGAGTGCAGAGAAGGTTCACCAGACTGATTCCTGGGATGTCAGGACTTTCATATGAAGAAAGACTGGATAGACTTGGCTTATACTCGCTAGAATTTAGGAGATTGAGAGGGGATCTTATAGAAACGTACAAAATTCTTATGGGGTTGGACAGGCTAGATGCAGGAAGATTGTTCCCGATGTTGGGGAAGTCCAGGACAAGGGGTCACAGCTTAAGGATAAGGGGGAAATCCTTTAAGACCGAGATGAGGAAAAACTTTTTCACACAGAGAGTGGTGAATCTCTGGAACTCTCTGCCACAGAGGGTAGTTGACGCCAGTTCATTGGCTATATTTAAGAGGGAGTTAGATGTGGCCCTTGTGGCTAAAGGGATCAGGGGGTATGGAGAGAAGGCAGGTACGGGGTACTGAGTTGGATGATCAGCCATGATCATATTGAATGGCGGTGCAGGCTCGAAGGGCCGAATGGCCTACTCCTGCACCTATTTTCTATGTATCTATGTATCTATGTATCTAAAGGTACGTCCTTATATTCGGAGGCTACGCCCCCTGGTCCTGGACTCTTCCACTAGTGGAAACATCCTCTCCACATCCACTCTATTCCAAGCCTTTCACTATGCACTAATTCCATAAAAAGTATTTTCTGAGCCTCGTCCGGCTCCTCGAATCCCCTCCCTCCCATTGATATGGATCTTTCAGGTTCTCTTTAAGGGTAGGGTTGTAACAAGGAGATGAGTTGGACTGCAATTTAGAGCTTTGAGTGAAAGGTTTAATTAATTGCCTTTCAAAATAAAAGGTCTGCTTAAAATTGCAATTAGGTCTTGGTGTTATTTAATTCTGTGATTTTACAACCCTGTGCCTCTTGTCAGATTTGCCCTTTGAATGTGAAGGACTTAATTAACTATCAGATGAGATATTTGCAGTACTGAAGGATGTCTTTATTGGGCATCTTTCAGGTTGTTCAAAAGTGATTTGTAATCAAAGAGGTGCTTTTGCCGATTTTACCGCTGATTTAATTTGGTTGGCAGGGAGGCAGGAAACAGGCCCTTCGGCCCAACTTGCCCATACCAGCCAATTTACATGTCCCATTTACACCAGTCCCACCTGCCTGTGTCTGGCCCATATCGCTCCAAACCTGCCCAAACCTGTCCTCATACCTGTCTAAATGTTTCTTATATGTCCCAGCCTCAACTACCTCCTCTGGCAGCTCGTTCCATTCACCCACCACCCTTTGCGTGAAAACGTTACCCATCAGATTCCTATTAAATCTTCCCTCTCCTCCCCCTTACCTTAAACCTATGTCCTCTGGTCCTCGATTCACCTACTCTGGGCAAGAGACTCTAGTCCTCTCATGATTTTATACCTACAAACCTGCAGGTCTTTGGAGTGTGGGAGGAAACCGGAGCACCCAGTTTTATACACCTCTATAAGACCACCTCTCATCCTCCTGCGCTCCAAGGGAGAGAACCCCAGCCGACTCAACCACTCACAACCTCTGGCTTTAGTCCCATTTTGTGTTTTGCTTTTACTCCCCATTTTCGTGACTGAAAATACTTAGGTATTGGAGAAATTGGTTATTGGGTGGCAAAGTGGTATAGTTGCTGCCTTCCACCGCCAGAGACCCGGGTTCGATCCTGACTACGGGTGCTGTCTGTACAGAGTTTGTACAGCGTTCTCCCTGTGTGTGGGTTTTCTCCGGGTGCTCCGGTTTCCTCCCACACTCCAAAGACGTACAGGTTTGTAGGTTGATTGGCTTCAGTAAAATTGTAAATTGTCCCTAGTGTGTGTGTAGGATAGCGCTAGTGTGCGGGGATCGCTGGTTGTCGCGGACTTGGTGGTCCGAAGGGCCTGTTTCCAGGCTGTATGTCGAAAGTCTGTGGTCTAAAAGGCGAAGTGTACCGTGAAACAAAAAGAGTATTATAAAACAAAATCTTTAATGCAATTTGGGTGGTTGATCCATTCATCGCTGTACTTGCTGGCATGCTGCTTCCTGGTTTAAGTTTATTATTGCAATGTTCACTGAGAAACAGTGAAAAGCTTGGTTTTGCATTCTCTCCAACCAGCTCAGGATTTTTATATTATTATTATTATTATTATTATTATCGTCGTTGAAAACATTAGCGACGCAGTGGTGCTGGTTTCCGACGGGAGCGGTGACGGACGCACCACACATCTCTTGTCCTCCAGTTCCTGCGGACTTCCGCCGCTGGAAGTATAGGATTTTGGCGTGCGTGCTCTCTGGTGTGCGGAATGTCACCTATCTATGTTCTCTGGGGATGCTGCCTGACCTGCTGAGTTAAGGGCTGTCCCACTTGGCTGTCTTTCGCGCACCATTTACCCTCCCCTCACCCCACTCACCATCAACAACACCACAGTCACATCTGTGGAGTCTTTTAAGTTCCTGGGAACCATCATCTCCAAGGACCTTAAGTGGGGGGCTACCATTGACTCCACAGTCAAAAAGGCACAACAGAGGATGTACTTCCTACGGCAGCTGAGGAAGCACAATCTGCCACAGGCAATGATGGTCCAATTCTACACGGCCATCGTAGAGTCTGTCCTCACCTTCTCCATCATGGTCTGGTTTGGCTCAGCCACCAAGCACGACACCTGGAGGCTGCAGCGAATCGTCCGATCAGCAGAGAAGGTTATTGGCTGCAACCTTCCCTCCATTGATGAACTGTACACTGCAAGGGCCAGGAAGTGAGCGGGCAAGATCATCTCTGACCCCTCTCACCCTGGCCAGAAACTCTTTGAATCACTTCCCTCTGGAAGGCGACTCCGGACTGTCAAAGCTGCCACAGCCAGACATAAAAACAGTTTTTATCCACGAGTAGTTGCTCTACTCAACAGCCAAAAATCTGTAGCCTCCCTTTGATCTGGTATTTTGTTGGTTCACATGCTTGATCAATGGTGTTTTATCATTAATGTTTTATTATTATTAATGTTTAGTGTTTTCTGAGTCATTCGTAACTGTCACCGTATGTCATGTTGTTACTTGTGGGCGGAGCACCAAGGCAAATTCCTTGTATGTGAATACTTGGCCAATAAACTTACTTACATTTACGCGACCTGCTAGCGTGTGGGTAGCACGGGGGCGGGCGCATGGCGTGGTGTGGACGAGTGTGGACTTCGCCCTGCACGAAATCTTCGCGCGCCACCGGCCTGTCGCGTAACTGACGGCCAAAGTGGGACAGGCCCAAGACCCTGGCGCGGCGCAACGTCTCACCTCCAACAGCAGCAGAAGCAGGCAAACAATCGTGGAGCTCGGCCTGGGGCTCACGGCCGTTGCGGATCCGGATCCGCCCCCACTCCTACTCCCAGAGCGGGGCCAAGAGACGATTGGAGATAGACACAAAATGCAGGAGTAACTCAGCGGGACCGGCAGCATCTCTGGTGAGAAGCAATGGGTGACGTCTCGGGTCAAGACCGTTCTTTTCAGACTGAAGAAGAGTCTTGACCCAAAACATCATCCGTTCCTTCTCTCCAGAGTTGCTGCCGGTCCCGCTGAGTTACTCCTGCATTTTGTGTCCATCTTCAAATGACATCACGCGCTCCAGACGGCCTTGCGGGCGCATGATGACGCGGGCGACTCTCGCGGGACCGTCACTACCGGCCTGTCGCGTAAGTGACGGCCCAAGTGGGACAGGCCCTTTAGCACTTTGTCTTAGTCTGGTCTTGGCATCATGTTCAGCACAGATATTGTGGGCCGAAGGGCCTGTTTGGTCTATAGTTTAGAGATACAGTGCGGAAACGGGCCCTTTTGGCCCACCGAGTCTGCGCCCACCTCGATTCCTGTACACTGTGGACAATTTAAATTTTACTGGAGCCAATTAAGCTACAAACCTGCCTGTCTGTGGAGTGTGGGAGGAAACCGGAGCACCCGGAGAAAACCCACGCAGGTCACGGAGAAAACGTACAAACCCCGTACAGACAAGCGCTCGTAGTGAGGATGGAAGCCGGGTCTCTGGCGCTGTGAGGCAGAAACTCTACCGCTGCGCCACCGTGCCCTCTCGTTCTTGTGCCGTATCGTTCTACGTTCTATCTTTTTAGCCGGGAGACTAAAACAACAACAATCACTTATTTCTGAATACCGGCTGTAGCCAGGAACCAAACACAGCTTTCCTATTTTGTTTGGAGGAAAAAAAATACGTTGGGTAATTTAACACACAACCTCCCAAGGTCCTTGATTCGTAAGGAATAAACTCGACACTGCCTTGCCTGGTCACGATGATGGCTGAGATACTTTTGAGGAAGCAGCTCTCGGCGTGGCAAGGGCACCACACAATGCATTCTAGTCAGGGACTTCTGCGGCAGAATGAAGTGTGCATCTTTTAATAAGTGCGGGCCACTGGATAGGATAGCCCGAGGGAAGAGTGCATCGCATCTTAATGTTATTACAACTTATTTGTTCACATTTGTTGAACCAACTCTCCCGAGAAACTCCACGGAATGGATCCTGTCCGCGGAAGCAAACAGCTGCCCTGCGGTGGGTGGGAGGGGAAAAAAAATGCACAGATCAAGGCTTTTCTCATATACGCGCCGTTCAGGAATTAAAATGCTTTGAAAAGGACGGCACACACACTAACTGAATGGATTGCACTGCCTTCCACATGATTGATATGTCCAGGGCATAGAATGACCCCCTGTTCGGGAGATGTGTCCCGTTTGTGAAATTAAAATGAAAGGTCCTTTTATGAAGCAACATGATGTCAACAATTGATGAAGATGATTGGGTAATTTTTATTTTGTTTCTCATTTTTTTGTACCAGATCATCAATAATGTGGGACCAAAGGCAAAAAAAAACTGTTCGAGGGAAATTGGATGCAGTGATTTGTAATAATTGCCATTTGCTACTTGGGAGCTCTTGGCATGCAAGGACATTCTGAGGTGATTACCAGACCCAAACCACTTTATTTAGGTCTGTGTTTAATAGCTCCTTTTAATGGTTATTAGGATCCATTTATTGTAACTTCTGGAGATTTTCTGCATTCTAACAGCCCATTTTTGACATTAAAAAAAGACTGGAGTTAATGATGCAAAGCCACGACAGGGGCATTTAGTAAAGGGCTTATTTTTCGAGAAGGGAAAGATTATAATGAGAAATATCACCGTAAGGGAAACCACCATAAAGGAAAACAGAATATCTTTGCAAGCCAATTGACACCTGCGCATTCAGGAGATCTTACATGCTGGCGTTTTATATTTCTGCTTTTGATTTATTTTACAACTTGTAAAGCTGATTTGAAAGTGATTATGTTTGCACTGTTGGAATTGGCGTTCAGATAAATGATGCTGGAGTCTAATTAAAGGCTATTTCTTGAATGGAATATCTCCTTGGGGAGTCTGTATGAGACAGCAAGGGGCAGCTGTGTTTGACCGGTAAAACTGACCACCTATTGCTAATGTAATAATATTTCCTTTTTATCTGACGAGGGATTCTGTAGGTGAAAAACCAACATTATTTTATCAAAATGTCTCCCATCATGTTGCAGATAAGAAATTGAAGGAACTGAGCCAAAAGGCACAGAAGTTGTATAAAACAATGTTGATGAGATGGTAATGAGATTAGCTGTGTTTAGCAAATTGAATTGGTTAATTTAGTGCTGTATTTACATAAGCACTACTAATTGCCACTAAATCCGCTAATAATATTGAAATATTAAACACTTAAGGGGCAGTGAATGGGTTAGAGTTAATTTAGTTCAGTTTAGTGTCACGTGTACAGTGAAAAGCTTTTGTTGCGTGCTAACCAGTCAGCGGAAAGACAATGCATGAGTGCAGCGCAGGTTAATTCCCGGGATGGCGGGACTGTCATATGCTGAGAGAATGGAGCTGCTGGGCTTGTACACTCTGGAGTTTAGAAAGATGAGAGGGGATCTTATTGAAACATATAAGATTATTAAGGGTTTCGACACGCTAGAGGCAGGAAACATGTTCCCGATGTTGGGGGAGTCCAGAACCAGTGGCCACAGTTTAAGAATAAGGGGTAGGCCATTTAGAATGGAGATGAGGAAACGCTTTTTCACCCAGAGAGTGGTGAGTCTGTGGAATTCTCTGCCTCAGAGGGTGGTGGAGGCCAGTTCTCTGGATACTTTCAAGAGAGAGCTAGATAGGGCTCTTAAAGATAGCGGAGTCAGGGGATATGGGGAGAAGGCAGGAACGGGGTACTGATTGGGGATGATCAGCCAACAATCACATTGATTGGCGGTGCTGGCTCGAAGGGCCGAATGGCCTACTCCTGCAGCTATTGTCTATTGGCACATTAGACTTCATCGGTCGGGGTATTGAGTAAAGAAGTTGAGACGTTATATTACAGTTGTACAAGACGTTGGTGAGGCCGCACTTGGAGCGTCGTGTTTGGGTTTTGTCAACCTGCTGACAGAAGGCTGCCATCATGCAGGGGAGCATGATGAGAAGATTGACGGGAACGTGGTTGGGGGGGGGGTGGGGGGCGAGGAATCTTGGGTACAAGCCCATCACTCCCTGAAAATGGTACCATGAGCAGATAATGCGGTAAAGAAGACATATGTTTGCTTGCCTTCACTGATCGGGGCATTGAGTAAAAGAGTCAGGAGGTCATGATGTAACTTTACACGACTTCGTTTCCGTCGCATTCGGAGTATTGCGTGCAGTTCTGGTCGTCCGTTTACAGGGAGGATGCGGAGACTTTGGAAAGGGTGCAGGGAAGGTTCACCAGAATGAGTCAAAGTCAAAGTGAATTTTATTCGTCACATGCGCCCAAAGTTGCAGTGAAATGAATTTGCCAGCAGCGATACACTTAAAAAGAGAACACACAATACACAATAAGATCTAACGCAAACATCCACCACAGTATTCTCCACTGTGGTGGAAGGCAACAAAGTTCAGCCAGTCCTCCTCCGTGGTCGGGGCCATGAACCCTCCATAGTCGCCGCTACGGACCGCCCGATGTACAGACCCTCTCGTCGGGATGCTCGAAACTCCGACGTCGGGACGGTCAAACGCACTCCGCGGCTTGGAGTGCCCGAATCGGCACTTTCCTACCGGAGACCGCAGCTTCATGATGTTATAGGCCGGCGGTCGAAGTTGGTCATGATGCCTGGATTGAGGGGTATTAGCTCGGGGAAGGCATTGTACAGACTTGGGTTGATAGTTCTGGAAAACCAGAGGTTACGGGGAGACCGATTAGAAGGATGTACAATTATGAGAGGCATCGATCAGGCACACAGTCAAAACCCTTTTTTCCCAGGATGAAATAAACCAAATATTAGAGCGTATAACTTTAAGGTGAAGGGAGGAAAGTTTAATGGAGATGTGAGGGACAGGGTTTTTACACAACAAATAATGAGTGCCTGGAACGTGCTGTTGGAGGTGGTGGTGGGGGCAGGTATGATAGTGGCATTAAGAGACTTTTTACAATAGACAATAGGTGCAGGAGTAGGCCATTCGGCCCTTCGAGCCAGCACCGCCATTTAATGTGATCATGGCTGATCATCCACAATCAGTACCCCGTTCCTGCCTTCTCCCCTGACTCCGCTATCTTTAAGAGCCCTTTCTGAAGCCCCTGTCCCACTTACGAGACCTAAACAGCAACCTCTGGTGACCTTGCCCGCCACCCCAAAAAAAATTAAGGTGGAGGTGACCTGCAACCTCCTACCACCTCCCACGCATGTGTTGAAAACCTTCCTCGACTATGAAGAAAACTGGCTTCGACTAGACCTGCGACTAAAAAATGATCGATTTTTAAAATGGCAACTTATTTTTAGTCGAGGCCAGTTTTAATCAAGATGAAAAAATAGCAGCAACCTAGATACATAGATACATAGATACATAGAAAATAGGTGCAGGAGTAGGCCATTCGGCCCTTCGAGCCTGCACCGCCATTCAATGTGATCATGGCCGATCATAGATGAAGCCTCGACCACGCGGAAACCACTTTCCACCATTAGGGAGAGTGACCAAAGCCTCCGGTGACCTCATGGAAACCTTGGGTGGCGGGCAAGGTCACCAGAGGTTGCTGTTTAGGCCTCCTAACAGGGGACAGGGGCTTAACTCTCTCTTGAAAGCATCCAGAGAATTGGCCTGCACTGACTTCTGAGGCAGTGAATTCCACAGATTCACAACTCTCTGGGTGAAAAAGTTTCCCCTCATTGCCAAAATTGCCTACAGTACTGTGCCAACGTGTGGTGATCGCTGGTCAGCGCGGACTCGGTGGGCCGAAGGGCCTGTTTCTGTGCTGTATCTCTAAAAGTAACCTAAATCCTGTTGAATGGTTGGGCATGCGTGATGGACCCGGTACCTTTTGCTCCTCTTATGTTCTTGTTGCCAAGAGTCAAGAGTGTTTTATTGTCATATGTCCCAGATAGAATAATGAAATTCTTACTTGCTGCAGCACGACAGAATGTATAATCATAAATAATATAACAAAAACTCTGAAAAAAAAGAACAAAGAATAACAGCGCAATAATAATAATAATAATAATAGTCTATTGTAGTTCACAGCTTATGAGGTTGTAGTGTTTAATAGCCTGATTGCTGTAGGGAAGTAGCTGTTCCTGAACCTGGACGTTGCAGTTCTCAGGTTCCTGTACCTTCTTCCCGATGGCAGCGGCGAGATGAGTGTGTGGCCAGGATGGTGCGGGTCCCCGATGATGTTGGCTGCCTTTCTGAGGCGGCGACCACGATAGATGGTAAAAATGGAAATAAATCAGAGGCACTTGAGCTTTCTGAAAAAAAAAAAAAAACCATGGGGGAAAACGCCAATTTTAAGCTGAGCATAGAAATTTTTAGAAAAATATGTTCAATTAGTGAACAAATGAGATCATTTGAATGCATGCCGTGTATGAGCTTCTAAATCATAATGATTTTATGCAGATTTTAATGAATAGCTCAAGACGAGGCCTCCCTGATCACGATTACAGTGTGTTGTGTAATTTCCAGCGGCAACTGGGGATGAAAGAAGGAAGAGTGAGTTAGAATTATGGGCCTGTCCCACTTATGCGATTTTTTTCGGCGACTGTCAAAGGCGTAGCAAGTTGCCGAAAAAACGGCGACTGGACCCCCCCACGGCAATGTCTACAACCACCTACAACCAGTCGACGCCAAGCTACCGAAAACCGGCGACCCATTAGGTCGTCCACCTACGACCACACCTACGGCAACCTACGTCCACCCGCGACAAGCTACGACCCTGTCAGCGACAACTGAAGACAACTTAAGAGAATTCAGTCGCCGGTACCCGTCGCCCGTTGACGCAGGTAGTCGCCAATGTAATTCACCGAAGTCAGCACCCGGCGACAACCTCCGACACCTGGCGACGACCTCCGACAGCACCTACGTCAGGAGAAGTCAAGCTGCACTCATTGGCGTCAAGCCCACTGTCGGCGAAAAGTTTTGAACATTTCAAAATCCAGCGGCGACCAGAAAAACGCTACTTTGGGCGACGGTGGGTGACTACTCATGACCGTAGTCGCCTGTAATCGCCTAATGAATCGCCTAAATGGGACAGGGGGCATTATAGTGTTTTTCACAATGCTTGAACTCCATGGTATGTGTTCTTTGACGTTTCGTTACTGATAACGTGTTGGAAGCACACTGTTAACTTTGGGTACAACACAGCGGTAGAATTGCTCCCTTCCAGCGCCAAAGACATGGGTTCGATCCTGACTACGGGTGCTGTCTGTACGGAGTTTGTACGTTCTCCCTGTGATCGCGTGGGTTTTCTCCGGGCGCTCCGGTTTCCTCCCACACTCCAAAAACGTGCAGGTTCGTAAGTTAATTGACCTGCAAAAAAATTGTGAAATATCTCTAGTGTTAGTGTACGGGGGGAGGGGGAATCGCTGGTTGGCGGGGACGCGGTGGGCCGAAAGGCCTGTTTCCACTCTATATCTCTACGGTCTGAAGTCTAAACAAGCTACTACGGATACGAACATGGTATTGATCAAATAATTGGTTGGGAAGCCGGGACTGAGCTTCTGCTCTTCAAAATACATCATCTTTTGTGCCATTCAAAGAGAAAATGCTGGAAACACTCAGCACAGAGAATGATTCAGTGTGGAAACAGGCCCTTCGGCCCAACCTGCCCACGCCGACCAACATGTCCCATCTACACTCGTCCCACCTACCTGCGTTTGGTCCATATCCCTCCAAACCTGTCCTATCCATATTCCTGTCTAACGTTGGGATAGTCCCAGCCTCAACTATCTCCACTGGCAGTTTGTTCCATACCCCCACCACACCTTGTGTGAAAAAGTTACCACTCAGATTCCTATTAAATCTTTCCCCTTTATCTTAAACCTATAGTTCTAGATTCCCCAACTCTGGGCAAGAGACTCTGCCCATCTACCTGATCCCTTGCTTTCATGATTTTATACACCTCTATAAGATCACCCCTCATCCTCCTGCGTTCCAAGGAATGGAATCCCAGCCTTCTCAAGTTCTCCCTATAGCTCAGACTCTCCAGTCCATCGACCATGGACAATAGGTGCCGGAGTAGGCCCTTCGAGCCAGCACCACCATTCACTGTGACCATGGCTGATCATCCACAATCAGTACCCCGTTCCTGCCTTCTCCCCATATCCCCTTGACTCCGCTATCTTTAAGAGCTCTATCTAGCTCCCTCTCTTGAAAGCATCCAGAGAGTTGGCCCCCACTGCCTTCTGAGGCAGAGAATCCTCGTAAATCTTCTCTGTACCCTTTCCAGATTGACAACATCCTTCCTATAACATGTCAGGCAGCACCTGTGCGGAGAGACACACAGTTACGTAGCTTCACAGGTTGATAAAGACCCAGGAATGGGACCCACAATCCAGTTTATATCAACGGGACGATGGTGGAAAGGGTCAAGAACTTCAAATTCCTGGGCAAATTCCTGGTCCCAGCACACTGATGCAATTATAAAGAAAGCACATCAGCGACTCTACTTCCTGAGAAGATTACAGAGAGTCGGTATATCAAGGAGGACTCTCTCGAACTTCTACAGGTGCACAGTAGAGAGCATGCTGACCGGCTGCATCGTGGCTTGGTTCAGCAACTTGAGCGCCCAGGAGCGGAAAAGAATGCAGAAAGTAGTAAACACTGCCCAGTCCATCATCGGCTCTGACCTCCCTTCCATCGAAGGGATCTATCGCAGTCGCTGCCTCAAAAAGGCTGGCAGCATCATCAAGGACCCACACCATCCTGGCCACGCACTCATCTCTCCGCTGCCATCGGGTAGAAGGTACAGGAGCCTGAAATCTGGTACATCCGCTATCTTTAAGAGCTCTATCTAACTCTCTCTCTCTTGAAAGCATCCAGAGAGTTGGCCCCCACTGCCTTCTGAGGCAGAGAATCCTCGTAATTCTTCTCTGTACCCTTTCCAGATTGACAACATCCTTCCTATAACATGTCAGGCAGCACCTGTGCAGAGAGAGACACACAGTTATGTAGCTTCACAGGTTGATAAAGACCCAGGAACGAGCGAAAGAAACCCAAGTTCGTTTTTAAGTTGCAGAGGAAGTGGGTGGGGAGTTGGCAGGTGGAATGGACATGGCGCAGGGAATATCTTATGCAAGGGTGAGGCCAGGATTTCCAGGGTGAAAAGGAATGATCGTGGATCCATGGCAGAAGTTTGCAGGACAAAGGAGTGCAAAATAGAATATCGTAGAGCTTCTATGCAAAATAAATCACACTTTTTTTTCTGAAGACAGACACAAAATGCTGGAGTAACTCAGCGGGACAGGCAGCATCTCTGGAGAGAAGGAATGGGTGACGTTTCATAGAAACATAGAAACATAGAAAATAGGTGCAGGAGTAGGCCATTCAGCCCTTCGAGCCTGCACCGCCATTCAATATGATCATGGCTGATCATCCAACTCAGTATCCTGTACCTGCCTTCTCTCCATACCCCCTGATCCCTTTAGCCACAAGGGCCACATCTAACTCCCTCTTAAATATAGCCAATGAACTGGCCTCAACTACCTTCTGTGGCAGAGAGTTACAGAGATTCACCACTCTCTGTGTGAAAAATGTTTTTCTCATCTCGGTCCTAAAGGATTTCCCCTTAATCCTTAAACTGTGACCCCTTGTCCTGGACTTCCCCAACATCGGGAACAATCTCCCTGCATCTAGCCTGTCCAACCCCTTAAGAATTTTGTAAGTTTCTATAAGATCCCCCCTCAATCTTCTGATCCCCCCTCAATCTTCTGATCCCCCCTCAATCTTCTTCGGGTCGAGACCCTTCTTCAGACTGAGCGTCAGGGGATCCAGCATGTTGTGTCAATCTTCGGTGTAAACCAGCATCTGCAGTTCCTTCCTGCACACTTTTTTTCCCCCGATCTTTTTGTCACTTTTTGTTGGAGTTTGTTTTTTTAAAGAAATCTGTGAATTAGCGAAGTGTTGTCATAAATTATAAAAGAACATTCTTGTGCATTTGAGAAATGGCTGGCCGATACCAACGGGATTACAGATGCTGGAATCTGGTGCTTAAAAAAACAGCTGCCGGAGTATCTCAGGAGATCAGGCAACATCTGTGGAGGGAAAGGGATGGTCGATGTTTCACATCAAGACCCTGCATCAGTAATCACTGATATTTTTTTCACTGTACCTCGGTACAAACGTTCATAAGTTCACTAGGAGCAGAATTAGGCCATTCGGCCCATCAAGTCTACTCCGCCATTCAATCATGGCTGATCTATCCTTCCCTCCTAACGCCATTCTCCCGCCTTCTCCCCATAACCCCCTCATGACGATACTAATCAAGAATCTATCTATCTCTGCCTTCAAATTCTCCATGTGACAATAAACCAAACTTATATAACAGAAATCATCAAAGGTAGACGAAAATGCTGGAGAAACTCAGTGGGTGAGGCAGCCTCAGGTGCCGCCTCACCCGTTGAGTTTCTTCAGCATTTTTGTCTGCCTTCGATTTTTCCAGCATCTGCAGTTCTTTCTTAAACATTTAGAAACATAAACTTAGAAAATAGGCGCAGGAGGAGGCCATTCGGCCCTTCGAGCCAGCACCGCCATTCATTGTGATCATGGCTGATCGTCCCCAATCAATAACCCATGCCTGCCTTCTCCCCATATCCCTTGATTCCACCAGCCCCTAGAGCTCTATCTAACTCTCTCTTAAATCCATCCAGTGATTTGGCCTCCACTGCCCTCTGTGGCAGGGAATTCCACAAATTCACAACTCACTGGGTGAAAAAGTTTTTTCTCACCTCAGTCTTAAATGGCCTCCCCTTTATTCTAAGACTGGCCCCTGGTTCTGGACTCGCCCAACATTGGGAACATTTTTCCTGCATCTAGCTTGTCCAGTCCTTTTATAATTTTATATGTTTCTATACGACCCCCCTCATCCTTCTAAACTCCAGTGAATACAAGCCTAGTCTTTTTGATCTTTCCTCATATGACAATCCCGCCATTCCTGGGATCAATCTCGTGAACCTACGCTGCACTGCCTCAATCACAAGGATGTCCGTCCTCAAATTAGACCAAAACTGTACACAATACTCCAGATGTAGTCTTACCAGAGCCCTATACAACTGCAGAAGAACCTCTTTACTCCTAGGTAGACAAAAGTGCTGGAGAAACTCAACGGGTGCGGCAGCATCTATGGAGCGAAGGAAATAGGCAACGTTTTGGGCCGAAACCCTTCTTCAGACCCTCTTTACACGTATACTGAAATCCTCTTGTTATGAAGGCCAACATTCCATTAGCTTTCTTCACTGCCTGCTGTACCTTAACAGAAATCAACAGGTATCTTTTTAGCCGTTTTTTTTTAACCACGTTACCAGTCTGAAGAAGGGCCCCGACCCAAAATGTCACCTTTCCATGTTCTCCAGAGATGTTACCTGGCCCGTTGTTATTTCTAAGCACGTACCTGTATTGTTTCACAGGCTGACAAATGCCTTTGTTTCTGTTGGTGAAATGCAATGGCAGCCCTGTTGATTTTATTTAAACCGTTAATGGCGCACAGCTGAGGTTTTGCAGTGCTTAAACGACTCTTTTATTTAGCCTTTTTAAATAAAGTTGCCAAACCAGAAGCGGCAAGCTGGATCAGGGCAGCCAGTTACACGGTCTCCTTCTCGGTTCATTTGCAAGTTGACTCCTCTGCTGCAATAGTTATTTCCATAGCAATATAGAATACGGATATAATTTAATACAGAGTAATAAGACCTGATGAATTCTGAATTCTTTGAAGGTTAGCATTTTTTTTTTTGAGTAAAATTAATAAGCGCACTTTTGTCATCTGTAGAAGGGGGAGAAATCCAGTATCAGGGACTGTTTCTTCCCAGCTGTTAAGAGGCAACTGAACCATCACAATCTCATCACCAACCAGAAGGTGGACAAAAAATGCTGGAGAAACTCAGTGGGGTCAGGCAGCAACAATGGAGCGAAGGAATAGGTGACGTTTCGGATCGAGACCCTTCTTCAGACTTATCACTGGAGCCAGGATGTTTAGGCGCTAAAAAACACTGAAATAGGCAGGCTAAAAGGCATAATAAAATGACAAAAAAAGGCACAAATAAGGCATTTATTGACAAAAAAAGGGATGAAAAGGCATTTATTTCCACCACCAAAATATGGTTTAAAATGATAATATAATGGTATCCAACATTAAATGACCAAAGTTGCCTGGTGGCACATAATTACTAGCATTGCGCTGAACTGATTTATGACTGTTCAGAGACCTTAGATCGGAAACATGTTCCCGATGTTGGATTAGTCCAGAACCAGGGGTCACAGTTTAAGAATAAGGGGGAGGCCATTTAGAACTGAGATGGGGGAAAAAACTTTTTCACCCAGAGAGTTATGAATTTTTGGAATTCCCTGCCTCAGAAGGCAGTGGAGACCGATTCACTGGATGCATTCAAAAGAGAGTTGGATAGAGCTCTTAGGGCTAGCGGAATCAAGGGTTATGGGGAGAAGGCAGGAACGGGGTACTGATTGGGGATGATCAGGCATGATCACAATGGCAGTGCTGGCTCGAAGGGCCGAATGGCCTACTCCTGCACCCATTTTCTATGTATCTAGGTATCTTTTTTTCTTTTCTTTTTTTTTCTTTTTTTTCTTTTATTAGAAGTGAGTACAAGAATATTGCACCAAGGTGCCTAATATATATTGACCTGTTACATTTTATGTACAGCTTATTTAAAAAAAAATTTAATAATGAAAAAGAAAAAGAATAGATAATAAAAGATAGAAAAACGTGCGGTATATAGTGTGTGAAAAGGAGAAAAGGGTGAAAGAAGATAAATGAAGAAAAGAAGATAAAAAGAGAAAGAGTAGAAAGGAAGAGATTAAGGAGATCGTTATCTATATTCTTGACCATCCCTCACCCACTCCTGAAACAGTTAGCTTCTACGATTCTGTTGCACCATATGCTTCCAAAAAATCGACAAATGGAGACCAACTCGTTAAGAATTGGTCTGATTTATCTATTAGGAGGAATCGCATTTCCTCAAGATGTGCGGTGTCCGTATCTAGGTATCTTTACTCTTTCCGCTGGCTGGATAGCACACAACAAAAAAAGATCTTCACTGTATCTCGGTACACGTGACGGAAATAACCACCATTTTGGGCGGCACGGTGGCGCAGCGGTAGAGTTGCTGCCTTGCGGGGGGCCAGAGACCCGGGTTCGATGCTGACTACGGGTGATGTCAATGCGGATTTTGTACGTTCTCCCCGTGACCTGTGTGTGGTTTTTCTCCCAGATCTTCCGTGTCCTCCCACACTCCAAAGACGTGCAGGTTTGTAGGTTAATTGGCTTGGTGTAAGTGTGAAATTGTCCCGAGAGTGTTAATGTGCGGGGATCGCTGGTCGGTGTGGACTTATAGACAATAGACAATAGGTGCAGGAGTAGGCCTTTCGGCCATTCGAGCCAGCACCGCCATTCAATGTGATCATGGCTGATCATTCACAATCAGTACCCCGTTCCTGCCTTCTCCCCATATCCCCTGACTCCTCTATCTTTAAGATAGATATCCCCTGACTCCTCTATCTAACTCTCTCTTGAAAGCATCCAGAGAACCGGCCTCCACTGCCTTCTGAGGCAGAGAATTCCACAGATTCACAATCCTCTGTTGGGCCGAAGAACCTGTTTCCGTGCTGTATCTCTAAACTAAACAAAATAAATTAAACTCTAAACTCTAAAATATTCTGTACATGACTAAATAGTCTACTTGCGATTTTCTCACTCATTCGTAAGGATGTCTAGCAACACTGGATTGCGCTGAACTGATTGTTGGCTGTTCAGAGACCGTAGGAATGTACAGGCAGGTGGGGATCATGATCCATCTGGTAGGCACTGCGTCTCTACTCTTCACCTGCTCTCTGTTCCAGATATCTACCCCGTTCTCTCTCAGATTTCTCCATCATTTTAGTTGATGTCGTCTGCCCACGCTGATGGTTCTATCCAATGATCGCCTTGTGTGTAAAGCAGTGATATCATCTTGTAGTGAACTTCAGTTCAGTTTAGTTTATTGTCACGTGTACCGAGGTTCATTGTCACATGTACCAGCTTTCTGTTGAGTGCTAAAGAAGGAACTGCAGATGCTGGTAAATCGAAGGTACACAAAAATGCTGGAGAAACTCAGCGGGTGCAGCAGCATCTATGGAGCACGAAAATGCTGGAGAAACTCTTGCCCAGAGTAGGAAGAAGGGTTTCGGCCCAAAACATTGCCTGTTTCCTTCGCTCCATAGATGCTGCTGCACCCGCTGAGTTTCTCCAGCATTTTTGTGTACCTTCTGTTGAGTGCTATTTAGTCAACGGAAAGACAATACATGATTACAATCGAACCATTTACAGTGTATGCTCATAAGGTCATAAGTGATAGGAGCAGAATTAGGCTATTCGGCCCATCAAGTCTACTCCACCATTTAATCATGGCTGATCTATCTCTCCCTCCCAACCTCAATCTCCTGCCTTCTCCCATAACCCCTGACACCCATAATATATGCGCTGTAAATATCCATTGACTTGGCCTCCACAGCCTTCTGTGGTAAATGATACACGATAAGGGAAGACTGCTTAGTGCGAGGTAAAGCCAGCAAAGTCCAATCAAGTGTGTAACAAAGAACTGCAGATGCTGGTCTAAATCGAAGGTAGACACAAAATGCTGGAGTAACTCAGCGGGTCAGGCAACATCTCTGGAGAGAAGGAATGGGCGACGTTTTGGGTCGAGACCCTTCTTCAGACTGATGTCAGGGGAGTGTGCGGGACAGAGATAGAATGTAGGCGGAGACAGTAAGACTGGTGGTCGAACTGGGAAAGGGGGAGAGGATGGGGAGATAGGGAAAGCAAGTGCGACTTGAAGTTAGAGAAGTCAATGTTCATACCGGTGGGGTGTAAGCTACCCAAGGCAAATGTGAGGTGCTGTTCTATGATATGAAATATGAGGTACGAGGTAGATACTGTGGCAGCTCAGGACTGCTCTCTGGTTGCGGTAGAATGGTTCAGTTGTCTGATCTTTTTAAATTATGATCCAGCGTGTTTAATTATACATTTTTAGTCTGTGAGTCTAAAGAAGGGTTCCGACCGGAAACGTAACCTACATTGTCAAGCTCGAAAGGGCATAGAGAAGATTTACGAGGATGTTGCCAGGACTCGAGGGCCTGAGATATAGGTAGAGGTTGAGCAGGCTGGGACTCTATTCCTTGGAGCGCAAGAGGATGAGGATAATCTTACAGAGTTGCACAAAATCATGAGAGGAATAGATCGGGAAGATGCACAGAGACTCTTGCCCAGAGTACGGGAATCGAGAACCAGAGGACATAGGTTTAAGATGAGACGAGAAAGATTTAATAGGAACCTGAGGAGTAACGTTTTCACACAAAGGAAGGTGGGTGTATGGAACGAGCTGCCGGAGGAGGTAGTTGAGGCAGGGACTATCGCTAGGTTCAAGTAGCATTTAAACAGGTGCATGGATAGGACAGGGTTAGAGGAATATGGGCCAAATGCAGGCAGGTGGGACTAGTTGGTCCCCTAATTTGAGGAAGGACTTTCTTGCTATTGAGAGAGTGCAGCGTAGGTTTACAAGGTTATTTCCCGGGATGGCGTGACTGTCATATGCTGAGAGAATGGAGCGGCTGGGCTTGTATACTCTGGAGGTTAGAAGGATAAGAGGGAATCTTATTGAAACATATAAGATTATTAAGGGTTTGGACACACTAGAGGCAGGAAACATGTTCCCGATGTTGTGGGAGTCCAGAACCAGGGGCCACAGTTTAAGAATAAGGGGTAAGCCATTTAGAACGGAGACGAGGAAACACTTTTTCTCACAGAGAGTTGTGAGTCTGTGGAATTCTCTGCCTCAGAGGGCGGTGGAGGCCGGCTCTCTGGATACTTTCAAGAGAGAGCTAGATAGGGCTCTTAAAGATAGGGGAGTTAGGGGATATGGGGAGAAGGCAGGAACGGGGTACTGTTATGGGATGATCAGCCATGATCACATTGAATGGCAGTGCTGGCTCGACGGGCCGAATGGCCTACTCCTGCACCTATTGTCTATTGTCTATTGGTCTGCGTGGGCAAGTTGGGCCGAAGGGCCTGTTCCCACACTGTATGACTCGATGACACCTTGAGGAAACCCACACATTTTGGGGGAGAACAATAGTCAATAGACAATAGGTGCAGGAGTAGGCCATTTGGTCCTTCGAGCCAGCACCGAGCCATTCAATGTGATCATGGCTGATCATCCCCAATCAGTACCCCGTTCCTGCCTTCTCCCCATATCCCCTGACTCCGCTATTATTAAGAGCCCTATCTAGCTCTCTCTTGAAAGCATCCAGAGAACCTGCCTCCACCGCCCTCCACCGAGGCAGAGAATTCCACAGAACGTACAATCTCCTTCCAGACGGCACCCAAGGTCAGGATGGAACCCGGGTCTCTGGCGCTGTGAGACATCGGCTCGACCAGCCCTCAACAGCAAGGCGGATAAATTTGGACTTTTTAACCTTCATCTGAAATTGTTCTGGCTTTTTTGTATTTTGCTCATTTATTTGCAATGGACCGTGCAGCTGCCATTCCCTTTAGTTCTGGAACTGTGAGTCAAGTCGTTACATTTATTTATATAGCACATTTAAAAAACAACTCTCGTTGGCCAAAGTGCTTTACATTTGTTATAAGAATAGTATAAACAAACAAACTACATACATATATACATATAGCCCTCGCTCAGAGGACGTCAGGAAAGGCTTGGGAGCACAGATAAGGTTTTAGTCTTGACTTAAAGGAGTCGATGGAGGGGGCAGTTCTGATGGGAAGGGGGATGCTGTTCCACAGTAGGGGCTGCAACCGCAAAAGCGCGGTCGCCCCTGAGCTTATGCCTAGACCGCGGGATATTCAGCAACCCCAAGTCGGCCGATCTGAGGGGCCTGGAGGTGGAGTGGTGGGTGAGAAGACTTTTAATGTAGGTGGGGGCAACCCCGTTGAGGGCTTTGTAGACATAGAGGAGGATCTTGAAATGTATACGGAACCGCACAGGGAGCCAGTGGAGAGAGGCCAGGATCGGGGTGATGTGGTCCCTTTTTCGGGTGCCCGTCAGGAGTCTCGCTGCGGCGTTTTGGACCAGTTGCAGGCGGGACAGGGAAGATTGGCTGATGCCAGTGTAAAGGGAGCATATGGATAATCTGACACTCTGCATGCACACATTTAATAATCCATTTACACCTATCCCCTGTGTCACTCCCTGACTTCAGTCTGAGTGATGCAAATTGCAATATATTGCAAAGTGCTCGTATAGAGCTTTGTCTGAGGAAAACTCTGCTCACAGGTCTTTTAAATTTCATTTCTTATTGAATCGTAATTGCCTTTTAGTTATGCTTTTTTCTCCCCTTGAACAAAAAGCATCTGAAAAGCATTCTGATGGTTTAGTTGAGTAAATTTTACGCTACCTATTGTGCAATTGATTCATTACAATACAGTTTACTTTCGTTTATTTTCACAGTGAAAAGCTTTTTGTTGTTTGCTAACCAGTCAGTGGAAACACAAAACTAGGTTACAATCGAGACATCCACAGTGTACAGATAAATGATAGACAATAGACAACAGGTGCAGGAGTAGGCCATTCGGCCCTTCGAGCCAGCACATGTGATCATGGCTGATCATCCCCAATCAGTACCCCGTTCCTGCCTTCTCCCCATATCCCCTGACTCCGCTATTTTTAAGAGCCCTATCTAGATCTCTCTTGAATAAAGGGAATCTTGATAAAGGGAATAATGTGAATAAGGCTTAATTAGTGCAAGATAAAGTCCAGTAAAGTCAGATCAAAGATAGCAGATAGCAGCTCAGAACTTCTCTCTGGTTGTGGTAGGATGGTTCAGTTGCCTGATAACAGCTGGGAAGAAACAGTCCCTGAATCTGGAGGTGTGCGTTTTCACACTTCTGTACCTTTTGCCTGATGGGTGAGGGGAGAAGAGGGAGTGGCCAGGGTGCGACTTGTCCTTGATTATGCTGCTGGCCTTATGTTCACATTTATTGTCACGTGCACCAATTGGTACAGTGAAATTTGAGTTACCGTACAGCCACACGAATAAAAAGAAGACAACACACGATAGAATATAACATGAACATCCCCCACACAGCGGAATCAACGTTCCCCACTGTGAGGGAAGGCAATAAAGTCCAGCCATCTTCCTCTTTGTTCACCCGTGATCGGGGCCTCGAGCCCTCCGCAGTCGCCGCTACGGCGGCCCGATGTTCAGGCCCTCTCGCCGGGACGATCGAAACTCCGACGTCGGAACGGAAGAACATTCTCAGCGGCTTGGTGTTTCCGAATCGGCCACTTCTTACCGGAGACCGCGGCCCTCGGCAAAGGGATCCCAGGACTCCGCGATGTTAAAGTCAGCGCCGCCCGCGGCGGGAAGCTCCGCAGACCACAGCTTCACGGTGTTAAAGTCGGCAGGCCCAGCACTCCGGAGCTGTAACACGGCCATCCCGGTAAGGCATCGCCCGCTCCGCGATGGTGCTTCAGTGCTGCGCCGCCGCTGCTGAAGCTGAAGCTCTGGCCGG
Organism: Malacoraja senta; assembly: GCA_038087875.1. Lineage (NCBI taxonomy): Eukaryota > Metazoa > Chordata > Chondrichthyes > Rajiformes > Rajidae > Malacoraja > Malacoraja senta. Next base: position 219,003,009 of record CM075977.1, on the reverse strand, counting down.
TCTCCGACAGGAAAGGCCGCGCCAATCCAGACGGTCAGCCGCGAGGAGGGGGCGAAGATGCGGCTCGGAGGAAAGACGCATCCTCGACCCGGTAGTGACTGAGAAAAACAGTTTCCCCCGACCCCCCCCCCCCCATCCCCCACATAAAAAGACTAAAAGACCTCCAAAGCAAAACATTTTGACAGTCTAAACATTTTTTTAAAAGGATGAAAGGACAGACAGCTGCAGGCGAGGCTGCCACACTCAACGGCGCCCCCTTGCCGAGGCAGCCAGAGATGTAGATGGAGTCAATGGAAGGCAGGTTGGTTTGTGTGATGGTCTGGCCTTTGGCCACAATCTCTGCAACTTCTTGCGGTTTTGGATGGAAGATCAGTTGGATTTTGGGGTCGTGTTCCAGTCTTTGTGTTGATCTCGTGGGGCTGTCGATGGTGTGGTTAGCTTTGGCTCATCTCATGCTTGGCGTGCAGGGACCAGGGTGGTGGAGATTATACAGGTTGCTGGACTGCCAAGTGTCCATGGCTGGATGAACACTTGCGCTTATAAGGTTCAGCACAGCGGTGTAAGATCCGCACAGCCAAGTCGCCCTCCAGACGCTTGCTGTCTCCTTGTGCTTCAGTTTAGTTGAGAGCGCGGAAACAGGCCCTACAGCCCACCGAGTCCGTGCCGACCAGCGATCCCACCGCACACCAACAACTGTCCTGCACACACTAGGGACAATAGTACATTCACACCAAGCCAAGTAGCCTACATACTGTACGTCTTTGGAGTGCGGGAGGAAACCGAACATCTCGGAGAAAACACACGCAGACTGCACCCGTAGTCAGGATCGAACCGGGGTCTCTGCACGGTAAGGCAGCAACTCTACCGCTGCGCCACTGTGCCAGTTCTGAGCGCAAAATGGCTATCTCAGAAATTTGATAAAAAGAAAAATTTGTACGTAAATGCAGGAATGTGAAACGAAAGCAGAACAGTAATCACCATGAAAAAGCGACCTTCACAATCCCTGCTCATTTTACTCACCATGTTACATGAAAGATGTCGTGAGCCATTGACTCCATCTAGACCTCACGCTGCCTCGGCCAAGGCCAGCAACATAATCAAGGACCAGTCGCACCCCAGCCACTCACCTCTCCTCCCCTCTCCCATCAGGCAAAAGGTACAGAAGTGTGAAAACGCACACACCTCCAGATTCAGGGACAGTTTCTTCCCAGCTGTTATCAGGCACTGAACCGTCTACCACAACCAGAGAGCGGTCATGAACTACTATCTACCTCATGGGTGACCCTCGGGCTATCCTTGACCAGACTTTACTGGCTTTGCCTTGCACTAAACATTATTCCCTTATCATGTATGCGTGCACTGTGAATGGGTCGATTGTAATCACGTATTGTCTTTCTGCTGACTGGTTAGCTGGCAACAAAGCTTTTCACTGTACCTCAGAATACGTGACAATCAACTAAACTCAACTCAGCTTGAAAGGGGCCTAGAATATTTACGAGGATGTTGCCAGGACTCGAGGGTGTGAGCTACAGAGGAGAGATTGAGCAGGCTGGGACTTTATTTTCTTGGAGTGCAGGAGGACGAGGGGTGATGTTAGAGATGCGTACAAGATCATGAGCGAATAGATGGGTAAAAGCACAGTCTTTTGACCAGAGTAGGGGAATCTTGAGCCATAGGATTAAGGTGAGGGGGGGGGGGAGGGGGGGGGGGGAAGATTATTAACAACCTGAGGGGTAACTATTTTCACAAAGGGTGGTGGGTGTATTGAACGAGCTGCCGGAAGAGGAAGCTGAGGCTGGAACTATCGCAACGTTTAAGAAACAATTAGACAGGTACATGGACAGACAGGTTTAGAGGGATATGGGCCAACGCGGGCAAGTGGGACTAGTGTAGATGGGACATGTAGGATGGGTGGAAAGTTGGGCCGAAGGCCATGTTTCCACACTGTATCACTCTGACCCAATGGCCTTTTTCTCACAGAGAGTGGTGAGTCTGTGGAATTCTCTGCCTCAGAGGGCGGTGGAGGCCGGTTCTCTGGATACTTTTAAGAGAGAGCTAGATAGGGCTCTTAAAGATAGCGGAGTCAGGGGTATGGGGAGAGCAGGAACGGGGCACTGATTGGGGATGATCAGCCATGATCACATTGAATGGTGGTTGCTGGCTCGAAGGGCCGAATGGCCTACTCCTGCACTATTGTCTAGTGTCTATTGTCTATTGTCTATTGTCTATTGTCTGTTGTCTATTGTCTGTTGTCTATTGTCTATTGTCTATTGTCTATTGTCTATTGTCTATTGCCTCCGGGTACACGAGACAATAAACTAAATTAAACTAAACTAAGAGAAGAGGAGTGGAAATGAAAACCAGAGGGAGGGATAAGGGTGGGTGGGGGGAGAACTAAACAATTTAGTGACAAGTGCCCTGGAATGAAGATCACGCACTTTGGGAAGGGGGAAGGTTTATACACGTGCTGGTTTGCCGTTTGCATGGCACGATGCATAGATCGCTTATTCCACTGAATTTAAGAGCTTGTGAATATCTACCAGCTGGAGGCTATAGGTAAGATGCAGTGTAAGCAGATTATGATAAATTGCTGCTGTTATAATACCAAAATCCCTTGGGAACATTGAGTTTTTATGATTTTTTTTATTGTAAGGATGCTGTCTGTAGATTAGCCTTGACACTGGCTGAAGGGATATTTTTTAATTCGTCTCATTGTCCTGATGTGTTTGTGAGTTGTTGCTTTCTGCAGGGACTTACAGAGTCTGCCTGCTGCTTCCCATATTTTGTGTCAGGAAGTTATGCTTCATTTTCAATTATTAAACAAAGCAAGTGCTCTCAGGGAGCATGTTTCTGACAAGGCAGCGGTGTTGGCTGGCATCCAATGTAAACGCTTTGATAATTGGAATCATTTTATTCTCCAGAGGCAGAAAATGGGATTTTGTGTGACTTGGGCAGTGTACAACCCAGCGGTACGAATATGAACTCCTCTAACTTCAAGTAACCCTTGCTTTCCCTCTCTCTCCATCCCCTCCCCCCCCCCCCCCCCCCCCCCCATCCTAGTTCACCGACCCAGTCCGACCCCGGATTACATTTTATATCGGACGGTTCATTGTCAATGTGAAGGCAGGAACTGCAGATGCCGGTTTAAACTGAAGATCAACACAAAATGCTGGAGTAATTCAGCAGGACAGGCAGCCTCTCTGGATAGAAGGAATGGTCTGTGTTTCTATGTTTCTATAGCACTAGGGGCTGGTGGAATCGGGATATGGGGAGAAGGCAGGCACGGTTATTGATTTGGGACGATCAGCCATGATGACAATGAATGGCGGTGCTGACTCGAAGGGCCGAATGGCCTCCTCCTGCACCTATTTTCCATGTTTCTACGTGACGTTTTCGGCCGAGACCTAGAAGGTCTCGACCCGAAACGTCACCCCATTCCTCCTATCCAGAAATGCTTGCCTGTCCCGCTGAGTTGCTCCAGCATTTTATGTCTATCTTTTGCTTCATTGTCACCTACCCCTAGCTAACAGTGACCTATTCCACATTTTCCTTGACTTTGTCCTCTTTGATGTCTCGTTTTCAACCTTACCCTTCTGTATCTCCATGTCTCCCTCTCCCCTGACGCTCATTCAGAAGCAGGGTCTCGACCCAAAACGTCACCCATTCCTTCTCTCCGGAGGTGCCGCCTGTCCCGCTGAGTTACTCCAGCATTTTGTGTCTATCTTCACGTGGCCTTGATGGAGCGCAAGTCGTAATTCGGAAAGCTCTTGCCTTGCTTTAGGTCGGGGAGAGTTCCCCCCGCCACGGGTACCATGTAATCCCGTGCTACCTGCTTCATGGTCGGATAGTCGGCGACTAAACGTCTCCCCCACATGGTTTGCCAGGTGTGTAGGGGGGGCTGTGGACCCCCAGCAGGACCAAAGACAAGACCTGTCAAAGGGCGGATGAGCTTCTAGCGAGCCAACGAGCCATCCACACTTCAGTGGAAGTTGCGATCACTGTCGTACACGGCACT
>CM075977.1:218915653-218998794 GCA_038087875.1 Malacoraja senta | reverse complement strand
TTCCCTTTGGTTCAGACTTTCCTTTCACAAACAGCATGACAGCCTGTACTACAGCCCCTCGTTCTCCTTCCTTGTTTTGTTTGTGTCGCTGGTATTCTTCTCGAAGCTCCAAAGTGGCGGAGCTGCATGTGTAGTGCAGTTCTCTCATCGCGCGGATCGCAATCTAAGAGAAGTTCCCAGGTAGTTGTGGTCCAACCTCCAGTTTAAACCAGCACCTGCAGTTCATTCCTCCACACCTCAAGTTCCCGAAGGTGGATCAGACAGAAGCAGAAGTGTGGGCCTGCAAAAAGATGGGTATCTCTAATAAAAGGCTGGCAGCATCATCAAGGACCCACACCATCCTGGCCGCACACTCGTCTCTCCGCTGCCTTCAGGTAGAAGGTACAGGAGCCTGGAATCTGCAACATTCAGGTTCAGGAATAGCTGCTTCCCCACAGCCATCAGACTGTTAAACTCAACTCAAACAAAAATCTGAACTTTGATAGCCTATTGCACTTTATATGCTTATTCATGTGTGTATATATATATACAATGGTATATGGACACCCTGATCTGTTCTGTAGTCATGCCTACTATGTTCTGTTGTGCTGAAGGAAAGCAAGAATTTCATTGTCCTATCTGGGACACATGACAATAAACTCTCTTGACTCTTGAATCTTGATTTGAATTCTTCCTACCTCCTGTGAAGGGAGGAACTGTAGAGGCTTGTATAAGCCAAGGATAAGACACAAAATGCTGGAGTAACTCAGCGGGTCAGGTGGCTTCTCTGGAGAGAAGGAATGAGTCTGAAGAAGGGTCTCGACCCGAAACGTCCAATCATCTGCAGAGATGCTGCCTGACCCGCCGGGTTACTCCGGCATTTTGTGTCTTCCTACCTTCGGCCGTTTCGCTCACCAAGTCTGTGTGGTTGGACTGGAGTAACTCAGCGGGACAGGCAACATCTCTGGACTGAAGGAATGGGGTGACGCTTTGGGTTGAGACCCTTCTTCGGACTCGGGGGGGGGGGGGGGGGAGGGAGGGGGGGGGGGGAGAGGGAAATGAAAGATATGGAAGAATAAGGTGTGAAAACAAGAACTGGAGAACAGAGGGGGGGGGGGGTAGCGAGAGAAAATGTTACAGAGCTCTCATCGGAGAGAGGAGGAGAATTCCTTCAGAGTCGGAACACCTTGAGGAGATTTCGCAGTGGAGCAGGTCAAATGTGTAGGAAGGAACAGCAGAGGTAGTTGTGGGTGCACCAGTTTCCCACACGCTGAAGGGCCTCGTGGTCATGTGACACCACAGGAAACAGCATTAAGGTAACAGAGTGTTCAGCAGCGGTGGAATCGCTGCCTCACAGCCCCAGAGACCCGGTTCGATCCTGACTACGGGCGCTGTCTGCACGGAGTTTGTACCTTCTCCCTGTGACCGCGCGGGTTTTCTCCGGGTGCTCCGGTTTCCTCCCGCACTCCAAAGACGTGCAGGTTTGCAGGTTAATCGGATTCTGCGAATTGTAAATTGTCCCTAGTGTGTGTGTGTAGGATAGTGCTAGTGTACGGGGATCGCTGAACGGCACGAACTCGGGGGGCCGAAGTGCCTGTTTCCACGCTGTTTCTCTAACCTCTAGTCAAATGTCTAAATAAGCTAAGGTTACAGTCCCATTTTTCCCATACTTCCATTTTGTGGAAATTGAGCTTAATTTCGGGAACTGTTACGCTGCAATATTGAGAAATTATATTCCGCACTCTGGTATCTTTCTCTCCGCTGTACCGTTTGTACTTGTGTTTGTATTCATGTCATATTATTAACTGCAGTCAGGAAGTGCGGATGCGAGTTCACACCGAAGATCGACACAAATTGCTGGAGTAACTCAGCGGGTCAGGCAGCATCTCTGGAGAGAAGGAATAGGTGACGTTTTGGGTCGAGACCCTTCTTCAGACCGAGTTTAAGGGGAGAGGGAAACTAGAGGCATGACTACCAGGTCTGCTTTCTGTCCCCAGAGTCAGAACTAAACATGGAGAAGCAGCGTTTAGTTTTTATGCACCACATATATGGAGCAAACTTCCAGAAAAATTGCAGGTCCCCTCCAAATCTCGGTAAATCGGGGCTGAAGACTGAAGAATGGTTTCGGCCCGAAACGTTGCCTATTTCCTTCGCTCCATAGATGCTGCTGCACCCGCTGAGTTTCTCCAGCACTTTTGTCTACCTTCGATTTTCCAGCATCTGCAGTTCCTTCTTAAACACTGAAGACTTTTCTGTTGACACAGCCTTTAATGAAATGAAATAATTATTCATTTCTTACACGGCACTGTAACTTTTATTCTTGTATTTCATACTTGTCTTATTCTATTTGAGCTTGTTTTTATTTTCTGTTCTTTTTAATGACTGTTTTTAATTGCTGGTTAATGCTTTGTGTAAAAGCACTTTGAATTGCCTTATTGCTGAAATGTACAGTGTAAATAAACTTGCTTGCTTGCTTGCTATGGGGAAGAAAAATGAAACGTAACCTATTCCTTTTCTCCAGAGATGCTGCCTGTCCCGCTGAGGAACTCCAGCATTTTGTGTCTATCAAATTTGTATTATCTGGTTTGATTAGATAGAAATGCAGAGCAAAGCTTTTCACTGTACCTCGATGCACATGACTGCGGTAAACCCAAGTCATTTTTACAGCTGATTAGTACGGGTGTCAGGGGTTATGGGGAGAAGGCAGGAGAATGGGGTTGAGAGGGAAAGATTGGCCAGCCATGATTGAATGGCAGAGTAGACATGATGGGCCGAATGGCCTAATTCTGCTCCTATCACTTCGACCTTCCTTCGTCCTCCCTTCGACTATGATGAAGACTATCTACGACTACCTTCAACTACCTTCGACTACCCTCGATTACCTACGACTAACATGCCGGCCTACTACAGCCTACTATGACTAAACCTACGAGTAAAAAAAGTATTGATTTTTTCCATGGCGACCTTTTTTTACTCGCGGGCATTTTTCCATGGCGACCTAGCTGAGGCCTCGAGTATGCGGGGACTACTCTCGAGCATGAAGGAGAGTTACAACGACCTCCTACGACCTCGTGTCGACCATGCTGTGAGCATGAGTCGAGGGCAAACTCGCCAGAACTCGCGGATTAGGTCGCCCAAGTGGGACAGGCCCTTTAAGAAGCAGACAGCAAGAAGAGTCACTCAATGAGCTTAGGTGAATAAATTGTTTTTTTTTGTGTGATTAGCCAACACTAGCGGTTGTTCCTGTGATGAGGTTGGCTTTGCTCATTTTACCCTCGTGTTGGTGCCATCCTGTTGCCTGCGACTATTTACCTCGCCATTAACCACAACACTATATTTATTGTGCCAGAATTACCAGGATGTTGAGAGGACAAGGGACTGGGCTGTAGGGAGAGGTTGGACAGGCTGGGGCTTTATTCAGGAGAATGAGTTTGGGCAATAAGACAATAGGTGCAGGAGTTGGCCATTCGGCCCTTCGAGCCAGCACTGCCATTCAATGTGATCATGGCTGATCATCCCCAATCAGTACCCTGCTCCTGCCTTCTCTCCATATCCCCTGACTCTGCTATCTTTAAGAGCCCTATCTAGCTCTCTCTTGAAAGCATCCAGGGAACCTGCCTCCACCGCCCCCTGAGGCAGAGAATTCCACAGACTCACCACTCTCTGTGAGAAAAAGTGTTTCCTCGTCTCCATTCTAAATGGTTTACTCCTTATTCTAAAACTGCGGCCCCTGGTTCTGGACTCCCCCAACATCGGGAACATGTTTCCTGCCTCTAGCGTGTCCAAGCCCTTCACAATCTTATATGTTTCAATGAGAACCTTGGTCAGCATGGATGACTTGGGCCGAAGGGCTTGCATCCATCATCCACTCGGGCTATTGGAAAGAGATTCCAAGATGGCGCCCAGCCCAGGCAACTATTTGCCTGTCAGCCGCAGAAGCAGATCTACAAGCACATATTACAATCGCTCCACACTCTTAAATCTCCACACCTACAGCAACATTTCTTACTTTAACTGTGATATCCCCTTATCACATATCTGTGCACTATAAATGGCTCGATTGTAATTGTCTTTGTATTGTCTTTACGCCGACTGGACAGCACGCAGCAAAAGCTTTTCACTGTACCTCGGTACACGTGACAATAAACTAAACTGCAACTGCAACCTTGACTTTGAAGGTCCTAGAGAAGAATAAAGGGCCTGTCCCATTAGGCGATTTTTTAGGCGACTGCCTTCGACTGTCATGGTTCGAGCAGGTCACTAAAAAAACGGTGACCAAAAACACGACTGGACCAAAGTGCCTGTCCCACTTAGGCGATTTTTTTAGGCGACTGCCGGCGAATACGACAATGGAATTCACCGAAGTCAGAACCAGAAACAACCTACGTCACCTGGCGACAACCTACGACAGCACCTACGTCAGGAGAAGACAAGCTACGACAAGCCCACGGGCGGCGACTGTCGCCGAAAAGTTTTGAACATTTCAAAATCCAGCGGCGACCAGAAACACGTTATGACTCTTTGGGCGACTGAGGAGACGACTCACGACCATACAGGTCACACCCCAGCGACCACATGGCGACAGCCTTGTTGCCTGTAGTCATCTAGAAAATCGCCTAAGTGCGACAGGCCCTTAACTGAACCAGTGCAAACATTAAAAGATGAAAGGAGGACAGCTTGTGGAATTGGATCGCATGTACTAGGAATTAAGTCAGTTTTCAAGATTATAAAACGTGCATAAAATGACAAGCTATTACCAGGGAAAGGCTTGAGGTGAACAGCCAAATTATATTCAACAAATTAGCTTCTCAGAGGGTTGGACAATGTGCCCAGCAGTGCAATAAGGTGAGAGTAGCAAGAAAACAAAGCAGCAAGAGGTAGCAAGAGGCAGAGAGGTCATTGTTGATAAAAGGCATTGATCAAGACATCTCCCTGACCCGCCCAGTTAAAGGCCTGTCTCACGAGTCTGCGGTCATTGGCGGCGAAACGGGAAGAATCTGCCGCCATAGACCGCGCACTCGTGAGAACGCACAATTCCGGGGCCGTGCGGCGGTGTTCCCAACACCGCACGGTGCTAAAATAAAACCGACAATGTTGAAAACTATAATCTTACCGCACAACCTCCACCAGTGATGCACGAGTGCGGCACGGCCGCCCGCACGGGTCGCCGCCAGTGTGGCTCGAGCGCCGTGCGTCAAACCTCCACTGCCACAGCCTCCGCCAGTGAGGCACGTGTGCTGCACGGCCGCAGGCACAGCCACCGCTACAGCGCCGCGATCAGGACGGCCGCCGCCACAGTCGCCGCTGGTGAGTCACGTGCGGCGGGCCGACGTCATCGCAGTCGGCCCGCCCTTTTTTTTACTTACCGCAAGCACGTGGGACCCGCCGTGTTTGAATTACTCGGCCCCCGCGCAGCATCCATGCGGCGCTCCGGTGGATAGGCTCGGCGCTCTCACCGTTGCCGTGCGGTCCCCGCTACCGGCGACGCCGCGCTTCACCGCCGATGACCGCAAACAGGTAAGACAGAGGCTTTACTCCAGCACTTGGTGCCTTTGCCCGAGGGAACACGAGGCATTTATTTTTTACACCAACACCACGGGAGGGGGAAATGATCATACTGCTGGCACAGCGGTAGACTTGCTCCCTCACCGTGCCAGAGACCCGGATTCGATCCTGACTATGGGTGCTGTCTTTACGGAGTTTGTACGTTCTCCCCGTGACTTGCGTGGGTTTCTCCGGGTGCTCCGGTTTCCCCCACACTCCGAAGACGTGCAGGGTTGTAGGTTAATTGGCTTTGGTAAAATTGTAAATTGTCCCCAGTGTGTGTAGGATAGTTCTAGTGTGCAGGTTGATCGCTGGTCAGTGCGGACTCGGTGGGCCGAAGGGCCTGTTTCCATGTTGCATCCTTAAAGTCCAAGCTAAACTGCAGCCGATAACACTCACAAGGAGCACAAGGAAATGGGAGCAGATGTTAATCACCAGGTCTCTCCCACCATTCAATAAGATTAAGGTTGACCTGCAGTGGCCTCTGTAGCAACTCCCCATGGCCTTCAACCCCTCCGTCTATCAAGTATTTATCTGTCTCCAACCTTAAATTTATTTACTGCCGAGAGAATGGAGTGGCTGGGCTTGTAAACTCTGGAGTTTAGAAGGATGAGAGGGAATCTTATTGAAACATGTAAGATTATTAAGGGTCTGGACACACTAGAGGCAGGAAACATGTTGCTGATGTTGGGGGAGTCCAGAACCAGGGGCCGCAGATTAAGAATAAGGGGTAAGCCATTTAGAACGGAGACGAGGAAACACTTTTTCTCACAGAGAGTTGTGAGTCTGTGGAATTCTCTGCCTCAGAGGGCGGTGGAGGCCGGTTCTCTGGATACTTTCAAGAGAGAGCTAGATAGGGCTCTTAAAGATAGCGGAGTCAGGGGATATGGGGAGAAGGCAGGAACTGGGGTACTGACTGGGGGATGATCAGCCATGATCACATTGAATGGCGGTGCTGGCTCGAAGGGCCAAATGGCCTACTGCTGTACCTATTGTCTATTGTCTATCACATTGAATGGCAGTGCTGGCTCGAAGGGCCAAATGGCCTACTGGTGCACCTATTGTCTATTGTCTATTATCTAGTCTCAATTTCCTCTGCGGCAGGGAATCCAGAGACTCACTACATTCGGAGAAGAAATTGTAAATGCCGGAGGTTGAGGAGAGGCCTGATGAATGGATGGATGTACAATTATGAGGGACATTCATGGCATAAACAGTCAGAACCTTTTTCCTCACGGCGGAAATTTCAAAGAGTTTAGTTTATTGTCACGTGTGCGTGCTAGCAGACAACACATGGTTACAGTCGAGCCATTTTCAGTGTACAGGGCCAAGGGGAAAAGCTTAAAGGAGATATGCAGGGCAAGGTTTTTTTTTTACACTGAAGATAAATAAGTAAGTAAGTAAGTAAGTACGTTTTTAAGAAGGAACTGCAGATGCTGGAAAATCGAAGGTAGACAAAAGTGCTGGAGAAACTCAGCGGGTGCAGCAGCATCTATGGAGCGAAGGAAATAGGCAACGTTTCGGGCCGAAACTTTGCCTATTTCCTTCGCTCCATAGATGCTGCTGCACCCGCTGAGTTTCTCCAGCACTTTTGTCTACCTAAGTAAGTAAGTTTTATTGGTCAAGTATTCACATACAAGGAATTTGTCTTGGTGCTCCGCCCACAAGTAACAACTTGACATACAGTGACAGTTACGAATGACTCCGAAAACACTAAACATTAATAATAATAAAACATTCATGATAAAACACCATTGATCAAGCATGTGAACCAACAAAATACCAGATCAAAGGGAGGCTACAGATTTCTGGCTGTTGAGTAGAGCAACTACTCGTGGATAAAAACTGTTTTTTATGTCTGGCTGTGGCAGCTTTGACAGTCCGGAGTCGCCTTCCACAAGATGGAGGGTGCCTGGAACACGCTGCCAGAAATGGTGGTGGAGGCAGATATGATAGTGGTGTTTAAGGGGCTCTTGGAAAGGGGCATGGATGTGCAGGGATTGGAGGGGCATGAGGAGGGTGAGGTTTCTTTATCATGGCACGTTCAGCACAGACATGGTGGGCCGAAGGGTCTTTTCATGTGTAGGAAAGAACTGCAGATGCAGGTGGTTTAAATCGAAGATAGACGCAAAAAGGCCTTTCGATGCGTTGTGCGGTGTTATATTCCATGTTCTACACCTCCGTTTAAATGACCAGCCCCGTATTTTGTAACCATATCTCCTTGTTCGTTACTCTCTCACCTCTGGCCTATTCAAGATGGACCCTTGGGCTCTTGTACGTTTAAATAAGGTCACCCTTCATTCTTCTAAACTCCGAGGAATACAGATTCACTGCCGATTTACGCTGTGCTCACATTTATCGAGCAACCGGTATTACCCACAATTGGCAAAGACCACAGTGGGGTCATCCATCTCCTCGTTCAAGAAAGGTCACATAAAGTAGATTCATTAATCTTCTATTTCTTGCTCAAGTAATTAAGCTTTGATAGCCGTGCAAGCTGCAAAGCCCGATCCTTGATGGTTGGAATTCCAAGTTGCCAAATCCCAATGCTTCCATTTCATTTCATATTTTATTCCCTTTCTTAAATTTGATCACGCAGGAAGGTTTAAAAAATTGGGGGGGGTGAAAGGTACAGCATTAACTTATGTACGATTTGTCAGCATACCTTTCAACAGACAAAATTGAATTCAGGAATTAGCCCCAGAGGCAGAATATAAGATTACTGACCAATTGCTGCAATTCTTTGGTTATTTTCTTTCATTGCATCAACCGAGTTTAAGATTTGTTTCTTTTTGAAGAGATTTATTTTGGGCGTGCAGATGAATTGCTTCCACTGCACTTCTGAGGCGAGGGCGGCAAGGTGGCGCGGCGGTAGAGTTGCCGCCTTACAGCGCCAGAGGCCAGGATGTGATCCCGGGTCTCGACTCGACTGCTGCGCCACCGTGCCATCCTAAATTCAACACATATATGGCATATTAATGAATGACCAGGATTGGGGTTTTGAACCCACGTGAATGTTCGTTCGTTGTATTTTAAGTCGAACATCTTCACCTCTCGGTTATTCCAGGTGTTGCAGGTAGACCTGCCAAGTTTGGCTCCAGGTGGTTTCGATTCTCCAGACGGCTCATTTCTGGTTCACCACGCTACTTTTAGACTTTAAAGGGCCTGTCCCACTTGGCCATCATTTGCGCCTCATTTACGCGTCATATGTAAAATAGGTCGACGCGTCGTGATGCGCGACGTCGCGCGCAAATCACGCGTCGTCACGCGTCAGCACAGCCGCCTGGTGCGCGTGATGTCATTAGAATACCCTGCGGCGCGCGGTGATGCCTGGTTACAGACGTTGACGCACGGTGACGTAAACCATGCGTCACCACGCGATACACGTGAGGCATCGGGGCGCCAGCGTGCGACGCCAATGCGTCAGCGTGCGTAAGCGATACGTCACGCAGGTGCCGCCCGAGGATTTCGTTACTCTACGAATTCCTGGAGCGCCGCGCGCCATCGCATGCAATTCCACGCCTCACCATGCGCAACGCATGCGCACCTCACGCGTCACGACGCTTCGACCTATTTTACATATGATGCGTAAATGAGGCGCAAATGACGGCCAAGTGGGACAGGCCCATAACCCTTTCGAGATACAGCGTGGAAATGGGCCCCTGCGGCGCACCGAGTCTGCGCCGACCAGCAATCACCCTGTACACCAGCACTATCCTACACACACGAGGGACAATTTAGCATTTTACTGAAGCCAATCAAACCTACAAGCCTGTGCGTCTTTGGAGTGTGGGAGGAAACCGGAGCACCCGGAGAAAACCCACCTGGTCCTAGGGAACACCAATTGTCAGGATCAAACCCGGTCTGGCGCTGTAAGGAAGCAACTCTATCGCTGCAACATCGTGCCGCCCGTACTTACGTTTTCTTTCCCCAAAACTCAGCAATCGGTTTGTCAACTTAGTCAATTAGTCCCTCTCATAGACAACAAACTGAAAGTAGTTTGCAAAATGCTCAGCTTCAAGCTCAATGCAAATAATGGAGAGAAGCTTTCCATAGGACTGGAAGCTTCCAATTAAAATAGTCATCAGGCACAAAGCATTTACATTTTTTTCTCACCGGCAGTGCTCATTGTCATCTCCTGACTCTCAGTCTGAAGAAGGGTCTCGACCCGGAACGTCACCTATTCCTTTTCTCCCGAGATGCTGCCTGTCCCGCTGAGTTACTCCAGCTTATTGTGTCTGTCTTTGGTTTAAACCAGCATCTGCAGTTCCTCCCGACACCTTTCATCTTCAATGTTTAGTTTAGAGATACGTTATGGAAACAGGCCCTTCGGCCCGCCCACCGCTTGCTTTTGCGATTTGAAGTTTGTTTCCAAGAATATATAACAGGGATCACAGTTTAATGTAGGCCTTTTTTTGTGGCTTTGTACAATAATTGAATAAACAATTGCCGAGTTTTGGGGAAAGACATGAGAGACATGTGCGACACAGTGTTGCAGCGGTAGAGTTGCTGCTTTACAGCGACAGACCGGGTTCCATCCTGATAACAGGTGCTGTTTGTATATTCGTCCAATGGCCGCGTGGGTTTTCTCCGGGTGCTCCGGTTTCCTCTCACACTCCAAAGACGTACAGGCATGTAGGTTATTTGGCTTCAGTAAAATTGTAAATTGTCCCTAGTGTGTGTAGGATAGTGCAAGTGTCTGAGGTGATCGCTGGTCGGCGTGGACTCTGGTGGGACTGTCATATGCTGAGAGAATAATAATAATAATAATAATAATAATAAATTTTATTTATGTGCGCCTTATACCAAAGTCTCAAGGACACCTTACAGAGTTTAACAAATACGGAACATATAATCGGAGTAAAATAAATTATACAGACAACACCAATACACAAATTAAACACAGAATTCGTTCCAAAAACACACAAAAAAAAAATCAGAAACACAATGTGAAGAAAGAGCAGCGGCAGCTAAACCGCGCCAGCGTCCACTCTCCCTTCCGACCGCCATCTTGGACACAGACTAAAGTAGACACAGCATACAAAAATCATCCCCCCACAATGGTTACCACTGTGGGGGAAGGCACAATGTCCAGTCCCCATCCCCAGTTCTCCCACAGTCAGGCCTATTGAGGCCTCCGCTATTGCCTCTACGGAGGCCCGAGCTCCTGGCCGTTCTCACCGGGTGCTGTTGCCACGGCGTCGGGAGAGTCATCTCAGCGGCTGGGCCACCTGGAACGGCCGCATTTCCTACCGGAGGCCGCGGCTTCCGAAGCCGACAAGGCCGCGCCGGTTTGGACCGACGATGTTAAAGTCGGCGCCGCCCACTCCTCTCCGCAGACCAGCAGCCCGGAGGTGTTGAGGTCGGCGGTCACAGCTCCAGCGCGTCGATCCAGCGCGGTGACCCAGGCAAGGCATCGCCCGCTCCGCTCCGCGATAGTGCTCCAGCGCTGTGCCGCCACCGAAGCTGAAGGTGCTGGGCAGTCCCCGCCAGGAAACGGCGCTCCACGCCCGCTGGTAGGCCACGAGGACGGGTCGACGGGGCAGCCCGGAGAAAAAGCTGCCTCACCGACCAGGTAGGGACCTAGAAAATAGTTTCCCCCTTACCCCCCCACATGAAAAGTCAAAATTCCCCAACAGACATAGACAGAAAAAACTAAAAACTAAGAACAAAAGTGAATTTAACAGACGGCTGCTGGTTAGCAGCCGTTCCCCAAGATGGCTCCTCCTCCTGTGAATGGAGCGGCCGGGCTTGTACACTCTGGAGTTTAGAAGGATGAGAGGGTATCCTATTGAAACATATAAGATTGTTAAGGGCTTGGACACACTAGAGGCAGGAAACATGTTCCCGGTGTTGGGGGAGTCCAGAACCAGGGGCCACAGTTTAAGAATAAGGGGTAAGCCATTTAGAACGGAGATGAGGAAACACTTTTTCTCACAGAGAGTGGTGAGTCTGTGGAATTCTCTGCCTCAGAGGGCGGTGGAGGCCGGTTCTCTGGATACCTTCAAGAGAGAGCTAGATAGGGCTCTTAAAGTTAGCGGAGTCAGGGGATATGGGGAGAAGGCAGGAACGGGGTACTGATTGGGGGATGATCAGCCATGATCACATTGAATGGCGGTGCTGGCTCGAAGGGCCGAATGGCCTACTCCTACAGGGTCTTGTACAGGGTCTTGGTGAGACCACACCTGGAGTATTGCGTACAGTTTGGTCTCCTAATCTGAGAAAGGACATTCTTGCCATAGAGGGAGTACAGAGAAGGTTCACCAGACTGATTCCTGGGATGTCAGGACTTTCATATGAGGAAAGACTGGATAGACTCGTCTTGTACTCGCTGGAATTAGATGATTGAGGGGGGATCTTATAGAAACGTACAAAATTCTTAAGGGGTTGGACAGGCTAGATGCAGGAAGATTGTTCCCGATGTTGGGGAAGTCCAGACCAAGGGGTCACAGTTTAAGGATAAAGGGGAAATCTTTTAGGACTGAGATGAGAAAACCATTTTTTACACAGAGAGTGGTGAATCTCTGGAATTCTCTGCCACAGAATGTAGTTGAGGCCAGTTCATTGGCTATATTTAAGAGGGAGTTAGATGTGGCCCTTGTGGCTAAAGGGATCAGGGGGTATGGGGAGAAAGCAGGTACAGGATACTGAGTTGGATGATCAGCCATGATCATATTGAATGGCGGTGCAGGTTCGAAGGGCCGAATGGCCTACTCCTGCACCTATGTTTCTATGTTTCTATGTTTCCTGCACTTGTTGTCTATTGTCTATTGCCTGCTTCCATGCTGTTTCTCTTAAAGTCTAAACGTAAAAGCAGTTGTTGACTATACCCCATCTATTTCTCAATCAGTAACAAAATATCTACTGCTTCAAGTCTATTTTTCTGCTAGATCCCATTCTCTCAAAATCTTCAGTTTTGTGCATGAATTTAATGTATCTTCAAAATCTAACAAGAATTCTAAATATTTAGAACCCTCCACTTCGGTACATTTGTCCTTAACTCAAGTCTTAAACAGCTGACTATTTATTAGGAGACTTGGCTTCCAATTCCAAATGATGCAGTTTTAAGGAGAGTGGCGGCTCTGTGTATCTACCTTGTCAAAACCTTCCTGTCTCAGTGGAATTATTATCCTAAAGTCCAGTGAGTATAGACCAAGGCCTCAAAGTGCAGGAGTAACTCAGTGGGGGCAGTCAGCATCTCTGGAGGACATGGATCAGTGACGATTCTGGTTGGGACCCTTCTTCAGACCTCTTGGCCAGTATTGGCCAGTCTTGCTTAAATAGCCAGGGAATGGGGTTTATCCCAATAAATCCTATCAGGCAACTGAACCGTCCTCTCACCAACGAGAGTGCGGTCCTGACCTCCCATCTACCTCATTGGAGACACTCAAACTATCTTTAATTGGGCTTCACTGGACTTGCACCTTGCACTACACATTACACCCTTTATCTTATTTCTATACGTGTAGGAAGGAATTGCAGATGCTGGTTTACACTGAAGATAGACACAAATGTTGGGTAGCGCAGTGATAGAGTTGCTGCCTGACAGCGGTTGCAGCGCCAGAGACCTGGGTGCGATCCTGACTACGGGTGCTGTCTGTACGGGGTTTGTACATTCTCCCCATGACTGCTTGGGTTTTCTCCGAGATAGACTCATAATACAGTGTGGGAACAGGCCCTTCGGCCCAACTCGCCCACACCGGCCAACAATGTCCCAGCTACACTAGTCCCACTTGCCTGCGCTTGGTCCATAAACCCTCCAAACCTGTCCTATCCATGTACCTGTCCAACTGTTTCTTAAACGTTGGGATAGTCCCAGCCTCAACTACCTCCTCTTGCAGCTTGTTCCATACACCCACCACCCTCCGTGTGATAATAATAACAATAATATATTTTATTGTCATTGCACAGAGGTACAACCAGATTTGGTATGCAGCTTCCATCTTTGGTTTCCCCCCACATTCCAAAAACGTACAGGTTTGTAGGTTAATTGGTTTGGTGTAAATGTAAATTGTCCCTAGTGTGTGTAGGATAGTGTTAATGTGCGGGGATCGCTGGTCGGAGCGGACTCGGTGGGCCGAAGGGCCTGTTTCTGTGGTGTATCTCGAAAGTAAAGTCAACTAAATTATTCTATAAATAGTTTCATTAAAGAAAACTGGAAATGAACCATGTAGAAACAAGGTAGACAAAAGTGCTGAAATGGAATGGATCGAGACCCTGCTTCTATACACCGTGGACAGCTCAATTGAAATCACGCCTAGTCTTTCCGCTGACTGGATAGCACGCATCAGATGAGCTTTTCACTTTTCACCATTTTCTCGGAAAATGGCGCCGGTGAGACGGCAGCCTGTCGCGTGCAGCTGTGTGTAGTGTATATTTATTTAGTATTATATAGGATTATTAGTGTGTATGCTTAGTTAGTGTTTTAGTAGATTACATATAAGTAAATTAATTGTATTTTAACTTGTATTTTAACTTGTATTTTAACTTGTTAAGTATGGAAGCTATTTGTGGTGTTATGTCTGTCTTGAAGCTGTCGTGGCATTGTAATTTCCTGCAAAGGATTATTAAAGGTATATCTTATCGTACCTCGGTACACGTGACTATAAAATAAACTGTTGCCCAGCTTCTAAAATTAGTCAGCATGGATACGATGGACTGAATGGCCTTGATTAATTCTGCACACTTGTTTGATTCAAGGCGTATGTGACTGCATCAGACGATAATGAGTTAAGTGGATGTAAAGAAGCTCAGCAGGAAATGTAAATGCTGAACGATTTAGAACTTGGTTTTTTTTTCCCCAATGCATTAATAATGAAGAGTCCCAGTGGAAGAGGGAGCACTTCAAAAGATGTCGCGCTGTCTCGCTTTTAAACACAGAATCTATTTGAATATTAGAGTTCTCCTTTTGAAAAACATTTCGGTGTTTGATGTCAGAGGCTAGGATACCTCAGTATCTATGGCAACTGGAGAACCTGGTTGCAGTGTGTGTGTGTGTGTGTGTGTGTGTGTGTGTTTAGATTGGCTGCTTCTGTTGCTACCTCTGGGGCTCCAGAGGTATTTATATTCGAGAGCTATTGATTTTTTGTTATCAAAGCCTTGTTTGCAGGGGTTGATTTGTATCTGTATTATTGTAGAGCTCTTGGCTGCCCCCCGGCTCCACATATGTGTGAGTTACTCTCCATTTCTCCTCCCTTCAATAGTTGTTGCTATATTTTAAAAAGAAGATGATTTTACTAGAGGAATTAGTGTTTCATTGTTCCTCGGTACATGTGACAATAAACTAAACTGAACTGAACGTCCAATTTAGTTACGTTTAGACACAGACTGCTGGAGTAACACTGCGGGTCAGGCAGCATCTCTGGAGAAAAGGGATAGGTGACGTTTCGGGTCGGGACCCTTCTTCAGAGCCTTCTTCAGAGTTTAATTTAAAGATACAGCGTCAAATTTAATTTAGTTTGTATCACCAAACTAAACTCTTTTCTCCAGAAATGCTGCCTGATCCGCTGCCTTACTCCAGCACTTTGTCAAGTCAAGTCACAAGACAAGTCACATTTATTTATATAGCACATTTAAAAAACAACTCTCGTTGGCCAAAGTGCTTTACATTTGTTATAAGAATAATATAAACAAACAAACTACATACATATATACATATAGCCCTCACTCAGAGGACGTCAAGAAAGGCTTGGGCGTATAGATAAGTTTTTAGTCTTGACTTAAAGGAGTCGATGGAGGGGGCAGTTCTGATGGGAAGGGGGATGCTGTTCCACAGTCTAGGAGCTGCAACCGCAAAGGCGCGGTCGCCCCTGAGCTTATGCCTAGACCGCGGGATATTCAGCAACCCCAAGCCAGCCGATCTGAGGGACCTGGAGGTGGAGTGGTGGGTGAGAAGACTTTTTATGTAGGTGGGGGCAAGCCCATTGAGGGCTTTGTAGACATGGAGGAGGATCTTGAAGTTTATACGGAACCGCACTAAACTAACTAAATTTGAAGTGCAGTTCAGTTTGGTTTATTGTCACATTTATTGAAACAGGCCCTTCGGCCCACTGAGTCCGCGCTGACCAGCGATCACCCCGTACACTAGCACTCTCCTGTACACTAGAGACAATTTACAATTTTTTACCGAAACCAATTAACCTACAAACCTGCGCATCTGTGGAGCGTAGGGGGAAACCAGAGGATCTGGAGAAAACACACGTTGTCACGGGGAGAACGTTCAAACTCCGTACAGACAGCACCCGTAGTTGGGATCGAACCCGGGTCTCCGGCGCTGTGCGGCAGTAAAGGCCCTGTCCCACTTTCCCGAGTTACTCACAAATCCTCCCGAGTTTTCCCCTCGATTCAAAAGTGGAGATGCCAGCCGTAAGTACTCGGGGCTATTTTTGTTTACTCGTGGACATTTTTCAACACGCTGAAAAAACGTCCCGACTTACCCGATGCCCCGAGTACCTAGGGCTGGCATTACGAGCCGCTAATAAATATCGCTATGGACACCTACGGACTCGCTACAGACATTCTGTGGGTTTGAATCAAGGGGAAAACTCGGGAGAATTCGTGAGTAACTTGGGAAAGTGGGACAGGGCCTTTACTCTAGTGCTGCACCACCGTGCCGCCCAAATGAATGCCCAAGCCCTCTGTAGCCCTTATAGAGTCAGAGCATCATACACCATGGAAGTTGGCTCTTCGGCCCAACTTGCCCAATGCCAGACAAGATGCCCCATCTGCATTAGTCCCACCTGCCCGATTTGGCCCATATCTGCCTCAACCATTCCTATTTATGTATCTGTCCATATCTTTTAAATGTTGTCATGGTACCTGCCTCCACTACCCCCTCTGGTAGATGGTTCCGTATACCAACCACCCTCGGTGTGGAAAAAGTTGCCTCTTGGGTTCCTATTAAATCTTTCCCCTCTGACCCCTAAACCTCTGTTTCCAGATTCCCCTACTTTGGGTAAAAGTGCTTTGCGCAAACCACATCACATTCTAAGTTTGCGTAAGAAAGAACTGCAGATGCTGGTTTAACTCGAAGGTCGACACAAAACCCTGGAGTAACTCAGCGGGACAGGCGGCATCTCTGGAGAGAAGGAATGGGTGACGTTTCAGGTCGAGAAGAAGAGTCTAAAGAAGGGTCTCGACATGAAACGTCACCCATTCCTTCTCTCCAGAGATGCTGCCTGTCCCGCTGAGTTACTCCAGCATTTTGTGTCGATCACATTCTAAGTTGTTGTCCATCTTTTGATAGATCTTAGTTTTCCATCTTTGATGCTGATATTTCCCCTGGCTTGCAGAAACACCAAAAAATGCAATTTGTGCAAATACTCAGCACGTTGGCGCAGCGGTAGTGTTGCTGCCTCACGGCGCCGGAGACCGGGTTCGATCCTGATTACGGGCGCTGTCTGTATGGAGTTCGCATGATTGTGTGGGATTCCTCCGGGTGCTCCGGTTTTCTCCCACTTTCCAAAGACGTACAAACTCCTTCTCTTCTGTCGTGTGTCTTTTAGACCTGCTGCTCCGTTGAGGCGAGCCAGGCCAACGTGTCATCGTCCAGGTCAATCAGACCTCGTTCACCATTCGGTGGCCGGTGTTTGGGGCAACTGGTGACTATGTGCTCCACTGTCCGTGTTGGGGCCCCCACACCCGCGGGAGGCGCTGTCCACGAGGCCCCACCTCTTCATCGCTACTCCATAGCGTCCGACGCCTGTCCTCAAGCGGTTGAGGGTTGTCCACTGCTTTCGCAAACTCCGTACAAACTCCATACAGATTGAACCCGTGGTCAGGATTGAACCCGGGACTCCGGCACTGTGAGGCAGCAGCTCTACCGCTGTGCCATCCTGAAGACCTGCTGAAGATTTATAGTATTTTTGTTTTATTTCAGAATTCCAACATCAGCAGTTTTTTGATTTTAACGTTGAATTCAATATTGAGTCTGGAAGGCAACAATTAACTTTTCAGTTTAATCGTTTCCCATTGCTTTATAACCCTGCGGAGGGAGTTAGATGTGGCCCTTGTGGCTAAAGGGATCAGGGGGTATGGAGAGAAGGCAGGTACGGGATACTGAGTTGGATGATCAGCCATGATCATATTGAATGGCGGTGCAGGCTCGAAGGGCCGAATGGCCTACTCCTGCACCTATTTTCTATGTATCTATGTATTGTTTGTCTCTTGTTCTCGATTAGGTTTAGTTTAGCTTATTATTGATGTTAATAAGACTATTCATGGCTATAATCAAGCCGTCCACAGTGTACGAATAAAGGGTACATTTATTGCAATATAAAGTCAATGGACAATGGACAATAGGTGCAGGAGTAGGCCATTCGGCCCCTCGAGCCAGCACCACCATTCAATGTGATCATGGCTGATCATCCCCAATCAGTACCCCGTTCCTGCCTTCTCCCCATATCCCCTGAGTCCGCTATCTTTAAGAGCCCTATCTAGCTCACTCTTGAAAGTATCCAGAGAACCTGCCTCCACCGCCCTCTGAGGCAGAGAATTCCACAGACTCACAACTCTCTGTGTGAAAAAGTGTTTCCTCATCTCTGTTCTAAATGGCCTACCCCTTATTCTTAAATTCACTTAAAGATTGTTCAAAGATTTGTCCAATGAAGTAGATGGGAGGTCAGAACCGCAGTCTAGTCTGTAGTGTTGCGGTCTGTATGGAGATGACTGATTAGACAAACGGGACTCGCATGTTCCTTCCTGGTTCAGTGGTGCTGGATTTTTGAGCTTCTCCTTGCCTCTTTGCTTCCTCATTCGTATGAACGAGCACCGATTTCTATGTGGGCGATGACCCAACGCGATGATCCAATGCTGTTGCAGTGGTCTGTATCTACAGCAAAACTCTTCAAGGGTGTGTTCTAAGAGAGGCTTTGAATCTGTGTGTCTGTCCACTCCCCCCTGAGATCGTTGGCCCTTGGTCAACTCTCCGTGAACTAGCTGCTTTGGTATTCTGTCATCGGACGTTCTTCTGACATGATTCTATCAACAGTGTGTGGGGCAGTTTGTCTCGGACAGAATCTCGTTTTGCCCGGCATCTCGTTTTGCCACTTGATGCGAAGCTTTCTGAGCAGACAGTTCATGGGGAAATTGCACCTTCCCCGAGCTAACTGTGATCTATTCTACATTTTCCTTGACCTTCGTCCCCTTTGATCTCTTGTTTTCACACCTTGCCCTTCCATATCTCTGTGTCTCCCTCTCCCCTGACTCTCAGTCTGAAGAAGGGTCCCGATCCGAAACGTCACCCATTCCTTCTATCTACCCTGACCCGCTCCAGCATTTTGTGTTGACTTTCATGTGTAAATGGTTCAGCTGTCTTATATAGACTGATATAGACTGTCCACGTACGGCAAGTGTCATCATGGGTATCCCTCGAGGTCGAGGGTGATGGTCTACGTTCCGTTGTTTTCATGGACTCACAGGTGGCTTATGAGTCCAATCCTGGCTTTGAAAGTTCTTCGGCATTCAGGACAGGTAATTCCAGATGGCAGATTTTGTTGTTGTTGTTGGTGCTGCCTCTCTTTCCGTTTTCTTCACTTTTCACCTAATTCTGCGCATCGCGTGGCTTCGAAGGTCACTGTTCCTTCTTGGATGATTGTTCTCCAGAGTTTCCTGTCCTTGGCATTGGTTTCCCAATTGTCGATGTCGCATTTCACATTTCTTAAACTGCAAGTGTAACGTTAGTTGGAGGTATGACAGTATAATACGCATTCAGTATGATGTGTATCATACATTCAGCTTGGTCTTACAGCTGATCCTTCATTGCCACACTTTATTTCTCAGCTTCCCAAAGGCAGAGCTGGCTTTTGCTATCCTGTTGTTGACCAAGTCATCAATGTTGGCTGCCCTACATCATAGTAAACTACTCAAAATACTGTATATAAAATGCAGAGTCTGAAGAAGGGCCCCCAACCCAAAACATCACCCATCCGTGCTCTTAAGG
Organism: Malacoraja senta; assembly: GCA_038087875.1. Taxonomy (NCBI): domain Eukaryota; kingdom Metazoa; phylum Chordata; class Chondrichthyes; order Rajiformes; family Rajidae; genus Malacoraja; species Malacoraja senta. Next base: position 218,979,332 of record CM075977.1, on the reverse strand, counting down.
AAAGACACAAGATGCTGGAGTAAGCACAGGCAGCATCTCTGGAGAGACGTATCAGGTCGAGACTCTTCGGAGATGTTGCCTGATGTTACTCCAGCACTCTGTGTCTTTTGTTTTCTAAACCAGCATCTGCTATTCCTTGTTTCTACTCAAAACACCGCCTCTCATCACCAAGTTTGGATAAGTTGTTTTCTATCCCATCATCAGTAAACAGATACAGATTTAACATCCATCACTGGGGGACCACAACGGGGGATTCTTGGAGAGTGTGTGCTTCTTCGGTATCACCACCATCTTCTGCTGCTCAACCTGTTTACTAAACACATCAGTAAATTATCTTTGGTTCCAGGAGCAGGATGTACCTTCTGTTGTGCTGCTTGTGGGGAGAAGGTACCGGAGCCTGAAAACTGTAACGTCCAGGTTCAGGAACAGCTTCTTCCCTCCAGCCATCAGGCTATTAAACACGAAAACCTCCAAATAAGCTCTGAACTACATACTTGGGGGCATTGTTTTTGGTTTTTTGCACTATAGAAACATAGAAAATAGGTGCAGGAGTAGGCCATTCGGCCCTTCGAGCCAGCACCCCCATTCAATATGATCATGGCTGATCATCCAACTCAGTATCCCGTACCTGCTTTCTCTCCATACCCCCTGATCCCTTTAGCCACAAGGGCCACATCTAACTCCCTCTTAAATATAGCCAATGAACTGGCCTCAACTACATTCTGTGGCAGAGAATTCCAGAGATTCACCACTCTCTGTGTGAAAATGTTTTTCTCATCTCAGTCCTAAAAGATTTCCCCTTTATCCTTAAACTGTGACCCCTTGTTCTGGACTTCCCCAACATCAGGAACAATCTTCCTGCATCTAGCCTTAAGAATTTTGTAAGTTTCTATAAGATCCCCCCTCAATCTTCTAAATTCTAGCGAGTATAAGTCGAGTCTATCCAGTCTTCATATGAAAGTCCTGACATCCCAGGAATCAGTCTGGTGAACCTTCTCTGTACTCCCTCTATGGCAAGAATGTCCTTCCTCAGATTAGGAGACTAAAACTGTACGCAATACTCCAGGTGTGGTCTCACCAAGACCCTGTACAACTGCAGCAGAACCTCCCTGCTCCTATACTCAAATCCTTTTGCTATGAATGCTAACATACCATTCGCTTTCTTCACTGCCTGCTGCAACTGCATGCCTCCTTTCAATGACTGGTGTACCATGACACCCAGGTCTCGTTGCATCTCCCGTTTTCCTAATCGGCCACCATTCAGGTATTATTGTTTTTTTTTTAATGTGTGTGTATATCTATATTACTAAAGGTCTGATCTTGACCACTTCCTGTTGTTCTGTATATTGATTTTAGAAAAAACGCTGCCACTTACGGCTGTGATTTTTGATTAGTCCCCCTCCACTGCACAGAACAAGAGGATTTTTCCCATCGATGAAAAATAAAAGAGTTATTAGTGTTTAAAAAATGTTGAGATTCTCTATTCTGAAGTCCACGCCCCTTCCGGAGGGACCATAAAACCCGGAAGTGTTGAGTGCCTCAGTCAGTCTCTGCAAGATGGGTGAAGCGAGAGGGTCACGTCTCTCAGTCTGAGCTGTGAATAACATTGAACACATGTCTACTAAACTGTGAGTGGTTTCACTGACCTGTCAGTGCCCTTAATGTGGTTTGAAAATATAGTTTGGAAATGCTAAAGCTGTGTTGCCTTTGGTTTGGAAATGCTAAAGCTGTGTTGCCTTTGGTTTGGAAATGCTAAAGCTGTGTTGCCTAATTAAGGTTGCCTTGCCTAATTAAAGTTGCATTGCCCAATTAAAGTTGCCTTGCCTAATTAAAGTTGCCTTGCCTAATTAAAGTTGCCTTGTCTTCTATATAATTAAAAGTCTAATCTTGACCACTTCCTGTTTGCGCTTTATATTGATTTTAGAAAAAACACTACCACATACGGCTATGATTTTTGGCCATCTTACTCAGAGTCCCCCTCCGCTCATCAGGTGCCGAGGATTTTTCCCATCGATAAAAAATAAAAGAGTTATTAGGGTTTTAAAATTGTTGAGATTCTCTCTCCTGTCAATCACGGCATGAAGGCCAAGCCCCTTCTGGTGGGAGGGAATATAATACCCAGAAGTGTGGGCATGGCTCAGTCTCTGCAATATGGAGGAGGAACAGGTCACGACTCGCTGTCTTCAGTGGCCTTGCACCCTGCTTAAAATGGTATGAAACTGCACTTGAATTTGGTGGCCTTGCACCCTGCTTGAAGTGGTAAGAAACTGCACTTGAATTTTGTGGCCTTGCACCCTGCTTGAAGTGGTATGAAACTGCACTTGAATTTGGTGGCCTTGCACCCTGCTTGAAGTGGTAAGAAACTGCACTTGAAATTGGTGGCCTTGCACCCGGCTTGAAATGGAATTTCATGGAATAGCCGTGAGTCAACTGCCAGTCCACCAGCCGTGAGTGAGTGAGCTGCCAGCACAACAGGCTTGAGTGACTGAGCCGCCAGCCCAAGAATCCATTCGGCCCACAATGTCCATACTAGCCCTCTGGAAACCAGTCCCTTCAGACCACAACACCCATACTAGCGCTCCAGAAAGCTTACCCCCCCCCCCTACTGGCCACCAATATTGGAATTGGTGGAGAGGTGTAATATTGCATTGGGGGACCAGCCCTCCCGTGTGATGTGTGTATATATATATATATATATATATATATATATATATATATATATATATAATATATAAGATATCTTATATATAAGGGAAAGAACTGCAGATGCTTTTTAAATCGAAGGTGGACACAAAATGCTGAAGTAACTCAGTTGGACAGACAACAACTCTGGAGGGAAGGAATGGGTGACGTTTCAAGTCGAGACCCTTCTTCAGACCCTTCATACATATATATACATATACATATATATACTAGACTAAGTGGGACCCGTTGGGTCCCAGCATCACATGGGAGGGCTGGCCCCCCAACGCAATATTCCACCTCTCCACCAATTCCAATATTGGTGGCCAGTGGTTGGGGGGGTGGGGGGGGGTCTTTCTGGAGCGCTAGTATGGGTGTTGTGGGCTGAAGGGATGGTTTCCAGAGGGCTAGTATGGACATTGTGGGCCGAATGGATTCTTGGGCTGGCGGCTCAGTCAGTCAAGCCTGTTGTGCTGGCAGCTCACTCACTCACGGCTGGTGGGCTGGCAGTTGACTCACGGCTATTCCTTGAAATTCCATTTCAAGCAGGGTGCAAGCCCACTAAAGACAGCGAGTCGTGACCTCTCCCTCCTCCATCTTGCAGAGACTGAGCCGCACACACACTTCTGGATTTTATAGTTCCTTCCCCCCTCCCACCAGAAGAGGCGTGGCCTTCATGGCGTGATTGACGGGAGAGAGAATCTCAACCTTTTTTAAACACTAAGAAATGTTATTTTTCATCGATGGGAAAAATCCTCTTGTCCTGCGCAGTGGAGGGGGACTTTGAGTAAGATGGCCAAAAATCACAGCCGTAAGTGGCAGCGTTTTTTCTAAAATCAATATAACAGAACAACAGGAAGTGGTCAAGGTCAGACTTTTAGTAATATAGATAGATTAAGGGTTTAGACACGCTAGAGGCAGGAAACATGTTCCCGATGTTGGGGGAGTCCAGAATCAGGGGCCACAGTTTAAGAATAAGGGGTAAGCCATTTAGAACGGAGATGAGGAAAAACTTTTTCACACAGAGAGTTGTGAGTCTGTGTAATTCTCTGCCTCATTGGGCGGTGATGGCTAGTTCTCTGGATGCTTTCAAGAGAGAGCTAGACAGAGCTCTTAAAGATAGCGGAGTCAATGGATATGGGGAGAAGGCAGGAACGGGGTAGTGATTGTGGATGATCAGCCATGATCACGTTGAATGGCGGTGCTGGCTCGAAGGGCCGAATGGCCTACTCCTGCACCTATTGTCTATTGTCTATGTCACCTCTGATTATTGACACAAAGAGGTGAAAATGCTTCCACTGTATTGCTGTTACTTTTCCATATGCTGTTATACGTTTAAATATGTGTCTGTGTAAGAACTGCAGATGCTGGTTTACACTGAAGATAGACACATAATGCTGGAGTAACTCAGCGGGACAGGCTGCATCTCTAGAGGGAAGGGATTGGTGACGTTTCGGGTCGAGACCCTTCTTCAGACTGAGATATGTGTCTGATGTCTTCAGAAGGGCTGGACAAGCTAGATGCAGGAAAAATGTTCCCAATGTTGGGCGAGTCCAGAACCAGGGGCCGCAGCCTTTTAAGACTGAGGTGAGAAAAAACGTTTTCACCCAGAGAGTTGTGAATTTATGGAATTCCCTGCCACAGAGGGCAGTGGAGGCCAAATCACTGGATGGATTTAAGAGAAAGTTAGATAGAGCTCTAGGGGCTAGTGGAATCAAGGGATATGGGGAGAAGGCAGGCACGGGTTATTGATTGGGGACGATCAGCCATGATCACAATGAATGGCGGTGTTGGCTCGAAGGGCCGAATGGGTTCCTCCTGCACATATTTTCTATGGTTCTATGTTTCTAAGGGGGTGTCAAATAGCTCATATACCACTGAAATGGTGATAGTTGCAGTATCTTGTGCCGTGGTATCATTTGCTTACTGTTCATGTTCACCCTAATTGTATGTAGACCAATTATCTCACTCATGAAATATATTCCCCACCGGTACAATTTTAATATTTTGTAGCAGGTTATCAACAACATTCTGTCAGATGTGCTGATGACTGTGTGTATACCTGCTAGCCTTGACTTGCGGCGATGATTAAAGTTTCCTTTCAAGGTATGAACACACTTGCTGCGGGGAGTTCTTTCTCACGGATGTTGTCTCCTTATTGGTGTCATTATTGCCGCCATTCATTATTGAGCGGGCCACAGATTTGCAAAAGGTGGGAATAATCCTGGCCACCAGCACATAGACTGAGGAATAAGCAGCACCTGCATTATTTATCAGTGCAATTTATGTAAACCTGCAGTTTAAGGTGTCTTACAATTGTGCCATTGACGTGCTGCCTGATAAACTCGCTGTGCAAATCCAAGGAATGTTTTGGTCTCTCTCTTAAGGGCCTGTCCCACTGTACGAGCTTAATCAAGAGTTCTCCCGAGTTCCCCCTGATTCGAACTCGGAGAATTAGGGTAATAGCCGCTCGTAGGTACTCGGGGCTCTCGTGGACATTTTTCAACATGTTGAAAAATCTTCACGAGTCTTCATGAGCTTACCGCGTTCCCCGAGTACCTGCCGTTAGCGTAACGAGCCGCTAAGAGACGTCCCCGAGCTCCGACGTACCCGCTACGTAGGAGCTACGTGCTTACCACGAGTTTGATTTTTTTTAAAACTCGGGAGAGCTCTTGAGTTACCTCGTACAGTGGGACAGGGCCATTAGACTGCGTTTTCTACTCTATATTTCTTGAACTTTGCCCGAATGCATGCAATTTTGGAGCACAATGATCGGATGTTTTTTGTCAGCCTGTGGGAGTACCAGGGCACCTGATTGATGCTTGCAATTACCCGTCTCTGCAACGGCCTGTCGTCACTTCGGTTTTGCAGAGCGCTTTAAGCCATTTTAGTTCGAGAAGTCGAGAGAGAGGGAGAGATGGTAGTGCTGGAAGAATTTATCATGACATTTCAGCACATCGCAACTTTCTTGAGTTGCACATTACTTGCCAGTGTTTTCATCACAGGACTACGATTTATTTCAAAAACCCGCCAAATGAAAAGTGAAACTAGTGAATGAATTAAAACACTCGGTGTACAAAATCACGAGGGGGGTAGATCGGGTAGAAGCACAGAGTCCCTTGCCCCGAGTAGGAGAATCGAGGACCAGAGGTAAGGGGGTAAACATCTAACAGGAACCCGAGAGGTAACATTTTTTTTACACAAAGGGTGGTGGGTGTTTGGAACGAGCTGCCGAAGGAGGAAGTTGAGGCAGGGACTATCACAGCGTTTAAGAAGCATGTGGACAGGTAGATGGATAGGACAGGTTTAGAGGGATATGGGCCAGACGCAGGCAGGCGGAACGATGTGTAGATACGACATGTTGGTCGGCGTGGGCAAACTTTGGGCTGAAGGGCCTGTCTCCACGCTGTGTGACTAATATCCTGAACGGCAATTGATGCATTTTGTGTAAATGTGAAAGTTCTGTAAGGGCAGCAGTTTATTACAAATATTTCATCTGTATCTCAAGTCATTACCCATCAATTTGTGGACTACTTGGCAACTGCGGAGGATAGGCGTCGAAGGTTTCTCATGACCTCTGCACTTCGATTGGGAAGAGGGGCTGATCTATCTCTCCCTCCTAACCCCATTCTCCTGCCTTCTCCCCGTAACCCCTGACACCCGCACTAATCAAGAATCTATCTATCTCTGCCTTAAAAATATCCATTGACGGCTTCCGCAGCCTCCTGCGGCAATGAATTCCACAGATTCACCACCCTCTGACTAAAGAAATTCCTCCTCATCTCCTTCCTTTAATTCTGAGGCAGTGACCTCTGGTCCTGGACTCTCCCACTAATGGAAACATCCTTTCCACATCCACTCTATCCGAGCCTTGTTAATTCTTGCAGGGATTTCTTGGGGAAACATGGACATGACATGACCATTCCTTCCTTTTCTTCCCCTAATCTTGAGACCTTGAGTCCCTGAAGCCATTGGACATCTAATGCCATGACCTGGTTCATGTAGCTACATATGTTAGTTAAGTAGGACACCAGAAAAGTCCTTGTTTTTGTATCAGAGACATTTAGTTTTTATAATTCATATGAAATTTTGTCTCATATTCTCTGTCCAATGATTCATTTAAACATAATTTTAAAAGCTTTCATTTTTCTTCTAAATATGGATGTGCAGAGAGTTTCATTCACTTTTATGGAACTGCTCTGCGCTAGAGGTTCTGCTTAAGGTATGCAAGTGTGTTACAGCTGAAGAATTAAATGAAAGCTTATAATTTGAACGCACGTTGTTTCTTCCCTCTAACACCCCATGAAACCTCTTCAAGTCAAGCCTTCGCCATTCATAGGTTGTAGGAGCAGAATTGGGCCATTCGGCCCATCAAGTCATGCTGATCTATCTTTCCCTCTCAACCCCTTTCTCCTGCCTTCTCCCCATTACCCCTGACACCCGTACTAATCAAGATGCTTCCTGATCTGAATATACCGAATTACTTGGCCTCCACAGAAGGATGAGAGGATATCTTATTGAAACATATAAGATTATTAATGCTTTGGACATGCTGGAGGCAGGAAACATGTTCCCGATGTTGGGGGAGGCCAGAACCAGGGGCCACAGTTTAAGAATAAGGAGTAAGCCATTTAGAACAGAGATGAGGAAACACTTTTTCACACAGGGAGTTGTGAGTCTGTGGAATTCTCTGCCTCAGAGGGCGGTGGAGGCCGGTTCTCTGGATATTTTCAAGAGAGAGCTAGATAGGGCTCTTAAAGATAGCGCAGGGGATATGGGGAGAAGGCAGGAATGGGGTACTGATTGGGGATGATCAGTCATGATCACATTGAATGGCGGTGCTGGCTCGAAGGGCCGAATGGCCTACTCCTGCACCTATTGTACATTGTCTATAACCCATGATGACTCCAGTGTATGCACCAGGGTGACGTACTTTAATTTTTTATGTTGTCTCATGTGGCTCACCCCTGGAATTTGGCTCCTTTGCCAATGCTCAGACTAAGGATGCCTGGAGCCGTACCTTAGATGGTATCTGATCTGAACATCCGTGGGTAGGTTACTGGTGAGTAAATATGTGTCTATACCACAATAGACACAAAATGCTGGCGTAACTCAGCGGGACAGGCAGCATCTCTGGAGAGAAGGAATGGGGGACGTTTCGGGCCGAGACCCTTCTTCTTCTTCAGAGAAGAAGGGTCTCGACCTGAAACGTCACCCATCCCTTTTATCCAGAGATGCTGCCTGCCCCGCTGAGTTACTCTGGTATTTTGGGTCTATTACTGGTAAGTAAATCCAGCTGGCGGACACCTTCCATCCCTTTGCTGAAGAATCGTAAGGGTCTGAAGAAGGGTCTCAGCCTGAGATGTCACCCACTCCATCTATCCAGAGATGCTGCCTGTCCTTTTGAGGTACTCCAGCATTTTGTCTCTATAATCAGGAGACTGATGGGCGGCATGGTGGATGGCAGGGTGGCACAGCGGTGGAGTTGCTGCCTCACAGCGCCAGAGACCCGGGTTGGATCCTGACTACGAGTGCTGTCTGTACGGAGTTTGTACGTTCTCCCTGTGACCAGGTGGGTTTTCTCTGCATGCCTTGGTTTCCTCCCACACTCCAAAGACGTGCAGGTTTACAAGTTTGTTGGCTTCAATAAAGATTGTAAATTGTCCATGGTGTACAGGAAAGGGCAAGTGTACGGGGATTGCTGGTCAATAGACAATAGGAGGAGTAGGCCATTCGGCCCTTGGAGCCAGCACCGCCACTCACTGTGATCATGGCTGATCATCCACAATCAGTACCCCGTTCCTGCCTTCTCCCTATATCCCCTGACTCCGCAATCTTTAAGAGCTCTATCTAACTCTCTCTTCAAAGCATCCAGAGAATCGGCCTTCACTGCCTTCTGAGGCAGAGGTTTTCCTCATCTCCGTTCTAAATGGCCTACCCCTTATTCTTAAACTGTAGCCCTTGGTTCTGGACTCCCCCAACATCGGTAACATGTTTCCTTCCTCTAGCGTGTCCAATCCATTAATAATCTTATATGCTTCAATAAGATCCCCTCTCATCTTTCTAAATTCCAATGCATACAAGCCAAGTCGCTCCATTCTTTTAACATATGACAGTCCCGCCATCCCAGGAATTAACCTGGTGAACCTACACTGCACTCCCTCAATAGCAAGCATGTCCTTCCTCAAATTTGGAGACCAAAACTGCACACAATACTCCAGGTGTGGTCTCACCGGGACCCTGTACAACTGCAGAAAGACCACTTTGCTCCTGTACTCAACTCCTCTTGTTATGAAGGCCATTAGCTTTCTTCCCTGCCTGCTGTACCTGCATGCTTACTTTCAGTTACTGATGTATAAGGATCCCCAGATCTCATTGTACTTACTGTTTTCCCAACTTGACACCATACAGATAATAATCTGCCTTCCTGTTTTAGCTACCCTCCAATCCACAGGAACCGATCCTGAACCTATAGAACATTGGGAAATGATCGCCAATGCGTTCACGATTTCTAGAGCCACTTCCTTAAGTACCCTGGGATGCAGACCATCAGGCCCTGGGGATTTATCAGCCTTCAGTCCCATCAATCTACCCAACACCATTTCCTGCCTAATGTGAATTTCCCTTGGTTCCTCCGTCACCCAAGGCCCTCTGGCCTCTAGTACATCTGGGAGATTGTTTGTGTCTTCCTTAATGAAGACGGATCCAAAGTACCTGTTCAACTCGTCTGCCATTTTCTTGATCCCCATAATAAATTCACCTGTTTCTGTCTTCAAGGAAGCCACATTTGTCTTAACTAATTTTTTCCTCTTCACATACCTAAAGAAGCTTTTACTATCCTCCTTTATATTCTTGGCGAGCTTACCTTAATACTTCATCTTTTCTCCCCATATTGCCTTTTTAGTTATCTTCTGTTGCTCTTTAAAATTCTCCCAATCCTCTGGCTTCCCGCTCATCTTTGCTATGTTACACTTCTCTTTTATTTTTATCCTGTCCTTGACTTCCCTTGTCAGCCACGGTCGCCCCTTACTCCCCTTAGAATCTTTCTTCCTCTTTGGAATGAGCTGATCCTGCACCTTCTGTATTCTTCCCAGAAACACCTGCCATTGTTGTTCCACTGTCATCCCTGCTAGGGTCTCTTTCCAGTCAACTTTGGCCAGCTCCTCCCTCATGCCTCCATAGTCCCCTTTGTTCAACTGTAATACTGACACTTCTGATTTTCCCTTCTCCCTCTCAAATTGTAAATTAAAACTTATCATATTATGGTCACTTCCTCCTCATGGCTCCTTTATTTGAGTTCCTTTATCAAATCCGGTTCATTAGACAACAGTTAATCCAGAAATGCCTTCTCCCTGGTAGGCTCCAGTACAAGCTGCTCTAAGAATCCATCACGAAGGCACTCTACAAAGTCCCTTTCTTGGGGTCCAGTACCAACCTGATTTTCCCAGTCTACCTGCATATTGAAATCTCCCATAACAACCACAGCATTACCTTTACGACATGCCAATTTTAACTTGATTGAACTTGCACCCTATATCCAGGCTACTGTTTGGGGGCCTGTAGATAACTCCCATTAGGGTCTTTTTACCCTTACAATTCCTCAGTTCTATCCATATTGAGTCTACATGTGATTCTATGTCACCCCTCGCAAGGGACTGAATTTCATTCCTTACCAACAGAACCACCCCCCAATCCCCTCTGCCCTCCTGTCTGTCTTTTCGATAGGAGGTATACCATCGGAGCTGATTCCTTGCCCGGGATCTGCGGACTTTACATCGAGAGCTCGCAGTCTCGGGAGAGGCTAGTCGGGAAGCTCCAACGATGCAGAGGTTCGACCAGCCCCGACCCGGGGTTTGATCGCCCGGCGCGGGGGAGCTGACACCCACCCCCCGATGCGGGAGCTGATCGCCCCGATGCGGAGAGGCCCAAACGCCATCGGCTACGGGAGTCAAGATCGTCCCGTCAACGGAGGGCTCAAGGCCCCCAAGAGCAAAGAAGGGAAGAGATTGAATTTTTTCTTTGCCTTCCATCACAGTGAGGAATGTGGAGGAGTCACTGTGGTGGATGTTTGTGTTAAAATGTATTTTGTGTGTTCCGTTGCTTTTTTATTCATATGACTGACTTGGCAAATGAAATTCCTCCTATGCTGCAAAACATACTTGGCTAATATATGCTGGCCTTTATAAATCAGAGCATTGAATATAGACCACCCCCTCCCCTGGTACTTTCCCTTGCAACCGCAAGAGATGCAACACTTGTCCCTTCACCTCCCCCCTCCACTCCATTCAAGGACCCAAGCAGTCGTTCCAGGTGCGACAGAGGTTCACCTGCATCTCCTCCAACCTCATCTATTGCATTCGCTGCTCTAGATGCCAGCTGATCTACATCGGTGAGACCAAGCGGTGAGACCAAGCGGAGGCTTGGCGATCGTTTCGCCGAACACCTCCGGTCGGTCCGCAATAACCAACCTGAACTCCCGGTGGCTCAGCACTTCAACTCCCCCTCCCATTCCGTATCTGACCTCTCTGTCCTGGGTCTCCTCCATGGCCACAGCGAGCAACACCGTAAATTGGAGGAAATGCACCTCATATTCCGCTTGGGCAGTCTACATCCTGGTGGCCTGAACATTGAATTCTCCCAATTCTGCTAGCTCTTGCTGTCCCCTCCCCTTCATCAGCCATCTGGCTGTCTCCTCCCCTCCCCCAGCCCTCGGGCTCCTCCTCCACCTTTTTCCTTTTTTCCTTTCTTCTCCCCACCCCCTATCAGTCTGAAGAAGGGTTTCGGCCCGAAACGTTACCTATTTCCTTCGCTCCATAGATGCTGCTGCACCCGCTGAGTTTCTCCAGCATTTTTGTGTACCATTAGGGGGAACTTCTTTAATCAGAGAGTGGTAGCTGTGTGGAATGAGCTTCCAGTGGAAGTGGTGGAGGCAGGTTCGATGTTATCCTTTAAAAATAGATTGGATGGGTATATGGACGGGAAAGGAATGGAGGGTTGTGGTCTGAGTGCAGGTAGATGGGACTAGGGGGAAGTATTTATTTTTAATTTTAAAAATAAATAAATAAATAAATAAATTAAAAAAATATATATAATAAAAAAATAAATAAATAAATAAAAAATTTAAATGTTCGGCACGGACTTGAAGGGCCGAGATGGCCTGTTTCCGTGCTGTTATGGTTATATGGTTATATGGTTATATAATACAGTATTATTGTGATTGTGATGGTGAACTGACTTCAAGAATCTGTGTGACAGATAATATTTCACCCATTTGTGCTATGTAAGTGCCCCCATAAGGTTGTCAGCTGCTGTTTTGCTCCGAGCAGTCCATCACATTTAGTTTGGGGAAAGCCTGTGGGCTCACAAAGCTATTTTTTTTTAATTTTAAGGAAAGTAGGTGTTCAATTCTGTACATTGAATGGTTAGTTCAAGGAGGCATTTTAAACGTGTGTGTGTCGCAAGTGCTCGTCTTGGTATTTTGAAAGTGCGTGGAGATGAAGAGAGAGTTTTTTTGTAAACGTGCCTGCTTTAAGTACGTAGTGTTTGTGCCTGAGAAGGCTGGTGTTTGTGACCCGTCTGTTATTAATATACAGAAGCAGCAGCCAATGATGTCACTGCCGTAACACAATAGTGCATCCTTCTAATTTAATTTTTTGTTTTCGCTGCAAAAGGGATTTTCAATCCTCATGGTTTGTGTCCGTCACCATGCAGGTGGCTGATTATTATTCTGACTCTTGCTATTCTCTTCGCCTCCGTGACTCCCGGTGGTGGAAGAACCCAAAACGAGTGCCCCCTCTCCAAGAGGGATTTAGTCCGTTCCTTTTAGCAAGCTTCCTCCTGTCAGTGGCACTGATTTCTGGCATGGTTTTACAATAGAGAGAGAGAGAGAGAGTGCTGACAAACAGCAGCCATGAAGCCCCAGCGGGAACGGCTCCGGATTCCCGGGCTGACCTTGGAGTAAGTATTTCTCTTTAATAAATGATTTGGGAGAAGAAGAAAAAAAATGTCCTGGGTTTTTTGGATATCTCTGCTGCAGCGTGCATTATAGCGGTTGCTTTATTTTACTCCTGAGCTTTGAGGTCTGCAGATACCGTGGCTATGAATAATTGCTGTATCTCCTCTGCGCCACCCCCTCTGCAGAATTGTGTGACAGGTAGCCGCATAATCAGCACCTCAGTGTTTAAAAGGGGGAAGGGGGGGACTTTGTGTGTGTGTGGGGGGTGGGGGGGGGGCTGCAAAATAAATCGTGCCGGCCGGCACAAGGTAAATGAGTGCATCTTCATTTCATGATCAAATAGACCCTGCAGTTATTTGCTAATGAAGAATTGCACTGTCACTCACATCACTGCCAGCACCCTGTGTATCTGACAGGCTGCACGGCATTGCTGATGAGAAGCAGACTGGGAGATTAAGAGGCTGCAATATATATGAACCAGAATCACGTCAATATAATCTGTATCCCACACGCTGTAGGTTAAGTGCATGAAAGAGGGCTGTGAATCTGTGGAACTCGTTGCCACGGAAGGTTGTGGGGGCCAAGTCAGTGGATGTTTTTAAGGCAGAGAGAGAGATAGATGTTTGATCAGTACGGGTGTCAGGGGTTATGGGGAGAAGGCAGGAGAATGGGGTTAGGAGGGAGAGATGGATCAGCCATGATTGAATGGCGGAGTAGACTTGATGGGCCGAATGGCCTAATTCTGCTCCTATCACTTATGATATGAAAGCTGACAGCAATTGCCACTGCCACAAATATATCGTCGAGTGCCTAATGTTGAGAATGCAGAGCGCTCACTGTAAGTTGTAGCATTGAAGAGGAATGTACACATTTGTTAAAGAATGGACACTTTTTGGCTTTTTTAAAAATTATTTAAGGTCCTTATCGGCCCATTTTACTTCTTCCCCAGTATTTTATTATAACTAGGAGGGTAAACAAGCAAAGATAGGCACACAATTCTGGAGTTACTCAGCGGGACAGGCAGCATCTCTGGAGAAAAGGAACAGGGTGACGTTTCGGTTCGAGACCCTTCTTCAGACTGAGAGTCGGGAGGAGAGGGGAAACTGGAGAAATGAAAATTGTACAAAGAACAAATGAATGAAAGGTGTGCAAGAGGCCAAATCAATGGCAGCAGTGATGATGAAGGGAAAGGCGGAGCCCACAATGGTCCATTGTTGGCTGTGGGCTAGGTGATAACGCGTGGATACAAACAATGAAACTCTATCAGGACGATGGGTAACTAGCATGACAATAGACAATAGGTGCAGGAGGAGGCCATTCGGCCCATCGAGCCATCCCTAGAGTGGGAGAGGGAAGGACGGACGGAGAGAGAGAGGGGATGCAAGGGTTCTATTGTCGACTGTGGCCGTTCCAGATTTGCACTGAATGCAATTGTGAAAGCAGTAGCTACAGAATCCAGAAGACACCATGGCTTGAGGTATTCTTGGACTGATTTTCTTCCCAACCTTTGGGGGAAGCAATGACCTAGTTAGCCTGGTTAAAATGGGAACTCACTGCCTACAGGAGAAGCATCCTCTGAGTGTGTAATAATGCAGCCCGCCACCGTGTCAACAGGGCTGTATGATTGACAGCCTTGACCCTTTTGCATTTAGTGTAGGAAGGAACTGCAGATGCTGGTTTACACCGCAGGTCGACACAAAATGCTGGAGTAACTCAGCGGGTCAGGCAGCATCTGCGGAGAAAAGGGATAGGATTGGGTTCTCCAACCTCAAGTAACCTGTGCTTTCCCTCTCTCTCCATCCCAACCCCATCCTGGTTTTCCGACTAGTTCCACTGTCATCCTGATTCATTTTACTGATTGTACACTCGTTGTCACCTTCCCCTCAGCCACCAATGAACCATTTTACATTTTCCTTGACCATCGTCCACTTTGATCTGTCATTTTCACACCTCACCCTTCCATACCTCTATGTCCCCCTCTCCCCTGACTCTGTCTGAAGAAGATCTCGACCCGAAATGTCACAAATCCCTCCTTTCCAGAGATGCTGCCTGTCCCGCTGAGTTACTCCAGCATTTTGTGTCTATCTTAGGAATGGGTGATGTTTCAGGTCGAGACCCTTCTTCAGACTGAGAGTCAGTGGAGGGGGTATCTAGAGATATGAAAAGGTGCAGGCAACGTGTGAATGGAAGGCGTGAAAAGAACAAACCAAAGCCAGTCAGATGTTCAAGGAAAGATAGAGACCACAATGATTCATTGTATGTTTTTTTAACATTAAATTATTACTTTTTCAATCTATAAAATGTAGGGCATCTATACTCGAACCCAGAGTCATTTTTATAACTTCAATTAATGTTTAAATCAGGAAAAGGAACTTGGAGGTTGAACTTGGAGAAATGTGACCTATCTTCCTTGGGCGGGTGGCACAGTGGTGCAGCGGTAGAGTTGCTGCCTTACAGCGCCAGAGACCCGGATTCGATCCTGAGTATTTGTACCATAAGGATCCATGGTTACCATAGAACCAGGGGTCACAGTTTAAGAATAAGCGGTAGGCCATTTAGGACTGAGATGAGGAAAAACTTTTTCACCCAGAGATTTGTGAATCTGTGGAATTCTCCGCCACAGAAGGGAGGCCAATTCACTGGATGTTTTCAAGAGAGAGTTAGATTTAACTCATGGGGCTAACGGAATCAAGGGATATGGGGAAAAAGCTGGAACCGGGGTACTGATCGTGGATGATCAGCCATGATGATATTGAATGGCGGTGCTGGCTCGAAGGACCGAATGGCCTACCCCAGCACCTATTTGCTATGTTTCCTCGCACACTCCTAAGACGTACAGGTTTGTAGGTTAATTGGCTTGGTATAAATGTAAATTATCCCTAGTGTGTGTAGGATAGTGTCCGTGTGCTGGGGTCGGCGGTCGGCGTGCACTCGGTGGGCCGAAGGGCCTGTTTCCGCGCTGTATCTCTAAACTAAACTAAACTAAGCTATCCTTCATGGTGGAAAATGGGTCAAGGACAGGCGGGTGATCTATTTCTCGCTAATAGATTGGGCAATCTACCTCGTCGGCATTTGATAAAAAGTCAAGCATAGTTACGCGGAATTACATGTACTAATTAACTTTGATCTGGCAAACAGCTCGGGGTAATTCATTAGTGCTCATGCCCATTGATTATCTTCATACTGTAGTGCTGCTAGCAGCTTGCTCAGGTCAAAGTATACAGTATGCGACTCATCCCATCCTCCTCACGTTTGACCAGTTCAAATGGAAAGCACAGTATGAAGATAATCCATAATACTTGACATTTTTCTCTGATGCAGTGCGTATGTTTGGATTCCCTTGGTTCATGGAGTCATACAGGATGCAAATAGGCCCTTGGGCCCAACTTGCCCCACACCGACCAACATGCCCCATCAACACTAGTCCCACCTGCCTGCGTTTGGCCCAGGTCCCTCTAAACCTGTCCTACACACGTACCTGCCTAATTGTTTCTTAAACCTTTGCGATAGTACCTGCTAGGACATTAAAAGTCATCAAATGATTGTATGAACCAGGAACAAAACTGTTAAATAGAATCTCATCCTGAAATACGAAGATATGAAACTAATTAGCTTTATGTCAGTGTGTTGCCTATCTGCCAGCACTGCATGTTGTTGACTTAAGATTTTCAGACATTGAATTAGTTAATGTATTCTGCATTGTGTTCATAATACAGATGATGCCAATTTTCCTGGCTCCCACATAACCTGTCCCAATACCTTCATCTTCCACATTCTGCGGGTGATGCAGGCATCCAATTATGATTCGTGAATAGAATTTTGTAAAGTTCTGATTACTTTCATTTTTCAGGAATAATTCAAATCATAATCACTGGATAAGCTTCAAGTCTGACTTTTGAAGCTTTCTTAAATAGGGAAGGGAGACTTTTCGATAACTGTTTAATGGGTCTAATCACATCTTAATCTGTAAACCAGCAATCCTCTTCTTTAGTTTTAGTTTAGTTCAGAGATACAGCGCGGATACAGGCCCCCTTCGGCCCACCGGGTCCGTGCCAACCAGCGATCCACGCACATTAACACTATCCTACACACACTAGGGACAATTTACAATTATACCAAACCAATTACCCGACAAAACTGTACGTCTTTGGAGTGTGGGAGGAAACCGAAGATCTCGGAAACATAGAAACATAGAAAATATGTGCAGGGGTAGGCCATTCGGCCCTTCGAGCCAGCACCGCCATTCAATGTGATCATGGCTGATCATCCAAAATCAGTACCCCGTTCCTGCCTTCTCCCCATATCCCTTGATTCCGTTAGCCCCAAGAGCTAAATCTAACTCTCTCTTGAAAACATCCAGTGAATTGGCCTCCACAGCCTTCTGTGGCAGAGAATTCCACACATTCACAAATCTTTTTGGAGTGTGGGAGGAAACCGGAGAAAACTCACGCTGGTCACGGGGAGAACGTGCAAACTCCGTACAGACAGCACCCGTAGCCAGGATCGAACCCGGGTCTCTGGCGCTGTAAGGCAGCAACTCTACCGCTGAGCCACCGCGCTGCCCCTTGTCTTTAGAACATTATTGTAGTAACCCACAATCTTTCAGTGATGTCTTTCATTTGCATTGTTCAGAGCCAATCTGGAGAAAAAAAAGATATAGAATTATAGTTTCAAAACCTTTTACTTAACAATGTTAAATGTTAGAAAGTATTACATGAACATAGAACAGTGCTGCACAGAAACAAGCCCTTTGGCCCACAAAGACTTTGTCGAACACGATGCCAAATTAAACTAATCATTTCTGGGGCGGCCCAGTGGCGCAGCGGGTAGAGTTACTTCCTTACAGCGCCAGACACCCGGGTTCCATCCTGACTACGGGTGCTGTCTGTACGGAGTCTGTACATTCTCCCTGTGGCTGCGTGGGTTTTCTCCGGGTGCTCCGGTTTCCTCCCCCATCCCAAAGACGGCCAGGTTTCTCTAAAGTCCCCCTAGTGTGTAGCAGAGTGCTGCTTTACAGGTGATCACCGGTCGGCAGAGACTCGGCGGGTCGAAAGGTCTGTTTCTACGCTGTATCTAAAGACCTGCCTACATGTGATCCATATCCGTCTCTTCCCATGCTTATTGATGTACCTGTCTAAGAGCCTCCAAAATGCAACTCTTGTATCTGCTTCCACCACCATCCTGCCACTGCAGTCCAGGCATTAACTCATCAATCTGTGTGTAAAATCTTGCACTGCACATTTCCTTTAATGTCCTCCACCTCACTCGGTTGTTGGCAGTTAGACAATAGACAATAGACAATAGTAGGCCATTCGGCCCTTCGTGCCAGCACCGCCATTCAATCTGATCATGGCTGATCATCCCCAATCAGTACCCCGTTCCTGCCTTCTCCCCATATCCCCTGACTCCGCTATTTTTAAGAGCCCTATCTAGCTCTCTCTTGAAAGTATCCAGAGAACCTGCCTCCACCGCCCTCTGAGGCAGAGAATTCCACAGACTCACAACTCTCTGTGAGAAAAAGTGTTTCCTCGTCTCCGTTCTAAATGGCTTACTCCTTGTTCTTAAACTGTGGCCCCTGGTTCTGGACTCCCCCAACATCGGGAACATGTTTCCCTGCCTCTAGCATGTCCAAGCCCTTAACAATCTTATATTTCAATGAGATTCTCTCTCATCCTTCTATACTCCAGAGTGTACAAGCCTAGCTGCTCCATTCTCTCAGCATATTACAGTCCCGCCATCCCGGGAATTAACCTTGTGAACCTACGCTGCATTCCCTCAATAGCAAGAATGTTCTTCCTCAAATTAGGGGACCAAAACTGCACACAATACTCCAGGTGTGGTCTCACTAGGGCTCTGTACAACTGCAGAAGGACCTCTTTGCTCCTATATTCGATTCCTCTTGTTATAAAGGCCAACATGCCATTTGCTTTCTTCACTGCCTGCTGTACCTGCATGCTTACTTTCATAGACTGATGAACAAGGACCCCCAGATCCCGTTGTACTTCCCCTTTTCCCAACTTGACGCCATTTAGATAGTAATCTGCCTTCCTGTTTTTGCTACCAAAGTGGATAACCTCACATTTATCCACATTAAACTTCATCTGCCATGCATCTGCCCACTCAACCAACCTGTCCAAGTCACCCTGCATTCTCATAGCATCCTCCTCACAGTTCACACTGCCACCCAGCTTTGTGTCATCTGCAAATTTGCTAATGTTACTTTGAATCCCTTCATCCAAATCATTGATGCATATTGTAAATAGCTGCGGTCCCAGCACCGAACCTTGCGGTACCCCACTAGTCACTGCCTGCTATTCTGAAAGGGACCCGTTAATCCCTACTCTTTCGAGATCTCCCCAGTTGAGCCCACTCTCAGACATTTCTGTCTGGACACCTCTTCTCCAGCTGTTCCTGGGGCGACCTCTTTTCCTTTTCCCTTGGAATCCTTAAAGCTATGCCCTCAAGTATTTAACCTTGGACGAAAGCATTTGAATTGTTTATAACCCTCACAATTTTATAAACTTCCATCAGATCAACTCCAAAGACGGACAGGTATGTAGGTTAATTGGCTTGGTAAATGTAAAAAATTGTCCCTAGTGGGTATAGGGTGGTGTGAATATGCGGGGATCGCTGGTCGGCGCGGACCCGGTGGGCCGAAGGGCCTGTTTCCACGCTGTATCTCTAAACTAAACTAAGCTAAACCCTCAGCCTCCAACTCTCTAGATAAGACAATCCAAGTTGTGGTCCAACTCCCTTTACAACTAACATACTCTAATCCAAGCGGTATGAATCTTTATTTTTTTATTTTCATGTAATCCCTGCATTCCTCTCTCCCCCACCCTAGTCGACCTGCTCATTCCACTATTTGCATCTCATTATTACCTCTTCTCCAGCCAACAATAGTCCATGATGGGCTCCACCCTTCCTTGGTCATCTGTTGCCGGCCCCGACTTGTTCTGGCCATTTCCTACCTCCAGTTACCCCTCCTCTACTTTCAGTCTGAAGAAAGGTTTCCATCCCGAAACAACACCTATATCTTCTCTCCAGACCCAGAGAGTTACCCCAGCACTTTGTGTCTATCTTCAGCATTCGGGTAAAGTTCTTCTGTATCCTTTACAAAATGAGAAGGGGAGAATGCAGGTGAATGGGGTTGGGAGGGAGAGATAGATCAGCCATGGTTGAATGGAGGAGTAGACTTGATGGGCCGAATGGCCTAATTCGGCTCCTCTCACTTATGAACAATAAAATCTCCTCATGTTTCCTGTATTTTGGCCACCAGAACTGCACAGAAATTTTGAACACAATATATTCTGCAATGATTTAAATAGTTCATCTTTAACATCTAGACAAATAAAGAGAAAAATGCCAAATATTGCTTTTTGTCCCAAATCACTGAGAATATTTGTTAGTTTGTATTTCAACATTTTGTTCGATACAGTGAGGCAGATATGTTGCTATTAAATTTTTAAAAATGACAATAGACAATAGACAATAGGTGCAGGAGTAGGCCATTTGTCCCTTCGAGCCAGCACCGCCATTCAATGTGATCATGGCTGATCATCCCCAATCAGTACCCCGTTCCTGCCTTATCCCCATATCCCCTAATTCCACTATCTTTAAGAGCCCTATCTAGCTCTCTCTTGAAAGCATCCAGAGAACCTACCTCCACCGCCCACTGAAGCAAATGTTTTGCTGAAATTTAAAATATTTTAAACCCGAAGAGAATTACACGATAAACAACTAAATTAACAAATTAAATATTATTTACAATTCCAATTAATTGGAGGAATATATTGGCAATCTAATTAAACTATATTTATTTCGTAAAATAAAACCTTTTCTCATTTTTGGCTGCAAAAATCCATTTTTGGTTGAAGGCTGTGGAATACATCCAACTCACAGCTATACTAAACGAAACTAAATAAGGGATTAGTTTAGTTTTTTAGTTTATACATAGAAACATAGAAAATAGGTGCAGGAGGAGGCCATTCGGCCCTTCGAGCCAGCACCGACATTCATTGTGATCATGGCAGATCGTCTCCAATCAATAACCCATGCTTGCCTTCTCCCCATATCCCTTGACTCCACTAGCCCCTAGAGCTCTATCTAACTCTCTCTTAAATCCATCCAGTGATTTGGCCTCCACTGCCCTCTGTGGCAGGGAATTCCACAAATTCACAACTCTCTGGGTGAAAACGTTTTTTCTCACCTCAGCCTTAAATGACCTCCCCTTTATTCTAAGACTGTGCCCCCTGGTTCTGGACTCACCCAACATTGGGAACATTTTTCCTGCATCTAAAGGATGAACTGCTGCTGTTGGAGCAACAACCCGAAATATCACCTATTCCATTTGTCCAGAGATGCTGTCTGACCCGCTGAGTGACTCCAGCTTTTTTGTGTCTATCTTAGGCTAGGACTCTATTCCTTGGAGCGCAGGAGGATGAGGGGCGATCCTATAGAGGTGTATAAAATCATGAGAGGAATAGATAGGGTGAATGCATGGAATCTTTTCCCCACAGTAGAGGAATCAAGAACCAGACAACATGCGTTTAAGGTGAGGGGGGAAAGACTTAATAGAAACATGAGGGGCAACTTTCTTTACACAAAGGGTGGTGGGTATATGGAACGAGCTGCCAGAGGAGGTAGTTGAGGAAAGTATCATCGCAACATTTAAAAAACATGTTGACAGGTATATGGATATGTTAGGTTTAGAGAGATAAGGGCTAAATGCAGGCAGGTGGGACTAGTGTAGATGGGCATGTAGGTCAGTGTGGGCAAGTTGGGCTGAAGGGCCTGGCTCCACGCTGTATGACTAAATTAAAACCATGGATTTGTGGTTACAAGATGTAAAATATAGAATATACTTAACTGCCTTTCAACAGTGGCGCAGCAGTAGAGACACTGCCTCACGCCAGAGACAGCTAGCGCCAGCGAACCGGGATCGATCTTGACTACGGATGCTGACTGTGCGGAGTTTGTATGTTCTCCCCATGACCTACGTGGGTTTTCTCCGGGATCTCCAGTTTCCTGCTACAATCCAAAAGACGTAGAGGTTTGTAGGTTAATTGGCTTTGGTAAAATTGTAAATTGTCCCTAGTGTGTGTAGGATAGTGTTAATGTGCGGGGATCGCTAGTCGGCGCTGACTCGGTGGGCGAAGGCCTTTTTCTGCGTTGTATCTCCAAACTAAGCATCTACGGAATGGAAAATGGTTCCATTGGAAACAGCGGCCTGTTCTCACGTGATCCCGTTTAAATTTAGAATCCCGAGTATCTAATGTACTGACCTGAATAGCAACATTACTCGGCTGCAGCAGCCATTGATACCCTCTGTGAGAAAGTTCTCAGTCTTGTGATATTATTTTTTGTTTAGTTTGGAGATACAATGCAGAAACAGGCCTTTCGGCCCACCGAATCCATGCCAACCAGAGATCCCTGCACATTAACACTATCCTACACACACTAGGGACAATTTACATCCTTTACTGAAGGCCAATTAACCTACAAACCTGCACGTCTTTGGAGTGTGGGAGGAAACCGAAGACTTGGAGAGAACCCACGCAGGTCACGGGGAGAACGTGCAAACTCCGTACAGACAGGTAGCCAGGAACCTGGGTCTCTGGCACTGTAAGCGCTGTCAGGCAGCAACTCTACCGCTACGCCACCGTGCCGAATCAATAATGAATAGCTAATCAATAATGCTCACAATGCATTTTCATCGGTTTCTTGTAATTCACAATGATCACTTCTGACCATTTTGAAAATGACTGGAGCAGTAAAATGTAGAAACAAGGAACTGCAGATGCTGGTTTACAAAGCAAGACATAAAGAGACAAAGATGACAAACATTTTAATGTGTTTCTGATAGGTCTTCGTGCTATAGAAGGTATAGAAGAGTGCAGCACAGACACAGGCCCTCTGTCCCATAATTTCCAGGCATACGATGCCAAGTTAAACTAAACACCTCCGTCGGCATGTGAAACATAAAATTCTTAAAGGCTATAGACAATAGACAATAGACAATAGGTGCAGGAGTAGGCCATTCGACCCTTCATTTTTCCTGCATCTAGCTCGTATATTCCTGAATATAGCAAAGAGGTCATTCTGCAGTTGTACAGAGCCCTAGTGAGACCACACCTGGAGTATTGTGTGCAGTTTTGGTCCCCTAATTTGAGGAAGGACATTCTTGCTATTGAGGGAGTGCAGCGTAGGTTTACAAGGTTAATTCCCGGGATGGCGGGACTGTCATATCCTGAGAGAATGGAGCAGCTGGGCTTGTACACTCTGGAGTTTAGAAGGATGAGAGGGCATCTCATTGAAACATATAAGATTGTTACGGGTTTGGACACGCTAGAGGCAGGAAACATGTACCCGATGTTGGGGGGAGTCCAGAACCAGGGGCCACAGTTTAAGAATAAGGAGTAAGCCATTTAGAACGGAGATGAGGAAAAACGTTTTCACCCAGAGAGTTGTGAATCTGCGGAATTCTCTGCCACAGAGGGCAGTGGAGGCCAATTCACTGGATGTTTTCAAGAGAGAGTTAGATTTAGCTCTTGGAGCTAAAGGAATCAAGGGACATGGGGGAAAAGCAGGAACGGGGTACTGATTTTAGATGATCAGCCATGATCATGTGGCTCGAAGAGCCGAATGGCCTACTCCTGCACCGATTGTTCTATGTTTCTATCTATATCCCTCCATTCCCTGCATATTCATGCGCCTATCAAAAAGCCTCTTAATCACTACTATCATACCAGCTTCCACCCTTGGCAAGATTTTCCAGGCAGCTACAAACCTGTGTAATCAAGGGATATGGGGGAAAAAGCAGGAAGGGGGTACTGATTTTAGATGATCCGCCATGATCGTATTGAATGGCGGTGCTGGCTCGAAGGGACGAATGGCCTACTCCTGCACCTATTTTTCTACGTTTCGATGTTTCTAATAGGGAGAGATTGAGCAGGCTGGGTCTCTATTCCCTGCAGTGCAGGAGGGTGAGGGGTGATCTTATAGAGGTGTATAAAATCATTTAGCAAGTCAATGTATATTTTTAAGGCGGAGATTGACAGATTCTTGATTAGTACGGGTGTCAGGGGTTAAGGAGAGAAGGCAGGATAATGGGGTTGAGAGGGAGAGATAGATCAGCCATGATTGAATGGCGGAGTAGACACAATAGACAATAGGTGCAGGAGTAGGCCATTCGGCCCTTCGAGCCAGCACCGCCATTCAATGTGATCATGGCTGATCATCCCCAATCAGTACCCCGTTCCTGCCTTCTCAC
Source organism: Malacoraja senta (assembly GCA_038087875.1). Classification (NCBI taxonomy): domain Eukaryota; kingdom Metazoa; phylum Chordata; class Chondrichthyes; order Rajiformes; family Rajidae; genus Malacoraja; species Malacoraja senta. The sequence continues at coordinate 218,955,423 of CM075977.1, read as the reverse complement.
CATATCCTCTGACTCCGCTATCTTTACGAGCTCTATCTAACTCTCTCTTGAAAGCATCCAAGAGAATTGGCCTGTACCGCCCTCTGAGGCAGAGAATTCCACAGATTCACAACTCTCTGGGTGAAAAGGTTTTTCCTCATCTCCGTTCTAAATGGCCTAAACTGTGGCCCCTGGTTCTGGACTCCCACAACACTGGGTTAAATTACCTACTTCTGCTCCTGTCACTCATGAACATGGAAATCATGAGAGGAATAGATCAGGTTGAAGCACAGAATCTTTTGCGCAGAGTAAGGGGAATCGAGAATCAGAAGACATGTGTTTAAGGTGAGGGGGGAAAGATTTAATAGGAAGCTGAGGGTAACTTTGTCACAGAAAGGGTGGCGATGGTTTGGAACGAGCTGCCAGAGGAGATAGTTGAGGCAGGGACTATCGCAACGTTAAGAAGCATTTAGACAGGTATAGGACAAGCTTGGAGGGATCTGGGCCAAACGCAGGCAGGTGGGACTAGTGTAGATGGGACATGTCGGCCGGCGTGGACAAGTTGGGCCGAAGGGCCTGTTCCACACTGTATAAGCGTAGACACTCTGCTGCAATTTCCATTGCATTCCTCAGCAAGAAAAATATTTTTAACAATGTCAATTACTGCGACCTTTTTGTGTGCTCCATCTATTCGCTGCGGCATGCATGATGTGAAGCGCAGCCAGTTTTCTGATTAGATGTGACATTTTGACTTTCAGCCTGACACCAAGAAGTTTGAGTCCAACTCCCACGAGTCCATGCAGTCCATGTAGCCCACTGCACGCTTTTCACTTTTGGAGGTAAGGGGGATGATACTGCTTTGACCTGCTTGGGAAACCTTTAATGGAGATAATGTCTGCGTGCGCGCTGAGCTGAGAACATGCAGTTTTCAACTGATGTTTAAAAGGGCTGCCTGGTGGCGAAACAGCCTGATGACCGTGTTGTCGTTTGTGGCGATGGTAACATCTACTTGAGTAGAGTTTGCCTTGAGTTAAGTAGATCGATTTGACTTGAGTCGTGTTATGACATCTATAGACGAGTTAATACATCTATACCTCTACCACGGCGGTAAGAGTAGCCGGGTTCGATCCTGACTACGGGTGATGTCTTCCTGACAACGGAGTTTGTACGCTCTCCCCGTGACCTGAGTGGGATTTCTCCGAGATCTTCGGTTTCCTCCCACACTCCAAAGACGTGCATTTACGTAGGTTAACTGGATTGGTATCAAATATAAACTGTCTCTAGTGCGCGTTAGGGTGGTGTTAATGTGCGGGGATCGCTGGTCGGTGCGGGCCCGGCGGGCCACAGGGCCTGTTTCCGCGCTGTATCTCTAGACTAAACTGCGAAGACATACAGGTTGGTAGGCTAATCGGGTAGAGTAGCTGCCTTACAGCGAAAGCAGCGCCAGAGACCCGGGTTCGATACCGACTATGGGTGCTGTCTGTACGGAGTTTGTACGTTCTCCCCGTGACCCGCGCGGGTTTTCTCCGAGATCTACGGTTTCCTCCCACACTCCAAAGACGAAAAGGATTGTAGGTTAAATAGATTGGTTATACATTTAAAATTGTCCCTAGTGTGTGAAGGGCAGTGTTAATGTGCGAGGATCACTGGTCGGTGTATACTCGATGGGCCGAAGGGCCTGTTTCTGTGCTGCATCTCTAAACTAAATGCTTGGTGCACGTGGGAATGAACTAAATTGAACACAAACTCCGGATGCAGGGTTTCCACCCAAATGGTCAACAATTCCTCCCTCCCTTCATCCACTGATGCTGCTCGGCCCACTGGCTGTTTCTTGCTGCAGATTCCAGCATCTGCAGTCTCTGTTGGTTGATTCTTTACTGCCCAAATAAGTCCAACAAACCTGGCACGAATATACACAAAACACTGGAGTAACTCAGCGGGTCAGGCAGCATCTCTGGGGAACATGGATAGGTGACGTTTCACAGAGTGCTGGAGTAACTCAGCGGGTCAGGCAGCATCTGTGGGGAACATGGATAGGTGACGTTTCACAGAGTGCTGGAGTAACTCAGCGGGTCAGGCAGCATCTCTGGAGAACATGGATAGGTGACGTTTCACAGAGTGCTGGAGTAACTCAGCGGGTCAGGCAGCATCTGTGGAGCGAAGGAAATGGGCAACCTTTCGGGCCGAAACCCTGAAGGAAATAGGCAAAGTTTCGGGCCGAAACCCGGAAGGGTTTCGGGCCGAAACGTTGCCTATTTCCTTCGCTCCATAGATGCTGCCGGAACATGGATAGGTGACGTTTCACAGAGTGCTGGAGTAACTCAGCGGGTCAGGCAGCATCTGTGGAGAACATGGATAGGTGACGTTTCACAGAGTGCTGGAGTAACTCAGCGGGTCAGGCAGCATCTCTGGAGAACATGGATAGGTGACAATTCAGATCAGGACCCTTCTTCAGTCTCACCTGCATCCCCCTCACCTGCATCCACCTATCACTCACCATGCTTTGTCCTGCCCCTCTTCTCATCCAACCCTCGATCAGACTGAAAAAGGGCCCCAACCCAAAATGTCACCTATCCATGTTCTCCAGAAATGGTAAAGATTGATGCAGAATGCTGGAGTAATTCAGCAGGTCAGCCAGCATCTCTGGGGGAAAAGGAATTGGTGACGTTTCGTCTTTGGAATGTCGAGACCATCCGAAACAGGTGTCAGGGGTTATGGGGAGAAGGCAGGAGAATGGGGTTAGGAGGGAGAGATAGATCAGCCATGATTGAATGGCAGAGTAGACTTGATGGGCCAAATGGCCTTAATCCTACTCCTATTCCTTATGACCTTATGAAACGAGAACCTATTCCTTTTCTCCAGAGATGCTGCCTGCCAGAGAGTAATGGGCCTGTCCCACTTGGCGATTTTTTAGGCGACTGCCGGCGACTGTTATAGTCGCAGCAAGTCGCCGAAAAACCGGCGACAACCTACGCCAGCACCCACGTCAGGAGAAGTCAAGCTACGCTCATTGGCGTCAAACCCACTGTTGGTGAAAAATGTTCAACGTGTTGACAATTTAGCGGCGACCAGAAAGACGCTACGGCTTTTTGCGCGACTGAGGAGACGGCTCCCAGCGACCGCCGATGAACATGTGGCGACAAACTCGTCGCCTGTGGTTGCCTAAAAAAATCGCCTAAGTGGGACGGGCTCATTACTCCAGCTTTTTGTGTCAATCTTCTGTTTAAACCCGCATTTGCAGTTCCTTCCTATGCACTTGTCCAGAGATGTTGCCTGACCCACTGAGTTAAACCCCTGTCCCACAGTACGAGTTCATTCCAAGAGTTCTCCCGAGGTTGCCCTGATTCGAACTCGGAGATTTACGGTAACGGGGCTCTCGTGGACATTTTTCAACATGTTGAAAAATCTTCACGAGTCTTCACGAGTCTTCCCATGCTTACCTGCCGTTAGCGAGTCTTCCCGAGTACCTGCCGTTAGCGCTAAGAGACGTCCCCGAGCTCCGACGTACCCGCTACGTTCATTCTCCGTGCTTACCACGAGTTTGATATTTTTTAAACTCGGGAGAGCTCTTGGAATGAACTCGTACCGTGGGACAGGGCTATTACTCCAGCACTTTGTGTCTTCTCGACACACACTGCCTGATCCACTGAGATACTCCAGCACTTTATGCTTTTTTTCTTGTAAATCAACATCTGCAGTTCCTTGCAGATCCCACAAACAATTCAGGGGGACAATTACCAATCAACAACCCCCACCCCCCCACAACTTTCGAGACTTACCCTCAGCCTATGGATGAATATATAAGAATATTAAACACAGAAATGAAGCAAACGACAGTTAGTACGCACAATATACCAAATGTATTGTGTATTCAACTTAAAGATGTACCTCAGGACAGTACCAGCGAGAATGTGATCATGGCTGATCATCCACAATCAGTACCCCGTTCCTGCCTTCTCCCCATATCCCCTGACTCCGCTGTCCCTAAGAGCTCTATCTAAGGATGGTGGACAGATGGAGCAGGGGGAGGGGAGGGGGGTGAAGCTGCAGAGAGCTGTTGAGGAGTGATGAGCAGGAACACCAAGCCTGCCGGCGTAGGAATGTCAAGAGTGTTTTCCAGTCATGTGTCCCAGAAACAGAACATGACATTCCTTCTTGCAGCATGGGAACAGATATGTAAACATCGTAGTCCGTAAAACCCGCATTAAACAACAGCAACAAAAAGTTCAGTGCATTATATTTAATTTTTTTAAATATAAATCTGTGCTTTGTATGCTATTAACTGCCTATGTTCTTACTGTGTTAAATTATATTTTTGTTTGGACCTGTGTTTATGTGGAAAGCATTTTGGGTTGCATTCAATTGTATGAAAAGTGCTAAACAAATTAAGTTGTTATTATTATTATGTATGGTGGTGGATAACATATAGGGTGGTGAATCTGTTGAATTCAATGCCACAGAGGACTGTGGAGGCCAGGTCAGTGGATATTTTCAAGGCAGAGATTGATAGATTCTTGATTAGTACGGGTGTCAGGGGTTATGGGGAGAAGGCAGGAGAATGGGGTTAAGGGCTTGCCCCACTTTCATGAACTAATTCACGATCTCTGCCGAGTTTACCCTTGAGTCATACTCGCAGCATGGTCGTTAGGAGATCGTAGGAGGTCATAGGTAGGTCATAGAAACATAGAAACATAGAAAATAGGTGCAGGAGTAGGCCATTCGGCCCATAGAGCCTGCACCGCCATTCAATATTATCATGGCTGATCATCCAACTCAGTATCCTGTACCTGCCTTCTCTCCATACCCCCTGATACCTTTAGCCACAAGGGCCACATCTAACTCCCTCTTAAATACAGCCAATGAACTGGCCTCAACTACCTTCTGTGGCAGAGAATTCCAGAGATTCACCACTCTCTGTGTGAACAATGTTTTTCTCATCTCGGTCCTAAAAGACTTCCCCCTTATCCTTAAACTGTGACCCCTTGTTCTGGACTTCCCCAACATCGGGAACAATCATCCTGCATCTAGCCTGTCCAACCCCTTAAGAATTTTGTAAGTTTCTATAAGACCCCCCCTCAATCTTCTAAATTCTAGCGAGTACAAGCCGAGGTCGAAGGTAGGTCGTGATGCTAGTTGTAGGTACTCGTGGCATCAGGTAGGTCGGGGCGTTTTTCTAGCCTGATGAAAAATGTCCACGAGTAAAAAAGGTCGTGAATTAGGTCGTGAAAGTGGGACAGGCCCTTTTAGGAAGGAGAGATAGATCAGCCATGATTGAATGGCGGAGTAGACATGATGGGCCGAATGGCCTAATTCTGCTCCGATCACTTATGATCTTATGGACTGACCCGCTGAGTATCTCCAGCACTTTGTTTTTCTACACGGAGTCAGAGCAGTGTCCTGGGGTCACATTGAGGTCAGAGCTTGGGAAGATGCAAAGTTCCGTAGCTGAGGAACAATAATGTGGGCTTTGAACAACATCCTGGCAGCGTCACGGTAACAGTTCATGGTTCAAGATTTTTTATTTCGTATTTTATTGTATAAAGTTCACATTTTATTGTGAAAATGTGAATGTTCAGGGGCTGTCCCACTGTACGAGGTAATTCAAGAGCTCTCCCGTGTTTAAAAAAAAATCTAACTCGTGGTAAGCACGTAGAATGTACGGAGCGGGTATGTCGGAGCTCTGGACGTCTCCTAACGGCAGGTACTCGGGAAACGCGGTAAGCTCGGGAAGACTCGTAAAGATTTTTCAACATGTTGAAAAATGTCCATGAAAGCCCCGAGTACCTACGAGCGGCGATTACCGTAATTCTCCGAGTTCGAATTAGGGGAAACTCGGGAGAACTGTTGAATTAGCTCGTACAGTGGGACAGCCCCATTATTGTTCACATTTTGTTGTTTAAGAAACATTTGGACAGGTACATGGATAGGATAGGTTCAGAGGGATTTGGGCCAAACACAGGCAGGTGCGACTAGTGTATCTTCATAAAATCAACAAAAGCTTTTCACTGTACCTCGGTACATGTGACAATAAACTAAACTGAACTGATGCTATGTGGATGCAGGGTGACTTGGGCAGGTTGGGTGAGTGGGCAGATAGATGCATGGCAGATGCAATTTAATGTGGATCAATATGAGGTTATCCACTTTGGTCGCAAATATAAGAAGGCAGATTATTATCTGAATGGTGTCAAGTTGGGAAAAGGGGAAGTACAAAGAGATCTGGGGGTCCTTGTTCATCAGTCACTGAAAGTAAGCATGCAGGTACAGCAGGCAGTGAAGAAAGCGAATGGCATGTTGGCCTTCATAACAAGAGGAGTTGAGTATAGGAGCAAAGAGATCCTTCTGAGTTGTACAGAGCCCTAGTGAGACCACACATATACCTGGAGTATTGTGTGCAGTTTTGGTCTCCAAATTTGAGGAAGGACATTCTTGCTATTGAGGGAGTGCAGCATAGGTTCACGAGGTTAATTCCCGGGATGGCGGAACTGTCATATGTGGATAGAATGGAGCGGTTGGGCTTGTATACTCTGGAATTTAGAAGGATGAGAGGGCATATTATTGAAACATATAAGATTATTAAGGCATTGAACACACTAGAGGCAGGAAACATGTACCTGATGTTGGGGGAGTCCAGAATCAGGGGCCACAGTTTAAGAATAATGGGAAGGCCATTTAGAACGGAGATGAAGAAAAATATTTTCACCGAGAGTTGTGAATCTGTGGAATTTGCTGCCTCAGATGGCAGTGGAGGCCAATTTTCTTTCAAGAGAGAGTTAGATACTCTTAAAGAGAGTGGAGTCGGGGAATATGGTGAGAAGGCAGGAACGGGGTACTGAATGTGGATGATCAGCAATGATCACAGTGAATGGCGGTGCTGACTCGAAGGGCCGAATGGCCTTCTCCTGTATCTATTGTCTATTGAACTCATGTAGAAAAATGGAGGAGGACTGGCCAATTTTTGTGCCTTCCACCACAGTGATGAATGCTGTGGTGGATGTTTGTGTTAAATTGTTATTGTGTATTGTGTGTTCTTTCTCATTGTACCGCTGCTGGCAAATTCATTTCACCTGCACTTTATGTGCAATGTGATGAATAAAACCGTATTGTATTGTATTGTAGATGGAGCGGCTTGGGGAAGTTGGGCTGGAGGGCCTGTTTCCACGCTGTATGACTCTACGACTGTTTGCTGCCATAGTCTGTTTCTCCAGAATAGGGAAATTGTATTAATTGTATTTGCAAAATTAAAGCAAAAAAAAAGCCCATTGGACCACATCTTTACTAAGGCACATTCTCTTTATTTAAGGTACGACTCTCTTTATTTAATGATTAGGTTTAAATATGTAATTCAGAGGTTTGATGCGATTGCATCAAAATCGTTTGATGCTCAAGTTAAGTAAATCTCGTGCAATCTTTAACTGAATTGTGCACCTTGCATTCTGCATTCAGTTCTGGGTTGTGTTGTTCTGTTTGAATCGGCCGGAATTATTCATGAACATTTTTATTTTCATGTGCTGGAAGTGAAATTAGTTCCACATCAAAACCAGTTGAAGTTCATATCTATATTACTATCAGAACTTGACACATTTTGTCAAGGTGAATGGCCTGGATAGAGTGGATGTGGAGAGGATGTTTCCACTAGTGGGAGAGTCTATGACTAGAAGCCATAGTCTCAGAATAAAAGGACGTATCTTTAAGGGCCTGTCCCACTTTCACGACCTAATTCACGACCTCTGGCGAGTTTGCCCTCGACTCATACTCGCAGCATGGTCGTCACGAGGTCGTAGGAGGTCACAGGTCGTAGGAGGTCGTAGGTAGGTCGTAGCAGGTGGTGATGCTAGTCGTAAGTACTCGTGGAATCATCGGTCGGGGCGTTTTTTCATCATGATGAAAAATGTCCACGTGTAAAAAAGGTCGTGAGTTAGGTCGTGAAAGTGGGACAGGCCCTTTAGAAAGGAGATGAGGAGGAATTTCTTTAGTCAGAGGCTGGTGAATCTGTGGAATTCATTGCCACAGACGGCTGTGGAGGCCAAGTCAGTGGATATTTTTAAGGCGGAGATTGATAGAGTCTTGATTAGCACGGGTGTTAGAGGTTATGGGGAGAAGGCAGGAGAATGGGGTTGAAAGGGAAAGATAGATCAGCCATGATTGAATGGTGGACTAGAATTGATGGGCCGAATGGCCTAATTCTGCTCCTATAACTTATGAATTGACCTGAATGTTGAGCTGCTTTATCCACTAATAACTATCTGCGATGAGTGTTTGTAAATTTCTGCAGGTGACCTCTGCAGTACAGAGAGGTGCCTAGAGTACAGACGGTAACGTGATTTTCTGTCACTCGAGCCGTCTTTTACCATTGAACCCCACGTTACAAACTTGTTGCATCAACGTCCAATGTTGGCCTCGGCTGTAAACTATCAGCAGTCGATCACTTTGTCACTCCTGATAAAATGACTTAGTAAATTACTTTGTTTAAGAAAGAACTGCAGATGCTGGAAAAATCGAAGGTAGACAAAAATGCTGGAGAAACTCTGCGGGTGAGGCGGCATCTATGGAGCGATGGAATAGGTGCCGTTTCGGGTCGAGACCCTTCTTCAGACTGATGAGGGCGGGAAGAACAAAGGAAGAAGGCGGAGACAGTGTGCTGTGGGAGAGCTGGGAAGGGGAGGTGAAAGAGGGAGAAAGAAAGGACTAGCTGAAATTAGTAGTCCTTGCTTTCTTAGAAAAGTTTAATAAAGTACTTCAATGTCCTTTATTAGGAAAGTCTAATAAATTGCTTTAATGCATACCAAAGGTGAATTCTGTGCTGGCCGCCAACCCCATGGACGCGGAGACGACGTCTCCAAATTGAACTATTGATCGATTGATCGAGAGATACAGCATGGAAATTGGCCCTTCGGCCCATCGTATCCACGATGACCATCGATCACCCATTCACACTATTTCATTGCTAACCCTCCATCTCGTCCACTCCCTACACTTTAGGGGGTAATTTACTGCAGCCAATTAACCTACAAACCCTTTGGGAAAAATGGGAGGAAGCCGGAGCACCTGGAGGAAACCCACATGGCCACAGAGAGATCGTGCAAACTCCGATATAATTCCGATAACGAACGAGACTCCCACATGTTAAATAGTTACGCGACTCCCGAGATTAAATCCGGTGCCGGGTTGGGTGAGGTGGGCGGGGGGGGGGGGGGGGGGGGGGGGACGAGGGGTAAGGTATATCTCCACCTTTCTTTTCCTTTTTTCTTTTTTCTATCTCTTTCTGCCACACTACCTTCGTAGTTTTGGGGACTTTGCTTTGTTCTTTTTGGATCTATCTTTTCACCTATTCATTTTTCTTTCTTGTTTTCTTTTTCTTTTCTTTTTTCATTTTCATGGTTTAGGCTATCAGGATAAAAATGAAGCTGTACAATAATTGTACAATTTTAGATGCTGAATGTTTTATCTCTGTACAATTGCTTCTAATTTAAAAAATAGAATAAAAAAAAGAACGTGCAAACTCCACACAGACAGCACCTGAGATCAGGATCGAACCTGGGTCTCTGGTGCTGTGAGGCAGTGGCTCTACCAGTTCTTATTGGCCCACAGTATCTCGTCATTAGAAATAAAATTTGACAACATTTGTTGTCTCCTTCACACTTTCTGTTTATTTCTTTATTCCAACATAAATTACATACGAGTCAATTTTATTCCAAATCTCACATTTTTTGGGGCAGTGATTTGTTTTAGTTTAGTTTAGTTTAGAGATACAGCCCGGAAACAGGCCCTTCGGCCCACCGAGTCCGCACCGACCCAGCGATCCCCACACTATCCTGCACACACTCGGGACAATTTTACATTTGTACCAAGCCAATTGACTTACAAACCTGTACGTCTTTGGAGTGTGGGAGGATGCCCACAATGTTTGTGCCAAACTAATCTTTAAAACAGTAACAATATGCTGGAATAACTCAGCGAGTCAGGCAGCATCTGTGGCGAACTGAATTGGTGATGTCCAGAGACCGGGGAAGGGTCCCAACCAGAAACATCATTGATCCGTGTTCTCTAGAGATGCCGCCTGACCCGCTGAGTTACTCCAGTACTTTGTCTCTTTTTTTCCTTGCATCTCCTATAAACCTATCTCTCCCTCCATTCCCCCCCATATCCACATGCCTGTCTAAGAGCCTCTTAAACGCCACGATCGTATTTGCAGCTTAAAGTCCCGCGCACCTTAAGCAACTTTATCTTTTCATGGTTGCTCTTTGTCTAAAATGACCTTGTGTTTTAAGCAAGATCTGATGTCCCTAATGATCATTAGTAAGAGCAGCCAGCGATCATAATGGTTGCTTTTTTTCTGTTACGAAAAATCCTTCATTGAAATAACTGCATCAAGTTATGGATGAAAAGCTGAAGAACAACAAACATTTCCATCCATGGTTGCAAAGGCCATTTCTAAGTAAAGTAGGCCCCCCTCGGTCATGACTATTCGCCACAATATTATGGAATGCCTACTATATTCTGTTGTGCTGAAGCAAAGCAAGAATTTCATTGTCCTATCTGGGACACATGACAATAAACTCTCTTGACTCTTGACTCTCGAATACTGTAATTTCTATTTTTTGCGCATTGAAAGGAAAGGCACATATACACAATCTAGAAGGCACGGTGAACATTTCACAGTGCATCTTTTTAGGAGCAATTAGTTCACCGGCAGGGAGGCAGGGAGGCACAGACAACACTTCAATTTCACAAACAACCCCACCAGGCATTTTACCAACCCTCCCCCCTCTTCGTGCAACATTCCCCTCTCAGCAACCATAGCAACTGCCCGGCAACCTGTCAAGAGCACAGTCGGAGGACGAAGCAGCACAAAAAAAAATCACTATTTAGTAATGAACCTCAGCAGATAGATCCCATAGAACAGGCACGGCCAGACTGCACAGCTGGAAGAAATATTGCTTAACCTTTGGAAACGCCAAAGCAGAAGGAAATCTCAGGCTTTTCTTGACTGAGCTCCGGTAATAGATGTTTTGAATGAATGAATGAATAAGATTCAGATTCAGATTCAGATTCAAAACTTTATTGCCATTGTGCAGTGAACAAGTACAGAGACAACGAAATGCAGTTAGCATCTCACCCAGACGTGCGAACATAGAATAATGGAACAGTATATATATATATATATATTCAAATATATATATATATATATAGTATATATAATATATATATATATATATATATATATATATACAGTAGCAGTAGTGCAATTTCCAGGGAGAGGGATGACTAGCAGTCACCAAGGCGTAGAGTTAAGTAGGGTAACAGCCGCAGGGAAGTAGCTGTTCCTGAACCTGCTGGCCCGGCAACGGAGAGACCTGTAGCGCCTCCCAGATGGGAGGAGGATAAACAGTCTGTGGCTGGGGTGAGAGCAGTCCGTGACGATGCTGAGCGCCCTTCGCAGACATCGCTTGCTCTGGACAGACTCAATGGAGGGGAGCGAGGAACCGGTGATGCGTTGGGCAGTTTTCACCACCCTCTGCAGTGCTTTCCGGTCGGAGACAGAGCAGTTGCCATATCCATACTGTGATACAGTTGGTAAGGATGCTCTCGATGGTGCAGCGGTAGAAGCTCACCAGAATCTGAGGAGACAGATGGACCTTCTTTTGTCTCCTCAGGAAGAAGAGACGCTGGTGACCCTTCCCCAGAAACCTGAAGCTGGAAACACGGAATAAGTTTATTGGCCAAGTATTCACATACAAGGAATTTGTCTTGGTGCTCCACCCACAAGTGACAACGACATACAGTGACAAGATGTCCTAGTACAAGGGTTCCCAACCTAGGGTAAATGTACCCCCAGGGGGCAAATGGCTAAATGGCTTACTCCTTATTCTTAAACTGTGACCCCTGGTTCTGGACTCCCCCAACATTGGGAACATCTTTGCTGCCTCTAGCGCGTCCAAACCCTTGACAATCTTATATGTTTCAATAAGATCCCCTCTTATCACAGGAGTTAGATATAGCTCTCAGGGCTAACGGAATCAAGGGATATGGGCAGGCCCTCTCATAGATGAACTGAGGCCCAGGCCAATTTTAGAGGCCCCCAAAACAAGATCCCTTTGAAGCAGACAGGCATGAGGCCAATGCCAAATGGCACTCGTTGCCCCCCTCTGATAAGGCCTGGATATGGGGAGAAAGCAGGAGTTTGCCAAGCGCCTCCTACACCGAGACGCCGCCCTCCAGAGCCGAGGGTTCGTTGTGCCCGTGGCTTGCCACCAGGTGCCGCCACACGGTACTGATTTTGGATGAACTGCCATGATCATATTGGATGGATCGAATTACCATTTCCTGGTACCTATTTTCTATGTTTCTATGTCTGTGTTTCTATATCTTCCTTATTTAAAACGGATGACTTGCTGAATGACTTGGAGAGGGCACGGTGGCACAGCTGGTAGAGCTGATGCCTCACAGCGCCAGAGACCCGGATTCGATTCTGATCTCTGTTGCTGTCTGTGTGGAGTTTGCACGTTCTCCCTGTTTCCTCCAGACGCTCTGGTTTCCTCCTCACACCCCAAAGACGTTCGGGCTTGTAGGTCAATTAGGCCTCTTTATTAATTGTCCCTAGTGTGTAGGGAGTGGATTGGAAAGTGGATACGGTAGAACCAGTGTGAATCGGAGATCGACGGTCGGCATGGACTGGGTGGGCCAAAGGGCCTGTTTCCATGCTGTATCTTTTAATCAATCAAGCAAGTGGGCACAAGGGTGAAAAGGTCACGTCATATCCCATTAGGGCCGAAGGGCCTGTTATCCTTGCTGTGAAAACAGCAGGAATCACAGAGGGGGAGCAGTGAAAGAGGGTTTCGCTGAACTTCTGTCATCAGGTCATAAGGGATAGTAGTAGAATTAGGCCATTTGGCCCATCATGTTTATACCGCCATTCAATCATGGCTGATCTATCTTTCTCTCTCAACCCCATTCTCCTGCCTTCTCCCCATAACCTCTGACACCCGCACTAATCAAGATATCTTTTTCTGCCTTAAAAATATCCACTGACTTGGCCTCCACAGCCTTCTGTGGCAAAGTATTCCACAGATTCACCACCCTCCTCATCTCCTTCCTAAAAGAATGTCCTTTAATTCTGTCGGAGAGAGAGGAGAACTACTTTAAAGTAGGCACACCTTGAGGAGATTTCGCATTGGAGCAGATATTTTCGATTAATATATTGTATGATTGCCATTTTATTAATTGTCCCAAAATGGAATCTCATTTGTTTTTAGAAACAGCCCTTTGCAATATTTCCATGTGTGATGATCACAGTAGACGTTCCCAGTAAGAAGCAGATGTAACTAAATTAATTTCTGCCCTCTGAACATTGAAAGCCTAATAACTGGCTTGAGGCATGGGTTTCATTCATATACGTAAGATAAGGGAATAACGTTTAGCGCAAGGTAAAGCCAGTAAAGTCTGATCTAAGACAGTCCGTGGGTCACCAATGAGGTCAATAGTAGTTCAGCACTGCTCTCTAGTTGTGGTAGGACGGTTCAGTTGCCTGATAACAGCTGGGAAGAAACTGTCCCTGAATCTGGAGGTGTACATTATCATACTTCTGTACCTTTTTCCCGATGGGAGAGGGGGTGGCCGGGGTGCGACCCGTCCTTGATTATACTGCTGACCTTGCCGAGGTGCAGATGGAGCCAATGGAATGGTTTGTGTGATGGTCTGGGCTGCGTCCACAATTTGCTGCAAGTTCTTGCGGTCTTGGATGGAGCTGTTCCTTTTAAAGGGATAGGAATTCCATTTGGGGTGACACGGTGGCGCAGCGGTAGAGATGCTGCCTTAATAATAAATAATAATAATAATAATAATAATAACTTTATTTCGGACTCAAGTCCAGACAGCCCTCGTGGAGTGAGATTGAAAATGTCAGTGTTCACTCCTGCACAAGGCAGAACCCGTTTTAACAACCTGGAGATGGTCTGTACTGATACGTTCTTATGAGGTTTTATGTAACTGACAAACATTGCTAGTTCAGAGCCCTAAGGCTCTTAGTGACCTTAACATACTGTAGTAGATGTGTGACCACACACAACCGAAGGCCCATGGGATATGCCAAAAAATCTAGTTTGAGACCTGATGCCCCTGGTCTACTCTGCTTGACTGAGTCATAAACATAAAATGTTATTTTGCCTGCAGATGTAACCATCCTGTCCAGTTGCAGCTTATGCAATGACTGGACCCGTTGCGCTGAAACCAGCGCCATGAGCATAACCACTTTGTAAGTGAGTTTGACCAAGGACAGGGATGTAGCTGGAGCCCACCGGCGAAGCGGCGTCAGCACAATGTTAACATCCCATATCTCTGCGTACCTGGGCCTGGGAGGTTTTGAGTTGAAGATACCCTTCATAAATCTGGATATCGGAGGGTGAGCCGACAGAGTGGGTCCCACTCCCTGCAGCAAATATGATGAGAAGGCACGTTTGGCACAGTTAATGGCACTATAACTTAATTTTTGTCAAAGACCCATTCGAAAATGAACTTGAAGACGTCAGTTATCCGTGCCATATTATATGCAATATTAGCATTTAAACAAAATACTTCCCATCTCCTGATGAGGAAATGTACTGTTTATCTGGTGCTATCCCTGCAATCTGCAGTGAGCACGTCCATGGTTCGGTCTGACAACCCGAGCTGCAGGAACGGTCTTTTCAGAGTCTGCACGTCAGTGAATTGATTTTATCATGCATTGGATGGTTGCCCGAGTCACGGGCTGAACCAGCCAAATCAATTTTTGTGTTTAGAAATAACCATATAAGGTTCTATATTATTCTCAACATCAGCGGGAACCATGGCTGCATACGCCAGTCAGGCACTACGGAAAATGCCTGAAGCGGGATCTTGCTGAATTTTTTACAAGACCCGACTGATGAGGCAAATGGAGGAAAGACATAAACGGAAATTCCTCCCTAGTGTAGCGAGAATGCATCTATCGCCAGTGTTATGCCACATATTTTGCAACTGGTGAGTGAGCCTGGATGCAAACATATCGATATTTGGTGTTCCATTGAGCGACAATGTCATTAAATACTTTGTAATCCAACATCCATTCTGTGTTGTCATTTATTTGACGTGATGATACACCAGCGACAGGATACTTTGACGATTGCACCCATGTGATTAACACATGCCACCACCATAGTGTATCTACTTGGAGTTGAGCATGCAGATTACGCATATTCGCACAAAAACCTTTAACCCATAGAATACACCTAGTGTCTACAGGTAGTTGAGACCATATAATTGAAGAACTGGTAACTCATGCAAATCCCATCCGCCTCCGTAACTAGAGATGGTATTCGTAATTTTCCATCTTTGAGCACTAGCATCAGTTTGTAATATAACTGAAGATTTACTGACCAAAAGTTACTGGAGCAATGCTGAATACTGTTCGTCCACCATTGTGACTGATAGCTTCAGCTGGTAATAGCATAGGTCTGTTAATAATGACCTCCATGGTACTTGAGATGTTACTCCTTTGCACATTGTAAGTTCTGATAATGCAAAGGCCCAAATTGCACAGTTGAAACAGCCACTATATTGCCAATTACACTTGATGAATAGAAGGCTGCTTTATAACAACAAAATTGGCTTCTATTAATTCCAATCTCTTGCCTTAGGGCGGAGTCACAGACAAATTAATAGAGTTAAAGGTAAATCCCAACAATCAATAACTCTAGTTGGTATCAACTTAAATTTAACTGGATGGATGAGAAACCCCAATTCCTCAAATATAGTTTGCGGCTGAAACAGTTAATTTTAGCAAAATACAGCGTTTTAGAATATCATCCAGTTGGCCATAACAAGTGTTTTTGAGCTCTGAGCAGCCCAAGCCCCGGTTTTAGTAATTTGGTAAATAACCTGGGAGCTGAAGTTAGCCCATTTTGCAACGCTTTAACTGTTATCATTGCCCCATCCAGCTAAATTTCAAATATCTCCGATGATCCTGTGAATAGGAACAGAATAGTATGTATCTTTGAGATCGGTGCATGCCATAAAGATCCTATGGAAATCAGTTGTTAGACAGTAATGAAGTTTCCTATGCTGAAATGTTTATACTGCACATGCGAGTTAAATCAAGGATGAACCGACATCCTCCATCTTTCACAATGATCAGGCCACGCCTGCCATAATTCCGAGCCTGCCTCGAAAAACAACTTTGGCCATATTTCTGAGCCTGTCTCGAAAGGCAATCCTGGCCATAATACTGAGCCTGCCTCGAAAGGCAACTCCGCCCATAATTCTGAGCCTGCCTCGAAACCTTGCATTTTAGTTTATAAATGGATGTGAATCTCATGTTCATTGTCATTTGTACAAAAACAAGTGTAAATATTAGCAACTTGTAAATGGTCCACATACACCATGTTTCGGAAAGAACCAGACCCACCTACCTCCATGGTTACCGGTGGTCTTATGGTAAGCCCAAAGGCCCCTGATGCGGGTTCTATTTCCGTCCTTGATTTGGAGAGTAGGACTGCTGGGTGCGTGGATTCCATATTTTCCTCTGAGGACCGGCTTGGGCCATGGCCTTGGCCTGAACGACCTTTGCCCAGCTTTCAAGCTGCCATGAGGTTCAGTGAACCGCTTACTGCCGATGGAGGCGTGGGGTGTGTTGTCGCCGAAACGATGAAGCTTTGCTCGTCGTTGGTATCTTGATTAGTCCGACAGCTTTTGCTTCCTCATCCAGGTCCTACTGTTGGATAGGTCTTCTCCGAAGAGAAAATTCGGCGGCTGGACATTGCTGGCCTTACATGAGCCTGCAAATTTGGAATTTAAGGCAGGTCTGATGGCGTTCTTCTGAAAGCAGTTCATTTCGAAGTGTGCATTGCACATCAACACCAGGCCAGTAATCTTTAAATTTGTTGGAGTTTCATTTCCTGGGTTTTCATGCCCCCTCCGATGTCACCCCAGATAGCGCTGTTCACTGCCAGCACTTTCAGGAACCATTTACAGGTGCATGGTATCTTACAGCCGTCAACTGTTCCCTTAATGATGTGATGTGAGGTAGCTACTGCTTGCAAAGCTTGTAACGTGAGGGGAACTCTGGCCCCTCCGGGTTTTCTGCCAATGGCTGGAAGCCAACTCTTCCTGCAGCAGCATCTTCGTTTGCGAGGATATCGCAACCCTTGATGCCATGACAGACATTTCTGGAACCTCACGCATGTACTCCAGTATGTTCCCCAGACATACTTCCTAATTTGCAGTCAGTTACACACTAACCCCTCACACTCCCCTCCACAGAGAGGGAGATTTGTAAGCAGCCCTGAAACAGGTGCTGCCGCAGGCCGCCGAGGATACCTGCGCTGATATGGCCCCGTTCCATGGACCATATCAGGATTAAACATCCGAGGACGTACCCATGTTGGAGGGGAACCCCCCTGGCCTGACTCGTCCGAGTCCACAGGCCTAACCGACTTACTCTTGGCCTTACCCCCTTTCTGGGGAACCACAGCGGTCTGGAAGCCGCTGAACGCACTGTCAGCGACTCAGGTGGCGAACCCGACGGCCGCCGGCTACCCGCACTTCCGCGGTCTCTGTAGCAGGTTCCCCGCGGTCCCGATTTACCTGTGGTCCGTGACCGAGATTCCCCGCGGTCCATAACCGGTTTCCCCGCGGGCCGTCCGGACTTCGCCCGTATATATATCCGGGGCAGGAAACTCTGTAAAAGAGATTCCTGCAAGCAAAAACAAAACCTGGAAATAAGTTCAAAACTTACCTGCAGGTTTAAACTTTCCGCTGGAGGAGCAGCGCGCCAGCCAGCCAGCCGTTGCGCAATGCGTTAGACGATAATGACGCTCATGCGGGCTGGCGGGCTCTTCACGTAGTCACTCACGTGACTCCGAAGTAAAATTACATTTTTAGAGTCATTTATCCTGCAAATGAATTTATACATATGATTTCTTTGGATAGCTTCTAAAGTGCTGACTCCTGCAGCCACAAACATGTTACTAGCAGTACACCATACAATACAATACAATACAATACCATTTATTGTCATTTGAACCTCAAATGAGGTTCAAACGAAATTTGGTTTCTGCAGTCATACAAACAAGTAAAAAGAACCAAGACACAACACAATTTACACAAACATCCATCACAGCGAATCTCCTCCTCGCTGTGATGGAAGGCAAAGTCTTATCTCTCCCCTGCACTCCCCATTCTCCTCCCGATGTCAGAGTCAGAGCCCCCGGGGGGCGATGGAAAATAAGTCCCGCGGCCATTAAAGCCGCGCCGGGCGATGCAAGGCCACCCTCCGGGTCTTGATGTTGGAGCCCCCGGCGGGCGCTAGCAAGTCCCGCGGCCATTAAAGCTGCGCCGGGCGATGTTAGACCCAGCTCCAGGTCATCTTCAACCCCGCAACTCGGGCGGGAGAAGTTGCCGTTGCAGGAGCCCCGAAAAGCGGTCTCCCACCAGGGACCCGCGAGCTCCCGATGTCACCGTCCACCAGACCTGCGGCTGGAGCCTCCGAATCCCCGGGGTCGGGTCACAGCCGCGCGTCACCGCAGCTCTCCACGCTCCGAACTCGGCCAGCTCCACGATGGTGAGTAGTCCGCAGGCTCCGCGACTGGAGCCCCAGGTCGTTCCGGTTGGAGGCTGCTCCACGGTGCTAGGCCCCAACGACAATGGAGACCGACAGAGAAAGGTCGGGTCCTCCATACAGGGAAGAGATTTTTTTAAGTTCCCCCCCCCCCGCCCCCCACATATACACAGTTAAAAACAATATAAAAAAACACAAACAACTACATTTAACTAGACAAAAATAAAAATAATAGACAGACGGACTGCAGTCGAGCCGCTGCCGTTAGGCGCCGCCATCTAGGTTTCCTTAGCAGTGTTCTCATGGCATCATTATATGACACCTTTAGTCTCTGCAAACTTGTCTTTCCGTAGTTCGACCACAGGTGCGCAGTATAGAGTGGTGAGCAATATGCTCTAAATAGCGACATCTTCACCACATCTGTACACGCACCAAACTTACACAAGAGAATATTCGCCTGTACATACAGCATGCGTCGTTGCCTATAAATATCCTCATCATCTGTCATTTGTTCTGTAATAAAATGCCCTAGATATATGCCCTTAGAGCGACAGAGACCCGGGTTTGATCCTGACTACGGGTGCTGTCTGTACAGAGTTTGTACGTTCTCCCTGTGACTGCTGGGGTTTTCTCCGGGTGCTCCGGTTTCCTCCCACACTCCAAAGACGCACAGGTTTGTAGGCTAATTGTTTTTGATGGTGTGTGTAGGACAATGCTAGTGCTGGTCGGCGTGGACTCAGTGGGCCGAAGGGCCTGTTTCCACGCTGTACCTCTAAAGTCTAAAGGAATATGTGTATGTATTTTGACTGCTGCAAGTTTGGTGTTAAAAACAAAGCCATTTCTCTGTGTTATAAACTACTGATAATTAATGCAGCTCCAGAGAGTTATGAGCTTGCAACATGTTTTTGAGGTTTTCGAAATGACGTACATTAACTATTTCATCATTCCTTTTCCCCTTTCCTCATGTTGTTCCTTCACTTTTGGGAGACGGAGGAACTACACTTCACACGACATATCACAAACCACTGTAATTACTCAGCTGGTCAGGCAATATCTTGATTAGTACGGGTGTCAGGGGTTACGGGAGAAGGCAGGAGAATGGGGTTGAGAGGGAAAGATAGATCAGCCATGATTGAATGGTGGAGTAGACATGATGGGCCAAATGGCCCAATTCTATTACTACCCTTATGACCTGATGACAGAAGTCCAGCGAAACCCTCTTTCACTGTTCCCCCTCTGTGATTCCTGCTGTTTTCACAGCAAGAAACAGGCCCTTCGGCCCTAATGGGATATGACGTGACCTTTTCACCCCTTGTGCCCACTTGGTTGATTGATTAAAAAATACAGCACGGAAACAGGCCCTTTGACCGTCGATCTCCCATTCACACTGGTTCTACCTTATCCACTTTCTAATCCACTCCCTACACACTAGGGACAATTAATAAAGAGACCAACTGACCTACAAGCCCGCACGTCTTTGGGGTGTGGGGAAGAAACCAGGGCGCCTGGAAAAAAACAGGGAGAAGGTGCAAACTCCACACAGACAGCAACGGAGATCAGAATCGAATCCAAGTCTCTGGAGCTGCGAGGCATCAGCTCTACCAGCTGCGCCACCGTGCCCTCTCCAAGTCATTCAGCAATTCATCCGTTTTAAATAAGGAAGATATAGAAACACAGACATAGAAACATAGAAAATAGGCTTGATGGGCCGAGTGGCCAAATTCTGCTTATAGACAATAGACAATGGGTGCAGGAGTAGGCCATTTGGCCCTTCGAGCCAGCACTACCATTCAATGTGATCATGGCTGATCATCCCCAATCAGTACCCCGTTCCTGCCTTCTCCCCATATCCCCTGACTCCGCTATTTTTAAGAGCCCTATCTAGCTCTCTCTTGAAAGTATCCAGAGAACCCGCCTCCACCGCCCTCTGAGGCAGAGAATTCCACAGACTCACCACTCTCTGTGAGAAAAAGTGTTTCCTCGTCTCCGTTCTAAATGGCTTACTCCTTACTCTTAAAAGATTAGTGCTGAAGACCGCTTCAAATTGGGATTGGATCGGATTAGAAAGTAATTTTATTGGAAGCCAATTATCCGTCATCCCTACTGCTGTAGATGTTTAATTCACTGCGGTAGAGTTGCTGCTTTACAGCACCAGAGGCCCGGGTTCGATCTTGACTATGGGTCATGGAGTGATTCAGTGTGGAAACAGGCCCTTCGGCCCAACTTGCCCACACCGGCCAACAATGTCCCAGCTCACTTACCTGCGTTTGGCCCTTATCCCTCCAAACCTGTCCTATGCGTGCCTTTTCTTTTTTTTCCCGTTATGTACTATGTTTACATATTCACATATTCTGTTGTGCTGCAGCAATTAATGTCCCATCCAGGACATATGACAATAAAACAGTCTTGATTTGACTCTTGACTCTTATCTCCTGTTTCTTAAACGATGGGATAGTCCATGCCTCAAGTACCACCTCTGGCAGCTCAAGTTACCCCTCGGATTCCTATTAAATCTTTTCCCCTTCACCTTGAACCTATGTCCTCTGATCCTCGATTCACCTACTCTGGGCAAGAGACTCTGTGCATCTACCCCATCTATTCCTCTCATGTCTGTACGGAGTTTGTACATTTTCCCCGTGACCTCGTGGGTTTTCTCCGGGTGCTTTGGTTTCCTCCCGCACACTCAAAGACGTACAGGTTTGTAGGTTGCATGGCTTGTGTAGAATGTCCTTGGCGTGTAGGACAGAACCAGTGTACGGGTGATCGCTGATCTTTGTGGACTGAGTGGGCCAAAGGGCCCTTTTCCACACTGTATCTCTAAACTAAACTAAATCATTAAAATGAATTAAACGAAAAATGACTCAGTGAAATATGGTGAACTGACTGACCTTCTGGAAAAGCCTGCCTGTGGACTATACAGTATTTGAGGAAACCCATCCTTCCATGAACAAATTGGGTATAAGTGTTGCTTAATAAGTTATAAACAATTTCACTGGACATACGAAGAATATTTTCTATAATAAAATGCTGGTTTACACTGAAGATAGACACAAAGTGCTGACGTAACTCAGCGGGACAGGCAGCAAAGAAACATAGAAACATAGACAATAGGTGCAGGAGGCCATTCGGCCCTTCGAGCCAACACCGCCATTCATTGCGATCATGGCTGATCCTCCCCAATCAATAACCTGAGCCTGCCTTCTTCCCATATCCCTTAATTCCACCAGCCCCTAGAGCTCTATCTAACTCTCTCTTAAATCCATCCAGTGATTTGGCCTCCACTGCCCTCTGTGGCAGGGAATTCCACAAATGCCTAATTCTGCTCCATCTCTGGAGAACATGGAGAGGTGACTGACGTTTTGAGTCACCTCTCCATACTGAGAGTTGTGAGTCTGTGGAATTCTCTGCCTGGTGGAGGCCGGTTCTCTGGATACTTTCAAGAGAGAGCTAGATAGGGCTCTTAAAGATAGCGGAGTCAGGGGATATGGGGAGAAGGCAGGAACGGGGTACTGATTGTGGATGGTCACCCATGATCACATTGAATGGCGGTGGTGGCTCGAAGGGCCGAATGGCCTACTCCTGCACCTATTGTCTATTGAATCGGGACCTGATAGATTGTACTGGGGTGGAGGGGAAAGAAAGCTGGAGAGAGGAGGGGAAGGACAGAGCATGGCTGATAAGCGGTGAACACAGGAGAGGGGGTTATTTGATAGGGGGGTTCATGTTCATAAGTGATTGGAGCAGAATTAGGCCATTCGGCCATCAAGTCTACTCCACCATTAAATCATGGCTGATCTATCTCTCCCTCCTAACCCCACTCTCCTGCCTTCTCCCCAGTAACCCCTGACATCCTTACTAATCAAGAATCTATCTATCTATCTCCTCCTTAAAAATATCCATTGACTTGGCGTCCACAGCCTTCTGTGGCAATGAATTCCACAGATCCACCACCATTGTTGGACAAAGGCCAGAGATGTGGTCGGGAGTGAGCCTGAGAGTTGGAAATTGTCAATGTGTAGGTAGGAAGGAACTGCAGATGCTGGCTTACACCGAAGGAAAATGCTGGAGTAACTCAGGCAGATTCTCTGGATAGAAGGACGTTTTGGGTCGAGACTCTTCTTCAGATCTTGTTCATCTTGGGGATGGGAAAGTTGTGAATTGTGTATCCACACACATTGGAGGAGGAGGGGAAAAGACACTGCCAGGTTTGATGGGAGTGGGGGGGGGGAGAGAGGGGAGGGGGGAAAGGGGCAGGTTTCTGTATCTATATGTACAGGAAAACTATACTTCCATTTTGATTGAGCCTTACGGCTGCTCAGATGTTTCTCTATTATTTTAATATATTTAAATTTTTAAACAGTTATTCAAATACTTTTAATGATGATCTTTTCACCTTGGTATATAGACTCACTATTGATCTGGTTATCACATTCAAATGCTGTACTGTGAATGTTAGCAATCTACCTCATTGGAGACCATCGGACTATCTATAATTGAACCTCACTGGACTTTATCTTGCACTAAACGTTATTCCCTTTATCATGTATCTGTACACTGTGGACGGCTCGATTGTAATCATGTATATAGTCCTACTACTGACTGGTTAGCATGCAAACAAAGAGCTTTTGTTGCCTGATAACAGCTGGGAAGAAACTCCCTGAATCTGGAGGAGCGCGTTTGCAGAATTCTATACTTCTTGTCTGATGGGAGAGAGGAGAAGAAGGAGTGACTGCGGTGAGACTGGTCCTTGATTACGCTGCTGGCCTTGCCGAGGCAGCGTGAGGTGTAGATGGAGTCAATGGAAGGGAGGTTGAGTTTGTGTGATGGTCTGGGCTGGATTGGGTAATGGTCTGGGCTGTGTCCACAATTCTCTGCAAATCTAAATCTCAAGAGTCAAATCAAGAGTGCTTTGTCGTCATATGTCCCAGATAGGACAATGAAATTCTCACTTGCTGCAGCACAACAGAATATGTAAACATAGTACATAACGGGAGAAAGAAAAAAAAGTTCAGTGTGTGTATATACACATGCAAACACACACTCAATAAATAACAAATATAGTGCAATAATAATACTAGACTGTTGTAGATCAGAGCCTATTTGTTGTAGTGTTTAATAGCCTGATGGCTGTAGGGAAGAAGCTGTTCCTGAACCTGGACGTTACAGTTTTCAGGCTCCTGTCCCTTCTTCCCGATGGCAGGGGTGAAATCCAAAGCAGCAGGGCTGATGGATAGTTGGCTTACAATGAAATAACTTTCTAATCCGATACGATCCCAATTTGAAGCGGTCATGGGAAAGTTAACGCGATATGGGGAGAAGGCAGGAACGGGGTACTGATTGGGGATGATCAGCCATGATCACATTGAATGGCGGTGCTGGCTAGAAGGGCCGAATGGCCTACTCCTGCACCTATTGTCTATTGTCTATTGATTGTCTATAAAGAACCCACAGAAGGACTCAGCAAGATGGGGAGGGGGGCGGGGGGGGGGGGGGTCGCCGAGAATAAAGAGGGACTCGGAGGCGGGGAGGAGAAGGAAGAGGGACCATGTGGACTACATTTTCCTTGATCATCGTCCTCTTTGATCCGTGTTTTCACACCTTCCCCTTCCATATCTCTGTGCCTCCCTCTCCCCTGACTCTCAATCTGAAGAAGGATCTCAACCCGAAACGTCACCCGTTCCTTTTTCTCTAGAGATGCTGACTGTCCCGCTGAGTTACTCCAGCATTTTGCATCATAAATCGGGGAGCATCTGTACTGGATGCAAAACAAAGAACTTTACCGTACCAAGGACACACGACAAGTACGCTTTACTCAGCGGGCGGTGAACCTGTGGAATTCCTTGCCACAGAAGGCTGTGGAGGCCAGGTCAGTGGATATACTTAAGGCAGAGATAGATATATTCTTGATTAGTACGGGTGTCAGGGGTTATGCAGAGATGGCAGGAGAATGGGGTTAGGAGGGAAAGATAGATCAGCCATGATTGAATGGCGGAGTAGACTTGATGGGCCGAATGGCCTATTACTTATGACAACAAAGTATCAATCAATCAATCAATCACAACTCAAATAAGGCTCCAAGACACTTCTGCAGAAGGGCTGAAGAAGGGTTTCGACCCGAAACGTTGCCTATTTCCTTCGCTCCATAGATGCTGCCTCACCCGCTGAGTTTCTCCAGCATTTTTGTCTACCTGCAGAAGGACCAACCAGGGTTGGCAGCAAATGCTAAACGTGTGTTAAGATGTATGTATATATACCCATGGTGATAATAATAGGGGACCTCTGCGATACTCGTTGTATAACCACGCCTGGGCTTGGAGTTACTCCACCATTTTGCATCCGTCTCCGGGACCGTATTGAACACTTTGTAACATTGTCGGCGCCCTTTAAGTGGCGGCTCTTTGCATACCTGCGTACAGCTGCCCCTCGACCTATGATGGGTTACGCTCCGATACACCCAACGTAAATCGAAAATATCGGAAGTCGAAAACGCATTTAATACAATGTGATCTCGTGACCGGCAGTGACGTGTGGCTCGTGGCCGTTGCCCAGCGTAGGTTTACAAGGTTAATTCCCGGGATGGCGGGACTGTCATATGCTGAGAGCATGGAGCAGCTGGGCTTGTACACTCTGGAGTTTAGAAGGATGAGAGGGCATCTCATTGAAACATATAAGATTATTCAGGGTTTGGACACGCTAGAGGCAGGAAACATGTTCCCGATGTTGGGGGAGTCCAGAACCAGGGGCCACAGTTTAAGAATAAGGAGTAAGCCATTTAGAACGGAGACGAGGAAAGACTTTTTCTCACAGAGTGGTGAGTCTGTGGAATTCTCTGCCTCAGAGGGCGGTGGAGGCAGGTTCTCTGGATGCTTTCAAGAGAGAGCTAGATAGGGCTCTTAAAAATAGTGAAGTCAGGGGATATGGGGAGAAGGCAGGAACGGGGTACTGATTGGGGATGATCAGCCATGATCATCACATTGAATGGCGGTGCTGGCTCAAAGGGCCAAATGGCCTACTCCTGCACCTATTGTCTATTGTCTATAATGTCGGGAGATATCGCAAGTCGAAGCATCATAAATCGGGGAGCATCTGTACTGGATGCAAAACAAAGAATTTTACCGTACCAAGGACACACGACAAGTACGCTTTACTCAGCGGGCGGTGAACCTGTGGAATTTTTTGCCACAGAAGGCTGTGGAGGCCAAGTCAGTGGATATACTTGAGGCAGAGATAGATATATTCTTGATTAGTACGGGTGTCAGGGGTTATGGGGAGAAGGTTAGGAGGGAAAGTTAGATCAGCCATGATTGAATGGCGGAGCAGACTTGATGGGCCGAATGGCCTAATTCTGCTCCTGTCACTTATGACCTTATGACAACAAAGTATCTATCAATCAATCAATCAATCATAACTCAAAATACAGGCTCCAAGACACATCTACAGAAGACTGAAGAAGGGTTTCGACCCGAAACGTTGCCTATTTCCTAGATGCTGCCTCACCCGCTGAGTTTCTCCAGCATTTTTGTCTACCTGCAGAAGGACCAACCAGGGTTGGCAGCAAAAGCTAAACGTGTGTTAAGATGTATGTATGTACACCCATGGGGATAATAATAATAATAATAGAGGGACCTCTGTGATCCATGCCTGGGCTTGTACTTGGACCAGGAGTCCCAGTGCTGGCTGTGTGTGGTCTCCTGTTCGCTACTGAAATTATCTTTACCTGCCCGACATTGAGAGCAAGCTTTGTTCCACTGAAAGTAGTCGAGGTTTGCGGTGTGTGCAGGAGTAGCCTAGGGGGGAAAGAAATGAAATGCGTTTTCAGGGGTGGGGTGGGGGGGGTGTGGGGGGAGTCAGCTTTGTCTATTTCACACGAGGTCCTTGTAAAACTTGCGATTATTTGAGGCCAGAAATGAGGAGGTGCGGACGGATGAAGTTTGTGAACTTCTGCTTGAGACTCCTGACTGCACGGAATGGTAAACTCCGGATAGATGATGTATTTACCTTGTGTGTGTGACCAAACGCCGAGAGGGGAGGGGAGGGGAGAAGGGGTGTCTCCGACTGTGTGTGTGTGTGTGTGTGTGTGTGTGTGTGGCATTGTGTTAGTGCAGCTTGGCCTCTCCACCACTGTAAACGAGCTTGTAACTGGACTCCGGGAGATCGCATGCAGGATATAACACGAGCAAAAAGTGAAACAAACATAAAGTGCACGAAGAAGGGTCTCGACCCGAAAAATATGTCTGAAGAAGGGTCTCGTCCCGAAAAACATGTCTGAAGAAGGGTTTTCGGCCCGAAACGTTGCCTATTTCCTTCGCTCCATAGATGCTGCTTCACCGCTGAGTTTCTCCAGCATTTTTGTCTACCTTCGATTTTCCAGCATCTGCAGTTCCTTCTTAAAACCCATATAATTATTCCTTCTCTCCAGAGAGATGCCTGCCTGCCTGCCTGCCTGACCCCAGCTGAGTGACTCCAGCATTTCCGTGTCTTGTCGACTTTAGGAACAAAGTGTGTTCCCTTTAAAAAAAAGACAAGCGCGGCGCAGTGAGTGTTGTCAGAAGAGTTTGTTTGACTTGGGCCAGGGGGGTTTTGTGTGTGTGGGCAGACGTTCAAAAAAAGCAGCACAGCTCTGGAACTGATCTGGCTAACTGAACTGATGCTTCCCACGCACCGGAGACTTGTTGGAGGAGTCGCCTCCGCAAGAGCCGTGAAGAACCATCTGAGTTGGCCGGAGTGAACTGAAGCGTTCTCGTCTGCACCACCATGTCCGACTCCAGCTTGTGGTCCGCGCTGTCAAACATCTCCATGCCACATTTTCTCAGCCGGGTCAGACTGCGGCGATCCAAGAGGTAAGACATTCGATCCTGGACAATATAGTTAGTATAATTTGTCTTGTATGGATCTCATTGAAACATATAAGATTGTTAAGGGCTTGGACACATGCTAGAGGCAGGAAACATGTTCCTGATGTTGGGGGAGTCCAGAACCAGGGGCCACACACAGTTTAAGAATAAGGAGTAAGCCATTTAGAACGGAGACGAGGAAACACTTTTTCTCACAGAGAGTGGTGAGTCTGTGGAATTCTCTGCCTCAGAGGGCGGTGGAGGCAGGTTCTCTGGATGCTTTCAAGAGAGATCTCGATAGGGCTCTGAAAAATGGAGTCAGGGGATATGGGGAGAAGGCAGGTAAGGGTACTGATTGGGGATGATCAGCCATAATCACATTGAATGGCGGTGCTGGCTCGAAGGGCCAAATGGCCTACTCCTGCACCTATTGTTTATCGTCTATTGTACTAGGGTAGTGGGCTCTGTTTTGTTTAATTGTGTTGTGAATACTATTTTAATATTTGAATAAATATTTTTGATTTTTTTTTTAAAGAGTTAAGTAACTTGAGGCACTTTAAAAAAAAAGTGTTTGGTGCTTTTTTTTGGCTGAAGGGAGCGTTTGCTTCCTGGTTTAAATTCTGTGGGGTTTGCAGCTGCCTGCCCGGCATTAATATTCTATCATTCCGCATCACACTCATGTGTAATGTTGACATACACATGGCAGCTACGTGTGTGTGTGTGATGGTGTGGTAACCTGGTGATCAGAGCTGAACTTGGAGACCGGTGACTCAGCTTCCGTGTAACTTGTAACCCATTAGCTGTGGCGTTGTAAACCTGCCGAACCCTTCTCTCAAAGTTGGCCTCACAGGCAGATTGAGCGGACAAGAACGGCTCTAGCAGCAGAATTAGGCCATTCGGCCCATCAGGTCTACTCCGCCATTCAAATCATGGCTGACCTATCTCTCCCTCCGAACCCCATTCTCCTGCCGATAGACAATAGACAATAGGTGCAGGAGTAAGCCATTCGGCCCTTCGAGCCAGCACCGCCATTCACTGAGATCATGGCTGATCATCCCCAATCAGTACCCCGTTCCTGCCTTCTCCCCATATCCCTTCACTCACCTATCTTTAAGAGACCTATCTAACTCTCTCTTGAAAGCCTCCAGAGAATTGGCCTCCACCACCCTCTGAAGAAGAGAATTCCACAGATTTACAACTCTCTGTGTGAAAATGTTTTTCCTCATCTCTGTTGTAAATGGCTTACCCTTATTCTTAAACTGTGGCCCCTGGTTCTGGACTCTCCCAACATCGGGAACATGTTTCCTGCCTCTAGCATGTCCAAACCTTTAATAATCTTATATGCTTCAATAAGATGCCCTCTCATCCTTCTAAATTCCAGAGTGTACAAGCCCAGCCGCTCCATTCTCTCAGCATATGACAGTCCCGCCATTCCGGGAATTAACCTCATGACCCTACGCTGCACTCCCTCAATTGCAAGAATGTCCTTCCTCAAATTTGGAGACCAAAACTTCACACAATACTCCAGGTGTGATCCCACTAGGGCCCTGTACAACTGAAGAAAAACCTCTTTGCTCCTATACTCAACTCCTCATAACCTATGGCACCCGCACTAGTCAAGAATTTATCTATCCTTGCCTTAAAAATATCCATTGTCGGCCTCCACAGCCATCTGTGGCAATGCATTCCACAGATTCACCGCCCTCTGACTAAAGAAATCCCTCCTTATCACCTTTCTAAAGGTATGTCCTTTAATTCTGAGGCTGTGCCCTCTGGTCCTAGACTCTCCCACTAGTGTAACGAGGTACAGTGAAAAGCTTTTTTGTTACATGCTATCCCGTCAGCAGACAGACTATACATGATTATAATGGGTCTAGCGTAATCATCAATGTGACTTGCGGGGCCATGGCTGCAAGAGGTCCAGGGCTGGGAACTGAATATTCAAGGGTATACCTCCTATCGAAAAGACAGACAGGTGGGCAGAGGGGGTGGGGTTGCCCTGTTGGTGAGGAATGAAATTCAGTCCCTTGCAAGGGGTGACATTGAAACAGGAGATGTGGAGTCAGTATGGATAGAACTAAGGAATTGTAAGGGTAAAAAGCCCCTAATGGGACTAATCTTACAGGCTCCCAAACAGTATCCTGGACATAGGGTGCAAGTTGAATCAGGAGTTAAAATTGGCGTGTAGCAAAGGTAATGCTGTGGTTGTTATGGGAGATTTCAACATGCAGGTAGACTGGGAAAATCAGGTTGGTACTGGACCCCAAGAAAGGGACTTTGTAGAGTGCCTTCGTGATGGATTCTTTGAACAGCTTGTATTGGAGCCTACCAGGGAGAAGGCAATTCTGGATTTAGTGTTATGTAATAAACCGGATTTGATAAAGGACCTCGAGGTTAATGAGCCATTAGGAGGCAGTGACCATAACATGGTCAGGTTTAATCTACAATTGGAGAGGGAGAAGGGTAGATCGGAGGTGTCAGTGTTGCAGTTGAATAAAGTGGACTATGGGGCCATGAGGGAGGAGCTGGCCAAAGTTGACTGGAAAGATACACTAGCAGGGAGGACAGTGGAACAAAAATGGCAGGTGTTTCTAGCAATAATACAGAAGGTGCAGGATCAGTTCATTCCTAGGAGGAAGAAAGATTCCAAGGTGAGAAAGGGATGACCATGGCTGACAAGGGACGTCAGGGACGGTATAAAAATTAAAGCGACAAAGTACAACGTAGCAAAGATGAGCGGGAAGCAAGAGGATTGGGTAATGTTTAAAGAACAACAGAAGATAACCAAAAAGACAATACGTGGAGAAAAGATGAGGTACGAAGGTAAGCTAGCCAAGAATATAAAGCAGGATAGTAAAAGCTTCTTTAGGTATGTGAAGAGTAAAAAATTAGTTAAGACCAAAGTTGGACCCATGAAGACCGAAAAAGGTGAATTTATTATGGGGAACAAGGAAATGACAGATGGTTTGAACAGGTACTTTGGATCTGTCTTCACTAAGGAGGACACAAACAATCTTCCTGATATAGTAGTGGCCAGAGGATCTGGGGTGACAGAGGAACTGAAGGAAATCCACATTAGGCAGGAAATGGTGTTGGATAGACTGATGGGACTGAAGGCTGATAAATCCCCAGGGCCTGATGGTCTGCATCCCAGGGTACTTAAGGAAGTGGCTCTAGACATCGTGGATGCATTGGTGATAATTTTCCAATGTTCTATAGACTCAGGATCAGTTCCTGTGGATTGGAGGGTAGCTAATGTTATCCCACTTTTTAAGAAAGGCGGGAGAGAGAAAACGGGGAATTATAGACCAGTTAGCCTGACATCGGTGGTGGGGAAGATGCTGGACTCAATTATGAAAGATGAGATAGCCGCACATTTGGATAGCAGTAACAGGATCGGTCCGAGTCAGCATGGATTACGAAGGGGAAATTATGCTTGACTAATCTTCTGGAATTTTTTGAAGATGTAACTAGGAGTAGGCCATTTGGCCCTTTGAGCCAGCACCGCCATTCAATGTGATCATGGCTGATCATCCACAATCAGTACCCCGTTCCTGCCTTCTCCCCATATCCCCTGACTCCGCTATCTTTAAGAGCCCTATCTAGCTCTTTCTTGAAAGTATCCAGAGAACCGGCCGCCACCTCCCTCTGATGCAGAGAATTCCACAGACTCACAACTCTCTGTGTGAACAAGTGTTTCCTCGTCTCCGTTCTAAATGGCTTACCCCTTATTCTTAAACTGTGGCCCCTGGTTCTGGACTCCCCCAACACCGGGAACATGTTTCCTGCCTCTATGTGTCCAAACCCTTAATAATCTTATATGTTTCAATAAGATCCCCTCTTATCCTTCTAAACTCCAGAGTGTACAAGCCCAGCCACTCCATTCTCTCAGCATATGACAGTCCCGCCATCCCGGGAATTAACCTTGTAAACCTACGCTGCACTCCCTCAATAGCAAGAATGTCCTTCCTCAAATTAGTGGACCAAAACTGCACCCAGGTGTAGTCTCACTAGGGCTCTGTACAACTGCAGAAGGACCTCTTTGCTCATGGCTGATTTATCTTTAGAATAGTCGGCGACTAAACCATCTCCCCCACCTGGTTTGGAAGGTGAGGAGGGGGCTGTGGACCCCCAGCAGGACTAAAAACAAGACCTGTCAAAGGGCCGATGAGCTTCTAGCGAGCCAACGGCCATCCACACTTCAGTGGGAGTTGCGATCACTGTCGGGCATAGCACTGTAAGTCACCGTGCCCGTTGATATTTTCAACATTGATGACAATATCTCTCCCTCCCAACCCCATTCTCCTGCCTTCTCCCCATAACCTCTGACACCCGTACTAATCATGTTCTATTGAATAACAGATTTGTAGAGAAGATTTACGAGGATGTTGCCAGGACTTGAGGGCCTGAGCTATAGGGAGAGGTTGAGCAGTTGAGGATTTTATTCCTTCGAGCGCGGGAGGATGTGGGGTGATCTTATAGACGTGTATAAAATAACGAGGGGAATAGATAAGGTGAATACACCCAATGAATGGGCATGAAGACCAGGTTTAAGGTGAGAGGGGAAAGATTGAATGGGAACCTGATGGCCTCTTTTTCACACACAGAGTGGTGGATATATGGAACGAGCTGCCAGAGGAGGTAGTTGAGGGAGGTATTATTAAAACAGTAAAATAACATTTGGACAGGTACACAGATAGGAAAATCTAGAGGGATATAGGCCAGATGCGGAGGGGTGGGGCTAGCATAGATGGGGCATCTTGTCGGCATGGACAAGGCCTGGATAGAGTGGATGTGGAGAGGATGTTTCCACTAGTGGGAGAGTCTAGGACCAGAGGGCACAGCCTCAGAATGCAAGGACGTTCCTTTAGAAAGGAGATGAGGATGAATTTCTTTAGTCAGAATTTGTGGCATTCATTGCCAGCAGAAGGCTGTGGGGAACATCAATGGATATTTTAAAGGCAGAGATAGATTTTAGATTAGAACAGGTGTCGGGTTATGGGGAGAATGGGGTTGAGAGGGAGAGATTGATCACATGATTGAATGTATGCGACAACCAGGGATGGTGATTATACATCAAGATACAGGTACAGAATGGCGGAGTAGACTTGATGGAACGAATGGCCTAATTCTGCTCCTATTACTTTATGACGTTATGAAGTTGGGTCACTGGGCCTGTTTCCATGCTGTATGATTCTCTGACACTATGAACAAGAGGAGTGGTATATGAGCAAGACCAGTGGGGACCTCTTGGTAGGATTGGGATGATGGTTTCAGTGGGGCACCCATCAGTACAGCATGAGACACCACTCAGGCAGCTCCTTCAACACTGTGGCCAAGGGGATTTAGTAATGATCACATACAGCATGCGTTGACCTGATTAGACGTACTAAATAAATCTATAGCCTCACGTGTAAGAGCAGCTTGAGAGTACAACAGTGGCAATTAGGCTACTGGGTCGTGAGAAATGATCGAGGAGGACATATTTATTTTCGCAGGCAGGAAAAATAAATTTGGAAACTTTGCATAAAATCGCCTTAATGCCTCTTAATGGTGTTAAAGTAGTGTCGATGATCATCCTGCCGCTGTTCGTGAAAATCCTATCGAGATTCTTGCTATTGAGGGTTAATTCCCGGGATGGCGGGACTGTCATATGCTGAGAGAATGGAGCAGCTGGGCTTGTACACTCTGGAGTTTAGAAGGATGAGAGGGGATCTCATTGAAACATATAAGATTGTTAAGGGCTTGGACACGCTAGAGGGAGGAAACATGTTCCCGATGTTGGGGGGAGTCCAGAACCAGGGGCCACAGTTTAAGAATAAGGAATAAGCCATTTAGAACGGAGACAAGGAAACACTTTTTCACACAGAGAGTGGCGAGTCTGTGGAATTCTCCGCCTCAGAGGGCGGTGGAGGCGGGTTCCCTGGATGCTTTCAAGAGAGAGCTAGATAGGGCTCTTAAAAATAACGGAGTCAGGGGATATGGGGAGAAGGCAGGAACGGGGTACTGATTGGGGATGATCAGCCATGATCACATTGAATGGCGGTGCTGGCTCGAAGGGCCAAATGGCCTACTCCTGCACCTATTGTCTATTGTCTATTGATTGAGATCATCCTCAGTTTCGTTTATTAACAACATGCACCGAGGTACAGTGAAAAGCTTTTGTCGCGTGCTGGCCAGTCAGCGGAAAGACTGTACATGGATACAATCTTTTGCAAAGTTCACAGAACAGCATGGCCCAGTTACTCGGTGTCGGTGTCAACATTGTGTCCTCCGATGTTCTCTTGGAAGTTCTCTCACCTGCCATCGTTTAGACTCTCAGCTTTGATGGTGGAGTTTGTACTGAGTTTGTGCGTTCTCCCTGTGACTGTGTGGCTTTTCTCCGGGAGCTCCAGTCTCCTCCCACACTCCAAAGCCAAGCAGGTTCATAGGTCAATTGGTCTGTCCCACTTACGCGACTTTTTCGGCGATTGCCGGCACCCGTCCTAGGTCGCCGAAAATGTTCATCTTGTTGAAAATTCAACGATGACCAGAAAGACGCTACGACTCTTTGGGAGACTGAGAAGACGACTCACGACCGTACAGGCGACACCCTGGCGACATGTCACGGGGTGAAAAGCCTGTACGGTCGTGAGTCGTCGCCCAAAGAGTCGTACCTTGTTCTGGCCGCCGCTGGATTTTCAACATGTTGAGAATTTTCGGCGACCTGCTGCGACTATGACGGGTGCCGGCAAGTCTCCGAAATAAATCGCGTATGTGGGACAGGCCCTTAAATTGTCCCAAGTGTTTATGATGGTGCTAGTGTATGGGTGATCGCTGGTCAGAGCACTCGGTGGGCTGAAGGGCCTGCTTCCATGCTGTATCTCTAAACTAAACTAACAGTTCTGGCAGCATTTGTGAAGGAAAAGAATGTTATATTTCAGGTTGATACCCCTTTCTGAACCAAATGTTGAATGGTACACCCCACGTCTTTAACAATTTTAAAATATTAGAGTTTTTAAAAAAAAACGTCACACAAATGATTTAGATCCAACAGCCTGTTCCAATAGCCGACCTCCGAAGCCGACGTTGCAGGCCAAGGCACAGTGACACGCCTTGTTTTGCATAAGTACAATCAGTTCAAACTCAAATACAATAGATAAAAAGAGATTTAAAAGAATATCGGATGGTACGCTGGCAAAGAATTTCTATGCCAGCGTACCCAGACTTTTACCTAGCGTGGGTAAAAAATAAATAAATAAATAAATAAACAAACAAACAAATAAATAAATAAATTGGATAGTTATATGGACGGGAAAGGAATGGAGGGTTATGGTCTGAGCGCAGGTATATGGGACTAGGGGAGAATACGTGTTCGGCACGGACTAGAAGGGTCGAGATGGCCTGTTTCCATGCTGTAATTGTTATATGGTTATATGGTTATATGGTTATGCTGCGACACCATCTTGGTGTGGAATCTTAACAAATCGTGGACACAGGCCCTTCGGCCCATTTGGCCCATGCCAACCTACATGCCCCATCTACACTAGTCCCACCTGCCTGCGTTTGGCCCATATCCCTCTAAATCTGTCCTATCCATGTGCCTGTCTAAATGTTTCTTAAACGTTGCGGTCGTATCTGCCTCAACTACCACCTCCAACAACTTGTTCCATGTATCTAAGACCATTTCTGTAAAAAAAAAAAATTGGCCCCTCAGGTTCCTATTAAATCTTTCCCCTCTCACCTTAAACCTCTGTCCTCTGGTTCTTGAATCCCCCACTGTGGGTAAAAGTCTCCGTGCATCAGTTGAGTTTATTGTCACATGTACCGATGTACGGTGAAAAGCTTTAGTTGCGTGCTAACCAGTCTGAATTTATCCTATCTGCTCCTCTCATGACCTTGTACACAGAGATCTTGTATACCAACGATGGCAATTGAAAGGTGGTAACATAAAGACATTCCCGCAGACACAAGGCGAGTGATGTAATGGTGCCAAGACCTGGTGACTCTTGCATATGGACTCAGTGGGCTGATACTGTGCATTCTATTATCTAAATGGTGGCCGATTAGGAAATGGGGAGATGCAGCGAGACCTGGGTGTCATGGTACACCAGTCATTGAAAGTAGGCATGCAGGTGCAGCAGGCAGTGAAGAAAGCGAATGGTATGTTGGCCTTCATAGCAAAAGGATTTGAGTATAGGAGCAGGGAGGTTCTACTGCAGTTGTACAGGGTCTTGGTGAGACCACACCTGGAGTATTGCGTACAGTTTTGGTCTCCAAATCTGAGGAAGGACATTATAGCCATAGAGGGACTGCAGAGAAGGTTCACCAGACTGATTCCTGGGATGTCAGGACTTTCATATGAAGAAAGACTGGATAGACTTGGCTTATACTCGCTAGAATTTAGGAGATTGAGAGGGGATCTTATAGAAACGTACAAAATTCTTATGGGGTTGGACAGGCTAGATGCAGGAAGATTGTTCCCGATGTTGGGGAAGTCCAGGACAAGGGGTCACAGCTTAAGGATAAGGGGGAAATCCTTTAAGACCGAGATGAGGAAAAACTTTTTCACACAGAGAGTGGTGAATCTCTGGAACTCTCTGCCACAGAGGGTAGTTGAGGCCAGTTCATTGGCTATATTTAAGAGGGAGTTAGATGCGGCCCTTGTGGCTAAGGGGATCAGGGGGTATGGAGAGAAAGCAGGTACGGGATACTGAGTTGGATGATCAGCCATGATCATATTGAATGGCGGTGCAGGCTCGAAGGGCCGAATGGCCTGCTCCTGCACCTATTTTCTATGTATCTATGTTTCTATGCATTCTGTACTGAACTGTGGATTATACTTGTGTATGGCAATAATCTTATGGGCCTGTCCCACTTAGGTGATTTTTTAGGCGAATAGGCTGTCGCCACGCGGTCCCCGGGGTGTGACCTGTACGGTCGTGAGTCGTCTCCTCAGTCGCCCAAAGAGTCGTAGCGTCTTTCTGGTCGCCGCTGGATTTTGAAATGTTCAAAACTTTTCAGCGACAGTCGGCGAACGTGGGCTTGTCGTAGCTTGTCTTCTCCTGACGTAGGTGCTGTCGTAGGTTGTCGTCAGGATGACGTAGGTTGTCGCCGGGTGCTGACTTCGGTGAATTCCATTGGCGACTACCTGCGTCAACCTACGACAACCGGCGACAGGTACCGGCGACTGAATTGTCTTAAGTTGTCGCTGACAGGGTCGTACTTTGTCGTAGCTTGTTGCTGGTGGACGTAGGTTGTCGTAGGTGGATGTCGCAATGGGTCGCCGGTTATCGCCTTGGTGGTAGGTTGTTGTAGACATTGTCGTAGGGGGCCCAGTCGCCAGTTTTTCGGCTACCTGCTTTGACTATGACAGTCGCCGAAACAATCGCCTGTGGGACAGGCCCATTATTGATCTGTAAGCTATAAAAGATTCTCACTACCTTGGTACATGTGATAATAAAGGTGCCATTGAATATTGCACTCGGGGACGGTCCTCTGCCCCTTCCTGTTCACCCATCTACACCACGGACTTCAGATACAACTCTGACTCCTGCCACCTGTAGAAGTTTTCGGATGACTCTGCAATTGTGGGCTGCATCAGTGAGGGGAGGGAAGCTGAATACAGAGGTGTAGTCAGCGACTTTGTTGAGCTGTGTGGGCTGAATCACCTGCAGCTCAACACCAACAAGACTAAGGAGTTGGTGGTGGACTTTAGGAGGAGAGGAACACCCCTGTCACCTGTCTCCATCAATGGTGTGGATGTGCAGTTTACCTGGGAGTACAAATACCTTGGAGTGTACCTGGACAGTAAACTGGACTGGTCCAGGAACGCTGAGGCCCTGTACAAGAAAGGACTGAGCCGGCTGTACTTTTTGAGAAGGCTCCGCTCCTTCAACATCTGCAGTGAGATGCTGCAGATGTTCTGCCAATCGGTGGTAGCCAGTGCCATCTTCTTCGCTGCCGGGGCAGCAGGGCGAAGGCCGCGGACGCCAACAGGTCAACAAACTCATCAGGAAGGCTGGCTCCCTCCTGGGGGCTGAGTTGGATTCATGGTGAGGGGGTCTTGGAGGGGAGGATGCTCCTCAAACTGCGGAGCATCCTGGACAATACAGCCCACCCCCCTCCATGACACACTGGTCAACCTGAGGAGCACCTTCAGCAACAGACTGGTTCCACCAAGATGCAGCACAGAACGCCACAGGAGATCCTTCTTCCCTGTGGCTATCAAACTGTACAACCCCACCCCCTTCTGTCATGGGTTAGACTGACTCCCCTTCCCCCTCCACCCCCTCCCCCCAATCTCTGCAGGTCCCCAATCCTTTCCACTCATCACTCTAATGTCATGTTTCATGTAGATTGTGTTTTATGACTGTGGGCAGAAGTTCTATCGTATCGTATTATAATGTTGGTCACGTTTATTTGTTTTTAGTTTAGTTTGGGTTAGCGCGGAAACTGGCCCTTGGCTGTTTTATCTCAATGGCTGGCGTCACATCTCAGAGGTAAACACAAAATATGCCGCTGTGCCACCCTATCATTTCCATGATTTTAGTGTTACCAATATTTGTATTGGTTTATTATTGTCACGTGCTCCGTGTTGCAGTGAAAATGTTTTGTTTGCGTGCCATCTAGTCAAATCAGATATTGCTATCCGTGAATCCAATCAAGCCGTCTACAAGTGGGTCTGGTGGAGAAGAGCAAGAAAGATGTAAAAGGGTGAAGAGGTTGCTTTGGATGATAGTAGATGCTCTTCCCGGATCAACATGCAATCGCCACACCGTCTTCTGCAATGGAAAATGGACCATTGCTCTGTCGACAACAAGCCCATTCCTTGCTATATCGATAATGATCAAATTGCACTTTGAGATAAATTAAAAAGTTGGTGCAGCGGGTAGAGTCGCTGCCTTACAGCGAATGCAGCGCCGGAGACCCGGGTTCGATCCCGACGACGGGTGCTGTCTGTACGGAGTTTGCGCGTTCTCCCCGTGACGTGCATGGGTTTTCTCCGGGATCTTCGGTTTCCTCCCACATTCCAAGGACGTGCGGGTTTGTAGGTTAATTGGCTTGGAATTTTTTTTTTTTAAATTGTCCCTATAGGATAGTGTTAGTGTGCGGGGATCGCCGGTCGGCGCAGACACGATGGGCCGAAGGGCCTGTTCCGCGCTGTATCTCTAAACTAAACTAAACTAAAAATGCGAACCTAAAAATTCCTTTCACAACAAAACGGCACAACATGGTGGCACAGAGGTAGAGTTGCTGCCTCACAGTGCCAGAGACCCGGGGTCGATCTTGACCACGGGTGCTGTCTGTACGGAGTTTGCACGTTCTCCCCCTGTCCGCGTGGGTTTTTATCCGGGTGCTCCACTTGCCTCCCCCACCCCAAAGACGTACAGGTTTGTAGGTTAATTGGATTTGGTCGAAGTTGTAAATAGTTACTGGAGCGTAGGATAATGCTGGTGTAGAGGAGTGATCGCTGGTCGGTGTTCACAGACTCGTTGGGCTGAAGGGCCTGTACATCCGCGCTGTATCTCTCAACTAAACTGAGGGGAGAAACTGGAGGTGAGAAAAAAGCCAGTCCAGATCAGGGCCAGCAACAGAAGACCTCAAATCAAGTCAAGTTTATTCGTCACATACACATACGAGATGTGCAGTGAAGTGAAAAGTGGCAATGCTTGCGGATTGTGCAAAAAAACCTACAAAACAGAATGGAACAGAATCACATATTCACATATTACATATTTGTGGGAGAAAAAAAAGAAAAAACAGCAATTTAACAAAGACACCACACAACAGTAAATTGGTTCAGTAAAGTTAGTCCCTGGTGAGATGGGAGTTTACAGTCCTAATGACCTCTGGGAAGAAACTCCTTCTCATCATCTCCGTTTTCACAGCATGGCAACGGAGGCGTTTGCCTGATTTTAACAGCTGGAACAGTCCGTTGCTGGGGTGGAAGGGGTCCCCCATGATCTTGTTGGCTCTGGATTTGCACCTTCTGATGTATAGTTCCTGCAGGGGGGGGCGAGTGTAGTTCCCGTAGTGCGTTCGGCCGAACGCACTACTCTCTGCAGAGCCTTCTTGTCCTGGGCAGAGCAGTTCCCAAACCAAATTGTGATGTTTCCGGACAAGATGCTTTCCACAGCCGCTGAGTAGAAACACTGGAGGATCCTCAGAGACACTCTGAATTTCCTCAATTGCCTGAGGTGGTAAAGGCGCTGCCTTGCCTTACTCACCAGTGCGGCAGCGTGTGATGTCCATGTCAGATCCTCTGAGATGTGGACTCCCAGGTATTTAAAGCAGCTCACCCTATCCACAGTATCCCCATTTATCTTCAATGGTGTGTACGTCCTCGGATGTTGTGCCCTCCTAAAGTCCACGATCAGCTCCTTAGTTTTTTTGACATTCAAGAG